>CM069295.1:46035779-46635779 GCA_035609425.1 Epinephelus awoara
ATTTGTTCTTGAGGGGTACCATGTTTGCCTTGTTTCTCTAGGCACTAGGTGGGGTGGGGGAGGGTGGGATTATACCAGACTTGTTTATTTCTTGGATTTATTTTATGTATGTCTTTCTTACTTTCTATTTGCTCAGCCAGATGTAGCCTAAATTTCAAGTGCACTAAATATCTTACTCAGTAGGTTATGACTGATCCTAATTCTACTAGAGGACTGGTTGGACTCTCATCAGTGAACTTTGTGAGTTGGAACGTGAAGTCACTTAACCATCCAATTAAGAGAAAAAAGGTATTTACACACTTAAAACAACTTAAGACCGATATTGCGTTTCTTCAGGAGACACATTTGCGCACAACGGACCTGTTCCGAATAAAAGGAGGATGGTCAGGACAAGTTTATCATTCTAATTTCCACACAAAGACTAGGGGGGCAGCCATCCTCATTGATAAAAATATACCATTTACAATGGCTAATGTCGATTCTGATTCTGCAGGGCGCTACATTATTGTGACAGGGCAACTTTTTTCATTTCCGGTCATCCTGGCCAATATTTATGCGCCAAACTGGGACAATCCAGAATTCTTTTCAAATTTTTTTTCTCGTCTACCAAACATGACATCACACCATCTTATCCTTGGTGGCGATATAAATTGTGTACTTTCCCCTACCTTAGATCGCAGTTCCTCCAAAACGACGTCCTTGTCTAAATCAGCACACACAATCCAGCTTTTTCTTAAAACATATGGTGTAGTGGATGTATGGCGATTTCGTAATCCCACTGCTAGAGCGTACTCCTTTTTCTCCCCAGTGCATAAGAGCTATTCTCGCATAGATACTTTTTTCCTGGATAAAAGACTTCTATCTTCTGTAACTAAGTGTGATTATGATGCCATAGTCATTTCAGATCATGGTCCGCTAACCACGAAAATCAGCATTCCTAACACACAAAATAGTTACCGCCCTTGGAGACTCAATCCTCTTCTCTTATCAGAAGAGTCTTTTACCAACTTTATTTCATCTGAAATACAATTTTTTCTTGACACTAATCAAACGCCAGGAATGTCATATTCAACTATATGGGAATCTTTAAAAGCTTATTTACGAGGCCAAATCATTTCTTATTGCGCAAATAAGAAGAAAACAAATACAGTGCGCCTTAAAGAACTAATGGATCAAATCCTGAAACTAGATATGTTATATAGCCATCAACCATCTCCTGACATAGTGAAAAAACGTCTGTCTTTGCAGACCGAATTTGATATCCTATCAACGCAACAGGCGGAATATCTTCTCTCCAAATCTAGACACGGATGCTATGAACATGGGGAAAAAATTGGACGTATTCTCGCACATCAGTTACGACAAAGAACTGCCAATCAGACTATACCTGCAATCAATGATGAACAAGGTTCAAAGTGTACAGATAGCCTCAAAATTAACTCCTGTTTTCAAAATTTCTATCAAGTATTATACACATCAGAATGTCAAACTACACCCTCAGTGTTGGAGGATTTTTTAAGATCCCTACATGTTCCATCCGTAGACCCAAACATAGCTGATTCATTGGAGAAAGACTTCTCGGCCCTGGAAATAATATCTGCAATCAGATCTATGCAAAGCGGCAAGTCCCCAGGGCCGGACGGATATCCGACAGATTTCTTCAAAAAATTCTCAGACCAACTTGCCCCTTTACTAATGTCAGTTTTTGAAGAATCACTTTCACTTAAGACCCTACCTCTGACCATGCGCCAAGCAGTAATCTCTGTAATTCTCAAAAAAGGAAAAAACCCTCTAGAGTGCAATTCATTCCGCCCAATCTCTCTCCTTAACACGGATGCAAAAATCCTTGCCAAGGTTCTGGCACGCCGACTAGAAGGGGTTCTGCCTTCCATTATATCACCTGACCAAACAGGCTTTATTAAGAACCGTTACTCTTTTTTCAATGTCAGACGCCTTTTTAACATCCTTTATAGCCCCTCACCACCTGGTGTGCCAGAGGTCGTCCTCTCACTTGACGCTGAAAAGGCGTTCGACCGGATGGAGTGGGGCTATCTTTTCAGCACACTACGGAAGTTTGGATTTGGCAATAAATTCATATCATGGATCAGACTTTTATATACTTCTCCAATGGCTGCTGTTCGTACTAATAATAATTTGTCCCCTTTCTTCGAGCTTAAACGTGGTACAAGACAGGGATGCCCCATGTCACCGCTTCTTTTTGCGGTTGCAATGGAACCACTAGCTTTAGCTCTGAGGCAAAATACTGATATCAGAGGAATTCACCGAGCTGGGGAGGAGCACAAAGTCTCGCTTTACGCGGACGACATGCTACTATATATATCACAACCCCTTTTGAGTCTTCCTAAGCTAATGGTCTTACTACAAGAATTTGGCAAACTATCCGGCTACAGGGTCAATGTTCAAAAAAGTGAGCTGATGCCTGTTGGCACTAGTAATGATGAGACATCCTTAAATTCACTCCCCTTTAAAATTAGCTTCAAAAAATTCAAATACCTCGGCATATGGATTACAGATAAACATAAAGATCTTTATGCTGCTAACTATCAGCCCCTGTTATCAAACTTAAATCAGGATATCGAACGATGGGATCCCCTGCCTCTCTCTCTGGGTGGAAGAATTAATACAGTAAAAATGAATATACTGCCCAAGTTTTTATATATATTCCAGTGCCTTCCCATCTTTTTAACTAAATCTTTTTTTACTTAATTGAATAATCAGATATCAAGTTTCATTTGGAACAAAAAACCGCCCCGGATAAAAAGAAGTGTACTTCAGAGACCTCGCTTAATGGGAGGAATGGCACTCCCTAATTTCTTGTATTACTATTGGGCGGTTAACATTCGAGTACTGTTATATTGGATGGATAACGATAATGATAACACTGAATGGCTAAATCTGGAGGGGGCATCTGTAAATTCCACTTCTTTAAAAGCCTTATTGTGTTCTAAGTTGCCATTTACACAGCCCATTTCTAACTTTACCTCCAACCCTGTTGTTTTGCACTCAATCAAGATTTGGAACCAATTCAGAAGATCCTTTGCACTTACAGATCTTTCTCAGGCTGCCCCAATTACACTGAATCATATGTTTGTCCCATCATTAATAGATGGGGTCTTTGATATGTGGTTCAGAAGAGGTATGGTATCACTGTCTGATCTGTATATTGACGGCAGCTTTGCCTCCTTTGAACAGTTGGTACAAAAATATCACATTCCCAAATCACATTTTTATCGATATCTGCAACTTCGGAATTTTGTTTTCTCAAACTTTATATGTTCTCCCTTACGTCCTCCAACTGGCCTGTTGGATTCAATTTTTGATTGTAAACTAGTCAGAAAACGAACTATTAGCACAATATACGAAATACTATATTCTCATAACTTGGTGCCTTTGGACCTCCTCAAAAATAAATGGGAGACAGATTTAAATGAGCAAATCACAGACGACACTTGGCACAAAATAATACAGGGAATTTTTTCATCTTCCATCTGTCTTAGACATGCTGTCATTCAGTTTAAAATTGTACATCGTCTGCACTGGTCTAAAGTAAAACTCTCTAAGATCAATGCTGATATAGACCCCACTTGTGATAGATGCGGGCGAGATCCAGCCACTCTCCTACACATGTTCTGGACATGTCCAAAGCTTTGCGCTTTCTGGCAGCCCATCTTTGAGACCTTTTCTAAGATCTTTGCAAAAAGGCTTGCACCATCTCCATTCATTGCACTTTTTGGTGTAACTCAGATAGACTCCCATCTAGAGATGTGGGAAAGAATAATGGTGGCTTTCTGCTCTCTCCTAGCTAGGAGACTAATATTATTGAAATGGAAAGACCCAGCACCTTCAACATACAGCCATTGGATTAGGGAAATCATGTACCATATCAAGTTGGAGAAGATCAGATACACAATCAGGGGGTCTACTAGAAAATTTTATAACATATGGCAGCCTTTCTTAATGTTTGTTGAAGATATGGAAGCAGACAATATAGCACTGTAAACCTCTGTTGTTGCCCTCAGTCATCTTTATTATTGTATTTCTTTTTTGTTGTATATGTTGTTTGTTTTTTGGTATCTGGCTATATGAGTTCTGTATACTGAACTATGTATCTCATACTGTGAACTCTGTATGTCTGGTATTTGTGGGGGGTGGATGGGATTTACGGTTTGTTTGTTTTTTTTCTCCCTGTGTGTTCTGTTGTACTTATGTTAAATTGTAAACTATAACTTGTAAAACTAAATAAAAATACCTTGATCAAAAAAGAACTAGCGGAAGTTGAGGAGACAACTTCAGGACCAAGACCAGAGGTGTAGACACTCAGGGTGAAATTTTGTAATGTTGGCTAAATGCACAAAATAATGTTATAATATATATAAAGCCTCAGTTTTCACATCTGGACGACTTTTGGAGTGAGGTCCTTATATAGTATTTTTAGTGATAGGTGTAAAAATAATGTTGGAAGAAAAGATGTTATGTTGAACAAAACTGCATTCACCTGCTGGTTTGGTGTCAACTAGTCCAAAAATGTTCAGCTATACTTCAACAATATTAAAACATGTACAAAACAAAAACAACCTGATGACAGTGTGCTCCTGTCAACAGTCTCACCTGTCGGGGCGTCAGTGACTTAGTGGTAGAGCAGACGCCCCATATACAAGGCTGTTGCCGCAGCGGCCCAGGTTCGACTCCAGCCTGTGGCCCTTTGCTGCATGTCACTCCCTCTCTCTCTCCCCCTTTCACGCTTAACTGTCCTATCAATTAAAGGCAAAATGGCCCAAAAAATAATCTTAAAAAACAAAACAAAAAAAAACCAACAGTCTCACCTGTACTGCAGTGGAGTGCACAGGTGCTGCTGAAGCCTGCAACAAAGACAAACAACGTCAATGAACAACATGAACACCAAAAATCACTGTGACATTATCGGTCTGCTTTTATTATAATGGAGCAATGTGCTTTCACAACATTTACCAAGAACACGGGGAAAGTATCACACCTCTTAACTTCCTAGAATTTATAAGACTCACAAATAAAGACTTAAATAGCTGCTTTTGGATTGACCTCCTGAAACGGATCTCAAAACCCACCTGTTCAAACAGGCGAATGTACTTGAACACTGACTGTACCCTCTGCCTCTGCTTATAACACGGGCATTAAACAAACAGAAGTAAAAACTGTGGGTATAGAAGTCACCCTAACCATTATATAAAGTATTCAGAGTATGTTTTAGATGGATTAATGGGTCCTTATGGTTTATTAATCACCAACCAGAAGCACGTCTCATGAGGTGCAGCAGTGACGTTAGGGAGACGTTATAGTTCTTCTCATCACAAAGTTATTATAGAGCAGCATCAGTCCACAGCTCCGCCTCCTCCTCCAACCAATATCCTGCTGGAAACCTTATTAGAGGTACAGAGAGTGTTTGCTAACAAAGGACGGATCTGTTCTCTCATGTATGCTTCCATCTAATGTCTCCTGATTTATTCTGCAGAGAGGTGACTGATCCCAACCAGGCGGACTCCGACCTGCTGCCTCTCTCCTCTGCTTCTACTTACCGACACATTAACAATCAAACAATAAAAATGCCAAAAATGATTTTAAAAAACTGGTTTTCTTCAAGTTTTTTTCCTCATGTTTCCCTGTTTTTTTTATTACAGCCATCAGTCTTACTGTTAAGTGACAGTAATGTGTAAAGTTTAGAGGTCCAAATGTCATCACTACTCAGCTGTGGAGGAAGCAGTGTCATCTCGTGGGCGGAGGGCTGGTGGAGTTTTTAAATCTGACTTTAAGCAGCTGTGAGATAATGTTGGTTCATCTCATTTTAAAGTTTTTACTACCTGAGAGTGTAGTTTTAACTACCTGAGAGTGTACGACATGACTCTCTATCTGAGGAAACTGGAATTCAACGCCATTAATTAAGCTTCATTTTGATGATAAACACATGTTTATTAACATTTTCAGACATATAAAATTTCATATTTGCAGTGGAAGAAGTGCTCAGATTGTTTACTAAAGTAAAATTAATGATGTGTATATTAGCATCGACATATACTTACAGCTACAAAAGTCAAAGTATTCATGAAGAATGACCCATTTCAGAATCATATATATCATGTTATTGGATTCATCACTTTAACTGCTAAAAGTGGAGCTCATTTTCATGACTTTATATACTGCTGGGTAGTTTAATCTATAATACCACATCAAAATGTATTTTTGTTGTATTTTGCATTAATAATCTGCATCTGAAAGTAGCTAAAATTACCAGATAAATGTAGTGAAGTAAAAAGTACAATGTTTGTCTCTTTAGTGTGGTGAAGCAGAAGAATAAAGCTGCATAAAAATACTTAGGGTACTTCAAAATGGTACTGTAAAAGTAAAATACTTGACTTACTGTCCGCCTCTGCATATTTGTAAGATTATGGGATAATATCTTATACTGAATATTTATTCTCAAACATAGAGGGATACAAAAAAAGAGATACACATAGAAAGGTTTTGCTGCAATTTTTCAGTGTATAATTTTAGTGGTTTCTAAGACAGCCTCTAAATCAGGGTTGGAATTAGCACCAGCCAAATGCTGGTAAAATATGCAGGTGGATTTGCATCACTTGCCAAAAAAACATAATGGTAATCCACTGAATGGCTGGTAGATTTGAGAATCGACCGGCCACAGAAGCTGGTAGATTCCAAAACTTGATCCAGTGATGTAATTTTTCATGGGAAAAAGGGACCAGGTCTCACTAAGTATCCCCAGTAAATACTGGGATCTCACATATTCAGACCTGCTGTGAGGAGAAAACTGCCTAATCTGTTTAACTGTTATTAAACTTTTACAGTTTCATTAAGCACTGACATGAACAGAAACTAATGGCTGCCTGGAAGGGAGGAAAAATGGATTCTAAGATCTTGCTTTGAAAAATGATCAAGAGTGTGTGCTCTGTACATGAACTGAGAGAATTAATATATGCAGTTACAAAACTGCTGCTGTGATCGTCTGATGGACATGTTCTCGTCCAGTAGAGAACATAAAACCACATTTTACAGTTAAATAAGATGATGAGACAGAGAATGACCGACCGACCGCTGCTTCTCTGCTCTTTAAATGAGGGATAATGCCCTTGGAGGTGTCCATAATCACTTTTTATACTACAGTTAGTTCCGACCGAGTAATCTAATTGAACAAGAGGCATTCCATGAGTGCTGATATACAGTATATATGCATACATCACTCTGCTTTACAGGCGTTCTGAACTGTTAATTATGTTAATGGTTAGTTAGCCAACATTAGGAGTCGTCATAGCAAACTTTGCACTGCAAAATTAGCATATCACCACAAATAACATTTGAGTTATACAATGAATGGTCAGAAAAGGACAAAGGGACAAAGAGTAGCCTTAATACTTTACTGAAAATCTCCAGGTATGCTCGTATGACATCAGAAGACGAGGCAACGTACTGACTGAACTGCTAACTCATCAGCATCACGCGTATTCCTTCAAAGTGACCGTCAACAGACTGATTTCACTGGTCGCAAAATAAATAAATGGATAATACCTGCCACCCTGTACTCCAGTAAATAGGACAAACCTTAGCTACGATGTAGAAACCCTTTGACACAACTATTAGCCAGACAGCTGACATTATGCTAGCAAGAATCAAAGTCACACACTAGTTCAACTTTGACGGTATGTTTAACTGTCCTCTCATCTTCATAGTCTTCATCGCCACCATGTCAATTATCTGACCGAACTGAGAGAAGAGCGCGTAGAGCGAACGCTTCATCTCTGAAAGCAAACTATCAGCCATGTCACTGCCCCAAATCAATGTCAAGACTTTCATGAATAAACGACACGCCATGTGTAAGGTTACAGTCGGCTGCAGCCTGAAGTAGAGAGTTGAACAGCGAGTGGGATGTGAGATGATTGTATAAGTTCGGAGGTGCAGTGTCGTACCTGCAGGGTGTGTTAGAGAGACACTGAAGGGCTGACGTTACTCTCAGTGTTGTAAATGAACTGTAAACAGGTTACAGATACTGATACTATCATGTAGCCAGCACATTCATTTAGAACAGTGAACAAACAGTTTCACCAGAACTACTTAGTAGGAGCCCATTATCAGTTTTAAACTGACATCCTGCAGCCAATCAGAATCAAGAATTCACCCAGACCATGGTATAACTTTTATTAAGCTAAACTTGATGTTGCTGACAGAAGCGTCACTCACCGCTGCTGGCTTCTTCATTAGGCTAACTGCCGGCTGCTCCTGAGCTTTCTTCTTCTTATCTTTCTTTTTCTCCTTGTCACCGTACGTGCCTTTCACCTTGGCAATGACCTCAGAGTCGGTCTTTGCGTACTGTATCCTCTGAGAAACAACAGCACACAAGTCAATTAAAGCCCAGCCTCGTTAAGAGAAGAGAAAGAAATAATGACATCTTATTCATTTCAGCAGCTGCAAGAAGCAATTAAGTTTCTTGTGGCGTTTTGTGAAGGTGAGAGCGAGTGTGGACAACATGAGAGAGCAGCCAGCGTGCCAATAAAAGGAAACTGCAAATCAGACTAGTGTCTAGTTGATGGGTGTGACAAAAGAGAGAACACAGGATCATTATTCCTACCATGGGCTTGTTGTAGAAAGGAAAGCCCTGCAGTTGCCTCAGTGCGTTGGTGGCGGCAGCGAGCTCTTTGAAGACGACAAAAGCCTGTCCTCTCATCTTCATGGTCTTCATCGCCACGATGTCAATTATCTGACCGAACTGAGAGAAGAGCGCGTAGAGCGAACGCTTCATCTCTGAAAAATGAAGACAAGAAGCAGAGTTGAGCCGCTGAGATGACGATCACATGAGTAAACTTTTAGACTTGAGTGATGCGGCTCTGGCGATAATGTCAGCCTGTCTGTCCAGAGTCAAACCTCTTAAAACAACATTTAGAGCCCGTATAAAAAAAATCAAAAAGGGATTAACATGTGTTAAGGTGATCTGAACACAAGTGGACGTCTGAGAGACACTGCTGTTCACACCTGGGTCTGTAGAGTCACAGTAAATACATCCACACTCACTGGCTGCTCACTAGTGTCAGTAGAGCTGGAGATATCACAGGATATTTTGTTTGTTTTTTTCACATCCTAATTCCAATCTCCAAATATTCTTCTAAAATAAAGACTCACTTGTGTACTTGCATTATTATGCTATCACATTATTGGTACATCAATGTTTATCCCAATTATTTCTGGTGTATTGCCCACCAAAAGTGGTTACTGTGACAGGCATAAGTATGAGTGCTAACTATTTGGCCTGAAAATGAAGTGAATCTTGTGTTTTAGTCTTTAACATTCATCAGATCTGAACCCAACTGAAGTGACGAGTTGAACAATGTTCTCCACCACTGTCATTAAAACACAAAATAAGGGAATATCTTTTGGGAGGACGGTGTTCACCCATGTAGGAAATCTATAACAAGGATTCATCACCTATCTGTACAGTTATTACAGGGCTGCCTGCACCTAGTGAATTGTTTTATCTGTCAGTTACTCTTTCATATGTATATTTGTTAAGGCCAAAGTGACATCTCCATATTATGTTTTGTTCGACCGAACAGTCCAAAACTCAAACAAGCTCAATAACACAGGCTGGAAGCAGGGGATATTTGTCATTAGGGTCATAGCGATATAGCGGTTTCAAGTTATACCGTGATATTAAAATCAATGGTTATCACACCATGTACATTTGCAAATCTCAACTTTATTTTATTTATTTTAGAAAAGAGACTTTTTACACATACTTCTATTACAAAATGGTTTCAGGTTTCAAACAAAGTAGTAAACTGTTTATTTAACCAAAAATAACCTTCTGTTTTAAGTTCTTTAAGGGTCATTCTGACACATAATGATAATTATTCTGTAATATCGTTACCATACCATGTACATTTGCTTATCTATTATACTGGGGGGGGGGGAATGCAACTGGACAGATAATCTCCCTTTCATTTTAATTAAGGTAAGATAAAGATAAATCTTTATTGTCACTGAACAGTCACACTTGTGTACCACAGCACAACGAAATTGGGATACTGTCCACTTTGGTGCAAAAGCACCCTGAATCTCCTGCCAGAGGGCAGCAGCTCAAACACCCGTGTCCTGGGTGCGGCAGTCTCTCAGGATGCTACGTGCCCTCCTGAGACAATTCAATTATTATTTAAGGGTAAGATTTGTACACATACTTCCACTAAATAATGGTTTTAGGTTCCAGTTGCATTAATAAAATGTTTGTTCAAGTAAAAACTAACACTTCTGTTTTCATTTCTTAAAGGGTCTTTGGCTGGTAATTATATAAAGTGTGAAATATCATGGTTACCATGAAAATCTCATACAGTTGCAACCCTAAACATAACAGAGGCTGGAGCCAGAGGATATCTGTCATTTAGTTTTATTTCCTCAACACAATGTCTGATCAAATAATTTGCCATCATTACTGTTGAATGTTAACTATAACAGCACACTTGAACAATGAAACACGAACACTTACCTTCTTTCTTGACTTTATCATTTATATTGTTGATGTAAATTGTGTGGTTTGGCCGGATATCCATGGTGGTGTCTGATCAAACAACAAGAAACCATGTTAAAATCTTCCTTTTGTTGAAATCATCTGTTCATGTTTAGCTACCTGTATCACTAAGTACGTATGAAACGTGTCCACAAAGTCCGACTTGACCTTATATTAGCGCACAAACAACAGAGAAGCTGTTAGCTGGTATTATCTTTGTTTTGTTTCTTACGTTTCAGTAAAACGCTCAGAAGTTCATATTAGCATACGTTAGCTTAACGTCGGCTACATGCATGCATTACGCTAGCCTAGCGGCGGTTAGCTAGCGGTCTATGTTACTGTAACTGTGTTTTTAAGGGGTGTAACACGATCGTCTATGATATGAACATAATCCATAAGCATTTGTCACCTGTCCCAGCGATGTGGTGAAACTACAGACAGATAAATATAAAGAGAAAGCGACAAAACACTGAACTTGCCTCCTCTCCACACCGCTCACACACAACAGGAAACACAAGCTGCTGGCGCCGCTGACACCGGCTGCTGCTTTAACCTGTAGCGCCACCAGCAGGTCAGGAGGAGAACTACAGGCTGAGCTTCACGTGTTGGTGCTGCGCAGTGACAGAGGAAACACTCAGATCCTTTATCTAAGTAAAAGTACTAATACCACACTGCCAAAATACTTTATTAGAAGTAAAGGTCCTGCATTGAAAATGTCCCTTCAGTAAAAGGATGTAAGTATATTCACTACAATGTAACCTACACTGTAAACCCCAATTTGCTGTTGACCCATAATTAGGGACCGAGCCTAGAGGCAGAGGACTGCTCAGCGAGCAGGACCCTCTTGCTTCATTAGGAGCCATGTCCAGAGCCAAAACACTACTCACAGAGGAGTCCTAATGCTTCTGAACTGTTCACTGGAGGAAGAGGAGTCTGCACTATTGTTTTTGTAATGTTTATTATTCTTTCTTTCTTTCTTTCTTCCGCCGCCTCTTTGAACTGGAATTTGACACCCTAAACATGCTCAAAAACTCACCAAAATTGGCACGCACATCAGAACTGGTGAAAAATTTAATGCAATAATGAAATTAACCCCTAAAGTGCCAAAAATGAGCTCTCTAGCGCCACCTAGACACACTAAAATGGCCACTGCAGCCTATAGGTGTGTTGTTTTTGTCATCTCATCCTCAAAATTAAGGAATCTGACGGGAGAACATTCACTCATCTAATTTGCATATTGTGATATCACTTCTACATAGCTACAGCTACAGAAAACATTCAAACATCAAAACGATAACCTCTGTGAGAATTTTCTGATGTTTGTAGCAATGTGTGTGATATTTCTAAATAATTCGCTGGAGGCCGAAACGGGCGAGGTCCCGCCAAACGCTGCTTGCAGCTTTAATTTTAGTGGAGATTTAACTCCTTGAAGAAATTGTTCTGAGTCCCAAACCGTTGGTCCAATCATGAAAATAAAGTGATGGTGAGAGAGATAAACTTCTCGTGAACGCACGTCATGTTTTATATTTCTAGAGTCAAAAATGTGGTCACAGGAGTGAGTTGCAAATGTGTTGCACCTTAACTGTTTCCAGAAATTTCTCCTCTCAGTTTACATGGGAGTGAATGAGAAAAAAATCAGCGCTTCCTTCACTTTGGAGCCGCTCAGCAAAAATGTGTACGTGTGACAGATTCCATGTCAACATTTCTGTGACCAGGACAAATTTTCCTGCGTTTTGTGGTATAAATTGTGTCTGTACAGTGAAAATTGTGGCTGTATGAGCGAGCTGAAGAGAAAATTTCTTGATGAGTTTACAGCTGCTCTCCACTCTAGTGATGACATCAGCCACTGTAGCTCACGCAATACACACCCATTATAAAGTCTGAGAAGAGCTGAAAACTTCATGCATTTTAAACTGACTTTGGAGAAAAACTAAAAGAGATATTGAAAATTTGAATTAGTTCCTGAAAGTCGACAGGAGCGTGAATGTTTTAGAGTTGGAACGGAGTTTCTACGTCAATGTATGAATTTGTGATGTGTGGGTGAAAATGAGTGAGTTTGAAGGATTCTCTCATTGACTTCCATTATAACCAAGTTTCAGAAAATCAGTATGATTGTTGCGTTGCGTTGGAAAACGCGGCAGAATAATAATAATAAGAAAAATAAAGAATTGTGGTAAGAGAAAAACCCAATGATGCAGGAAGTGGTTTTGGGGACACCACACTACATAAGGCCCCGTGTATACGACAACGATTTCAGTGAAAACAGAAAAGTCTGTCCTTTGCGTTTTAAAAAACTTATGCATTTACATGACGACGTTATTGAAACGATCTCCGTTCACACGGAACCGCAGAATCTACTGAAAACGCTGTAGTATGCACACCAGGCCAATGGGTGGCAGTTTAAATTTGCAAAGCAACACCACGCATGATGCCATGAGCCTGCGCTGAAGCGCCTTCCTCTACAACGCCATGGTTACAAACCAAAACAAAGAAGACACACTGGCGAAAGCATGCACAGATAACTTTGTCTGGATGGACGACGAGGTGGAGTTGCTACAGTAACAGATCTACACTTCACATCAAATCAACAGGGTGAGCAGCACAAACAGAACTCAGCATTGTTGTTGTGACGCTCGGCTTGCCTAGTAACTGGAACCGTAATGCGCATGTGCGAAAAGTCAGTTTTCAGAGGAACTGCATATTGAACGTTTACATGACAACAGAGATGCTGCTGTTTCCAAAACGATGCACTCTGGAACCCGTTTTCAAATCGTTGCCTTTTTAAGGCACCCAAAACGCTGCTGTCGTGTAAACGATCGGCCAAAACGCAACTAAAGTTTACTGTTTTCAGATGAAATCATTGTCGTACAAACAAGTCCTAAGAGTAAAGCTATGTAATATTTCTGTAGAATCTCTTTTAGGTGTTGCACTTTTGTACATGGTCCCTGTGCACACTTCTCACAGACGGCTGCACACAGAGAGCGATATTTGTCCAGCTCAGAGGATGCTTGTTTTGATAAGACTGAGGTTGGAGCTCCTTGTTTACCTCACTACACTAGTAAGGAGGTGTCATGTCATGCTGTGTATATGATGAGGATGGTGTGTCAGCATTGCTGTACAAGATGTGAATGAAAACACATCCAACATGCTAACACACATCAGTGGGATCACCAGGATGTGCTGATCACTGGGATGACAAATGTTCGTGTGCTTTGAATGATTAAATATAGCTAAAGTCAAACTAATTTAAACAGTCCTCCTAATGCACAAGGTTGAATTTTTTTTAAGTCACGAGATGCTTGTAAGTTTTATACCCTGTTGTGACCTGTTGCCTTTTGGGAAAGTGTTAATTGTCTGGTTAACAGATATTTATATATATACACAACATCAAGTAGTTGTCTTTTAATGGCTTTGCTTAGTTACACTTAGTTAGTTCTGTGACTGTTCTGCCTTTTTGTGGGGTTCACCAGAGCTTTGTGTATATCCTATAGCCCAAACCTGAATACTCTGCTACACCAAATTGTGAGAAAACAAGTGCAAATTTGCAGTGGCTGCAACCAAATTTTCTACTATCACACCATTAATGGATGAATCATTGTTGTTCTTTCTGTCATGGTTATTTGTGGTCTCTAATTGCAGCATGTAAATTTTGAGCATTTTTGGTCGAGGACTTTTAGAGTTTTTCACAAAAAGATGTGAATCGGTTAGTATAGCGCCACCTATGGACTCATGGTCTCTAGTTGCAGTATTATTCATGAAAAGCTTTGTGGACCGACGCTCGCGGGGCGGCGTGAGGGCAGGAGCTTTGGCTGTGAACTCACGTCGAAGTTGCTGACATCCTCTTTTCCTGCGATGGTGGGATGAACGGGGGCGGGACCTTCCTCTGAAGAAGAGCCTCCCAGTCCACAACCTAAAAACAACATTCACATTTAGTTTCTAATCAAGATGCACTCTCAGTGTTGCTGCAGGTATTAAAACTCTTCCACTGCAAAAACACGTCCTCAAACCTTCTGTCTGAAACACCGCGGCTACTACGACCCACAGCACAAGGACATGAAGCTCCAGGAAATACACCCCACCAATGGTGGGGGACTGTGTTAAGTGCTGTACAGCTTAGTTCAAATCAAACTTTATTTATATAGATGATTCAAAACTCACATTAAACACACATTAAACTTGGCTTAATAGAGACAATTTAAAACACAAGTAAGTAAATCAGCTTCAGTATAAATCGCATAACTGACAGATGTAGCGTCTTTTGTGCGCACAAATCCATTAGTTTCAATGTAGACGCACGTGAAGCGCGCTCACAATCCACATTGACGCCGTAGCGACGCGCCTGTTTCCGCAGCGCACAGAGATGGAAAAATCTCAACTCTTTCGCATGCAGCAGCGCCCTGCATGTCATGTGATAAGAATTAACAAATCAGCTCCACGGACCTGCTTCTTCCTGTCTGTCCAACGAACTTCACAACATTATGTATCTAATAACACACACTATCTGTCTCCCAGCATCTCCCTCTCCTCCACACACACACATGCACACACCTCGCCTCCTGATGCGAGCTGGAAATCCATTTAACTTTTTTAAAAACTCTGTAACTTTTTTACTCCCCCTGTGAGTGACAGGCGGTTTTGGTTGCCCAGTAACGGCAGGCGTGACAGCAGCACAACCTCCGAAGCGCCTTTGATTAAAGGATGGAAACGGCACAGCTGGTGTTTTCCACGGGCTTTTAGATGCTACATCTGAACGGGGCCAAACACTTGACTTTATCTGGACACATTTCCCCACCAATACAACATGCTAACGTTATTAGCACAAGTCTACGGCGTTTTACATTGTATAAATTAGCCTAGCGTCTAGCGATCTTTTCCTCTGCTCATATAAAACCAGGGACAACAGCAACATGTAACAAAGGTAACGGCACATAATTTGGCTCCATTACAGCTCACAAGGTTCACTGACAAAACAACTGTCTTATACTAAACACGTTTTTCAAGCAAATACAACATGCTAACGTTATTAGCACAAGCCTATGGCATTTAACACTATATAAAGTAGCCTAGCAGCTAGCAGAGATAAATCACACACACGACTTAAAATGTTATTTTAGTGGAGGCTTTATTGTCTTCACAATTTATTGTTTCTTATCTGTGAAATACAAGTAAATACAAGCTTCGTTTCCACTGAGGGAAATAGAGTTTGCCAGGGATGACGTCAAAACCCGGAAGTTTAGCATCGCGCTGGTTCCCGGAAGAGAAAGTGAATGTGATTTTTACATTGCGTTTTGGATTATGTCAGAAAATAAGCTCTGTGGCTAACACAAGTTTATGATACTTACAGGTTTTGTTCAGCGAGATAATCTTCACATATGAACACCTTTCATACCACATTTGAAGCTTAAATGCGATCGCCAGAAGTAAAAAGCTAACGTTAGGCTTTAACAGACTACATGACTACTCCACGGTAACATGACTCTTGGCGTCACTGCCACTAAGCTTTCAACTGATTTCGGCCGCTTTATTTTAAAAACATTGTATAATGGGGAAATCGGGCTGTTTGAGCTAAATAAGAAGCTGTGATGGTGGACTGCCAGCACTCTCACCTGTTCGGGGGTGATGACGTTTAATGTCCCCGACAGGGTTTGTAGTCGTATTGAGCAACTTGTTAGCAACCGCCTTTTTTACGACACGTAAAAGCTTCAAAATTCACAAGTAGGGTATTTACTGACGTGTTTTATGCTGTAGAACAAGCCTGAAACTCGCTTAAGCTTTTGTTAACCACAGACCTTATTTGAGGCATTTTACCAAAATCCCATTCAAAAAACGTATTGACTTTTAGACGAGAGAACCAGAAGTGCTTGAAGCGCTAACAGAGTTCCGGGTTTACGGTCACTCTCTCTGGTTTCAGCCTACAGAAACAGATGCTGAGCGTGAGGGTGGGTGAGTCCAACTTTCTGTCAACAGCCCCATTTTCACAGCTAACTTAGCCTGTCCCCCTGCCACAGGAAATAATGGATTAATCCTGGAAAGCTGTTGATGTAGCATTTTTCTCCTTATGAAAGTAACAGGGTGATTATTCAACTAATGAGAATTTGGGACCAAATAATCGACTAGTCGACCAGGAGACTGCAGCCCTATTGATTAGGTATTCAGACATGTCTCCGTTAGTCTCAGTTTCATCTCAAAATTGAAGACTTCTCATAAGTAAAAATAAGACTTTTTAAGACATGTTAAGGATCTGCAGGAACCCTGTTTTTTTGGGCACAGCCCTGGGAAAATACCGGTCACAGACAACTGAAGACCTCCAGGTAAATACTGTAGGAGTTATCTATCATTAACTACACTTAACAGCGACTACCCTGACATTCACACAGAGGCACACATCTGAATTTTGGGGAGATAATAAGAAAAGTAATAAGAATAATAAGAAAATAAGAAAAGTAATATAATAACTTTTGAAAAGAGTAATGAGTAATATATTACATCTTTAAACTGGTCATGAATAAATTAAAGTGGTGAAAATATTCTAAATACAGCATACACTTAAACTGATATTGATGCCCAGACGTCTTTCAGGATTCCTCCTCAACACCTAGAAACCGACAAACAACAAAGTGTCACAAATACTTCATCATTTAAACATCATCATTCATTCATTCATTCATTCATTCATTGTCTGCTGCCTGAGTGAAAGTGGCTTAGCTTGAGTCTTAGTTTAAATCTGCAAAGTTTCAACATCACAAGCAAAAAAAGTAAAATAAAATAAGTGAGTCAGGAGCAGGAAGTGACAGGAGGAATAGCGAGTGACCCGTGTCATGATGCCGATGGCTTCGGTGGAGAGAAAGCGAGGGTAGCGCACTTCATCGTTCACTATACTGTCGAATACCTTCTCCTCATCGTCACCTGGGAACGGAGACTGAAAGAAGCCAACACACGTTAGTTTGTAAATATACAGAACTGTAAATATTCCTATTTTCCTTTTTATTTCTTCCTTTAGTGCTTCGAATAGTTTGTTCTAATTTATTGTTTTTTATTCTCTTGTAAGTTAAATATTTTTAATATCTGTTTGTGTACTTTATGTGCATGTGCAGCGTGGACGGGGCTACAGCTACATTCATCACATCCAGGTAGAATTACTGTAAACAAATGAGATGAGAAGACTGTCAGTCGTCCCTCACCAGTCGTATAATTAGCAGCAGTGTTTCTGTAATAAAGACAAGGTTTCCCATGAAGCCCATCATATCCAGGTCCACAGAGGATGCTGTGCACCCTTCCTCACCACATATTTTTCCACGTCTATCTTCTCCTTATCTCTCACACAATAAATAAACATGCTCTGCAGATTTTCCATCTATCAGCTGTTCACTCCACTTTTCACTCTGAAGACTTCGTTCCTGAATCTCCAACTGAAGATCAATAGTTCAGTTCCTGTTTGGAGCCAGAAAGTGAATTCTCTTTCTGCCTTGAAGGAACTGTTTGACATTTTGGGAAATACACTTATTCACTTTCTTGCAGAGAGTCTTATGAGAGGATCGATACCACTCTCATGTCCGTCCAGTAAATATAAAGCTACCAGCAGCCAGCCCAGTCGCCAGAAGAAAACTTGGCTTTGTATGTTTTTGCAAACCACCGATACCTTACATTTGCATGCGATCATGTAGCAGATGTGTTGAAACAGCACTGTCGTTAATGTGTGTTTAGGGTTAGGCACAAAAGCCACTTGGTTATGTTCAGGAAAAGATCATTTTTGGAGGCACAATCCTGGCGGGAAACGCAGTGATGTCTCAGCAAAAAACAACAGCTTTTCTTAGTGCGAAAAGCCGCTGGAAACGCACAGACTCACTAATACAACAACTGGTTTTGTTGTCTGTTGGTTTCGAACTGTGGACTGCAGCTTGGCAGGTGTCCTGCCTGAGCGCCATGCCATCCCCCAGCTCCTCCACCTCAAGCCAGCTCATATACATTGATTTAATACATATGAAACGTACAAATGTAATGTATTAGTTTGGCAGCCAGGTAGTTTAGCTGAGCACAAAGACTGATCACTTTCTGTATGGATTAAACAAACAAGACGTAAAACATCATTCTCTATTTCCACTCTCTATGCTAAGCTAAGTGCTTGCTGGGTGTAGTTTTATATTCATCATGCAGATGTGAGAGTGGCATCAATCTTCCCACCTAACTCATGGCAAGAAACTGAATAAGCATATTACCCAAAACGGCAAGTATCTCTTTACGTTAATCGGGGAGATGTTAAAAAGAGACGTCCAAGGGGTGAGTCTGTATTCTTACCTCACCGACCAACATCTCATAGATGAGCACCCCGAGCCCCCACCAGTCAACTACTCTGGTGTATGATGTGTCTGTCAGCACCTCTGGGGCCAGAAACTCAGGAGTCCCACAGAACGTACTGGTCCTGTCCCCATAACCCATACCTCAAGAGACATAAGATCAGAGAGAAGACAGTATGTGAGTAGAGCAGATTTCAGGGGTGAAGACAGAGAAATATTGACTGTGGAAGTGATGATGTATGCTTCACCTGGTGTTGTAGAGGGCTGGTATGATGAATAAATTATTGACACTCACCTTCTTTACAGAGCCCAAAGTCTGCTATCTTCAGAAACCCGTCTGTGTCGAGCAGCAGGTTGTCCAACTTAAGATCCCTGACAAAGAGAAGGAAACAATTTATAACAAACACTGAGCGTTGTGAAAAAAGAGGGCGTACGTATACCTCTTGTGCAGTATAGAAATATGCTAGTTATCTAACTGCTCTGTAAACTGTAAACTGTCACAGTCCGGTGCACATAACTGAACAGAGAATAAATGGTATGTGTATTTATGCATGTACAGTTGAACCAAAGTTCACATGCGCCAGTTCCACCCAGACACTTTTAGCCATGCGCCGATCGCAACATGTCCTGACAGGGGTAAATGTAGACTTAAGTTCTTGACGGTACGACTACCCAAGCCTAGAGCTTAGATCGGGCCCAAAAAATACAGCCCGACCCCACCCGAGCCTGTGCATGTTCTGTCCGAGCTCGTCCCTTTAACTGTAATTATGAGCCTGAGCCCGGTTTAAACCTGACATTTTTTTTCAGGATACGAACGTGGACATTGAAGGCAGACTCTCGTCTTTCTTTCCATGGCAAGCCTTCGTCATGTGCCTCTTAAGTGTCGAGGCCCCCGTCTTTTTGCTGTCATATACCAGCATCGTGCTGCACTCCCCCAGATGTGATAAGTTGCTGGTTCCATAGCCTAGGTCTATTATAAGGAGCCCAACCCGTCCGAGCCCGAGGATCGCGGGGTGGGAAATTACGGCCTGGGTTCGGGTTGAGCAGAGAATCTAAGTTCTACTTAAGCCTTCATCGCTTGACATCATGTACAGCAAATGATTTATTTAAATGGTGAAAGTGCAACAGAATAATTATTGAATGTTGACGAAGCTTGACGAACTAAATTCACTGGCAGCAGTTGAACAGTTTTCAAGTCTCTGCCTTTTAATATTCAGAACACTGGGCATAAAAAAACAATTCTCTACGAGTAAAGTTATTGAATATTTGGGGACACTGCGCTGTTAAAGAATGAAGTTATTGGATATTTTTGATTCTCCAAAAAGCACATTTTTTAAATTAAGTATTGCAGCAAAATTGTATAACCAACTAGAGAAGCAATTTCTGAAGAAATTGTGGGTGTGAATGCTGCGAGCTGAAGCCATGCTGCAATGCTGCCTTTAATAAAATGAAGTTTGAATGATTTGAATGTTTTACTGAGATTTATGAAATCCAATATGGCCGCCGCCTAGTGACGCCACAATATACAAATTGGTTGAGTTAATCTACTCCCATCACAAACTTTGGGTCATGATGAATAGTTTTCTCATTTACAGTATGACTTTATCTCTCACCGCTTTCAAGCCACAGCCTTTTGAAATGTTGAAATGAAAATGGAATATTTTCCTTAAGAAACTCTGGCAACTAAAGGGTTAAAATGGAGATTGTGCCCCTGTCATGTCTGCATGTAACATGTAGACACACACACACACATCATGTTTCTGTCATGTCTGCATGTAACATGTAGACACACACACACACATCATGTTTCTGTCATGTCTGCGTGTAACATGTAGACACACACACATCATGTTTCTGTCATGTCTGCGTGTAACATGTAGACACACACACATCATGTTTCTGTCATGTCTGCGTGTAACATGTAGACACACACACACCATGTTTCTGTCATGTCTGCATGTAACATGTAGACACACACACACATCATGTTTCTGTCATGTCTGCATGTAACATGTAGACACACACACACATCATGTTTCTGTCATGTCTGCATGTAACATGTAGACACACACACATCATGTTTCTGTCATGTCTGCATGTAACATGTAGACACACACACACATCATGTTTCTGTCATGTCTGCATGTAACATGTAGACACACACACACATCATGTTTCTGTCATGTCTGCATGTAACATGTAGACACACTGTAAGCCCGGATAAGTTGAATCTACTTGAAAAATTTGAGGAAACCCGTTACGTTAAAATAATTAAGTAATGTGTAATGAAAACTTGAGTGCATTTAACTAAAAATTTTAAGTTTAATACACTAAGTGCCAAGTTGATTTAACTTAAAATCATTTGTAATATCAACTTTTATTCTACTTACTACCCTTAAGTTCAATGCACTAAATTCAAAGTTGATTTAACTTAAAATAATTTGTAATATCAATTGTTTTACCCATTTACCCTACTCAGTATCTTAAGTTAAAGTAAAGCAAAACAGAAGTATATTCTTTTTCTGTTTTATTTTAGAAACGTTCAACAAATGAGACAATCATACATTACACTGTCTGCAATGCACTTATTTAAAAAAATCAGTTACATAAATCTCCACATAATCAAAAAACTAAAAACTAAACTTTGTAAAAAAAATTTTTTTAAAAAAATCTAAAACAAATTACTAATGAAAAATAAATACAGTGCAAAGGCTCACAGTGTACTCAGCATTTTGGTTTTTTTTCTCAGAGAGAATAACCTTTGTAAATTTCCATTATGAAATGCAAAATACACATTGTTAGTGAACACAGTAGCACCTAGTAACATCTCTGTTTGGTCCCAATGAACATTTAACAATTACTCACTTGAACACAGAAAAATATTTGAAAATGAGAATTGTCAGGAGACAATCGGCAACTAAAAGCATCTGCTTGTTTCTGAGAGACCGAATATGTCTGAATACACAATTAAACAAAGATGGTGTAATGCACACAATAACAATGTTAACTTTTCCCTGGCCCCAGTGAAGATGGGAAAAACGTTTAGAAATTTTTAAAAGCTGGCCATTGAGAAAATTTAAGTGAACATCTAACTTATGGCAAATACATCAGAGTTATAACACTTATTCAGACCTTTTCAGCACTTTCCTAAAAGTGTCCTGAAGCAATTTTTGGTATGCTTGCTTGCTGCTTGGATGAATCTGCAGCTGCGGAGGTCATAAGTACCTCATATAACCCCAAATAAAAAAAAAAAAAAGAATTATCCCTTTAACCCTATTTGCTGCAAGTCTGTATCAAACAGGGACCTTGTAAAACAGAACTGTAAAATCAGTGCTAACACCATAAAACATGCACTGCAAACAGCACACCAGTAAACATGTTAGTATACAAGTGTGCTGAATATCTGGAGCAGTAGTTTACCTATTTGAACCCTGTTTTACACTGAGAGCTGATTTTTCAAGGTTTGTATTTTGGGTGCCAGCTCACTTTTACCCAGGTTGAACATTACCTGCTGAACAAAGTGGAAGGTATTTTTCATACACTTGGGGTAGTCAAGGTGCAGGGCATAAATCAGGCCAAAAAGGACATAGAAGGCCTGAGGCAGGTTTGCCAGTTCATCCATTACCACAGTCCCCTCCAAGATGATCCCCACTCTGGATGGGTTGAGCTGAGAACTTTCTTGACCAATGCAGAGGATTCCCACTGAAGTCTGACTGTAGGAGTCTTTGTCAGTTGCATCCTAACAGCAAAAAAATAGATTGACAAGAAGAGAACATCAATTTTTTTTTCAGTTTATGTTGTGTCATACATCAATGATAGATGTATTCAAAAAATGTTTTTAGTTCAAAATGTGGCTATAAAATTAAGGTTCAAGTCTGTGAGACATTGAATACTGATCAAATGATTCTGGAAATCAGTAGCAGACAAGTCTTCATTAATGGCTGAAATTGAAAAACAAAATATGCACCTGCAGGATTTACAAAAAAGAAAGCTACTTACGGAGGAGGTCTTGAAGAAAGCAGATGGATCATCCCCCAAGATGACTGCCAGTCCCCGAAGACAGAGGCACCTGATGTCTGTTGGTTCGGTGGTCTGGAGGATAGTGGGCATAGAGCACACAGTTTTGCAACATTACATGACAGGAAAGGCAGAGAACAGAAGGGTGAGGGATAGAAGAGGAACAATGAAACAAGGAGAGCAAAGCAGAGAGGTTGAGAATGGAGAGGAAAGTCAAGGGAAGAGGAGAGCAGAGAAGAGGTGAGAAAAGGGGAGGAGAGTAGAGGCGAGGAGAGTAGTGGCGAGGCGAGGCGAGGACAGGCGAGGAGAGGAGAGGAGAGGAGAGGACAGGCGAGGAGAGGACAGGCGAGGAGAGGAGAGGAGAGGAGAGGACAGGCGAGGAGAGGACAGGTGAGGAGAGGAGAGGAGAGGAGAGGAGAGGACAGGCGAGGACAGGCGAGGAGAGGACAGGTGAGGAGAGGAGAGGACAGGTGAGGAGAGGAGAGGAGAGGAGAGGACAGGTGAGGAGAGGAGAGGAGAGGAGAGGACAGGTGAGGAGAGGAGAGGAAAGGAAAGGAAAGGAGAGGAGAGGAGGAGAGGAGAGAGGAGAGGAGAGGAGAGGAGAGGAGAGGAGAGGAGAGGTCAACGCACCTTTGTCTGATGTAAAAGCTCAGCCAAAAGCTGGCCAGTGAGGCCCTTCTTCTTCCTGAAGAGGTCCATCAGGCTTGGGGAGAGATGGTCAAGTGCATCAAAGAAGTTCTCTCTAAGATTTTTCCCCACCACTCTGTTGAACTCATAACAAACCTGAAATATAAAGCATAGCAAACAATGTACAATTTTATTCAACATTACATTTATAGAAAGCCATCGTCATTTTTGTCAGTCACACAAACCTGGCTTTCTGTGAATAGAGCTGGCCATCGATGTATTATCTGGCTGATGGCAGGCTTGTCTATGACAACTTCTTTTCTCCGAAGAGCAAACGTCACATCCATCTCCTTCTTGATGAGGGGTCCATTTGGCTTTCTCTTCATCATTTCACTGATCATGACCTGGCAAGCTCCTTCCAGGTTGTGGTCATCCATCCCCTCTGGATATTCGGGTAGGAAATTTATTTCCCCTTTCCTTGCCTTCTTTATGTTTTTGTTGGGAGGCTCACCATCTGTAGTGTACCTTCCACGTTTACCACTGTTAACAGTGACATCAACTCGACCCAGCTGGCGCATTTTTGTTCTATAATTACCCATCTTGAACTTCACACTGTTCTTCCATCCATCCCAGCCAGAGGATGACCCTGATTCTTTAAGACACGGGTGAGTTTGTACTAAGGCTTTTGCAACAGCTTCAAAATGTTCCTTCTCTGGGTATGCTGTAAATGCATACATGGTCTCAGCCAGTTTCTCGAGGATATCATGTTTCAGTTCTTTTGTCACATTGAGATGGGCTCCATCCCTGAGATACAACAGGTTTCCTTGACGCAGTCTATACTCAACATCAACAGAAAACTTGGGAATGTCGAATACCTCTGGCCACTGCAAACTTCTATCAAATGAGGAGTTGGACAGGATCTCGGTGTCTGCCTGGCTGTTTGTGTCACTAAATGATTCATTTCCTGCAGTGATTGGTGTAAGCTCAATCATTGGAATGATTTTGATGGTTGGCTTCTCTGGGAGCTCAGTGAGATCTGTAAGGTTGCACAGCGCGTTGTCAAATTCAGGATCTTCGTATTGTAAGGCGAAGTTGTAGTTTGCTTGGAGTGCACCTTTCAGCCAGCCAATCAAATCTTCAAGTGTGTCAGGTCGTGTGGTCATTGTCATCTTTCTTATATCTCCCTCAGAGACAATAACCCTCATGGTTAATTTCGGTTGTACAGCCATCTGAGGAAAAAAATAATAGGCATTTAGCAAATAACATATCGCCTCAATGTTACCATAAGTTCTCCTTGCACCCTGTATGCTGATAACGGGAGGACATCATTCAGCTCTGACATCTTAAGCACACACATAGAGGGGACATCACTATAGAGAAGTTGGTAAGATCTCAAATGCTCACAATACCATGCTGTCATTTTGTGGCAGACAAATAGAATTTCAGTGTTAGCTGCAACAATCTTTTCAATCTGGGCAAATTCAGGGAGACCTGAGCATGAGCCACTGGAGAGTATCATGCTGGGATGGTACTTGATTCCATCTACACAAACAGTTGATGCCTCAAGAACTGATCCTGCCTTTGAAATGTTTAGAGCGATTGCTCTCTGAACATTCAAAGGGAAAGAGGCAAGCAAAACTGGGTTTACTTTTGTCATCTCAACTGATGGTCTGAAAAATGAGCTACAGTCAAGATGGTAACTGGCTGCTTTTTGATGTTTTGTAGCAAGTGTCATGGCAACATTTTTGAAATTTTGTGCATTGCGAATTGCCTTTTTAAAGAATTTATGCTTGCCCTCAAAGCGCATTGTCCAAACCTCTGACAGCGGACCAAATTTCCTTACAAGGTGAGGGTAATGTTCCACATAGTGATGCTTTGGCCTTAAACGAAAATGTGGAAATGTTGACTGCAGCAGCTGTCTGTGCTCTGCTATCTTACAGTCCAGGAAATGTAGTGTCTCTTCAGTATGCCTTGGTGCCACAGCTAGCTCAACAATGTCTTTGAGAAGCATGAGAATTTCCCACGTGTTGTCACCCTCAGGGACACAGTGACCAATAAGAAAAGGAAGGAGCCTTATGAAACACCAATTCTCATGGGCATTTCCGCCAATGGTCCCTTTAGTGGAAAATCCCTTTCCAATAATCTGAGGTCGGTCTGTTTTGTCTGTGAATGTGTAGTTGAAGTACTTGATGGCCTGATTTAGCATATCTAGTGTGAAAAACTTTTTACCTATCAGGTCTGTAAGGCACAGGGACAGCTCAGTTGGAACAATTCCTTCCAGGATGTCATGTAAGATGTCCGGAGGGTAACCGGTGACTGCATGAAAGTGTTTGAGATTCTCAGTTAAAGGACATGCCCTTTTCACACCATAAGTCTTACTCAGTCCTGGGTCCTCTTTCACCTCCTGCACCTGCCGATCATGCAAGTCTCTGTCTCTGAGCTGAAAGCATCCAGAACGTACCTCTTGTTGCTGAGTGTCCTTACTGCTTGCCAAACAGAATCTGCAGAACTTGTCAACAGTGAAGCTCTCCAGGAATCCTGCAAGGGAGTGGGCACCAAGGTTATCAGCGGCAACATACAAGACTGTGCCTTTCACACTTGCACCTAGTTGCTCCAGGTAAACACCATTTTGCTCCAATAACTTGAGATCATAGATAAGAGGTTGCAGAACCTTTGCATAACCACACTCTTTGACTGTGGAAGTATTGCATAGTAAAGCAAGTTGGATTGAGTTGAGGGTAGACCTATATTTTGTTGGTATGTTTGCAATGACCCAGTATACTGCACACATTTTATGTTTAAGCTTTGATGTTCCAAGAGGATTGGCTACTTCAAAGTCATCAATATAAAGGCCAAGAGCAATCGTGAACTCATCCCTTGCAAGAAGAGAGTTTTCGTTAAAGTACTGCCCATCGACATACGATCTGTATTCCTGCAAGGCATGAACTTTTTCTGACATGGCTTTGTCTAACACGTCAGGTCTGTTAAGCAACTTCTGGAGCATGAGACCAATGGGGACATATGCAAGTGGTTTTTTACCCTTTTCCACAACATATTCTATGGGGTTTACTAGTGGAAACTCTTTGCGTACATATGCTGCTCTTCTTTTAGTAGTTCCTAAGGATCCATCTTTGGCACAAAATGTCATCATGTTACTTTCCGACATGGCACTGGTAACCTCACTCACAACTGCTTCATCCATGTCAGCATAGTATTTCTTCAGTACGGCCCTCACTCTGTTATGCAGAAGTGGCTGTGACAGCTTATCAATTTCACAAAGCTGTTGTATTACTTCTTGCACTGTACTCTCTGGTATGTGCAGAACACTTTGCATCTTTAATAGAAGGGATGCTAGGTTGTGCTCAAGCTGTTTTTCTAAATCACCAAGATCATTCTCTCCGGCGTCTTCACTCACCTCTTCAAACTCCTCCACATGATCAACTTGTGACATTTGCTCTTGTGCAGCATCGCAGTCATGGCTTACATAATTACAACCAATGATTTCTAACTTGAACTTCTTCCAGTTCTGTTCCTTGTGTACTCTACTCTTGTGAGTTTTGAAAGTGGAGTAGACATTGCTTTCAAAGTTGCAATCTTTATAAGGACACCTGACTTTATGGTTCACTTTAAAGTGTGTAGTACGTAGGTGAGTTAAGTAGTCAGTCTCAGAACAAGACTGTGCAAACCCACATGACAGACAGCAAAATTTAAGTGGTACATCTGTATTTGGTTGCTGTTCCGGAGTTTTGGTATGAAGGCGGGACAAGTGTACTTTTAGTGCATTTAGTGATTTAAATGTACACAGGCATTCCTGATGTAAACAGGGAAATGGCTCTGTTCTTGCATAACTTCCATGTTTTAGTCTATAATGTTTAAATAACTGTGCTCTCTTTTCACAGTTAAAAGGGCAATACTTACACCTCCACAGCATCTTTCCCTGGGACCTGCAATAGAAGAACACATAGACAACGAACTTAGTTAGCTTATTACAACAATGTATCTGTATTTATTAATTAATCTGTAATTGGGACTGTTACTTCCAACTGAGTTACATTAAGGCCATACACCTGTATGTTTAATTTGTGTTCTCTTCTAAGGGCTCCAGACTGTGACCATTTGTTTAGTTGTACTATAATGACGAGACTTTATGATGTGCTGACCAAATACTTTTCACTTAAAAAAACGGTGTCTTGTGTTTGAAAAAATTACAATTTATTTCAATGATTTTTTTCTCTTAACATATCAGCCCACTTTGCTTGTCTCTAAAAGAAACTGTACAATGTTGTTGGTGTATATTGTCTGGTTATTAGCAAAGCATCTATCAACAATACAAATAAGATGGAAAAAAAATATGAATGTGTTGCCTTGCCTGTTAATTTATGCTCCTACATTTTGTGCTGGTAACATTACTCCCCAGTAGCAAACACCAGTATATCTGGTAGAAAAAATAAAAGTCTGGAGCCCTGATTCTATTCAGTTAATTAAGTAATGTTATGATGGTAGCTGATATTGTTGAGTTACCTCCTGGACCTCATGGCTTTGTCACATGCATAGAAATAGCCGTTTTCCAGCGTTGTTCGATGACTAACCTTAATCTATTTCAATCAGCTGCCTTTTCATTATACAACAAGGACGATAACGTTAACTTGTTCACTCACCAGATTCAGTGGAGTGCTGTATCCTTACAGCTAATGTTACTGCTCTCTCTGGGTGCAGGCGTTCACGGTGGGGGGGGCTCAACTTGGTGCAGTGTCTGCCTCACTGTGGAAGGCGCTGGCAGCCAACAGGTGAAAATGTCATGTTAAACTGCACTAAACAACGTTCATCTCTGCTTAAACAGCCCCTTGAGTAAGAAACGTAGCTTTTAGCTATCTTAGCAGAGTTAGCTAACCAGCTAAAACGCCCGCCTCATGACTTGACAAAAAAATCCAATGAAAAGCAAAACGTGAAAAATTTCAGAACTGGATGAAAACGAACTTTCCCACGTCTCACCAGCAGCACCTTACGTCCAGATTCAGCAGACAGCCACCTGTTACCGTCCTCACTTACCCACTGGCCTTGCTGCCTTCGTCTCTTCCCCGTGCGAGTAGTTGCCGACCTCCTCTCTCCTCCGTTGAAGCGCGATACTGTCCTCCTCTCTCCCCCTATAGTGCAGTGCCGTTTTCCGTGGTACCTTCTGTGCTCACAGCCTCTCGAATGACACAAAATCCGACCAAAAGTATATAAAATGTCCGTCGAATCGGTTCAATACAACTTTTTAACTCTTGCTAGCCGCTCCAGGTAAAGCACAGACATCTGCAACGTCACCGAGCGTCACCTTCAATGCGTTAGCCAATCACAAGCCTCTGTTGTCTGACACCCAGTAAAACTTACTAATTCTAAGTCATTAAACTTAAAGTTATTTGTACATTCACATATGTCTAGGTATTAAGAGAATGTACTTACATTTGATAGTAATACAACAGAATATACTTACATAAGAATAGTAATGCAACCACACTTAAATAATTAAAGTATATTGTAATTACATTGTTTAATTAGATATGAAGTCCGGGTTTACAGTGCACACACACACATCATGTTTCTGTCAGTTTGTGTGGCACAGCGGTTGCCATGGTAATAAAGTAGGTGCACCTGGCAGAAGAGCAGAGAGAGACAGACAGACACAGAGAAGAGACTCTTTTAGGGACCGAGCCTAGAGGCAGAGGACTGCTCAGGGAGCAGGCCTCCCTGAGTCTGTGTCAGAGTGAAGTGTGTGTCTGTGTGTGTGTGTGTGTGTGTGTTTGGTCTCACACACATGAAAGTATAACATTTACCAAACTGTCCAGCTCATGGTGCTCATTCCAAAAACTTTGAAAGAAATGCCTGATACCAAAAACCTGTGAATACAAGATGTCCTGGTGAAACTGTTTTACCTCATGAAGAATTGGAATACATGTAGTCCTGCTCAGTTTCTCCACTGACATTAACTAGTACATATTTGTGTTTGTTTGCAGCACTTAGATTCTCAAAGCAGCCAGTACACATCACTCAAGCTTTCACTAGGTCACATGATTTCAAATGAATGTCGATGTGTTGTTTGATCATCACACATGTCAAACTTTCATTAGGTCACATGGCTTATGTCTACAACTGTCAAAATATAAGCTCAAACCACCTTCATAAGAACCCTTTACAGTTTTTAACATTGAGTTTGACTTATGACTTATCAACATTATGAGTGAAAATACAGTTCCATTACTGACAATGTTATATGTCAATACACAGGTTTCACAGCCAATTCATATTAACCCTTGATCATAAATGTTTATAACTTTGTTGTGTATACTTCAATATCTCAAACTTAATTAATCAATGTCCTAAAATGTATGGATGTGTTGTTTGATCATCACACTTTGTTATGTTTCCTTGTAAAATCAACATTATGAGTGAAAATACAGTGTCATTACTGACAATGCTATATCTCAACACACAGGTTTCACAGCCAATTCATATTAAGCCTTGATCATAAATGTTTACAACTTTGTTGTGTATACTTGAATATCTCAAAATTAATTAATCAATTTCCTAAAATGTAAATCCACTGTAAACTATTGCTGCTGTGGTGTCAAATGCCACCTGCTGATTTTGTTATCATTAGTCATTAGTCAACTCATCTTGAAGTGCCTGGGCTGTCACCTAAGTACATGGTCATTAATTAGCATAACAATGGCTTCACTCTGACAGATACGTGTGTTCGTGTGTGTGTGTGTGTGTGTGTGTGTGTCATACTTATACTCTTATTATACACATTTGATTATTGTCACATATGTAAACCATTAGATATTAATATATACCTAAAACATATTGTACCACAATAACCAGAATTGTAATTATGATATTATTACTTTTATTAATGTTATTGTAAGCTGCTGTCATTACCATCTGTCCTATATTTCTCTCTGTCTACCCTTCTGTCTCATTGGGTCCTAAGAACAAAGGGATGTTATATGCTGTAAAACCCTGTGAGGCAAATTGTGATTTGTGATATTGATTGCTTGATTGATTGATTGATTGACTGATTGATTGATATCCTCATCAGTAGTTTGGTTTTCAGAAGCCATCAAAGTTTTACTCCCAAGTCATGGGTTCATTGTCAAAAATGACCTTGCGTTCTATTGACATAATAGAACGCAACGCTCACTTTCTACAGAAGCTGGACGCTGAAATAACGTGAAGCCGAGGTCCCGGTCAATGCTGCTCGCAGCTTTAATTCACTTTGTTGTTGTGTGAGCATGTGGTTTTACATTACATTGCATATACATATTTTGTAATATTTTTTCCTCTTCGTTGAATTACATAAATGTATTGTGGCAGATTGAGGTTTATTAATTGCTCGAGAGAGCCATGTGGATGAATGCAGGACAAGGACATGTTCCTGATTTCAGCTTTATTTACTACGTCAGCCTAAATGCACACGTGGGACGTCACTAACTGTGTGTACAGCTTAACTCATGATGCAAAATGTCATCTACCACTACATTACCTGTGATTCATTACAACCATTGTCAAATACAGAAACATTAATCACTGTGTAATGGGTAACATTAGTGATTTACAACACAGTTTTTTTTGGCTTATGGCCACAAACACATTGTCTCACAGCATGCTGGTAAAGGTTAAGTGTACAGTGATAGTGCTGTTTATTGATCTTAAACTGTCAATGTCAATGTCAGCTTTCTTTATATAGCACATTTAAAACAGCTATTGGCCAACCAAAGGGCTTTACAGTTAATATAAGCAAAAACAACAACACAAAAAAAACCATTTATACAGTGAAATATAACAAAGATAAAAGGCCCAATAGAGGCGACTGTACTCAAACAAAGGCCAAGATGAACAAGTGAGTCTTAAGCAGTGATTTAAAAGTGGAGAGAGGCTATTTGCAGTCTGCACAGTCAACGGTAATGTGTTTCACAGAGTGGGAGCCGCGACTGCAAAGGCTTGACCTCCTCTAGTTTTTAAGAGTGATCAGGAACATCCAAGACCATCTGATTGGCTGATCTGATGGCTCTGGAGGGCTGATGCAACTTAATAAGGTCAGATAGGTTTTTTTTTAAAAATTGAGCTCTTATTATTTCCTTTGTTTTTTATTTATTATGATATTTGTGTATGATTATTTTATATTTCAATAGCTGTACAGCACTTTGGTCAACTGAGGTTGTTTTTAAATGTGCTTTATAAATAAAGTTTGACTTGACTTGACGTGAGGTATTCTGGAGCCAGCCCATTCAGAGACTTAAAAACAAATAAAAGAATCTTAAAGTCAATCCTGTATCTAACCGGAAGCTTCAGACACACTGTGTTTGCTACACAAACAATATTGAGGTTCAATATACAGATAATGACAAACACCCAGTCTACTCTACTTTTTATATGTTATTATACCATTTATCTTCTCTGACCAACAAACAAAATGTTAAGAAACAGAGAAAAACACTGGAACTAATGTTTTGAGTTTAATCAAATTATTTTTGTGATAAACAGCATTTTAAAAAAAAAATTATTTTAACTCACTTGATTCATATATTAATTAACTCACCATTCCACTGCTCTAATAAATATTTACACTGATCAGTGTTTATCATTGATTCTTTTGTATGTTTTTTTAATTTGAAATTAAACAGACGTGGTTTTATCAATGATTAGTCGATTTACAGAAAATCTGTTGGTTTTATTATTTCAAGCAAAAATAAAAAATAAAAAATCCTTTGTTTTAGCTTCCTAAATGTGAATATTTGCAGGTTTTCTTCATCTTTTATTAACGTAAATTAAATCTTTAGCTAATCTTTGGGTTTTGGCTCAAACAATTTCTAGATAAATAAATAAAAGCAAAGCAATATACAAACATATATTCTGTGCATTTACACTTTGCACAAAGTAACTTTAAACATTTTTTCTGAGGTTTTATAATTATTTTATTTTTCTCCAAACATCAGCAGTGCGTTTTGTCTGCTCTTGGCTTCCGTACAGATGTAGTGTTTTCATCAGCTGATGCCTCCCCGTTACTTGGCTTCTTTTTGTCATGTGAAAGCTAACAGGCTAACAGGCTAACAGGCTACTTCACAGTGACCATGGATGTGAGCCGGTTCGCACCGGGACGGCGACGCGGTGTCACCGGACAGCTATAACATCCGTCCCCTGAAACAACCCTCTCTCCTGCTCACTATCTGTCTGCCGTGTGCAGTGCGTGTGCAGTCGGCCGGTTATCTTTGCGACTTTTGCCCCCTTTATCCCGCTGTGGCTCATGCTAGCTGGTTAGCCGGTTAGCTAATTAGCTACCGTTAAGTTATAAAGCGGCGTCGCTCGCTTTGCGGCTAACGTTAACTGACGAGGCGGACTGGACGGACATGTGCAATGGCATCGGTTCGGGTGGCTGTCCGGGTCAGGCCCATGAACAGACGGTGAGTCACAGACAGTTACACGGCTGTTAAACGTCAGAAAATGATGTTTAAGCGAGTATAATGTCCGAGTGTCGCTGTATTGTAATGCTAACTGAGGTTAGTTAGCCGCCGGTGGAGTGGGTGCTTAAATCTCACGAATGGACTCAATGAAAACATTTGTCACAATGTTGATTAAGTCTCTATTATAGTGAAATAATGTCATATAAAGTGAGTGTTACTGGCCTCAGGCCCTGGGCTTTCAGCTCAGTCAGGTGTGAGTGTGTGTGTGTGTGTGCAGGTGGTTTTGTGGTTTTCATGGGTTGTCTGCAGAAACACCAGGTGTTCATTAAGTGATTTAAACAGAGGCTGACAACATATTCTCACCTGTTTGTCCCTGAGAGGCAGAGCAGGTGCAGCTGGCTGAGATCACAGCAGTGGAGGAGGAAGTATTCAGAGTCTTTATTAGTACTAATACCAATATTAATAACTTTATTTATATGGCACCTTTCAAAACAGCTGTTACAAAGCCTTCACACATAAAACATTTAAAAGAAGCAACAATCAACAAGCAAAACAACAATTATCAAGCTAAATCACAATCAGGAGTCAATGATTTAAACAACAGCCATGCGATAAAAGTAAGTTTTGAGGGCTGATTTAAAAGTAAGATTGAATTTTCATGTCAGAGTTCCTCAGGTAAGCTGTTCCAAAGGGTTGGAGCTCCCACAGCAACAGCCCTGTCACCCCTGGTCTTTAGCTTTGAGTGAGGGATAACTAACAGCGCCTTGTCAGAGGACCGCAAGCTACGAGCTGGTGAATAATGTATTAAAAGCTCAGCCAGGTAGCTTGGTGCCAAACCACGCACAGCCTTAAAAGTCAAGAGTAAGATTTTAAAATCAATTCTAAAACGTACAGGTAACCATTGAAGGGAAGCTAAAATGGGTGAGATGTGATCATGTTTTTGTGCTCTAGTTAAAAGTCTGGCTGCAGCATTTTGGACACCCTGAAGCTGTTGAATCAAGTTTTGTCCCAGGCAAGTAAACGCAGCATTACAATAGTCCAGACGAGACGATATAAAAGCATGAATCACTTTTTGAAGATCATTAAAAGAAATAAAAGATCTGATTCTAGAGATGTTTCTCAAATGAATAAAACATGACTGGGTTAGTCTTTTAACATGGGGCTCCAGAGTGAGGTTCTGATCCAAAATTACTCCAAGGCTCTTAACAGTGGGAACGACGCGTTGAGCTAAAGAGCCAAGAGCAGGCAGAACTTGGCTGTGAGAGTGCTCAGGGCTTATAATAAGGACCTCCATTTTAGAAGAGTTAAGCTGGAGAAAATTCACTGCCATCCAGTCCTTAACCGCAGCTAAGCAATTATGCAGAGCAGATAATTCAGCTTATTCTGATGGTTTGCAGGACAAGTACAGCTGAGTGTCATCAGCGTAACAATGAAATGAAATATCACACTGTCTAATAATGTGGCCCAAGGGAAGCAGACACAGAGAATATAAAATTGGATCCAGAATGGATCCCTGTGGCACTCCAAACATAGACCGGGCTTGATATGATGTGAAACCATTGACAGACACAGAACATTTTCTGTCAGAAAGTGCAGTTCTGAAGATACCAACCAGTTCTCAGTCTTTCAATAATGATGCTATGGTCCACCGTGTCAAACGCCGCACTAAGATCAAGTAGAACCAGAATTGAGGATTCACCAGCGTCTGCCTTCATCAACAAAATATACTCATAATAGGGGAGACTGGGGTCAATTGTTACATGTCAAATTGCACCAATTAGAAGCGAGACAGAACCATGAAACACTGCATGTGCTCTATGGTAAGATAACTTTATTCTATCTATAGGCAGGTTTGCAGTGTAAATGCTCGGTTATTTTCAATGTTAGCCTGGACTGTGACTTGTTTTTTGTTTGGGTGTTTGTTTGACCCTCTCTGACGCATTACAAATATTTTTCCTGGAGCCTCCCCGAGTGATTGGTGGAAAATACACCCTCCCTCTGCCATAAATTAGTTATTAAATTTTTAAAAGCTTACCCTTTTATGCTAGAAAGTTAAAGGTTGGAGACAAAATCTTGGAGTTGAAAATGCCTTAGTTTTTCACTGTTGTCGTTTGTGAAAACAGTTTACTTTTGACAATATTTTAAATGAGACACGCCACAGATTATGTGAAACAACAAGGGGAATATGAGCCTGGCAAACGCAGCCCAGCCCCACTAACTCCTGCACCTGGAGAGACTTCTGCTGGAAAAACCTGATTGGCCTTTTCATCACGCCCAAACACAAGTCTAAACAAAGTGGCACCCAGCTATGCTGCGGGAGGGAATGTGGAGAAATCATAGTTGACCATGCCCATGTTTTTTTGTTTTTTTGTCCTTCTGTTCAGACGTTCTGGAAACCAAGTAGCAACAATCATTTCAAAAAGTTTTAGGGTTAGTAGAACATTCACGTCCCTTATCATGGGGACGGACTAAGTAAAGATGATGCCTGTCTACTGAAGATCCTGCTGGCAACAAGTTAAAAGGCCATTACAAAATACTGGCTCCAGAAAAACGACCCGCTGTTTGTAGAACAGGGCATGCTTCATAAGAGCACGTAAGACATGTTACAGGGACAACAGTACATAAAACATAAAAACAAAGCACACTTTAGACTGCAGCAAACTTTAAGTGTGCTGGTTTTCTTCATCTGCTATAAAAGTTAATTTAATCTCCAAGTTAATCTTTGTGTTTGTTTGACTGTGTTTTACTATTTTGTCACAATTTATAGACCAAGCCATTTATTAGTTATTAAAAAATCAACAAGACTTTTAATTAAGAATGCAAATAGTTGTTGGACAAGTCTCCACTGACGTTTAACACATTTCCTGAGCAATCACATGTCTGTTATAAAACATGCTTATAGTGATAGCACACAGTGTTACGGAAGATGTTGTTCAGTTGTTGTCGCTCCGAGATAACAGACACCGTCACGTGACATTAAGCAGAGCTGAGGCTGATTTAAGTTACAGAAGTGTGAGGTTCAAAGACTTTTAATCTGACAGCACACGAGGTGCTCCTGTTTCTGCTCTGACTGAAACATAAAGGATGTTGTTGAGCGTGAGAACAAACCAGGGTGGAGACAGAACATTATACACGACTGAGCAAACATGTCGCCCTGCTGATACAATTAAAGTTCAGTCATGTGGATTTTATTGATCTCAGCCAGGTGTATCTGGAATCATAAGACAATCACCACATCACAAGTTAAACAGCAGAGTCTCGTGCAGACTGTAAGAGATATATTTTCAGTTCTAGTTTGGAGGCAGGAGATTCTAATATATATCATCACGCATATACATCACAGTTCATTCACTTTGCAATTACTGTACACATGTTTACCACAGATATGTTTACTGTAATGTATGTTATATTTTATCGTTACATTTTAACTTTTGCACAGTTGTATGATTCTGTCTTTATACATATTTAAAGGCTATGTAAAGTTTTGTTCAACCTGGACCCTATTTTCACATGTTTTTGTGTCTAAGTGACTAATGGGAGCAACAAATTTGACATTGGTTCAGTATTAAGCGACAGCACTGCAGCCAGCAGCAGTAAAACAAACTGCAATGCAACCACTTGCTGCATTTTTGCACCGTCAATTCATTAAAAGTGTTTGTTTGTCACTGACAGGCTCAAATTAATGGGAAGGATCCCTACAGAGATAGATTTTGTTGAAAAGTTAGTGGAAAAACCAACCAAGACAACTTTTTTAAGTTTTATTTTGTTTCTGTTGGCTTGGAGTGAAGTGAGTTTCAGGATGATAGAATTATTATTGGGGCTGTTTCTGGCTAAACAAAACGGATCTTATTCTTGAACAAAAAAACTCTATCTCTGTAGGGATCCTTTCCATAATGTTGTCAGACACTCAGAGTAACAATCTGAGCCTGCCAGTGACAAAAACAATTTTAGGGTTATCGGACTTACTCTTTAGTGAGCATTGCTGTAGGGAGCCTGAGATTTCAGGTTTTTCATTGCCAACAACTGCTTCTGTGTAACTGCTGTGCACATTATACTACAGACCTTGAAACCAGGAGATACAGTGACAGATTTTAAAGCTGGATCACAGAGAAGTGTGTGAAAAATAAAGTGCAAGATGACGAAACAGTTAGATGTAGTTTATCATCCTTTTGACGTGTGATACAGAATGGATATGAGGTGATATTGGACAGTTTGACAAATTGTTTTTATACATCTGAATCCACTGACAATCCACATGTTACTCTGACTTTATAAAGAAACAAACATACTGTATATGAAATGTTTTTTGGGCTGATGTTAATATTTGAAAAGCCTGCATGATCAAATTCTCTGAAAAGCTTTTCCAAAAGATGCTGTGAACACTGATGTGATGAAGTTCACTGATACTAAAGTCTGTCCTGTGCATATGTCATAAGATACGCAATGTGTTTTACAGCTACATAAACATTATTGATGTTTCACAGGGAGAAGGACTTGACTGCAAAATGCATCATCAAGATGGAGGGGACCAAAACCACCATCACAAACCTGAAGGTACTTATTTCCCCCAAAAGAATACAACACTGTTCAGGCTGATAAAGATTCAAACACGTTGTAAGTGAAGCTTTGTCTTTTATATTTTGTGTTTCCCAAAGATCCCTGATGGCATCGCAGGTGATTCCACGAGGGATCGAACCAAAACCTTTACGTACGACTTCTCCTATGACTCCACGGACTGTAAGAACTCCACCTTTGTCTCCCAGGAAAAGGTAAATAAGAGTCAAAGGGTTTGTCTCTATTTCCATTCCTGTCCTTTTGACTTAAAAACCCATTCAGGCACAAATCAGCTGATGAATCAGCTTGTTAAGATTTGGGAAGTGGTCATGTTGGTTCCCCTGTAAGCGGCGGTTATCCAGAACATCCTTTTCTACCTGCTGAGACTTTAACGTGTTTCTTCAGAAAACCATAACCCCCCCCCAAAAAAAAAACAAGGCACAAAAGCAGCACGTAGCGTAGCAACTTTACACTTCTTGACAACAGAGTAAGCATGATGGGATTTATCCCAACTGGAAATTAGAAATAGAAAAATTGAAGCATTTTGAATTCCCTGTAAAGTCTCACAGGGCTGACGCATAGAGACAGACAACCATTCACACTCACATTCACACCTACGGACAATTTAGAGTCACCAGTTAACCTGCATGTCTTTGGACTGTGGGAGGAAGCTGGAGCACCTGGAGGAAACCCACGCTGACACAGGGAGAACATGCAAACTCCCCCACCCTGGGTTCGAACCAGGGACCCTCTTGCTGTGAGGTGACAGTGCGAACCACTGCACCACTGTGCCACCAAGTATGGAATTTGATTTATGTCATTTCCAGGCCTGGATAAGTATTGAAAAGAGAGTATTGATGGATTATTTGTGTTTCCAGACCCCATTCTCTTTCCTAAAATATGAAATTCAGACACAAGCAGAGTGTTTTCCATGACGTTTGGAGCAGGCCACCAGCGTAGCCAAAATTTTAACCACCGTGTGAGAGAGTGCGGGCCAGAGTGAGGTTGACGTCGTCGAAATCAAGGCGAGAAGTATGGCGTGCAACTGAACACACTCCTAATGGAGCTGTCTCAATGCCTGCACGCCACAGCCACATTAGTAAAATGAAAATGTGGCAATACCTTTGAATTGCATTTATTTATATCTTCACTGATAACCTAATATTAAGCTTGTCTGAACATATATGAATTATGCAGCGATGTGGTTGTCTGAAAAGTTAAAAGACTTTCCTGCATGAGGAAACCTTCATGAATGCATTCATCATGAATTCAGTGGACACAGTGACTCATTTTTGGTTCTTATTTATTTGCAAAAGGAATACTTTGTACTTTAATTTATTTGCGACGTTTCAGTACTAGACCTTCATCAAGCAGGTTTGCCTGGTGAAGGTCTAGTACCGAAACGTCGTAAATAAGTTATATATTGCAAGTTAGACAGTGTGCGGGAGTCTTTTGCAACTTTTTGGTCTTCTCTCACCAACACACCTGTCTTGTTTAATGGATGTGCAAAGTGTTTCCTTGGTTCTTACTTATAAAAGAGACTAAAAAATATGATGGGGGTGCAATAATATTATTTATTCAATATTTAAAAATGTTTGTGGACCTCTGAAAATGTGGAGGAACTCTGTATGCAGATATCCGAGCTGTGCTGTCAACATGTGTTTTAAAGTCTCCGATGTTATTCTTGAGATAAGATATGTCCTGCCAAGATAAGACCTGTAATGACTGTAATAAAGCTGTGTGTAAAAGTGAGAATCAGAGTTTCAAATGATTCACCTGGCTCATTTTCCAATCCTGCTTTGCAAATCTTGTTCTTTTGTTGGATGATTATTGGTAACAAAGGTTTAGATTAGGGGTCAGAGGTTGGAGGATTGATTGAACTCTTGTTTTCGGTCAAAGCAGATTGTTACTGATGGACTCTGTGTGTTTACTCAGGACTCTAACATATCATGAGCTCTGAAAGATCATGTTACAGCTCTGCAACATCAATACTGCGTCATGTGAGTCTCCAACCTGGAGTGACATGTGTTGCAATCTCAGGCACCAGTAAACACGTCGCCAGAAGCCTTACAGAGGTCTCAGCAGAAATAAAAACTTTACTTTCTTGTTTATTTGTAGGTTTTTAAAGATCTGGGTTTGGATGTGCTGAAGGCGGCGTTTGAGGGCTACAACGCCTGCGTCTTCGCCTACGGGCAGACTGGCTCGGGGAAGTCCTACACCATGATGGGAAATCCTGTGAGACAAAACTCTGGACATACTAAACACTCACATTCACAGACTCTATTATCCAGAAAGACTTAAACAGAGAGATAAGATTCACACAGTGCAAGATATTGATCTGTCTGCTCAGCTGTAATGAAGTCATTACTGAACGGCTCCAGAGCAGTTTGACAGATCAGTGTGGACACAGGCAGACACTGCTCACATTTGTGGGCTGTAAGTGATGTTGAGAGGGACTACTTTGTGTGAGTCTGTACATTGGTTTTTAGGAAACTCTTGCACATTGGGGCACCCACTAGCTTACCTGGTAGAGCAGGTGTCCCATGTACAAAGGCTGCGTCCTTGCTGCAGCTGCCGTGGGCTCGATTCCAACCCACGGCCCACTGCTGCACATCCTCCCCCCTCTCTCTGACCCCCCCACGCTATATCTGTCCTATCAAATGAAGGCACAAAGCCCCAAAAAATATCTTAAAAAAGAAGAAAATTCTTGCGTAGTGTATCTTTTAAATGTTGTTACTCAGTTAAAGGATAAAGCTGCAATTATTTTATATTTTTCTTATTGTCAACAAATGACATTAGAAATAACCAAACCAACGAACATTACTCCGTCTCTTAATACTGCCTGACTTCCTGTCTGTGGAAGCTCCAGGCCCACTGGTTCTTAATGAAGACGCAAATCTTAAAACACACATTTATAATTTCATCAGTAATTTCCTAAAACAGCTGCTCACTGTAGTTTTTAATCAAACAAACAGGAGGAAATAGTGCATTTACTGGGGACTATTTTTAGGGTGGGATTGATACACATTTGGCTCTCTAGTGAGTATTTGTGGCAGCAGGACAGCGTATGTGAGTCAAAAATAAACTACAGAGAGTGTGTGTTCATGGTGATGAAGGAACATGTCAGCCAGTGACAGTATTAGTTCCCTGAGAATCTCTTTCACACACAAGCAAAAATTGGTGTTGTAACTGAGATATCCCCCAACCAAATCGATAATGGATTGAATTGAATATGATGGAATCAGGACCTTGTGAATCGGAATCGAAACAATTTAGGACGTCAGTGGTGACAGCCACATGTTGCTTGTTAGTAGATACTAAGTGGCGGGGCATGAAGCAGTAAGGCTGGTGTAAAACATAGTCTAAGAGAGTTCTGTGAAACCTACACACCAAAATGAGAAAATATAACACTCGACTCAACATTTCTTTTGTTTTAAGCCTGTAGTTGTTTCTGTGTTTGATGTGTCTGCATCTCAGTGAAGTCTGTTTTTTTGTTTTAGGGAGATGCAGGTCTGATCCCGAGGTTCTGTGAAGGTCTGTTCAGCCGCATCTCTGACGCCACTCGATGGGATGAAGCGTCATTTCGTACAGAAGTCAGGTGAGTCACCGTTACATGCTGACAGTGACTCTGCACCAGCGCTCAGTTATGACACTTTAATAACCCTAAACTGAAACACAGGGGCTGCAGTCTGCAGGAAGCGTCTGTGATAGATTACAAATTTGATATTACTGGTACCACAGATATGATCTTGGTTGTACGTGAGACATAAAACTGTTGCTTTATGTTTGCTCACACTTCTGGATCAATTTGAAGAGGATGTGACATAATTTCATTAACTCAGTCCCACTGTTTCAGCTCCTGCAGTAACAGCATCCTTCATCTTATTGCTCTTCACATGAAGCTGTGACAGAAAACAAGTAGTGGCTTCAATCTACATCAAGAAGAAATATATTTAGGAGAAATGCCGTCTTGGTTTTAAGCAGAGTTAGGTTAACTCATGTCATGTCTAATGCACTAAGTGGAGTCCATGTTTCCCTCTTTTATGCCTTCAGCTACCTGGAGATCTACAACGAGAGGGTGAGAGACCTGCTGAGGAGGAAATCCACTCAGACCTACAACCTGAGAGTCAGGGAGCACCCAAAAGATGGACCGTATGTAGAAGGTGAGACTGCAGAGTGAACTCCTGGGACAAAACGATTCAGAGAATTCTCTTGTGGCTAGTTTCAGTTAGCCGCACTGTGTTCCACATAATTATGCAAGTGACATATCGGTAGGATTTCAGTTGAAAAAAAAACATTTAGTTTTTCAATGCCTTGTTTTATGTTTCCTATCTTTTTTGATAACCGGTATCAGTCCTTGGCAGGTTTGTTCACTAGTTTGCTCTGTGATCTTAAAGGGAAACCTGCTTCAAGAGGTTTCTCCACATTATCAAGCATGCCACCATCCTCATGCAGTGTGGGAGGAAAGATCTTTCTGAAGATGAAAATCATGAAAACCTTTTTTATTTAACTGCATTTATGTTTTGAAAAATGATCTGTTCTTGCAACAAATACAACAGGTATCTGTTTGGAATTCATCATGACAAATTGAAAGGTTTCAAGCTGTGTTGTTCAAAATAATTTTGAAAAATAGTTTTCAAAAATCATTACTTGTATTGACTGCGTAGGAAAAAAAATGGCATGTGCATAACAATTTGGAGCACGGTGCAAGTTATTTGTATGTGTTTGGTCCATCCATCCATTTTCATCCGCTTATCTGGGGCCACAGCAACACTTTCCAGCTCCTCCTGGAGTTCCCCGAGGTGTTCCCAGGCCAGATGAGATATATAATCCCTCCAGTGTGTTCTGGGTCTGCCCCGGGGCCTCCTACCAGCTGGACGTGCCTGAAACATCTCTAACAGGAGGCGCCCAGGAGGATCCTGATCAGATGTTGAACCACCTCAACTGACCCCCTTTGAGGCGAAGGAGCAGACACCCCGCAGAGGAAACTCATTTTGGCCGCTTGTAGCTACGATCTCATTCTTTCAGTCACTACTCAGAGCTCATGACCATAGGTGAGGGTTGGGACGTAGATGGACCAGTAAATCGAAAGCTTCGCCTTCTGGCTCAGCTCCCTCTTCACCATGAAAGTGCCCCCTTAACATCAGAAGCTGCACCAAACCACTGGTCCATCTCAGGCTTCATTCTACCCTCAGTCGTGAACAAGACCCCGAGATACTTGAACACCTGTGCTTGAGGCAGTAACTCTCTCCCAATCCAGGGGGCGCAATCCACCATTTTCAGGCAGAGTACCGTGACCTCAGATTTGGAGGTGCTGACTCTCATCCCGACCACTTCACACTCAGCTGCAAACCGCCCCAGGTCATGCTGGAGGTCACGGTGTGATGAAGCTAACAGAACTACATGATCTGCAAAAAGCAAAAATGCAGTTCTGAGGTCCCCAAACTGGACTTCTTCCTCCCCACGGCTGCGCCTCAAGATCCTGCCCATGAAGATCACAAACAGGATCAGTGACAAGGGATAGGTGTTATTTTACACAGCGATTAAGTTGAGGTTTGTATGTAGCCTGGTTTCAGTTCACTTGTATTTTATTGTGTTTGTCAGGAATGGCGAGGTGAAAATCTCAGGAAGTGTTTTGTGTTTAAAGCTGGTTGAAATATGTTCAAGTCTTAAAGAGAGTTTGGATTTTTTGAAGTGTGGTTGTTTGAGATAGTTATCTATAGTCACTGAGAAGCAGGATGGAAGCTAAGCAATGTACTGCTGTGGACAAAGGCAGCAAATAGAAAGTCCCACCCCCCAAAGAAAGCGTGCGCTATATTGAAAGTATCGACTTCCTGTAACCTGCGCCCTCCCTCCTGATCTCAGATCTGTCCAAACACCTGGTGCAGAACTACAGCGACGTGGAGGAGCTGATGGAGGCCGGAAACATCAACCGCACCACCGCCAGCACTGGCATGAACGACGTCAGCAGCCGCTCGCACGCCATCTTTACCATCAACTTCACACAGGTCAGAATATATATATATATATATATATATATATATATATATATATATATATATATATTTAGGTTTTATTTTTTTTAGTAATTTTCAAACAGAAAAGTCCTAGATTTTCTTTCAAAAAGTAGATAATTGTAGGGTGATTTTCATGCACATTCTGTCACCATATCTTATGCCTGCTGTAAGAAGACACTGGTGACTGTATTTCACAGTAAATAAGCTTCACTGGTGAAAAATGTGGAGGAAATGCAAAAGAGCTGTTAATTATGTGCCAGAGTCCTTTGTGTAATGGGAAAAGTGCCTAAACTATGTGATGTTTTAGAAAGAAAAAATAAACTTCAGGCACTCATGCGTGGAGCAGCAACATCTGCACTTGAATTAAGTTAAAAAGCTTTCATTCAAAAAACATGGCTGCTCACAACACCGACCAGTTGCGACTCTAAGTTCTTCATCAAGATGCAAAAAGCCTTTTGCTGTTTGTTCCTGCTCCACACATGAGTGCCTGAAGGTCTTCTATCAGTGTGTTGACCCTTTTTCTTTAGGGGAGCACCTGCGTTTTGTCTTGAGACAGTCTTCGAGCAGACCTCTGCCTTGATCTCCAAAGTGTGTATCTGATATTTTATTTAAAGTAATTTTGGGTAAAGCTGTTGAAGTAATACATTTGCAGAATTTACCGCTGAAAGTGATGAGCTGTATTTACATTTAGTTTCACACCTTCAGTGTTACAAATCTCAGACAAACACCACTCGCTCTCTGTCTCCGTCAGGCTAAGTTTGATGCAGAGATGCCCAGTGAGACGGTCAGTAAGATCCACCTGGTCGATCTGGCTGGCAGCGAGCGAGCCGACGCCACCGGAGCGACGGGCGTCCGGCTGAAGGAAGGAGGAAACATCAACAAGTCGCTGGTCACCCTGGGCAACGTTATCTCCGCTCTAGGTCAGAAACAGAAGATGATCATCTGTGTTTTCATCCGTGTGTGTTTCAGTTTGTTGCGTGGCTCCTGCTCACTGAAGGATCTGTTTCCTGTTTCTGTTCCAGCTGACATGACGCAGGATGGTGTCAACACGAACCTGAAGAAGAAGTCGGTGTTTGTTCCCTACAGAGACTCGGTGCTGACGTGGCTGCTGAAAGACAGCCTGGGCGGCAACTCCAAGACCATCATGATTGCCAGTGAGACGCAAACATTTTAGAACAATCATTAAAAATCTCCCAAGAGAACAGAAGTATTTGATGTGATCGTTTCCCATTGCAGCTATTTCTCCCGCTGATGTGAATTACGGCGAGACGCTCAGCACTCTGCGATACGCCAACCGAGCCAAGAACATCATCAACAAACCAACTATCAACGAGGACAGCAACGTCAGGCTGATCAGAGAGCTGCGGGCTGAAATCGCCCGACTGAAAGCTCTGCTGGTTCAGGGCAACCAGGTAAACAAACACTGAGGGATACAAAGAGTCTGGAGGAGGTCTCACTCTGCTGCTCTGATATTCAGTGTGTCACCTGCTACCAACTTGAACAGTCACAGTTATTAGATAGTAATAAAGACACCGCATGAATGTCACAAAGAATACAACCCAGTCAAAGTGTGTCTGATCTATGTGTTTATATTTCTGTGTCAGATTGCTCTCCTGGATTCACCCACTGCTCTGAGTATGGAGGAGAAACTGCATCAGAATGAAGCCAGAGTGAGTCTCTTTGTGTTTGTGCTGATTTGTTATTTGTCCTTATTAAGTTTAGTGCAGCTACACTGTGTGACATGGATCTAATAAACTTGGGTAGGACATCAGGTTTGATGTCTGCAGACTGTACGATGACAGCGCCTACTGAATCACAGGTTACGATGTACGAACAGCTTCCCATACTGAGTGATGCTGCAGGGTTATTACTGCTCCAACTGTGAAGCACAACATAGAGGCTCACATTATTAAATAACCTAAAGTTTTGTGGGCACTAAATATATCAGTGTGTCTGTGTGTGTGTTTGCTAGCTGCTAGGTGTCTCACCATGCTGCTCAGATACTAGTCTCTTACACAGACGCCGATGACGTCAGCACGCTGGCTGACTCTGTGGTCTGTGGACATTCCCCATCCAAATCCGTGTACTTCTGTACGTCCTCGACCAACGGCTGATTAGCTTTGCCTTACACCCGCCTACATCGGAATTGCTGTTCCCCAAATTGTTGCCTATAGTACAACAGAAAAGGAAGTGTTCAGTGCATCGCAAGAAGAGATTAAAATGGATATGATTTCATTTGATTCAGATTGTATTGCAAAGCTGCAACGTCTCTTACATGTAACACATCCCCGCTCATTTCTATTACAAAACGAAAGATGAATGTCTCCAGACTCCCATTCTGAAGTAAGAGAGGCTGGTCACGCGAGACTACTCAGATATGAGCCCAGTGGACTGATGGGGGCGCCATAGTTTACGCAAAAATCCAATTTTGGAAAGGCGAAGTCTCTCACACCCCAAGTCTGGTTGACTTGAAATTGCACACAGTTTAACGTGCTCTATGAAAAAGCCTTGAGAACCATTAAAGTGCGCCTGACTTAATTTTCCGCTTTTTGGATCTTTTTGAAAAACGAATTTTCAACATCTCCTAAACCACTGGTCTTATTGCTACCAGACTTTCTGTGGAACATTATTGGACCAAGCTCGTCAAAATTTGCATAAAGCTTGTTGATATTAACGTAACTTCAGAAGGGGACTCTGTGGACCCCAGGAAGTGAAATTGATGCTTGAATAGAGGCTAACAGGGATCCAAATAAATAAATAAATACATAAAAGGGGCGTGGTTTAGCCTATAGATAGACCTAACTCCACAACCGTTGGGCCAATCATCACAGAACCTGTAGGATATGTCCACAGAGCTACCTGAAACATACCGGTTTGGCCATAAATCATTGACAGTTTGTCCAAACATCCCCGAACTCCTTGATTGTTTATAATTGAGCTGTCGAAGCGTGTCCCCAAAATATATCTGCAATTGCCCGATAGTGGGCAGCAGTGTTGCCAAAGAAGAGGGTGGCGCAGCACAGACTTGGACGTAAATGAACGAGTGTCTGTCTGATCAGCATAAAAACTGTTAGTTATCTTAAATGGTTGGAAACTCTTAAAGTCTTAAACCTTTGTAGCTTTCAACTTCTGACGGTCCATGCTGGCTTGAAACCCACAGTCTTTGTTTGTGGCCGTGTTTCTTAAGTTGTTCTCTCCACCAGTCTAAATGTTGACTTGATATTTATTTGAGCTGAAAATGTGTCTTTGTATGTGTTGATCTGTGCTGTGCTGGAGATGCCTGTTACCCAGAGGTTTCTGCTGAGTTTCTGTTGGTTTATTTGTGTTTGCAGGTTCTGGAGCTGACTAAAGAATGGACCAACAAATGGAACGAGACACAGAACATTCTCAAGGTAGGAGCCTTTTGGCCTGTGTCCACATAGCGTTTTCTTCTCAGTGCCAACGTCTTTTTTCAGCTGTTCTCAAAGCATAGCGAGCGTATGCAGCCGCCTGCAGGAACAGCACTACGCCCAGCTTCTTTTCCAGAGCACTCTGCCTTTTCTATGTGAAAGTCTGAGCGCTTTGAGTTGAAAATCACTGAACTTTTCAGAAAGGCACCGGTGATGTCACTGCTGCTTCTGTAGCTGGGCGACTGCCTACCGTAACAACAAAGACAGAAAAGTTAATTTTTTTAGGAGCAGATCGGCCGGTAGGAACTGGATGTTTCTGGTGAGTGTTGTGCTTTTATCAGTGTTTGCTTTGTAAGCTTGAAGTTGCCTGTGTGTGTCACAGTGTGCGTGACGCTATTTTAGCTTCCTGGCTAATGTTGGTGTCAAGATATTGTTGTCGTAGAGACAAAACCCATGTGCAACACATCATTATAAAAGCAGCACCAGCACTTTTTTCATGAAGCGCTTCTGCTGGGAAAAAAAATGCTATGTGGACACACACCCTCCATCATCTGTGTCTTTCATGCTCAAATCACCAACAACCTCTGCAGATGTGTGCTGAGTGGGAGAACGTAGATGACGGGTTGTGCCCTGCAGTTTTACATTTAAATTTAGCTTTTTAATTTAGTCATTATTTTTTACCTAAAACTTTTTCCTGGCTTATTATTTTTGTTTTGTTTGATGGTTTTTGTCAAATTATACTGTGGTCGTAATTGTTTCCACATATCACGCCCCACAGTCACTGCATGTTACATTAAAGTTTACAAAACAAACCCTGTTGCATTATTGGACATTTTTGCAAACCCTGGGTAATTATTTCACATATTGCACAGTCTTTAGCTCATGTTTTGCACATTTCGTTCTCTTAATTTTAAACTTTGTGCACCTATTTTCATTGTAAAGCTGATTTACAAATTTTGCAATTTTTATTGCACATTGTTATTTGAATTTATGATTCTTGACTTTTGCAGTACGTGTTGTTTTTTCCTCTCACTACATTTATTATGACCATAATGCATCAGGATTCCACTGCACATTCCTGGTATGTGAAAACCTACTTGTTTCTGCAGGAGGAGACTTTGGCTCTGAGGAAAGAGGGGATCGGTGTGGTGCTGGACTCTGAGCTGCCTCATCTCATCGGCATCGATGATGACCTCCTCAGTACTGGCATCATTCTGTACCATCTAAAGGTCAGAGGTCACCTGAAATACTTCACTTGGTGGACAGAGACAAATGATTATTTATTACATCCTGTAAAAGGTTTTAGAAACTTGATATATGCATTAAGTGTTATTCACCTGGTGAACACTGGTGTTGTCTCTGCTGACATTAGGATGTAAGAGAGTTACTTAAGTCTTCAGGCTTTCATCAGAGTTTTTAAAAAAAGAGTAAAACATCAGAAAAAACTTCGTGAAATATTTCCATTAACACTCCACGGGAGAGACAAAGAGTGGAAGCAGGAAAGTACAGAGCCTTTCCAAACTGAATTTACCAGCCTAGCGTGAAATGTCCTGTAGTGAGTCGTGTCTCTGTATGGGATGGACTTCAAAACCTCTTTGTGTTTTCTTCTTCCACCTCAGGAGGGACGGACATACGTGGGCAGAGAGGATGCGTCCACAGAGCAGGACATCAGTGAGTTAATCAAACGTGCCCGTTCTGTAGGAAGTCATTTTAAAAAGCGGCAAGGGAAGAGAAACAGAACACACCAACAGAGTTAACAAACAAGGAAAACATTTTTTATAAAGACAGTTTCATTTTACTAGAAATGCATCGCAGATGGATGAAAAGGGAATAAGAAAATACACATTTCTGAACACATCACCACAGAAGTACTTGATATACAAACAACATGTTTGTATGTACATATTGTACTAGTCCATACCCATTGGTAGCTTTGTCACCTTCTACCTATGTCAGTCCTCAATGCCTATGTGCAGTTTCACATAGATTGACCACGTCAGTGAGGAGAAAAACGTGGGACAGACAGAATAACACACACACACACACACACACACAGACAGTTTCCATCATTATATAGTAAGATAATAACCAGTAGTTATCATATAAAAGTGAAACAATGTTCTTCCTTTTCCTTAAAAAAAGTTTGATCTCTTGAGAAACTCATTTAATATTTTTAGAAAATATTTATGCCCACTTAAAATCTGTTTTTCCTAGAACATGTATCTTTATCTTCTGTTTAAGTGGAAACGGACAATGTTTAGATGTTTTCCCTTCTCGTGGTTTCAAGTGGTTAAATGTTGTTGAACCACATCGCTCTTTGCTTTCACTCAAAGCCTAGCAACTACCAACACACGACACACTCCACTTTATTTTCCACACTTACTCTGGCTGTTACACCGTCCACCATTTCTGCTACTTGGCTACAAACTGCAAAGAACTTACACTGGTGCTCTTTGGTAACTGGGGATAGCCACTGATAGCTACCAGGGAAAACAAGCTCCATCCTCTTCCTCTTTTGGTTACGCAGTGATCGACGTACTTCCTTTGTGCTGTAAATGGAGCCTTCATTTCCCCAGGAGGTCATGCCTGGTGGTTGTTGGTTAAAGCACCAAATGTGTCCATTTCCACTTTAAGAACTTCACTCTCTCTTTTACACAGCAGCTCTATAACTGATTATTATAATTGTGCAGAAGTTGAACTGGCAGTGTGCAGTATCCATGTCTCTCCTGTGTTGTTTCTTCCTCCTGCAGTCCTGCACGGTCTGGACCTGGAAAGCGAGCACTGTATGTTTGAGAACCAGAACGGTAAAGTGACTCTGGTGCCGCTCAGCGGAGCTCAGTGTTCGGTTAATGGAGTTCAAGTGACGGAGCCGTCGCAGCTCAACCAAGGTGAGAGCCACACGGATGTCTTAAAAGAAATTTAGAAGCGTCTGACTTTTATTCAGTTATGTAGTCATCTTAAAGGGGAACCATGAGCCTGCCAGTGGGAAAAACAAGCACTTTTGATGGACATAAACTGACAGGGTGCACCTACACTGCTTACATCACAGCCTCTCTCTCAATACTGGACCAATTTGTCTCCAGTTGTCACTTAGGCACAAAAACATATAAACATGTGTCCAGGTAGAAAAATAGTTTGCTCGTAATGTCACTTGAAACTGAGAACATGTTTAATCTTCAGAGGTGAAAGAGGAGTCAGTTGTACCGTTTTCAGTTTCTGTTGTGTCGTCCAGGTGCCGTTATTCTGCTCGGCAGGACGAACATGTTTCGGTTCAACCATCCAAAGGAGGCGGCCAAGCTGAGGGAGAAGCGAAAGGTGAGACTTCATCTCCTGACGGTGTGTCCTGTAGAGAACCTGAAGGTCAGATTGATCCTCTGTGTGATGTTTTGAGTCTTTTTCCCCCTCAGAGCGGCCTGCTCTCCACATTCAGCCTCTCTATGACGGATCTGTCCAAGTCATGTGAAAACCTGTCCACTGTGATGCTCTACAACCCCGGGTGAGTGTTTGCATACACAGATTACGTCAGCTGCATGTGGTTATCAGCTCAGACCCTGCAGTGCATCTCCCCTCTGCATCAAAACTCCCCCAGGACTTCAGATTCTCCACTTTTCAGAGCTGATGTGCATCTTCTGCTGTCGTTAGTTTATCTGCATTCATACAGCACTGACAAAACAAAATGCTTTAGATGAGATTTAATAAAAACAAAATGTGTCTGAAACATTGAGCTTTACATAGAGAATCAAACTGAATGAAAAACAATGTTCACAGATCATAAAGACCGCAGAGGGATTCTGCAAAAAAAAAAGAGAAAAAGACGATAAACTCAATCTTGAACAAGGTTGCATTAAACTCTTGAAGTTTTCTGTTTTTCTGCAGAGACCCCTGTAGCGCACCGCCATATTTGTTGCACCAATAGAGGCTGGACTTAACTTCTCAGTCTGGTGATATTCTGTATTCTTCTTATTGTCAACACATCCCAGAAAAGACCCAAACCAACAATACATAGCTACCAACTATTATATCATTCTGTGACTATCTGCAGCCTAATTTACCTTTATTTTTTAGCCTTAGCACTTCACTGTTGTCCAGAAACACACGGTTGCACTGAGTGACGTGTTCCTTCATCTCCATGAACGCAAACTCTGTAGTTGATTTTGACTCAGTCCTACACACACCGTCCTGCTGCCACAAACACTGAGTAGAGCACCAAATGTGGATTAATCCGCTGCTGAAAATAGTCCCCAACAAAGTCTATACTATACTTTACTATATAATGACAAAAACTCTGTGTGTGTGTGTGTGTGTGTGTGTGTGTGTGTGTTCCATGTCTTTCTCCTCACTGACTCGGTCAGTCCATGTGAAATGTGGCACAGTGGTAGAGGGTCATGGGAGGATGCCGATGAAGCAATATTACATCAATTGGCCAAAGGGGGGCGCTATAGCAACCCATTGAAATGTCAAACTTTGAATGTGCATATCTCATGCCCCGTATGTGGTAGAGACATGAAACTTTGCACAGAGATGCCTCTCCTCATGAGGAACACATTTGCCTCAAGAACCCATAACTTCCACTTATATAGATTTTCCACCATTTTGAATGTTTTGAAAAACACTTCAAATGGATCTCTTCCTAGGAAGTTTGAGCGATCTGCATGAAACTGGGTGAACATAATCTAGGGACCAATATCTAAAGTTCCCTCTTGGCAAAAGTTGGAAAACTTACTAAAACTGAGCTTCTATAAGGCAATGAATATTGCGGAGGGCGTGGCTCATCACATAAAGGTGTATAACATCTCAAGGGTTTCACCCATCACCACGCAACTTTGTAGGCATATGACCACACATAATCTGAGGGGACCCCTCCATTATTGACCCCATCAAACAAAATGGGGGCGCTAGAGAGCTCATTTCTTATCTAGGCCTAACCGCCATATGGATTTTTACTAAACTTGATAGATATGTAGAACAGGACGCCTCAAGGTGACTGGAGAAATTTAACTCTAATTGGCAACTGGGTGGCGCTATAACAACAGAAAAATGCTTCAAAATGGCTAAAATGCGACCGATCGCTGTGGCTGTAATCATGCTATCAAATTCACAAACACTCTGTCTGAATACATTGCTCTTCTTAATAGGTTCAGTTGACTGTTTAATCCGCAATTTCCTATGACCTGTATCCCAAACACACACCATGTGAAACTACGTGGGCAACTGTGCACTCAATGGCTATGGACTAGGGTATTTATTATAGAATTAATAAGAAAAAGCAAAAAGAACGGAGATTAAAATAAAATCCACAAAGGAAAGCTTAAAAGGGGGCAGGGGAATAGGAAGGGTGAGGGATGTAATCTTAATCTTGTCAGGAGATTTCATGTAATTGAAATGATCTATGAAAGGTTGCCAAATTTAGTAGAGTTTCAACTTTTGTGTTTTTGCGCTAGAATTTAGTTTTTTTCAAATTCATTACACTTGAATGTGTTGTTGCAGTTCTCTGTTTCCAGTAAGGTAGGATCAATCTGCGTGTTAGAAGGCTGACAAATGATCCAGTGATGTCTTCCACACTGTTCTTTACTATGTCAGAGTCTGTGACTCCTAAAACCGCCATCAAAGGATCTCAGTCAAAAGGTCTTTGTATAATTTTTGATAAGGTCTGTGCAGTGTTGCTCCAGTGGTTTAATTCTTGGGCAAGTGATGCTGGTGCAAGCCCACAGCGTTTGCGTGAAAGATCTACTTGTGGAAATATCCGAGGAAATTACTGAGACTTTAAACTTTAAACTATTCGTGTTTTTAATGATTCATGTCTTCAGTAGGAACCAGCGGGCTTTGAGCCGATAGCCACAGACAGGAATTCACACAGTATCAAGAGATGGACTAACACTTTGTTGGTTTTTATCTTTTCATGGGTTTTTTTAACAATAAGAAAAATGCAGAATAATGGCAGCCTTGTGTTGTAAGAATGCAGATTTACTAAAATGTACTGTGGGTCTTTCCTCCACCGCCACCAACAGGCCAAATCCTTAATCACATTTAAACCAATATTTACTGACCACGTCCCTGCTCCCCAGAGGATGACCTGTTTCCATTTTGGATGCTACATGAGTTTCCCTCTAGTGCCAGAGAGATATGTTTGGTTGTTTGTGCAGGACAGAATGTTTCCCCTCTCTGTAAGCAGTATTGTAAGACTATTGATCACACAGTTTCCTGTCATCTGTACACACTCTATGTCGGTGAATTAATTGTATGAACCCTGTCCTGTCGACAGTCTCTTCACTGAGAAGGGCCCCGTCTTCCTCAGGTAGACTCAGCCGTCCACTTCCTGTCTAACTGTCCCGTTTTTTGACACAAAGACGTGTTGACTTGTCCAGTGTCTCAACCCGAAACCCTCATTGTCTGTTTTTATTTTACATTATTATTTTGCACTCCACCATGCTGCTTCTGTCTCCATTTTGACGTCTAAGAGTAGAGAATGCATCGTTGCTTTTCTCACCACGCCTGCCATTTCATGTGAAGCCTGTCTGTACATGTGTCGACTGCTGCTTTCACCTACTGCACTTTACTAGGTGTGGTGTCAGATTTTGGTGTGCGCGTGTGTGTGTGTGTGTGTGTGTGTGTGTGTGTGTGTGTGTGTTCTTGATGATAGTAGCTGATGAAGGTTTTTGTGTTTACAGGTTGGAGTTTGAGAGACAGCAGCGAGAAGAGCTGGAGAAACTGGAGCTGAAAAGGTACGAGAATTAAATAACTACAGGGAGACGTCTTTTTTTTTTAAGCCACAAACACACATCGCACACACTGCCCTGCACATCCATGTGTGTTTACAGCGACAACTGTCACTGTTCAATCACATCCAGCCCGATTCGAGCTGGGTGCTTCAGAATAAAAGCACCAGTGGTTTTGCTTTGATTTATTTCATTTTAACAGTACTTTTATTAAAGTGTATTCTTACAGCACTTAATTATGACAGTAAATGGCGGTACATTTTACGAGCTGCCACACCAAAATACTAAAATGCAATTTAAAAAAACTTCTGAAGCCCAAGTAACCGTCAAGAAAAGTGTTTTTGTATGTTGATGCCAGACAGACTTTGCTGAGGCTGAGGACACACAAATTTCTGCACATAAACATGTCCCACTGTTTTTTCTTTTTGTCGCTGCTGAAGGAGGCTGATCAAGGAGATGGAGGCAAAGCACCAGAGTGAGAAGGCAGAGCTGGAGCGCCTGCAGCAGGAGGTGGAGAGTCAGCGTAAGGAGTCTGAGGAGGTGCAGCAGCGGATCCTCCATCAGGAGGAGAGCCTCCGCCGCCGCAGCCAGGACATTGAGAGCCGCCTGCGAGACTTCCTGGCAGAGAAGCAGCGCTTTGAGGAGGAGAGACGCTCAGAGATACACAGGGAGGACCTCCAGCTGCGGAAGCGGCAGCAGGAGGGTGAGGCAGAGGATGAGCAGGATGAGGAGCAGCGGCGGCAGCAGGAGGCTGCAGAGCAGACTGAGATCTACCGTGAGCTGGAGAGACTGAAGAGGGAGCGTGAAGAGCAGAAGGTTCGTCTGGAGACTGAGAGGCGGCGGCTGGAGGAGCAGGAGCGAGAGCAGCTGAGTCTGGTGGGGAGGCTGGAGGAGCAGCTGAGAGAGAAACACGAAGCAGCCAACACCCTGCTGACCCGGGAGGACGCCCGCCGCCTGCAGGAGGAAAGTCGAGCCCTGGCTGAGATCAGAGAGGCACTTCTCCGCGCCAAAGAGGCTGCAGAGCGGCCTGATGTGGAGGACGCCAGTGAGGAGGCGCGATCTGCCCAGGGACGATACACAAACTTCAAGGAGGCCCAGGTGAAGGAGCTGGGTCAGCTGGAGGAAGGGCTCCAGCAACAGAGGGAGCGTCTGGAGAAAGAGGTCGTCGCTGAGCGCAACACACTGCTGCACCTCGCTCACGGCCTCAAAGAACGCCATCAACAGCTGAAAGAGAAGCAGGAGAAGGGGGCGCAGGACGCTACAGCTGTCTGCCAGGAGGAGCAGCTTTTCAAACAGGCGGAGCACAGACTGCAGTTTAAGGAGCGTCAGCTGGCCAGCTTGGCCGACAGCCTCCTTCCTGCGCTGGCCGAGGAGAAGCAGAGAGCCGCCGAGATGCTGGAGCGCAGCGGCGGAGGCAGCAACGGGAACTGCGACAGCCCGCCGGGGCTCGACAACACACTGTTCCAGGTGGAGAAGGAGCTGGAGGACAAAGAGGAGAAACTGAACCTCCACTGGCACAGCGCTCAGCAGCTCCAGCAGCTACAGGAGACCTACGAGTTCACGGCCAACGTGGCGCGGCAGGAGGAGAAGGTGAGGAGGAAGGAGAAGGAGATCCTGGAGTCAAAGGAGAAGCAGCAGAGGGAGGCAATGGAGCAGGCAGTGGCCCGGCTGGAGAGGAGGCACTCGGCCCTGAGACGCAGCGTCTCCCTGGAGCCCGACACAGAGGAGCAGAGACACAAGAACTCTGTCATCAGGAACCAGAGGACGGGGGCCGACCTGGACCAGCAGAGGTCAGAGCTTTTAATAGGACATGCAGTGAGTTAATTTAAAGGGACAGCTCACCCAAAAATAAAAATATGTATTTATTTTTCCTCTCACCTGTAGTGCTAATTATCAGTCTAGATCCTTTTGTTGTGAGCTGCCGAGTGTTGGAGATTTTGTCCGTAGAGCATACGGCAGGAGCACCATCTGCTAGCTCACCTTGCACCACTGAATGAGCTAATGTTACAGCTCAGCTGAGAAGGACGCCATTAACGTTTACATCCCCCACTGTCACAAGCACGAGCCTCTTGTTCATTAGTAGATGCGCGCTTCCTTCTGCACAGTGATATGGTTGTCAGGTGTAGTTTAGTAAAAATAAAATACTCTCTGCTCACAACAAAGTCTGTGGGTTATCTTCAGTAACCAGGTCATGATTTCTGGAAAGAGACATTGCTGCTACGTTTCTGTAATGAACCTTTTTGGCGCACCACAAGCTAAATTCAATTTAGTTCCATTATATTTGAGAGAAGGCAGACTAGACCTCTGATCGGGACCAAAAAATCACGCCTGACCCTACATGAACCTGCAGTTTCAGTCCAAGCACACAAACTAAAGAAATGAGAGATCATTTATTGAAGATTTGAAGCAAACTGTGAAACTAGATCACTGATTTTGTTGCAGTTCTATGTTCTTAAATCAATAATGAAATAATAATATTATGTTGTTAATGAAATAACAAGGAAATCACAAATTACAACAGCTCATAGTTGTTGTTGTTTTTCCTCTGTAGGGTGGAGCGGGAGATCCAGAAGCTGAGACAGAGGATCAGCGAAGGGGAAGACAACAACAGGTCTCACTCCATCAGTAACGACGAGAAAACGAGTCACAACAGCTCTCCAGTCAGCCACATCCAGAGTCTCAACACTCTGCTGCCGCTCTCCGACGACAGGTTCGCCTTTACTCCGTTAACTCTGCAGAGCTGTCCCCTGTTTGTCACACAAATATTAACTCTCATTCTCACCATACATTTGAACTGTCACTGATGAAGTGCAGATAGAGGGTTATCTGTTCATCGCCTGTTTGGTATTTTTATTCATTAGTTGTTTTTGCTAATGTTGGGTCTTCATCATTGTCCTTATTTACCAGGATAAATGCGTACATTGAAGAGGAAGTCCAGCGAAGGTTACGCAAGATGAATCTTCTCAATGGCAGCAGCAACCTGGATCTGTCTCTGTCCTGTGAATCGCTCAGGGTAAGAACTGCAGACTTCATTTGTTACTTTAATTAACACGAGAGGTTTTATTCAAGTGCTGCTGATTGTTGTACTTCTCAGTGTCTAAACCAGCTGACATAAGAACAGTACTTTGATCACTGATGATATTATTAGTTAAAAGCCTACATCGTTTGGCACTGTCACTGTTTATATAAATGAAAATAAAAGATTTGACTTTGAATTTAAATTTAAAAGGTTTTTGCCATCGTTAGACTATCCAGTCTTGATTTGTAAAGATTAACAGATTATCAGAGTCCTGCACCCGCCAACAACTCATACCTGTGATTAAACACACACAGGCTGCAGTCACTCACATGAAGCTGGGTTCTCTATTCTTGAATTAGAAATCTAGAGGAGGAAAAGTCTTTCACTGGCTGTGCTAGATGCCAGGATGGTGAAAACATTCAATATCTGCCAGGTTAGGAAACATGTTAGCTTCCACCACCATCAAACCTCCAAAGGATCCTCCTTGGGTGTCTTGAACTCCATGTAGGCTGCTACCTCATCCTCGTGCTGCAAAGTTTCATGGCTGGAGTCCTCCATGTCGGTGACCAATGTGACCACGGGGTCAAAGGTTACACTTGTGTCACTGACTTTCAAAATAAAAGGAACTGCAGCTTGATAATAGTGATTTAGATGTTAGAATATTACACACAAACCGCACATCTTTTGACTTGGCTTTATTGTGAAAAATAAAGAATATGTGTTTGTTCTCAACCGTCGCCCGCCAGCGTGTAGTTCATCTTTACCTATGCCTGCACCCGTGAATTTATACATTCACATATTTTTACCCGTTTACCACAGTTTTTTGCATGTTACCTATCGGTGCTGGACTCTGGTATCAAGTGTGATATAACTGCCATATTCTTTTTGGAAGGCTGTATGGTCAGATTTAAAGGGTTCATTTAAAAGATGATCACAATAACATATTTCACCAAAACTTTTAAACACAAAAACAAAATAAGAGCCACTAGAAAAAAACAAATACTAGGAGAATGGCTGATCCTACTTTTGATTTCCAAAGTCGAAATTTTTCAATCAATTTCTCATTTTAGAATCAAATTGTGACACCCCTAGTTTATAGATATGAATACATGCATGTAATGTACATATCCATCCATTCTGTATTATTTCTATATATATATATTTGGCTCTTAAAAGTGAAGAGTGAATAAAGAAATGCAGCAGGTCCAGTGACAAAGTGCAAGTCGAAGCACCTTTCTCTGTAGAACTGATATTTAGCTCTTTAACCCTGCAGGAGGAGGAGGAAACTAGTGACTGTAGCTCTGTTAGATTAACAGATGAGGTAAGACCAGGATCCACCTGCTCTGAATGAGACTTTCCCTGCTCTGTAATCTGCATGACTCTCCCAAATACGGTCCTGGATCGACTCATTCACTCTCCTAACAATCAGTTTGATTTGCAAATGTCTTTTAATTGGGTTCTTCTCCACATGGGTTTTAATTTATCCTGGTTTTGTTTAATTTGTCCCCTTTCTCCTGTCATCATGAAGTATAATTTACAACTTTGCATTACTGATTTAAAAAAGGCTGCTTGTGATTTTGCAGATCAAAAACAAATAGAATATTTAATATTTAATAATACTGAGAGTTGATGTGAAGTTTTGTTGTTTTCAGGATGATGAAAAGCTGCAAAACATTAATCCAAGGAGGCTTAAATATGAGGTAAGACAAGGATCTTATTCTGGTATTGGTTTTATTGCATTTAATCACTGATCATTTCAATCTGTAATCCTGCTACACCTTTACAATGACAGTGGTTCTGTGTTACTGCATTACGTAAAAAAAAGTGTGCCTGTTTTTGTTCATATGCATGAGAGAAATCTAAAACTGGACAACTCATACAACTTTACACATTCAATACAATTTAAAAAGAAATGGTGAATGGGTTTCCATTTTAGATCTTCAGGTTTGCCAAACATGCACAGACAGATGCATTTCCTTTCATAATTCCAATCATTAGTATCGGCCGCTTCAGTCTTTTTTTTTGTTGGCCTTTATTTTACGAGACGACGATTGAAAAGGCAAATTTGAGTCTTGTCATTCTTAAAATTTGGCAACTCTGTTGTTTTTGGAAGATCATGCCATGAAAAAGGAAGCCCATTCTCCTACTTTGGAATGGTAGCAAACTGATGCATGGAAAAGAAGGCGACAAAACCTTTAAAATATCAAATATGTAATATTTTAGCTGGTAGTCCTTCATTTCAAACAACGTGGAATCAAACATGGGTAAACAGCACTTGCAGATGGCTTTTTTTCCCATTCAGATAAGGTGCTTGATGGGTGGAGTTTGAGCTAGAAAGTGTGAAGACCATCCATCCAGTCACAACGGTTATAATCATAAGACTTATTTGCAAATGTCATTTGCCCATGTTTGATATGAATATAAGTCTTCAAAAAGAAGTTGAGAGTATTTTTTTTGTACACTTGTCATCCTAATTTGCATGCCAAACCTCTTCACACTGTTAATTTTCAATCACTTACAACTCAACTGCACCTGGTGATGGAGGAGCTGTAATTCTCATTGGGGTGGATTATGGACTTCAGTATAATTCAAAGAGCCCTCACGTCCCTCTTGACGCTGTAGTCATGGACTCCTCCCTTGTGCACACAGAAAGACGGCGGGTTGTGGTCTAGCTTCCTGTCTGCCCGGGATCTCGAGGCAAACTCCCCTCCTAACATCCAGGAAAACGTGTTGGAAGTACCAGAGAACGGCCTCTCAAACCTTTGCAGAGAAGAAAAACTAGAATCCACAGCTGAAGTCTTGAATGAAGAAGGGGAAGGGTCATGGTGGCAAAGAGTGAATATCCCCGTAGGAGAACTGGACCGAGATGTTTGTGAACTTGATCGTCTTGACATTGGACAACACAAGTTTTGTGTCACCTCGCCAAACACGGAGAGATTTGATGAAAATGAGAATATTACCGAAAAGTTAAGAAAAGATTCTGTGTGCTGTGTTCCTGGTGAGAAAGATAAACCAATTGAAGATAGAAAAAAGGTAAAAGGATGCTCTTATCTTTGCTCAGAGGACAAAGTCCAGCACCAAACGTGTGACTCAGGCATAGTAGAAGATGCAGGACTTCCCCATGCTCAATCATCAATGGTGCAGAACTCTGTCAATGTTGACATCAATTCCACGCAGGAGTCGAAGGAAACCGTTAACGGGCAAATTAAACAAGACACATACACAGTAGCTGGGAAAGTGGCGGCCAGCAGCAGCTATGTTTTTGGGTATTTTGCTGGAAAGCTGTTTGAAGCATACAAAGACGCTGGTAGAAGGCTACAAGGCACACGTGACCTCATTCGAAATGTCCGAGTGGATGAAATGAAGGTGGTAGTCTCTCAGTATGTGACCATGATGTCCAAAGAGCTGCCACTGATTCACCGAGTGCAGCGTAAACCGGAGCCAGAACCTTGCATCCTTGCAGACAACAAAGTCAGTTTGGTTGATCAACCAAGGGATTGCGCCCGTAGTTGTCCCCAGAAACTCAGCATGTCTACAATCCCAGGCGTCTCAGGATGGCCCGAAGGCTCTGTGTCATCTCTCAAAAACACATGTCCTGAAGTGTTTCATCAGAGGCTGGTCCAGCTGCCACCAGCGTTGTCTCAGCTGCAGCCACTTACATCCCAGAAGATGCTAGGAAAGTTGGAATCTCTGGTTCCTCAGATGAAAGTCAACAAACTTTTGAGTATCTTCTGGCTCAAAACTGCCAACTGTAAGCAACCAATCCCAAAACCTGGCTGCTTGCTTTTGACAGCAAAGGACATTATAGTGGTGGCAACTGAAAAGAAATCAGAGGACATCTTAGCTGTTTGTCACCATTTTAATCTCCTGGAAATCAAGGAGGTCCAGATAAGCTTGGCAGGGCAGCACATTCGCCTGATTGGCTGGACTGAAGACACCATCTTGGTTGTCTTTACCCACAGCAAAGAGCTTAGTCAGGAGTTTTGCAAGGCTTTACTGAAGGTTCTCTCTCCTGAGAAGTTCTCTGAAGATCACCCGTTACTAACTGATGATCTCATGGTCCTCTCTCTGGATTGGACGTCGCGTGTTCCTGACATCGTCCTGGACAATGGCATTCACGTCACCACTAGATTCAAGCGGGTCCTTGCAGACCTGCTCTACATCGTCCACGGGAACATGGATGGTCCTGGCAAACCTTCTCTGGCACACATTTGTCCTGTGCTCTACACCAGCGTCATGGTCAAGAACCCTACCCGAGTGCATCAGGACGCCATTTTTCAGTTTCTCCTGACGGACACACACATGGCTCTTCTCCGGGAGGACGGCGTCTTTCACCCGGTGCCACGGGGCTCCACTCTGGTTCCTGCCAAGCCCCAATTTCAGGGACTCGATGTCCGAAAGCGTTCAGACATCAGATGCTTGCTTGTGAGGCAGAGTGATAACTGCATAGTGGTTGATATCACGTTCACAACTCACAAACCACAAACTCGAAGGAGGAAGGTGGAGTCCAGACGAGGCTCGGCTGACGTACCCTCTGTCTCTCATTCCAGTAGCCAGTGCGATTCCTGGAAGTTGTCTTTTGGTTGCACTTCAGAAGCTGTGATCTTGATTAATCATCTTTGTACCTGAGTTACTCACCTAAAAATGGTGTTACTTGGATTCATTCACAAATGCAGTGTCCTTACCAACCTTACCAAAGGAGGAATTTTAAAAAGAAAGAAATGATCAGCCACCTTATTTGCTTTAGGATGTCCAAAAAGGTGATTCATCATTGAGCCAAAGTAAAATGGACACATCCCAAAGTATTTTTAGAATTTCTTTTAAACATTTTATAATCTTTTCAGCCTGTAATTCAAATGTTGTTCTGTCATTCAGCCTTTTTGCCACAAAGATCTAAGATTGTCTTTTGAGATTAAGATGCACAGACCATGCTGGTTTGTATTAGCTGTAATCTCTTGTAATGTCTGTAGTTTATTTGTAGTCATAATAAATGAATCAGTTGTATTTGTGAAAGTTAAATGTTTTTTGGCTGTGTCTATTTCCTGCTTTTAGTCATGTTGACGATTCTTGATTATTCTTGTTTAACTTTTGATCTTATTTGTTTCAAAGGGAAAATGCTGATGTCACTTAATCGCACCGTTTGGTCTAAAATTTTGCAGCTTGCACTTTAAGAAAAATGATTGTGATGTGATGACTTGAAGAAAATGGGAGGATTTGTCTTGCTGTGATTACAGATGAACTGTGATTAGTTTGTATCTGATTAATGTGCCTCTGAAAATTGCAATGAGAACGTGTTAATTGTGTAAACAGGTTAATAAAGATTGAACTTTCCGTGGTTATTGTTGTCTGATTATATTTAGTAATCCCAGTAAATCATTTCTGAAATCAAATTCACGACAATTGTTGTAATTTTTTCTGAGTCAACCCTTTACTCTCCACCTCTTCCTTCTTCTCTCTTCCTTTCCTGTCTTTTTTCCTTCCCCCGATGACTTCCTCTGCAGCACCTGGTCTCTCGCTCTCTTGTGGCGAGCACCGACAGCCTTCAGGATCCCGTCAAAATTTGCATTCCTCGTTACGTTCTCCGCGGGCAGGGGAAGGACGAGCACTTTGAGTTCGAGGTGAAGGTGAGTTCACTCAGCTGGTGTTTATCTTCATCACTCGCACATCTTTCACTGTGCATCTCTCTCTGGCCATGTTCTTCGACCGCATGTGTTATCTTATGTTTTGCGTGTTTTATTTTTAGAATGTAATCCATTTTCACTTTTTTTAATATGTTGAACATTTCAAAGGTTTCATGCTTGTTAACGTAAAAGTAGTTTGGTTGTCCATCAGTCCCATTGTTGTCAACGTGATATCTCAAGAACGGCTTGAGGGAGTCATTGGTCAAAGGTCAAGGTGACCAAAGGTCAAAGGTCAAGGTGACCTCAAGGTCACTGTGACCTTGGATCCATCTCATTCTTAAGAACGCGATATCCAAGAACAGCTCGAGGGAATTCCTTCAAATTTGGTGGTCAAAGGTCAAAGTCATTGTGATCTTGGTGGTTTCATTTTGGTGAATGTGATAGCTAAAGAACACCGTGAGGGAATGTCTTGAAATTTGGCACAAAGATTCACTTGGACTCAACAATTAAGTGATTGGATTTTGTTCAAAGCTCAAGGTTATTGGTCCATTGGTGTTCATTATGTCTTTAGTTTCTGATAATGACTTTAGTTGTTCTTTTATCTCAGACGTGTTAGGATGTTACATACCTTGACATGTTTTGGCGGAAACTTCCACCTTCCTCAGTGTCACTTGGTGGTTGTGACGTGTCTTCATCAGCTGATCTCTCAATCAGTTGAAATTAGGGAGGTGTCACACCACCTACTGTCCGTCTGATGCCTCTCCAGGATTAAAGGTTAAGGAGTCAGGGTTATTGTGACCTTGCATCTCATGAACGCGATATCTCAAGAACACCATGACTGAACTTCTTTAACTTTAACACAAAGGTCCTCTTAGACTGAAGAATTAAGTTTAAGTCAAAGGTCAAGGTCACTATGACCTCACAAAAATATGTTTTTGGCCATAACTCAAGAATTCATATGTTAATTATGACAAAACTTCACACAAATGTCAAACAGGATGAAATAATGAAGTGATGATTTTATATCCAAAAGATCAAAGGTCCTTCATGTTGTGAATAAAACACTTTTCTGTGTACTACTCAGCATCATATCTCAGGAACAGAAGGGGAGACATTTGGTCAGATACTGAATTGGTGACTCTAATCTTGAAACTGTGCTGATTGCATTGATTTCACTGACATGGGTTGAGACTGCCAAAGAAACTTGACTGGTGCTGGGAGGCGGTAATTCTTGTTGATCTTTCTGTTGTACATTAGAATTACACAGTATCAGACCTGAGTTTGTACCCTGAGAGCTTGAGTGTAAATGTTTGTCAGACTTTTGATCTCTACATCGAACGTGTCGCTCTCCCTGATCAGATCACTGTGATGGATGAGACGTGGACTGTGTTCAGACGTTACAGTCGCTTCCGGGAAATGCACAAGAGCCTCAAATTCAAGTATCCAGAGGTGAGACAGTTTGATATGCTTTTACAACGGTTCAGTCAGTTGAGACACTTTGCCAGGGACAAGTCTCAGCTGTGAGCTTTGTATGACGTCACTGAACTGTGTGATGTCCTGGTCTCTGCTTCAGCTGGCAGCTCTCGAGTTCCCTCCCAAGAAACTGTTTGGAAACAGAGACGAGCGAATGGTCGCCGAACGCCGGAATCACTTGGAGGTAAGGCGATTAATATGGTTTCAGGAATATAAATGTTAGAAGCTGAGATGTCGCGGTCACTCTGTGTTGTTGTTTTACAGCGTTATCTGAGGAACTTGTTCCGGGTGATGCTGTCGTCCACCAGCTCTCCTCTCAGAGCCGACGCAGATGGCGGTTTTCATCTCACCAAACACGCCATCTGTGAGTTCTCGCCATTCTTCAAAAAGGGCGTCTTCGAGTACAGCAGCCACGGCACCGGCTGACCTGACAGCAGAATTAGATTTTTGCCAAAACCAAAAGATAAAAAACTGCTCGGTGCCTTTTCTCCAGCGTCTCTGCTCTGGAGAATCTCCTCAGAAGGTCAAAGAAGGAAAAACATGCAGGTCAGTTTCCTCTCCACCCTCCCGTCATCCTGCGAGACAAAGATCTGACAGTTCAGCTCTTAGTTTATGTGCAAACTTTATCATGAATGTCAAAGTAGGACATTCAGTGCTCTGTTTAAAGAGTTTAATTTAACTACATTATGGCAATAAAGGTCTATATTGAGTATATTGACATGCAGCTTTGGTATTTATGGTAACTCCTTCATGGTAACTGTGCAACTCTAAAAGCAGAACAAAAACATTGACACTACCAGGGTTGCAGCTGGAAACCAGTTTATCCTGAAGGTTTGATCTGCTGCTGAAACAATAAGGTCATTCATTAAATAATCCAGCAAAAAAAAAAGTAATCTATCAAAGTAAGTGTCAAACGTTTACTTGTTTTGCTTCGCTATTTTTCTCACTTTAATATCACTGTAAACTGAAAATCTTTGGACTGTTGGATAAAACAATATGTTTGAAGAATCCTGGAAATTATGTTGGGCATTTTCACTCATGTCTGAAATTTTTACAGACTTAACAATAAATTTATTAAGAGACAAAAAAGGGATTTATAATAGCAATGATCATTAATTGTAGTTAAATCACACAATGGACTTTGAACTTTCGTTTCTTCTTAAGTGAGCAGAGCGAGCGAGATTCGGCTCTATGGAGCAGCTTGTGTCAAGGTCGCAGTAACCCTGTGTACGACTTTGTGTGCGTCCGGAGAGCACCACGAAAAAGGAAACATGCTTGAATTCGTACATCATGCGCTTTGAATGGGACACAGAGGGATTTTTAGTACAGCCAAGGCGTTGAAGCTTACGTCCAAAAGAATAATTTGTTGTCAGACTGTTGTGCTGCTCACTATGACTCCAGCACTGTTTGTAGTTAAAGAGCATGAAAACCTCTGTAACTCTGAGGAAGTGAAATTGAATCTCACAAGCTGATCTCACTCACGAGACTGAATATGTTTACACGCACACTAATCTGCCACTGTAATTCTGAATATGAAAAACCAGCACTGAATAACGGCTGCAAAGACACACTAAGACATTTACTGACACTAAATTGTAGATTTTTAACAAACTGTTGAACTGTTAAAAGTTTCAACTAAGCACACACTGCTGCTAAAGATGGCTGACAAAGTCCAAAAGCTCCCTGTGCCCATCTGTAAACGTTTATATGAAGTGTCAAATGAAAGGTTTTCCTTGAAGTAATGCATGTAGTACAAGAACTGAGCTTTTCATCAGCACAAACAGGAGTTAGATCGTTACAGTGCCACTGAAATCCAGAATTTGCCATTTGTCTTATTTGTCCAGACTTAGTCTCATCTTTACTTTTGTTGTGACCTGAAAGGACATTTTGGGATTTCGGAGAGTGCGTTTATGAGGCTTCATCTACGAAGTGACAGAGTTTGAAAAGATGGAAAGCTAAAACCAGTTTGTTCCCTGTTGCCACTCCTCTGTGCTCTAATCATTTATTTTACATGTTTTTTTGCTTTTTAAACAACAGCATGGTCGTTAAAATTAAACAAGATGGAAGTTTAGAGAGACGTTTAACATTTTAAAGGACAACTAGAACCGAGGAGATGATTGACAGTCGTGAAAAGCCACAAACAGGGTTGGAAATAAATGTTTTTGTCCTCCTGCCACTGCAGCTGCTGGACTCCTCAATATACCAGCCACTTAGCAGATTTTTGTTTTTTGTTTTTGGCTGTTGAGTGAAGCAGATGTAACAGCCACATGCATGCTTTAACAGCGTTTGGCTGCTGTTTGGTGCTGATTTCCAACCCTGGCCACAAACCTGTGAAACAAATGATTAATGCAGAGAGATGCAGCCTCAGAAGGTGGTTAGTTGTACTCACGACCATTCTTCTCTCCAAATCAGCACAAATTCAAACATTTCACTCAGCAGTTCCAAGGACGTCTTTCCACTCAGTACTCAGAGACACATAATTCATTCAGAGGGAATATATTTAGTCCCACCGGCAGCTCAACAATATTTATTTCAGAGCTGATTTTATTTTTATTTTCCAATAAACTGGATCAGCGATTGGATCCTGAAGTCTTCCAGCGCCTCACTGTTGTGTTAGCAGCTGTGTGAACAGGAAACAGGTTTGAATTTAACACTCGTGGAGTTTAATTTTCCTGACTGCTTTTTTCATAAGCCATACTGTGTGTATATAGAGTGTAAATGTTCATGTGTATAGGTTTTCTATATGATACGCTTGTATGCAATGTAAACTATTGACATTGAATGTCAGTAAAGTGAATGTACCACAGCACTCTGACAGTGTGGTGTTTTTTTCCCAGTTGAACAATTAAAGTTAAAGGTTAAAGTTAAAAATTTTGAGAAATATATTATTCTCTTTCTTGCGGAGAGTTAGATGAGATGATCGACACCACCCTCGTGTCTGTGTGGTGAATACGAAGCCTTACCCAGGAGACGTTTAGCTTAGCTTAGCATAAAGACTGGAAACGGAGGGAAACAGCTAGCCTAGCTCTGTGCGGAGGAAACAAAACCTGCCGACTGCTAGAATGATCTATCTTGTTCTTTCACCTGTATACAAACCAGGTTTAAAAATGACACACTGTGCTCCACTAGTTGCCTCATGCTGACAACAAGACCTCGGGAAGTCACTGGTTCCAGCCGACAAATAAATGTGTTTCCCAAAATGTTAAACTGATGAACAAAATGAACTTTATGTTTCTGTTTTCAGACTCAACTGAGGCAGAGGTGCAGAAGTCAGAAGACATTACTGTGGTGTGAAAACTCTCACAGTATCATGTCAGACAGTCACTTACATTAAAGGGACATCACTCCACTGGAGTTAAAATACTCTGTTATCAAGTATAAAAAGTAATCAAACAGGACTAAAGGCTTTGCATACCGAGTTTGCATTTTTCGTACATGTTTTTATGCCTTTGCAGTGGTGGGCGGGGCCAGAGGCATTATGTTTTCAAGTCGTCCGTCTGTCCCATCCTTCTGGACGCTGTACCTCAAGAATGCCTTGAGAGAAGTTCTTCAAAATAAATTTGGCCATAATTCAATAATTCATGTTAGTTATGACAACATTTCACATAAATGTTGAAGGGGTCGCACACATGCTTCGTCTTTAATCACCTGGAGAATGCACGGTCAGGTGCTGGGCACTACTCTTGTGCCCTAATTACTTTGAAGGTGGTGGCAGCAGGTTGCATCTGAGGTTGCTAAGTGATCATAACCAGCACTGTATCATAACCTATTCACCAGAGTGCAGAGCTGATCTTTTTCCACGCGCTGTTTTTCAGTGTGTCTTAGGCCCAAAATATCGTCTGAGAGACAGATGTAAAGCTCTGACAGTTCTGCGCTAACATGATGAACTCCATATTTATCACAGACTGACATTTAATGATGAAGGTAGATGTAAACATCTCATTCTAAGGTAACAAACTTTTTGTTTTCATTCTTAGTTCCAGTGGAAAACACTTTATTATGTTCAGTTTCTGCCAATACACCCCCTATTCATACACACTGGACCTTTAGGAAGTTACAAATGTCTTGAGTCAAAACTGATCTGACCAAAATATAGTTTATTGTTGTTTCACAACATGACATTTGTGATTCAGTGTTTACCTGGTAAACACACCGTCAGCACCAACAGGAAAACATGAATCATCAGCAGCAGGATGGTTTGATAACAAAGATAAAGTGAATATTATATTTGTTTAAATAGAAAATCTGCAGCAGTGAACTGCATAATAATTTTGCTATGTAACGTGTCTTTAGGGAATGATCCGATGAGAGAAAGGCAGAGAGGTCAAGTACTCTGGGTGTGGAGAGGTAGAGCAGGTCAGTGAACACCTAACACCTGGAGGAGTTCAGTGTTGGAGGGGGGTCCTGTGCCCCGCAGGATCTGCTGTGAGGGCCTGAAGGGGAGGTCGTACTGAGGGACACTGAACGCCTTCAGCTTCTCCTTGCAGGTCTGCAGCAGGTGGTCGTACTCCTGCAGGTCACATGTTTACATCATCATTAGCAGAGTGTGACTGCAACTCTGCAGCAGTGATCACTCTCAGTCAACCTTTTTAAGTTACTGACCTTACAGTCTTCGGCCAAGTCGCTCTGCAAGGCGCTGATGGCGACCTGTTTAGACTCCAATACTTCCTACAAGCAAGAAAAACACATACTATGACTCTATGACATAAAAAGGGCAAAGGAGAGATGTGTGTGTGAGTGAGGATGATTCCCCTTTAATAAGATTTGCAAAAATATTGAATTTAAAATTTGTAGTTTTGTTGCATCTCCGTCTGTAATTTTCAACCTGCACCTGCTCTCAATTCTGTCAGACAAATGAGCTGCACAAATTTTTGAATGCACATTTTAACGCAAAAATAAACTTAAAATGACACTTGGATATAAAACTGTACCTCGAGTTTGTTTGCGGCGCTGCTGCCTGCAGTTTGGTCCACGTTAGAGGACGCGAGTGCGGTGCAGAGCTGAGCCTCCGTTTTCTCGACTGTTCCCGTCAGCGCCGCCAACTTCTTCTCCAGCAACATCTCCTTCAGGCCACTCTTCTGCTGCATGTCCAGGATGGCCTCCCTCTGCTTCTTCAGCAGGTCATCACGCTCCTGCTGAACCTGACGAAGGCACGCATATGAAGACCTGCCGGGCTGAATGAAGGTAAAACTTGTGACGAGGTGATCGTTTACCTTCTCAAACGCCTGCAGCAGCATCTCGTGCTCCATCGACAGGTCTCTCAGCTCCTTATCGATGACCTTCAGTCGAGCTCTACTCCTCTGTCAGACACATTATCAGCAGTTTGGAGGAAAATTAGTTTTTTTTTTTTATGGCGTTCATAGTTTCAGCCAGTTAGAACATTTTATCTGCTTCATTCTACTTTAAAGTTGTTGAATAAATCATCCAATACAGTGCAACACTGAGACAACTACAGCAGTGTGGCAGGTGAAAGTACACACTGGTATTAATGCTGCAAATTTAGATTAAAATAGCCATCTCTTGGCACAGTGGAACAGTGGTAACGATGTGTAGTGTGTCCTGATGCTCTCTGAGCTCCGTGCAGTGAACGCACCGTCTCCTTGTCCATGGCCTGGTTGTATTCTTCCAGCTGCTGCTGGAGCTCGGGCAGCTTCTCTTCGGCTTCCTGCAGCGACTCTCGCAGATGTTTGTTCTTCTGCTCGGCTGCTGAAAGCTCTTTCTGGACTTGTGCGTGCACCTTCGTCAACTTTGCAAGTTCCATCTACCAAAGAACAAAACAAGCACGTGGCACAGAAAACGAGAGACACATCAGACCTTAGCTTACGAGCCGTGGTCAGGACAACCCAGAAATAAATGTGAAGGAATAATACAGGTATTTTTTTATGAGTGACACAAAATTCAAAAACATCTTTTTGAACCAAATACAAAATATTCGTGACCTTTTTTATTGTAGCTCCAGAGACTTTTTTCTGTGGGAGCAAAGGAACTATTTACAAACTGTGATTATTTGAAGGTGGAGAAAAATGTGTTTAAAACTCTGATTGGCTGAAGAGACGCAGTGGTAAGAAAATGTATTCATGCATAAATCAGCCATTCCTCAGAAGCAAATAATTAATCAGTTCTAACAAAAAATGAGATATGATTTGTTGTACTGAACTATTTATCCTCTCTGTGTTTTTGCTCATCTGTTCAGTTTGTGTCTTCTTTCTCTCCGTGGGGAGTTTCGTACCGTCAGAGACTTGTGATCCTCCAGTAGTTTGTTTGCATGGAAGGAGAAGTACTCCTCAGCCTTTTTGAAAGCGCTGGCTTGGTCCTTTATCAGAGTCTCAGCCCGACGGTACAGTCTTTCCCTGAGGTTATCAGCCTCAGCCTCCAGCTTCTTTTTCTCCGTTGACTTCAGTGACTTCATTGTCTTGTCGTATTTTGCCTCAATTTCTATTTTAATAGCAACAGAAGGGGAAATGTTTATTACAGTTACAGTTGACTGTAGTTTTTAAAATTCAACTCAGAAATGGAAATTGGGTTTATTAATTCACCCATGACTCTTCTTCCGTAGTCGTTCCTCAGCTCTATTAACTCCACCTGGTGTTTCTGTTGAGAAGTAAAAGGCCACAGGTTTGTGATACAGCTGATAAAAATAAGAGACCACTGAATGACAAGAAAAACAAAGTGTAACAGTGGAGCCAGACTCACCAGGTCGAGCTCCATGATGAGGTTTTCGTTGTGGAGCTTCTTCTCTCTTAAGTCCACCTGCAGGCCGTGCACTTCCCTCCGGAGCTTGAGCTCTGACTGTGTGTGCTGGTTCTGGATCAGCGAGGTCGAGATGACGCCGTCCGTCTTCAGCTCGGAGATGGTGTTTTGGTGTTCGAAGAGGACGTGCTTCAGCTTCTGCTTGTACTCCTGGACACCAAACCATCAAACAAGGTGTTTCGATGTGAAATTCATTCAATGATCAAATGTGTTTTTACTGTGAAAATGACTCTCCTCTGGTTACTTTTGTTTCTCTTATTCTCTAAAACTTGTCAGCATATAATCAAAAATACAGTGTAAAAACTGAGAATGTATAAAATATTCCAGTAAAATACAAAGTTAAGTGTCTGTCTGTGTGCACATGCAGCTCACAGTGATCTCCACTCGGTGGCGCTCCTCTGCCTCCTGCCTCTCCCTGTGCCTGTTCCTGATCTTGGCCTTCGTCTCCTCCAGGCTCCTCTTGGAGATTTCCCAGAAGGCCTGGATCTTGTCCCTCTCCAGCTGGAAGTAGCTCCTCTCCTCCCGCTCTCTGTCCAGCTCCTCTCGGAGGCGGACGATGTGCTCCTCTAGCTGCAAGGTCACACACGTTTGTGTCAGTTTTGTGTGAGGCTGCCATCACCTGCTGTGTGAGGTTTTCCTGCACACAGCAGGTGATGGCAGCACCGTGCAGCACATACAGTAGAGCCAGAGCTGCAGGTTGTGTGGTAAATATGCGATAACGTTGTTTAATACCACCAAAACGATATTTCTTATGATTAATAAACAGAGAGTGCACTCAGTTTTCAGCTGCACTCAGTTTTCAGCTGCTCTCAGTATATGGCTAAAATACAACAAATTCTTTGTTGAATTAAAAAAAATAGGGAAATTATTTCCACCATTGTTTTATTAAACAAAATTAACCAAACACAAAGTTCACCAATAATGATCAGAGTGCAGTTTTCTACCAATATCGACTAACTCAAAAAATCTTTGCGTTCAGTATCTCAGTTTTTTTTTACGATGTGTTTATTGTGATAGTTGACATCATGATGACGATTAAAAAACTATTTTGTGCAGCCATAGTAAGAGCTTGCTAATCAGTACTCCTGAACTACCTGTTCATTCATTTTTGTTTTGTTTTTTCACTTAGAGGTAAAGTCACAGAGTCGGATCACAAGATGTCTCAAAGGTCAATAATCAGTAATGTTCAGGCTTTAAAAGTCCCATTAGGGGTGGGGGATATGGCCTTAAAATAATATCGGGATATTTCAGGGTATTTTTGACAATATGACAAATTAGTAAAAAAATATTTTATTATTAATTTAAGAACATAGAATTGCAACAAAATCAGTGATCTACTTTCACAGTTTGCTTCAAATATTCAGTAAAAATTAAAATGATGTTTCATTTCTTCAGTTTGTGAACAACAACAGTTACTCAGAGTGAGATTCAGATTTTGTCACAATATTAATAGTTAAACTAAATAAAATCTACCACTAATTATACATTTAAACAGCTCCCAAATACAAATATGTACCCTGGGATCTAAATCAACAGCTGATTTCCTTCTTTTAGTAAAATCCTAAATGATTGAGTCAATCAGCTTGTAGTTTAATTGTTTACTTGTAATTTAAAGTACTCAGTATGCTGGTATTTTACTATAAAACATTATATTGTGTTTTCTGATGCCTTATTTTGTAAGCAAGTAACTTAATAAATGATCTATAACATATATTCAATAAGCTGAGAAAAAGGAAGTATTTAAGTACAAAGTTTAAGTACCTCAAAGCTGAGCAAAGTATTTGAGTAGATGTACTTGTGCTGGATAACTCGTCAGGGACTAATGGGTCAAAAATGCATTTTCTTCATGTATTAAATTAAATTTAATTTTCTGTTCTTTAATCACACAGTCAGCCTTCATTTCAAACGCAATGTAGTAGAGTACAGAACAGTAACAACAATGTGTGTCTCAGTCTGGACTGCTCTGTGTGTGTGTGTGTGTGTGTGTGTGTGTGCCTGCACACAGTTTGAAAGTTTGGATGCTAAAGCTAGTTAGCTGTGTTAGCATCGCCCGGCAGCTCTGACCTGATCCTTGGACATCTCATCCGTTGACAGACCGTCCACCACGGCAGGCGACTTCCCCTTCGCAGCCTTTTTGCTTTTAGTCTTGGGAGGCTGGAGAGAAAACACAGCGACATTGAGCCTCACGAGCAAAACACCGCTCTGTTAGCTAGCTAGCTTTGCTAACAGCCTCCACACGAGCTAAGCTAAGCTACCACATGCTAACAGCATCACTGTGATCAAACAGGAGTTCACTCACCATCGTGAAATATTGTCGTGCAGGCTCACAGGTGACGACAGTGACAATAAACACACGTTAAAGCTGTTAGCTAGCTTAGCCGCAGAGTCTGTCCCCTGCTGCATGTACACAAGAGACGCTGTCATGGCAACGGAGTGTGGCGATGTGTTTTTTTTCTTCAAATAAATCTTTATTGGAAGAAGTTCTGAGTAATTTACAACCCTGCGACCTGTGGTGGTGCACACACATATATATCTATATATCTATATATCTATATAAAAATGCATTATGAAAAAATAAATAAGTATAGAAATAAACATGAATGTAATTTTGTAATAAAAACAGCACAGACATAAACAGCTTAAATTTATTCTACATTGTTATACAACTACAGTTATCTATTTCTGTTATTTATTTATTCTGTATTTTTGTGTTTATTAATTTGTTTCTGTATTTATTAATATACAAAGATAAAATAATGTTGAAAAATGTGGAATTGCAGAGAATTTGAAAACATATGTATAGAAATAAATGCATGAAAAAATGTATAAAATAAAAATAGAAAAGTGTGGAAATAATTAGATAAATGCACAAATAAAACAAATTAAACTCACAATATAACAAAACAGGACAAAAATAAATAGCCTATCTTAAAGTTATTCTACATTGTTATACAACTTGAGTTGTTAATTTTTATATTAATTAATCCTTACTGTATTTATTTTTGCATTCATTCATTCCCATATATATTTATTTATTTCTGTATTTCTCAATATGTAAAGATAAAATATTTTTTTAAATGTGGTATTGCAGAGCATTGAAGAACAAATATAAGAATAAATGCATAACACAAAATTAATAATTATGGAAATAACTAGAGACATGTACAAATAAAAGAAATGAACGTTATGATATGATAAAACATGACATACCAGAATAGAATAGAATAGAATAGAATAGTACTTTATTGTCGTTATACAAGTACAACGAAATTAAGACGGGCATCTCTCTCATATACATAAAAACACCAATGGCTAATACCATTGTGTGGTATTATTAATTTTACTTAATAAAAATACACTAAATGGGTACTTTAATGGAGTATTTCAGTTTTCTGCTACTTAATATCTGCTCTGTAATAAAACACCTTTGAGAGCAATCTATCTCAAATACTTTATTAATTTTTGCTTTGACTGAAATCCAAAAAATGTCCACATAAGATGACTATATGTACCACAGCTTCTCTTAGATTTCAGACATAAAGAGGAGCACATAGGATCATATTTTCATCAAATAGCTGGAGTTACATGTAGTCTATGGATAAGCTTGTCCTGGGTCTGATAGGATTTATTAAAACATGTAATTTTCTTTGTGTTCAATAATATGTTACTCCACATCTCATCCTCCAGGTTGGACCCAAGTTCTTCCTCCCAAGATGTTTTACCATTTGATAGTGGGGATATTGGCAAACATTTGTTTGGACTTTAATTCCAGTGACTCATGACTTCACTGAGACGTGAAACCTTTTGTTCCACTTTATTTATTAGTATCCACTTTGAAAAAAACAGTTTTTCCCACCTCTGGTCGGCACTGACACTGACCACAGTCAACTAATGGGCGTAGCCACTGTGATTGTGACATCACTAATTGGTTTGTGAAGTCTCTGACATGTTGGCCATCTCCATCTTGGATTTCTTGAGCAGGAAGTGATCATATTTGAACGAGAAGGTAGAGGTAACCGTAACGCTAGCTGCTAGCTTGGTTAGCACGGTGCATCATTATATTTTACATGTAAAATTGGACATTTAAACGTGAGTGTCTACGAAAATTGACCAGCTCTTGAAGCCAGCCTCATGTGGCCATTAGAGGAACTGCAGTTTTTGGCACTTTATTTTTTATTTTTTTGGCTTTATTTTTCAGCCCTGCAGGTTGCTGCCTAATGCTGACAGCTCACCATCATTTCCTGCCTGTGCTGGATGTTGTGCGAGGGAATACACACACTCCTCACTGCTGCGTCCTTTAGCTGTGAGCTTGTTGACGGAGCTGTACAGATGATTATTGGATGGCGTGGAGGTCCTTGGCGTTTCACTGACACTTGTCCAGTAGTATGGACTTTCAAAATGAGACTCCCTCCCTGGCTGCTCCGGTGCAGCTTCAATCTCCTCGTAAATCGCGTCAGTTATGGTTTTGTCCACGTCTGTGTTTCCCTCTGTTCTGTTTTTGGAACAGAGTTTTAGGGTAAAGATGACCAAAAGCACCAACACAGCACCCAGGACAACACCAACAGGGACTTTCCAAAAGTCTGAGGGTTGTTGGTTCTCTGTGTCTGCAGTGAGTATCTTCTGGTCTGGTCCAAGGCCAAAACCCAGTCCATCGTTTCTCTGTGTGACTGGAGCCTCTCCAGCACTGGGGACGACCATGTTGGGGTCTGTTGTCACTTCCAGATATACTCGTGTTGTATTACACAAGTATGTTGTAGTATCAGAGAAGGTAACATTACTTATTACCAGGGAGTTATCGTCCAGGGAACTGTAGCGTTGGTCAATTACTTTCCTGATGCCATTTTCAACAGTGACGAGATTCACCTTTTCGCCACTGATGTAGCGGCTCCATGTCACATGTCCCTTCACATGAGGACAGGGCAGCGTAGCCACCGTGTGCTGCAGCACAGTAATTTTGGTAGGGTCTGTAAAGTAAAGAGGCAGCAATGAGAGAAACAGTTTTTTGGTCAACTTTTCTGTTAATCGTCTTCATGTCCCTCATAGTTCTTTCAGCAGGACCCAAACAGCCAGCACAGCTCGGTCATTTATCTTCTCATAGTGGTTTTATATGGAGGACAAGACAACCTAAGTATCAATAAATAAATCTATTAACACGTTCAGGAATAAATAAATAAATAAATAAATAAGTAAAGCAATAAAAATAAACAAATACAGGTACAAATGAATAAATACAGATGTGTGAAAAAATAAATAAATGCATCAATAAATGCATCAATAAAGAAAACATAAATAAAAGAATAATAATAATAAATAGATAGAATAAATAAATAGATAAATAAATGTGGAAATTAATAAATGTATTAATACATAAAAGAAAAAAATAGATATCAATATATGTAAATAAATGCATCAATAAATACATATTAATATGAAAATAAATATATAAATACACAAACCTTATTATATAGTGAAAAAGGACAGAAATAAATATCTGAAATTTATTTCTACATTGTTGTATAACTACAGTTGTATATTTCTGTATTAATTATTCCTGTATTTATTTATGCATTCATTTATTTACTTAATCATTTACTTATTTCTGGGGGGTTTTCACCACTCAGTGCAGCAGTATGTTGCTCTCAGTATTGTATAGTCATGAGAAAAGCACATTTGAACAGACTTCTGGTATAAGATAGTCACAGCATTCTGCGATGTCAGAGAGAGTCTAAAGAGGAAGTGGATAAATTAATTAAAATAATAAATATTAGAGCCCAGCTGCACCGTTGTGGGTCAGTAATGGTGGAGGTCACTGACGCTTCTCTGGACTGAAAAACAAATTCAAATCCAAATGTACAAAGTATTCTCCACTGTCATGAAACACTGCACATGGAAGTTTAAATCATTTAATTTCTTTCTTTTGGGTGCAAAACTATTTAAAATGTAAATAACACATTTAAATTATACTTTAAAAAAATCTCTGTTAAAATAGACATCAGAAGGAGATTTGAAGGCGAAAAACATGAACGCAACAGCTGATTCCAAACTTTGTTTTATCCAATGCATGATTATACTATGAGAACCATTTATCTAATGTCCTTTTTAAATTCAGAATCCTATACTTCTCACACTATGGTGCACCTCAAAATGAGTGTTTCACTTCATTGTTTTCTCAGCTCATATAAGACTGTACAGAGCTGGCTTGTGGTCGTAAAACAAAATCCCATTTGTCCTCCATAGACCCTGCTTGTTGCGATGCCTTTACCTTTTTCCTTTTATGTTTACTTTTATTATTGTTTTGTGATCACTGATTGAAAAAATCAAAAACTTAAGATTTGTGGCCCTTCACTCGATAAATATCATGCAAGTGAATTATTGTTAGTGTTGACAGCAAAATTAATTTAGACCTAAGCCAAAACCTGAGGTTTATAAACATGATGTTTATTAAAAAGATGACACACTAGATTTACTTACCAGTAGAGCTGTGACAGAAGCATCCAGCGAGGAGGAAAAAGAGATAAAGCAACATCTCTGCAGCCTGTGGACCTTGTTAAGTGACATACGACTGAAATACAGACTTGTTTTTATTGAAGAGGAAGTAATGACTAATGGGGATGTCAATGAAACTCGTGTTACTGGCTGTTTTCCATACCACGGCCAGCAGATCAGCACATGTGAGGAAACGTTTGGGAAAATTTAACTGATTAAGATCTTGAGGAGGATAATCATCCCTTAAACACAGCCAAATATTCTGTTATTAGAATATATTAAGACCTTAGTTATCAAATAAACACCCAGCTGCACTCATTGGGCCTTTCTTCAGTCAACTGCATGTAAAAACAATAATGATAATACATCCTTCCTGCAGGTTATTTTCTGCAACCCACACTGAAGAGGAACCTGCTGCTGAAATATGTGATCATATTCAGGTCCTATCTGAGTAGGGCAACACTGCACCATTGTTTCTACTTATTATACCTGAAATTGTGACTTTAAACCATTAGATGTTACTATTACACTATAAATAGTGGTGGAAGAAGTTTCCAGATCCTTTACTTTACTAAAAGTGCTAATACCACACTGAGAACATAGATACACATACTGACCTGGAAGAGACCCAGGATGACTACAAAAGAGACACAAAATGAGTAAAGAGAGACTGAAATGATTACGAAGAAGCACAAAATGGCTACAAAGTAATGCAAACAGCTACAAAGATACACAAGCGCCTACAAAGAGACATCAGCAGCTACAAAGAGACACAAAATGGCTACATAGAGACGTAAAAAAAACCCTGCAAGGACACAAAATAGCCACAAAGAGATGTAAACAACTAGAAAGAGAAACAAAATTGCTACAAAGATACATAATTAAGTACAAAGACACTAAAAATAACCACTAAGAGACACAAAATGGCTACAAAGAGACATCAACAGCTACAAAGGGACACAAAATGGCTACATAGACACGTAAACAATTACGAAGGGACACAAAATGGCTACAAAGAGCTGTAAAAAAATACAAAAAGACTCCAAACAACCACAAAGAGACACAAAGTGGCTACAAAGTAATGTAAACAACTACAATGACACAAAATGGTCACAAAGAGACGTAAACAACTAGAAAGAGAAACAAAACTGCTACAAAGAGACGTAAACAACTGCAAAGACACAAAAAGACATAATAAAGTACAAAGACACTCAAAATAACCACTAAGAGACACAAAATGACTACAAAGAGATGTAAACAACTACAAAGGGACACAAAGTCTGTGTGTCTTGCTCCTGTGTAGGAGAGGTGGTCGGGCTTTCTGCACGTCTGTGCCCAGAGGCCAATTGTCTCTGAGCAAAAATAACAGTCTGCAATGTTGTGTTTGTTTTTGAGTCCACCACCATCCATCCATCCAACATGAGTTTAATCTGCTATGTGTGTGTATGAGTCAACTTACTTTTACTTATAAGTCGTTATGTCAGTGGTTTTAAGTTCCTGAAAATGACTTTCCTGTGAAGAAACATGATTACAGTGCTGTTTTCATTGCTCAGCTTTATTTCCGACAATAATATTACAACATTTCTTACTTTTTACAAAGCTGTTAACTAAAATATATTATTTACAATCTGCAGAAGGTCAGCTGATGTTTCTATGGCTTGTTTGTGTTGGTCGGCTGGCTGATCTTTGACAAATCCCCAAAAGACACGGTGGCTGAGCCTCGCTTCGCTGGTTTGGCCTGGCAGAGACAAAAAACAACATTAAAGCGATTAGAGTGTTTTAATGTGGCTTCAAGGTTTCTTGTTGTTTAGAATATACAGAAGAAGAAGAAACAGACAGAAACACTCAAACTGTCAATAGAAAATTAAATGAACATAATAATCTGCCCAGTCTGTTTGATGCACAGTTGAACTCCACAACACTCAGTACATTACTGCATCCTACCAAAAACTGACCCAGATATACAATGAACCATGAGGTGCACTATTTGCCTATTTGCAGTATCTGGACACCTGCCCATCATCTCATTTCTCAGTTTGAACATCCTCGATTGCGGAGAGGAGAGTAGAGTACCAGGCTGTTGTTTCTGCAGAGCACCTGTCTTACCTGAGACTCATGAGGCTTCCAGCCAATCATGTAGAGGATCTCAAAGGTGGCAGGGATGGACCCGTCCTGGTTACCGTACATCTCTGAAACATTTTCAGACAAACATTATGACAGACATTATGCGCTGTTTAACTTGCAACAGTGGAGATGGACACTTCTTTAATGCACTTCAGACTGTGAGCTAGAGAGGATTTAAAAGGAGTCCAGAGTATTCTATAGCTTTGTTCCACTTTGCGAGGTAACACAGTAAAGGTGCCTTTCAGGAAAACCACACTTACCGTACTTTCTGATCCCACTGTTGTGGACTCTGCGTTTTAAGAAAAGCAGCTTGTGTCTAAAAAAAAGGAAGTTTAACCAGCAGAGTCCAAACACCAACAGAAATGGGTCTATTTCAGGCTGATGTGTCAGTGTGGATACCGATGAACAAAATGCACCAGATCAGGTTTAATAAAGGAAACAGTGGATTGAAATGAGAACCAAGAAAACAGAAGTATCAGAAATATGACCTGACGTATCAGCTGTTCCACCAAACTAAGTACGAAACTAAGTTCATATGAGCACATATGTGGAACAAGTCAGGCTTTAGTCTATATTTTTCTTATTGCCAAAACAATCCTAAAAAAAGACCAACACCTACAACATGTTAGAGTTCACTGGTTCCTGCTGAAGACACTGATCTTTAAATACACAAATAGCTGCATTAGTAATTTCCTCAAACAGCTGCTCACTGTAGGTTATATTACACAAACAAGAGGAAATGGTGCATCTGTTGGGGACTACTTTTAGCGGCAGATTAATCCACATTTGGTGCTCTAGTTAGTATTTGTGCCAGCAGGATGGCGTATATAATATTGAGTCAAAATAGACTACAGCATGTGTGTTGAACTTGTCACCCAGTGGCACACAGTGTGTCTCAAATCACATGCTTCCGTTTGTACACCTCACTTTTGCGTGGTGCACTAATTTTAACAGGGTAGTGTTGTCTCAAAGTGACGATGGCTTCTTTTTCTTCATCCTCTGTTTAAACAGTGAGTTGCAAACAGAAGGTGAAGGATTATCACCGACATCTGACCGCTATACCAAACTTAGGCCACAGTGTCAGCGCTGCAAGTTAGCTAGCCAGCTAATGCTACTGTCAGCACTTGCATTATTGTTTGTGGTACCAAATCATTACAGACCCAACAAACATTACTGACGGCTTCTATTCGACAACAGTATTGGTACTTAGTGTTAACACTTGTCACGGACTGATGGGTTTTTAACAACAGCAGAGGAAGAAGATACATCAGGCTGTAGATATATACATTCACTGTTGGTTTGGCTCCTTTAATTTGCTGACAATAAGAAAAACACAGCAAATCATCAGACTTCACCCCCTGAACTTACGGTGAGTTTGGTATTTTTTAACCTGGACTTTATTTTCTGATGTTTTTGTGTCTAAGTGACTAATGGGATTGAGTATTGAGCTTTTGAGCTGCAGCCGGCAGCTGCAAAACAGGCTGCAGTGTAACCACTCTGTATGTTTGCACTATCAATTTACATCCACTGAGAGTGTTTGTTTTTGCCACTGACAGGCTCAGATTGTCATTTTAATTGTGTGCGATAACATTATTGAAAGGATCCCTACAGAGATAGAGCTTTATGTTAACGAGTAAGATCCTTTTTGGTACACTAGAAAAAGCTCTGAAATCACCAAATTTAAACCCACCAGACTCCAATTAAACAAACAATAATTTCATTCAAAGTCAACAGAAACAAAATCAAACAATCCAACACTAAGCAGCTCTGGTTTGACTGAAATAAACCCTTAACTCACCCGGTTAGATGTGACAACATGCTGCCTCTATCCATGCTAAAATCACTGGTGATTTAAATGGAGTCTGGTTGGTTTGGAGATGGTGATTTCAAATTGCTTCTGGTTAAACTAAAAGGATCTTACTCTTTAACATCAAGGTCTATCTCTGTAGGGATCCTTTCCATAATGTCAGACACTTCGAATTACAATCTGAAACCGACAGTGCACAAATGCAGTGGTTACACTGCAGCCTGTTTTACCACTGCTGTCTGCAGGGATACTGGACCAATTTAAAAAGCAGTTGTTTCATTAGTCACTTAGACACAGAAACATGGGAAAATAGCATCCAGGTTGAAAAACACCAGTTACCCTTTCAGCTCATATCAAGATACCTGAAAACAAACTGACCAGATATCCATGAGATTAGCTGTAGTGATGCTAAAAGAAGTTAATAACCTAATTTTGAAGAAGTGGAGAAGTGGCATTTTCTTTCAGCTGTGAATAAATGCATAAATGTGTGAGTGACAATTTTGGTTATCTCATGAAATTCTCATATATTTCTATAAATATTTCTATGGTGGCTGCTGGAGCCAGAGATCTATTTGGGTCTCTGTGTTTCCATCATTCAACAGGAAAGTGTGGCAGCTGATCATTTTCTTCTTTAAACTCACCTTTATAAATAGCTGCTGCTGCTAATATGGTGTCTCTGTGCAGCAGCGACCTCCTGTTCCACGCACAGTTACTCTCACCCATACCTACACAATACGGAAATGAATAAAAGTTTGCAAGTCATGTAGAAAAAAAGCTGCCACAGTAAGTTTAAAGGTGTGAAAACTATGATGTAAGACATGACCAGAGAGATGAAGCAATGTGCCAAAAACAACAAAAATGAAACATCACCAGCTCCTTTTTTTTTTTTTTTTTAACACTAAAAATATTCGTCACACATTTCTAGCTTATGATATCCAGCAGGATGGAGACTCTGCAGACATTTCACATCTTAACTTCACACACCTTTGAACTGGTTTTATGTTACAGATAAATTAAACTGAGTCACGTATTAAAGAAGAGCAGCTTATACCTTGAAGGTCGGTCATGACTTCAATGATTCCTGGATAGTGAACCTGAACATCATCAATGTCCTGACACAGAGAGACAGACAGTCGAAAGACAGACGAGTTTTATTTCAACATGTAAAAATCATAAAGATTCATGTTTAAAAATTTTAGCCTCTTTATATTTCTATGTCTGATTCTTAAAAATGGTTGAATTTAATTGCTGTTTATTTTGTTTTAATCTCCGCAGCATCAACAGTAACTAAGGTTAAACATTTATTTCTACAGTAACTGAACAGAGTGATGTGTAATTATTACTCTATACAGATATGTAACTGAAACTAATTATTTGTTTTATTGGGCACTTGTCTGCATTGTATGATGTCATCAATGTGTCAGTGTGAGAAGTTTAGTTTTTGAACATATAAGACAAAATCAACCAGAAGAAACTTCCAGTGAGGTGAGACAGGACTGTGACCGGTCATGTCGTCTGACAGTGTTTGTTTCTCACCACAGTGAGCATGTTGAAGCCGGCCTGGCCCAGCAGGTTGCCCAGGTCTGTGACGGCGGTGTAGGGGGAGACGTGGGGGGAGAATCCTCCTTCTCTCTCGGTCTCGGCGAGCTGCAGGGAGCACCGCAGCTCGTAAAGGGTGTCCCCGCCCACCATCGCCCCGATGAACACCCCGTCAGGCTTCAGCACCTGGTGGATCTGAGCAGAGGAGGAGGAGGAAACAGTTACTGTAAGTACACTGCACATTTCCTCCAAAACACTTCACAGGTGAGTTGACGCTGTCAGAAGCTCAGGGGTGATCAAACTGAACTGTGGAGATTATAACCATCATCAGAAAGGATGCTGGGAAAACACAGAGACACTGGGTCTTAAAATCAAAATTAATCAAGTAAGTCACAAACATCCTCTAAAGGCTCATCACAGGTGATTCAAACACTAATAACTTCACGACTGAGGAAACTACGACCTCTTGTGGGGGATCATCAGAAGGCAGAGACTCACAGATACAAAATCATTTATATTCTCTTTTTATTCTCACCTGTTTTAGAGCTCCAGGCAGGTCGTTTATCCAGTGCAGGCTGACAGACCAGAGAACAAAAAGTGAGATTAAATACACAGAAAAATCTTATAGTTTACATCCCTGCCTGTGAAAACATGGATGCTTTACACACATCGTCCCTCCCGTCAACACATAAGATATATACAGTCAGCACAGTTCATGCAGAACATTATGATGTCACAGTGAAGCTGACCTTTGACCGTTTGGATATAAAATGCCATCACTTCATGATTTTATCCTTTTAAACATTTGTGTTACGTTTTGTCATAATTAGGATATGAATTCTTGAGTTATGGCCAATAACATATTTTGTGAGGTCACAGTGACCTTGACCGTCGACCTTCAACCTTTCGGTTTACTCTTCAGTCGAAGTAGACGTTTGTGTAAAATTTAAAGGCACTCCCTTACGGTGTTCTTGAAATATCGCGGTCACCATGACACAGATGCAAGGTCACATTGACCTTGACCTTTGACCACCGAAATCCAACCAGTTCATTGTTGAGTCTAAATTAACACGTGTGCCAAATGTGAAGGAATTCCCTCACGGTATTCTTGAGATATAGCACTCACAGGAAGACCACAGATGAGGTCACATCGACCTTGACCTTTCATTCATTTATTCATTTCCTGTACCCACTTATCCTGTTGGGGGTCGCAGGGGGTGGAGCCTATCCCAGCTGACACTGGGTGAGAGGCAGGGTTCACCCTGGACAGGTCACCAGACTATCACAGGGCTGACACATAGAGACAGACAACCATTCACACTCACATTCACACCTACGGACAATTTAGAGTCACCAATTAACCTGCATGTCTTTGGACTGTGGGAGGAAGCTGGAGCACCTGGAGGAAACCCACGCTGACACAGGGAGAACATGCAGACTCCACACAGAGGGGCTTTCCTAGCCTGTGGTTCAATCCCCCGACCCCGGATTCGAACCAGGAACTCCCTTGCTGTGGGGCGACAATGCTAACCACTGCACCACTTTGCCACCACCTGGACCTTGACCTTTGACCACCAAAATCTAACCAGTTCATTGTTGAGTCCAAGTGAACGTTTGTGCCAAATTTAAAGAAATTTCCCTCAAGCTCTTCTTGAATGCTGCATTCTCGAGAATGAGATGGATGCAAGGTCACGGTGACCTTGGCCTTCAACCTATGTCAAATTTGAATAGAATAGAACAGAAAGCCTTTATTGGCATTGCACAGGAACAAAAGGATGCTACGTATACAACAGAATTGCAGGGGGCTACTTCTAAGGTGCAGACAAGTACAGATAACTGCGAACAACATTTATGCAACAAGATTGTTGTGTTACAGACACCAAGACAATAAATAACACGCAGTGTAAAATAAGTAGAAATTCCTTCAAGGTGTTATTGAGATATCGTGTTTACAAGAATAAAACAGACGGATGGGCAACCTGAAAACACAATACCTCTATAATGCCTCTAGCCACAGCTGTCGCTGATGTGGAGGCATAAAAAACAAAAAAGAAAGAAATTAATCTAAATCTTTGGTTCTCTGCAGGTCTGGCCAGCAGACTTCATCCACATCACATATTGCTGTGTTATTAAATCACAAACTGGGCGTAAAATAGAGAATGTGAGTTTGTTTGGGCCCACTTGGTAAATGAAGAATCACAAACACTGTAATCACCTCAAGCTGCTCATCACCAGGTCGAAGGTGTTTTCTTTAAACGGCAGAAACTCCTCGTCTGCGAGAACGTGATGAGTCGGGATCTCACTCTGTCTCCTCTGTTTCTGACGATCAGAGACATAAAATAAATTCATATTAGCACCATGTATCAGTAAGTACAGCATCCATTCCTATTTACTGTGGTCGTTTTTACCAGGGTTCAAACATCTTTTAACAAATGCCAATGCCATGAGAGTGACTGGGACGTTTCTATGATCGCATAACTGCTTTACAGATGTCTTCTAGACATTTCCATCTCTGGATAACATCATGTTTCCCACAGAGAACCTGCAGATGTGCCACATGAGTGATAGTTTTTAGGATTTGTTTCAACACTCACCAGAGTTTCTTGCGAGATGTCTGTCAGGAACAAACGCTCCACAACATCCTGAAACACCCACAGGAAAAAACACAAAGTCAGCTGAGGCTTAATGTGAATAATTCAACTGTTTACTTTGATTAATGAGAGTTTCTTGAGCCACTGAGAACAGTTAGTTTCTCAATCATATCAACACCCACTACATTACATATTCCACACGTACCATTTTCAGAACAACATAGAACAGGCTGCAGTGAGAGTCTCTCTCCATGGGATATTTAAAAATAGCAGCTTTGTGCATTTAGTCCTTCTCAGGCAAGCTCAGGGGTTTAGTGTTGCTGTAGCCCACAGGAAGTGAGGATTAGAATATATGACCTTCACATAATCCGCTCCAAATTAATCTAGATTTTTAAAGTCATTACTAAAAGTGTGTGTCATATAAAAACTAAAGTGATGGTCAACGTTGTCACAGTGAAATTTAAGGTGTGCTGATGGATTCACGTCATCAACTCATGCATTGAGTAACATTACAAGTTAACGTTCCACCTTAAAAGTTGCCGGCAGTCGGCCCAGTGAATGAAGTTATTTTTTCTCTTTCATTTTATAGTTGTAGTTTACTGATGTATGAACAGAGGTTACAAAATACAAAATATCGTGACACTATACTGTATCAAATCCCCCCCCCCCCCCACACACACACACTCCTAGTAGTTAAGCAAATGTACACATTGTGATAGTTGTGTGTTTTCATACGATTTCACAGTATAACCCTGCAGTTCAGACTGTACCTTGCTTAAATGCTCTGCAATGTGACTTTTTCCTCCACCGATGTCCAGAGCCAGAGGGAACGTCCTGGGAGGACAGGAAGAGGAAACAACATTTGAGAAGAAAGACAAGAAAGAAAACCTGTGTAAGAAACCAGCTGTGTCGTCCTAAACTCACCTCGCAATGTCATAAACCCGATCTGCCACTCGACTGCCGACCTGCAATAATCCGGACAAAGTTAAGTACAAATAACAAGTATGAGTCCTGTATTAAAATGTTTTCTCAGTATAAGTATTCAAGTATAATCAGGAAAATGTAGTTAAAGTATTACAATTTAAAAAAAAAAAAAAAAAAAAAAGTCTCCTGTGACTATAATTAGATGATAATGACTCTTGTGTTAACATCCTGCGACCCTGCGTCCTCATATGAGGACATTACATTTTGTGTTTGCTGCACTTTATACCTCATTCACCTGCTGACCTTCACAATGTTTGTTTAACCTCAACATCATACACTAAAACATTACAGTTCTTCACGATATTCACAGGAAAAGTTTGTGTAACTGGAACCATGACATGTTTTACAGTAAAAAATGACTTCAATCATCATAGTTTCATATTAGGGACTGTTCATTAGTTATGAGGGGGGCGGGGGTGCAAATGTTTTTGGCTTTAGGTAGGGGCTTAAAAATGGTTGTATTTTTTTTTCTACAGATTTTTAAAGAAGACAAGCATTTTTTTAAAAATCACAAAAATGACACTATTTGTCATGGCCAAAAACTGTAAAAAATAAAATAATAAATAAAAAAATTATCATAGGATTCTCAAATTTCCACCAGCCCTCTGACATTTGTTTTTACATTTAAAAAAAAAAATTCACGACCAAATTTGAGCTTAAAATTCTGATGTCATCAAAATCACTTTATTCTACATGTTATTTAAAATTTGGCCAAAAATAAACGGTTTACTGACCAGCATGCAAGACAACAGCAAACAACCAAGGCTATTTTGTCTTCAACATTTAACTATCAAACATCAAAGGGTACGTTTTCAGTTTTAACAGGGAGGCAAGTGCTTTTTAAGCCAGTCACTCAGAGAGGCTCAAGGAAAAATATTTGCAACTTCGGGGAGGGTCAGAAAAAACAGAGTCACACAGCAGCCACCCCCCTCTGCTGACAAGTAAAGAACAGTCCCTTCGTTTTGATGAACAGACTAGGTCTCAGCTGGACTCTTTCTATGTTTTGTGTCTAAAAATCTAAAATTGTTGAGCACCTAGAGCTGTCAGATAAATGTAGAGGGGCAGAGGCAGAGTGCTATTAATGGTAAAGACTCATATTTGACCTTCTGTTCAGTACTTGAGTCTAACTCTGTCTCTATGACAGGTTTGTACCTCGTCCCTCAGGTAGTCAAACTGATGCCCGTCCTGCAGTGATGCAGCCCAGTTCTTCTGCCTCCTCTTCATCTCCCTGTTGAACACGTTCATGGTGCCTCTGCCCAGCACAGACAGCCCTCTGCGGGGCTCAGCCCTCGGCCCGGCCGCCAGTCTGCAGCACGGGGACATGATCCGGCTCCAGCTGGCTGAGGAGGCTGCAGGGCCGCAGCCGGCTGTCTGCAGGACTCTGCGACACACTCCGCTGCTCATGGCGGAGCCTTCAAGGTCTCAATGAGCTGAGTTACAGCAGAGACTGTCTGAGCATCACAGCATTGTACAACAGCTGAGCTGAGCTGACTGCTTCCGGTCCTCCACTGTGTGACCTCAGCGAGGAGGAGGAGGGAAAAAGTGGAACTGGATTCTACTGGGCTCACTGGAAACACCGGAACTGGATCAGGGTCTGGAACCAGATTATAACCTCCTCAATCACATGTAACAATGCTGCAGCTGCTGCTACTATTAAAAACAGGGCTGCAAATACTAGTTTCTATATCTTATTAATATATAATTATTTCTCCAATTATATGATTTATTATCAATTCCATAAAACGTCAGAAAATTGTGAAATACCTCTGTGATGCCTTCACACGTCTTGTTTACAATTAAGTTAAACAGAGGAAAGCTGGAAGCAGAAAATGTTCCTATATTTGCTCAACAAATTTGCTAAATTTGCTAATTAATTGATGGTGATTAGTTTTCTGTCAGGCAACTAATTACTGAATAACAAAACAAGTTACAAGTTAGAAACACAAACACTCTTATATCTGACATAATTACAGAGTAACTAGACATGAGTGTAATTATATAAAACTGCTGCTGTCTGACCTAAAATATTATTATTATTATTATTATTATTATTATTATTATTATTATTATTATAAGTAGTAATAGTAGTTCTTATTAATTTTGTTTGTCAGACCACCTTTCTCTCAATACTTTCCACAGAGTGGGGAAGCACACCTTTCAAACACTGACAATGACCTATTTATATATAAAACATAAAAAAAATCACTGTAGAATTAGCTATTGACATTTAATTTCTAATAAATCTGCTGAGCTTAATTAGAAAGATGTAAATATTTGTAAAGACGTCCACAGAGTTGATTGTGATTGTGATTAAGATTGTTTAAAGTTTACAAATGTCATCATTTTGCTTTTAAAATTATGGTCTAATTTTGTAGTACTATTGTTAAAATAATAAATAAAAAATATATTATTATATATAATATATATTATTATCAGTATTATTATGCTACTACTACTACTACTAATAATAATAATAATGTGTTATTATTATTACAAAAATCGCATTTTTTTTAATTGACTTTACTTTTTCGATCTAAAAATACTAAATAATATCAACGATATAAGGACTTAAATGCATCCACAAATTATTTTCAACAACTTTTAACAATCTGAAGTAAATATATTAGGAATAATAATAGTTTTGATCGTATATTTAGTTAGCGAGACAGTTTTCTGAGCTTCTTGTACTTTCGGTGCGCGTTTTCCCTCAATTGTCCCTTTTCGCCTGCCTTACCAAGAAAGGGGCGGGAAGATAGAAAGGTCACGGAAGAGGTGCATGCTGGGTAAACACGTGTAGCAGAAGACTAGAGCGGTGTCGGTACGTTTTTATGACATTTGTTAATTGTAAACATTGTTTTAAAGTGATTTATTATATATTTTGACATGTTGACGCTCAGTGTTGTGCGTAGTGTTGTCTGCGGTCTGCTTTCCCGCCGTTTGTGTCCGTCTTCACTGTTCGGACATTTTGTTTACATGTTGATCGCGGTGCGGAGTTTAACTGAAACTGAAGCACAGCGGAGGGTTTCTGACACAAGACAGTTAATTTACAGACTTTTATCACAGTTTATTTAAAGCAACACGGTTAAAGCTGTTGAGCAGTTGTTTTCTCAGTGTTTCTGTCGGTCACTAGACGCTCACTCTGTGGTGACTCTGAGTTTCAGTCTGAGTGTAGACACTCAGCTGCAGCTAATGAGGGGTTTCAGCACTGTCTAACTGTGGAATGTAAATAAGTAGGCTACAGTTATTCACTCAAATGTACTGTACTTGAGTACTTCCAATGCACCAAAACTCAAGTACTGGAACATATTGGTGTATACATCACTAATTATGACTAATTATCACTATATTTATGCATAATTAGTTCCTTTTTGTGCTTTAAGCAGGGGTGTAAGTACAGACAGTGCAGGCAGTGTGATTGCAGTGGGGCCCCTGGGGTGGAGGGGCCCATAGCGAGAGCGGGCCCTTGCAAGTGATTCACATTGCCACCTTGGAAATGTACCTGTGTTAGAAGAGGAGTGATAAAAGAAGAATGTTACTGAATTAAAAATTAAGCCATTTGCTATTTGTCCTCAAAAAGCAAACCCGTGTGCACCATGGTTTCCTCTTTTAAGAAGTATAATTATAAATTAACTTAAAAACTATTAAATGATTGATTTCTCACTTTCTTTTCTTTTTTTTGGTCAGATATGCAGTGATGATTAATGGGTAATGTAATGTGGGTGATGCTGATGTTGTCCAGTGTCAAGTCTCTAATTGTGTCCAGACAATATGCAGAGTAGCCTGTACTAGGGCCAATGATTGGCCTTATTCCAGACTCACCTGAGGTCACCGTAGCAAAGAGAACAAGGGCCAAACTAAAAACAGTTATGGATGATGAAGGCCATCCGTTACACTGTTTTTAACAGACTGAGAAGCTCATTTTGTGAGTGAGCCAGGAAGCAGGACACTTAGTTCCTCTCAACGAATCAGAGGGTCTTTTGTTCCAGCAGCTGTCAAATTAGGGTTAGGGTTAACTTCTTTCTTACTAAAATATAAGGTAAAGTGCATCCAGTATGTTTAAGTGCCATTTTAAGAGTTTTAAGCACATTTGAATGATCATCAGTATAATCTTGACATAGAATTTTAATATAATCCCGTGCCTAACCAAAGCATTTTTTTTTCAATTTGTTTTTCACCTAATTTTTTTGGTCTTTTACATATGACAAATGCCGCTAAAGTCCTCAAATATTAAATGTTCTATAAACACTAGCTTGTCAGAAGACGCACGTTGTACATGTTATCCAAGGTATACTCTGTTTTTATTTGTCAGGTGACGTGCGAGTTTGCCACCATGTCATCCAAAAAGAAACAGGATGGCGATGAGCGCTTCCTCCGGGTGCAGAAAGACCCCAGATTCTGGGAAATGCCCGATAAAGAGCGCAAAATCAAGATCGACAAGCGCTTCCAGTCCATGTTTCACGACAAGCGCTTCAAGGTGAAGTACACAGTGGACAAACGAGGCCGCCCCATCAACCAAACCTCCACGGAGGACCTGAAGCGCTTCTACAAACTCTCTGACTCAGAGGACGAAGAGGATGAGGAGAATGTGAAGAGCAAGAAGGTGGCAGAGGGCAAGAAGAAGAAAAAAGGGAAGGAGAGGCTGTTGAAGGCTGATGAAGAGGTGAAGAGAGGAAAAGCAGCGCAGGGCAGAGACGGACAGCAGCCTGAACGAGGTGTCAGAGTCATTGAAGAAGGTGAGAAGATGTTTCTGAGCCTCATGTTCACTGATGCAGCCGAGGAAACTAATCTGTGCCTGTTTGTTACTGCAAATTTATTTTTAAGACACAGACCACAAATAGTGGCAACTTCCAGTTTCAAAAATGATAACCAGGCTGGGTATGTTGAACTTGCTTCATACTAGTACAGCACTGTGGAGAGGAAATGAGTTCATGTTGCAGATTTGGTAAAAGATACCCCTGGTTTCTGTGACACAGACAGACTAACCGAATTTCTCTACATTCAGGTTGAGTCTTTATGTTAACCAGGCAGCTGCAGTAAACTTTTTGTCGTCCTAGTATCTGTATGGTGCACTGATCATACAGTTGTTGCCACGTCCTCAGAGCCTCAGATTTTTACTGCAACTTTGTATTTTTTCCTCAGATGATGAAGATGAAGAGAAGCAGCAACCTACAGAGGAGGATGATCTTGACCTGGGAGACAGTGTCACAGACGGCAGTGGGGAGGATGATGATGAAGAAGGAGACGATGACGATGATGATGTAGAAGATGAGAGTGACGTGGCGAGTGGATCAGAGGAGGAGGATGAGTCTGGTTTGGATTCGGACAGTGATAGCGGGCCGGATCTGGCCAGAGGGAAGGGAAACATCGAGACCAGCTCAGATGAAGATGACGATGATGATGTGGACGCCATCCTGAGGCAAGAGGAAGAGGAGATTGAACATGACTGGGGGGAGCTGGCCAAAGATGCTCCACGTAGTGAAGAGGTGAGGTGGAGTCTTGTGTGAGAGAGGTAGGTCTGCTGACCTGACCACGAAACATGAACAATTACAACATGCTTTAACTGTTTGTGTGTCAGGTTTCTGCCCGACTGGCCGTCTGCAACATGGACTGGGACCGGATTAAAGCCAGAGACTTGCTGGCTCTGTTCAACTCCTTCGTACCTAAAGGAGGAGCTGTGCTGTCTGTCAAGGTAAAGCCAGTCGTCTGCTGTGCATCAATTTTGGCTTTTTTTGGTTTTGTGTTTTTTTTTTTGTATTTCCATTTTATACTTTTCATAAATTCTTTTAAAAAACTCAGCGTCACAAAGACAAATAATAAGAAATACGTGTTTCTCACAGGACAGCCTCGCTACAAACATACGCTGATCTCATAGAATATGATGCATTGCTGTAATTAAACTACCCAACAGTATGTAGAGAGTTAAAAAATGAGCACAACTTTAAACATCTACAGCAGGGAAATTAATCCAAGAATATCAGTGTATTTTCACACTGTGGTATTGGTACTTTTACTTCAGTTAAGAATCTGATGACTGATTACCATTACTGGTTTTCAGTGGTAGAAAACACCATCTCAAAGTCAGCATAACAAAACAACATAGAAAGCAAATCGTCTTTTCAGATTTGTCTGTGTTAGTTTGGACACAGTGTGAATTGGGGCACATGCAGTGGTTCAGCTTTTACACTGGTGAATGTTGTCTTTATGAGAGATTAACAGCAGTGCATGCTGGGTATTGTCCAGATCTACCCGTCAGAGTTTGGGAAGGAGAGGCTGAAGGCGGAGGAGACTCAGGGGCCGCTGGAGCTGAGAGCTCTGCCCGATGACTCAGAGGACGACACAGAGGAGGACAAGTAACACGCAACATGTCTTTTTCACTTAGGGCAGTGGTGGAATAAATACTTTTATCTTGTACTTAGTTGAAAATAGCTACAAAACCCTGTAAAAATACTGTTACATGTGCCAGTCTGCTTCAGTTCACTTCACATACTTGAAAAATTGACCTTAAGTACGGTACTTGATTATGTTCTTACATTCCACCACTGCAGAGATCACTGCTTTGCTTCTACAGATTAAAGTTTCCAACCTGTTGGACTGATACAACAGCGTGTGCTCTTCCTCTGGATCTGATAATCGTGTGTGTTTTTGTGTGCCTCCTCTCAGAAATTACAGAGAGAAGTTGCGTGACTACCAGTTCAAGCGGCTGAAATATTTCTATGCTGTGGTGGAGTGTGACTCGGTCGACACTGCTGCCAAAATCTACCAGGAGTGCGACGGCTACGAGTATGAGAGCAGCTGCTCTGTCCTGGACCTCCGGTGAGAGAAGAGAGAATACAAAGTTCACTGATCTTAAACTAATCTAGATCAGCAGTGATTTAAAACTGCTGTTGATGCTTTTTTTAACAGTTTTGTTCCAGATGAAGTCAAGTTTGGTGAGGAGCCAAAAGATGTGGCCACAGATGTGAACCTCTCAGCTTACACGCCCAAACTGTTCACCTCGTCTGCCAACACTACATCAAAGGTAACAAGACTGATAGTACTGTCAGTATTTAAAAGAATAAGTCAAAAGAAAGGTAACAACAGAATTATTTGTTATCATATTTACTCCTACGAGAAAATCTGCTTTCTCATAGAATATTTTATTTTCAAATTTTCAATTCAGTTTCAATTTAATATCAATAAACGTCAAGTAGAGCTGCCCAGTCTTCAGAAAGGTGTTGTAATTGTTTCTTTGAGTATACGTGATCTTTTCAAGTGGAATGCAGCTGTTCATTTCCGAAAACCACCTGGCTATGGGAAGATTGGAATCAGACTTTTACGTCACCGCTGTGCACTTCCTGGTTATGCTCAAAGCTATTTCCAAAAACCTCTTTTGGAAGTTCCTTAAAGAAGCATTAATGGTTGCAGAAATCCCCAGTAGGCAAATTTGTGGGTCCGATGGAAAAGCAAACCCTACAAGTTTTGTCATGGCTTCAATGCGGTAAGGCCTAGATAAGAAATGAGCTCTCTAGCGCCCCCATTTTGTTTGATGGGGTCAATAATGGAGGGGTCCCCTCAGATTATGTGTGGTCATATGCCTACAAAGTTGCGTGGTGATGGGTGAAACCCTTGAGATGTTATACACCTTTATGTGATGAGCCACGCCCTCCGCAATATTCATTGCCTTATAGAAGCTCAGTTTTAGTAAGTTTTCCAACTTTTGCCAAGAGGGAACTTTAGATATTGGTCCCTAGATTATGTTCACCCAGTTTCATGCAGATCGCTCAAACTTCCTAGGAAGAGATCCATTTGAATTGTTTTTCAAAACATTCAAAATGGCGGAAAATCTATATAAACGGAAGTTATGGGTTCTTGAGGCAAATGTGTTCCTCATGAGGAGAGGCATCTCTGTGCAAAGTTTCATGTCTCTACCACATACGGGGCATGAGATATGACCATTCAAAGTTTGACATTTCAATGGGTTGCTATAGCGCCCCCCTTTGGCCAATTGATGTAATATTGCTTCATTGGCATCCTCCCATGACCCTCTACCACTGTGCCACATTTCACATGGATTGACCAAGTCAGTGAGGAGAAAAACGTGGAACACAGACAGAGTTTTCCTCATTATAGACTAAGATGACTGGACTAAGACAGAACTTTGAAATCAAACCCATAGTTGTTGAAAAAACAGATTTTCCAATAAAGACAAACAACAGGACGCTAGGACTGACGTGTGTGTGCGTCTTTGTTTAATCCGTTTAGGTGCAGCTGACGTGGGATGAGACAGACAACGACCGCGTGACCGCCCTGAACAGGAAGTTCAACAAGGACGAGCTGCTGGCCATGGACTTCAACGCCTACCTGGCCTCCTCCAGTGAAGAAGAAGAAGTAGTAGAAGAGAGTGAAGGAGGTGGATTTGAGTTTGGAGAGCAGGAGAGCAGAGACGATGACACAACAGCAGACGGTGAGACAGTGGATAGAGACACATTCATGTGGTTGCAGCAGCTTCATTGTTTTATTCTTTGATGAGTCGTGATCTTGTTCTTGTTCTTGTAGCTAAACAGACAGAAGTAGTGGAGGTGAAGAAACCACAGGAGGAGGAGGAGAAGAAGAGAAAGAAGAAGAAAAGCGAGGAGCAGATCTCCAAGTACAGAGAGCTGCTGAAAGGCATCCAGGACAAAGAGAAGAAGCTGCAGGAGGACAAAGGCATGGAGATGGAGATCACCTGGGTGCCAGGTAAGAGGAGACCTTTTCATCTCTAGTGTGTGAACCAGGTCTATTTAAGCTGTGTTGAGTAACGTGGAAGTTGAGATCAGATATGGGTGACATTTTAATTGCTAGATGAGTGAAGACAACAAGCACACCTGCTTATTTAGTGGTGCAAAGAATCAGGTCCCCCAGGGTTGATTTTTACTCTCCATTTAGGCTTAAAAAACTATCCTCGTTATAGAATCTCAGTCTCTCCAGATGTAATGTGTTTGCCAAGTTCGCCCACTTCGCCCACTAACTCGCCTGGTCGAGCAACAGCCCCATGCACAAAGGCTGTGTCCTTGCTGCAGCAGCACAGGTTCAATTCCAACCCACAACCCCTCTCTTGCTCCCTGTCATGTTACATCTGTCCTATCAAAAAAAGGCAAAAAGCCCCAAGAAATATCATTTTAAAAACAATATTTCACCCCAAATAAACAGAATACATGTGTTGATAAGTTCTAATGTAATTTTGCTAAATAAATAACCTTTATTTTTTCCAGCCTTTCTGCAGAACAAAACATCCATTTTATGGTTTGCATTAAAAAGTCCTGACCGCCCCAGTTAGCAGCAGTTTTGAGCTGTAGTTAGTTTATTAAATGTGTGTTTGGTCTGCCTGCAGGGCTGAGGGAGACGACGGAGCAGCTGGTGAAGAAGAAGTTGGAGGGCAAAGACAACCTGACGCCCTGGGAGGAGTTCCTGCAGAAGAAGAAAGACAGAAAGAAGCAGAAGAAATCTCAAAGAAAAGAGGTGAGTAGGAAACATCAGCTGCACCAGAGACAGCGACAGGTGTATCTGGACTCTGAACTGTTTTCAAATACTGATCTAACAACATAATCTACTTGAGAAGCTTTTTGAGCAGATGTTTTCAGTTCAGTCTCCCCTAACTGTTCCCTCTGTAGTCTTATCAATTAGTTTTATATCTTCTCTTGTATCAGGGCGAGGATGACGAAGACCTCAGTGATGACGAGCTTCCTCCAGACGTGGATCTCAATGACCCCTTCTTCGCAGAGGAGCTCGCTGCTACAGGTGATCATTATTGTCACTGAGTCAGTCTGTCATAGCAGGAGTTTGCAGGACAAGCTTGTGACTATTTTGATAATCAATTAATCATTTCAGTCAATTTTCAAGCAAAAAGGTAAAATTTTAATGTTTCCTGCTTCTTAAATGTGAAAATTTGCTCCTTTTATCGGTCATTTATGATCGGAAATTAAAAGTTTGGGGGTTTTTGGACTGTTGGTTGGACAGGAGAAAGTTGAAGAGTTGGGCTGCAGGGAATTGTGATGATAATTTTTCACACTTGTTTGACATTTCATGGACTAAATGATTAACCGTAATAATATTTGGTACATTAATCAGTAATGAAAATATTCATGAGTTGCAGCCCTGGTGTGTCTTGAAGTGAGATGCTCGTACACAGAAGTATTTCATATCGTATTTTAGCATCAAGTTTTATGGGTAACATGGGGTGATTCATTTATACACAAACCCACATTTTGAAGGTCAGATATTCCTTTAATTTAAAATGTCAGGGTTTGTTGATTTGTTTTGTGGTTTTGAAGTACAAAAGGTATTTTTATTTGTAGTGGTTGGTTCTGTAGACTCGACTCAATGTTAAATTGAATGTATAGACAGTGTACTGTAGTTGTTTTGTCATATTAATCTCAAAATGGGACCAAACCGTGCAAGTGTGTAGCTTTGAGCATGGTAATTAATTTCTCACCTTTTATTTTCTTACTTAAAAAAGCTTTGACAGTTGGTACGGTCAGCAGGCCTTGTGAGTTTGGATTTTGTTTGGCGGCATGTAGACGTTCAGGAAAGGTTCAGTGTGTTTTCTGATGTGTCTGCAGACATGAAGAAGAAGAAACAGAAGGGGAAGAAGAAGCAACAGGAGGAAGAGGAGCGGACAGCTGAGGAGGAAGAGGAGCTGGAGAAACAAAAGGTCAGAGATCAGTTCCAGCGGCTCCACGTGTGGTCATCGCATCTGTGGAAAACCTGTGGATCAGGAGCCGATCACATAGAAAGCACTTAAGCAGCTGGAGGCGGCTTTTTGTGACTGTTTTTAATGAGAATTAAGCTTTTTGCTTTCTGCACTTTAGGCATCTGGTGTTTTTGCTGGAGCGCTCTGAACTCCTCGAGAAAAAACCCCAATTCAATTCAGAGCGGAAAAGTGCCCCGCATCATCGCCGCTTTTTTCCCCATTGTCTAATTGGATGATCTGAGAGGCAGGCCTTCTGTGGTGGTCATGACAACAAGTTTACAGTTGTTAAACAATGGGGGAGATGGGCCTCATATTTATGAACCTGCAAAATGCTTTCTGTGTGATCGGGGCGTCAGAGCGCCAGCCACATGATAAACTTGTAACCCTGTGTTTGTGTGCGCAGGCGGAGATGGCTCTGCTCATGGAGGACGACGCTGACGAGGCCAAACACAAACACTTTAACTACGACAAGATCGTAGAGCAGCAGAACCTGAGCAAGAAGAAGAGGAAGAAGCTGCTGAAGAAGGGCGAGGAGCCACTGGAGGGCGACGACTTCCAGGTCTGTTGAATTATATGATGGGTTTTTTTTTTTATAAAACCTTTCTTCTGAGCAGCCTCTTTCACTTGTTCCCACTGAGGAGAGAGTGAATGTGGCCACATGCAGAGACACGTAGAGACTAAATTATACATCAAGGCCACAGAGAACCTCTTAACAAATACCACAAGAGCTGAGTGATGTTTTGACAGAAATCAGAGGGGGAAAAAGCTTTATTGCCAACTAGGTTTGCACATACAAGGAATTTATTTTGGTTTTTTTGGTGCATAATGACAAACAGAACAAACTCTGAGAGATAAGATAGAAAAAAATAAAATATACATATAAGATTATCTGTATTTAAAGTGTCCCAGTGATCTGAGGCAGGCATCTCTTCTCACAATGACATCAGTTTAACCAAAACTGGATGAAATACAGACTGTGATGGATTATCAATCTGCAGCGAGTCTCTGCGGGGCTGTTGAGACTCATGATGTGATTTGGAAAATGGAAGTCAGGGATGCAAAGGCGGCTCGCGCTGTTGTCTAATCAGGGTCCGCGCAGATCCTTAAAAGGCTTTGAATTCATTAATCCAACAATAAGGCCTTAATTGGTAATAAAATGTCTGAAGGCTCAGACACACCAAACTGACTTCAGAGGACAAGTGGAGATGAAAGCCCCCTGCTGCGTTGTCTGACGTCGCTGTGCTTTGGCCGAAACGTTGCACATGAACACACCGCGAACACTACAGCCGACGATCGAACGTTCTGTGCCTGCGTGAGAGAAAATAACTCTCCACACCAGCAGACGGTGGTCGTCTGTATTTATCATTCAAAAAGGGAAACAGGAGGGCTAGACCACAGATTTTTTTAATTATATGAATAATTAATATTGCAAAGACAAATTATACTTTTGGTACTAGAATAATAAAATAATTTTCTTCTTCAGTTCACTGAATACATTTTGAAGCAAGAAAATTAATCTTTAAAACTTTCTTCTGTTTGATAAAACAGATGCTGGAAAATTGAATAGGGTAGGCCGATAAATTTCTCAACATTTAAATCACAATAATATCATATTGTGACAAAAGTTTAATGATGATATCATATCGTGGGGTCTCTGGTGATTCCCACCCGATATTTATCGTGTGCCAGTGAACAATAACTCAACCCTTCAGGAAACGTTTCTGCTGAAGAGAAAAATAATCTGACCTTATGAAACAAGTTTGTTTTGGTCTCATTCCTTCTTGACTTTAGCTCTTTGTTTACTTTCCTCACTTTCGTTTCTCTTCTCGTGTGCTGAGCTGAACTGACAGAATGACTTCATTCACCAACTGGTTCCGCCATCAGCAATTCAACATGCTGAATTGGCCGAAAAAAAGGTGATGGAGGCTGACGAGGGGCAACATTGCGGAACACCGCACCGACTAGGGCGACAGTCGTTCACCGACGGCCCAGTTTGATCAGGCTTTAAAATGCTATGTCATGGAACGTAGGAGTGCATGAATCTTTTTTCTGATGTCGTAAAATCTCAGTCTGTTTCTTATATAAAATTTACTGAATGTCTCTCACATTAATGTAACGCACATCAGAGTAGTGGAACAACACACATTCAGTTTTGAGCCATGATGCTCAGAGCAGATGATCCACAGTCTGCTAGCGAGCTGTGCTTGTATCTTGGTCAACAAGAGGAGGCGTAGGTTTAACAAAAAACTGATTATTTAACCAACAGTCTGTGACATAGCTGAAACCAATTCAACTCAAAAAACTTTTTCATACTTGGCCTGATGGGAATCAAGATGGTGGAATCTCATATGCAGAGTGAGAAAGACAAAATTGCTAAGACAACTCGCAAACAAGTGCCAGGCATTTTACATTTTAACTTTTTACTAGACCTGAAAAAATATGTTTTATGTCACAATAAACATTGATATTTTTTCTTATTTAATCCAATTTTGGTCATTGTAAAATTGGTTGTAAATTTTGGAGTGGCATTAAAAGTCTTAAATCTTACTTGAACTAATCTGCAGAAATCATGATAAAATAGATCAAATACACAAGTATGTTGATTTCAATGTGTCCACATTGGTGTTATTATTTATATACAAACCCTCTGCTGTCTGTCTGTGTGTGCAGGTGGACGTTAAAGACCCTCGCTTCCAGGCCATGTTCACCTCCCACCTGTTCAACCTGGACCCATCACACCCCAACTACAAGAAGACTAAAGCCACGCAGAGCATCTTGGCTGAGAAGCAGCGCAGACGAGCGGACGAGCAGCGCCACATGGAGGACATGCTCAGTGCTCAGAAGGACACGCCCACACAGAAGGAGCCCGCCACAGTGGCTGGAAAGAAGCGGGAAAATGACTCTGATGCTGCAACAGTTGAGGACACTTCAAAGAAATCGATGGACCCCGGTTTGTCTCTGCTCATCAAGTCCATTAAAAGCAAAACGGAGCAGTTTCAGGCTCGGAAGAAACAGAAGTTCATGTAACTTTGACTTTCTGCAAACTTTACAAGAAAACGGACTGAGACTCTGGATCCTCCTAAAATCACAGTCAGTCAACACTATCAGGTGAGTTTTACCTGATGACAAAGGATCTACTGTTTGTTTTTCATGTGTTTGTACAGCAAAAATACCATGAGATGAGAAATCATGTACATTTTTAGTAAAAACAAAATCCTGCTGCATCACATCCTGTTGAACCTTTTTATTTTTACACATAGAAAATCAGTTGTGTAAAGACATTATTCACAATTTAGTTTTACAAAAGTCTACAGTTATTCAAAAGTTAAAGTAGATGATAACAGTGATAAACTGGGCCTCAGGCAAGAAGCAGCAGTATAAACATTCATTTTTATGTGCGCGTTTGAGCAATTTATAAAAAAATGGGGCCATTCACCAGCGTTTTCGTACTTCAATGAATTTGCTCTTTGGTAAGAATCAGGTTCTCAAGTGGTGCAGAGCTGTCACACGAGTCATGTACAGATAATCTGAACGTCACTGTCGGGGATTTATTTCTATATTTTTTTGGCGGCATATTTCGGCACATTGAATTCTCTCCGACGGCTGCTCTCAGGGTCTGTATGCTCGTTGCAGTTCAGTATCATCCAGTTCAACAACTCCAACGGAATGAGACGTCCTCTCTCTAACAGGTCGCGTCATGTTAATTATAGAAGTCGTATTATTCCAACTTATCTTTTATTAATATTTCTTTAATTAATACTATTACTATGAGCTTTTAAATTTAATAAACAAAGTTTCAGTATTCAAATCAAGTAGCTACGACTGTTATTACAGTGAGTAAGACACAATCTGCAAATGTTTGCTGAATCTGTCAGCAACGGGACAAGATTTTGGTATCAGGCGCATTCTGGCTTTCATCTGACGAGTATTGAAAGATCACCTTTGAGCAGGATTTGATAGCAAAATTACATTTTTGGCTATTAAAAGTACTAAACAAAGGAAGTGTTGGTTCCAGTATTGGTTCAAATTTTAACAGTACCCAACCTTAGATAGTCCATGTAGTAGGGCTGGGTACTGTTCACATTTGAACCAAATGCTAACTTTGTCCAGTACTTTACATTCTCTGTAATAGCAAAAATGTAATTTCCAATGGGAAGGATTCTGCTCCATTGTCTTGAGTAACCACCTTCAGCTCCAGTGGCCGTGTTGCAGTCGGGACGTGGCTCACTGTCTCACCCAGAAGCGCCCTCAGGTACTGAAACTTGATTAACGCGAATCAGTGCTCGTAATGTAATTCGGTTGGTACTCTTAAATGTACCGAGTTAGTTACCTAACCCTACCGTGAGAACAACATTAATATGCAAATAACGGTTTACAGAGCATCATGAATCTGTATGTAGCCTCCCAACTTGCCAGTTGGACTGTAAACAAAGACGAGCACACAGAGGAGGAAGCCTTGGCCCAGATATCCACTTAGTACAGCAGATCTTTTGAAATATTAGCCGTTGCCCCCATGGATGTATAAACAGATCTAGATACAGCGTTTAGGGCGGGGCCCCATTCAACCCCATGAAGGCAAAAAAGCTCTATTTCCACGGTATGAAATTACCCAGATCTTTCATACTGTGGGGCTTACGGAGCAAGCAACCTAGAGATTTGCGGTGGATGAGCGTCGCTGAGCTGCTAACGTCCGCCGTGCAAACAGCTAACCTCAGGTTAAGTGCTTTGCTAACTTGAATGGAGATACAATGATTTAATCGTGAGGCTCTTAGAGATTTTCCAAATGTCACCACATCTTCACAGTGAAACAAGTCTTTTTTTCAGGGGCTGTGCTCTCAAAAATTGTATCCATTGATTTACAAAATGTCACTGTCACAGGTTAAGTCTATGGGAAAAGTCTTTAGCCCAATGGCATAAATAGCATAAAGCCCAGCGCACTTCCTGGGGGCCTGGTTGCACCCAGAGACTTACCGTCATCAGGCTGATAACTGATGGATTCAATGACTGACATTTAGGTTAATTAAAGAATTGCGTCTGACTCTAAATCTGCAGATGTTCAGTTTTATAGGACTCAATAGCTTGATCCAGACATCCTGAACATTTCCTTTTTTTTGTTCTTGTCTGCAGCAGTAAAATTTACATTTTCAAATTGTTCCTAAAATATTCTGGTTCACAAAGCTCTCCCTGAAGACAAGTACTGACTGCTGAATAGATTTCTGAAGTTTGCTGTGAGAAATTCCCGACTCTTTGTTCACATTTCGGTAACAGTTTTGTGGATAAAGCTCACAGGGCAGCATGGTTATGTGAACATTTCTCAGCCGGAGATGATGCTAATGATAGCTCACACAAACACACAGCGCCTCATTAAGAGGTGTTATTAATCAGGATTACATTCATTTACAGACTAAATGGCTGTTTCGGATTGGTCCTTAGATTTGACAGAAAGAACTGTGATCACATCATCATTACAGACCTACAGTAAAACTTTAGAATCATTACACACATGAACTCCTGATTAATGCTGCTAAAAAACAAAGGCTTTTTTATATCTAGGTGGGGGTAGAGGAGCTGTGAACTACGGTGGCCTTTAAGTTCATGCTGCTACAGTGCAAATAATTTTCCATATAGCAACAGGACTCCCCACTCCTCCCGGCCATATTTACCTGTTTCACTCAAAGAATTAAAGCAGCATAAATCAGTGTTCTGATGAGCAACATAAAATCAAAGGCACTTAATCAGCTGCTGTTTGAAATATTTCTTCTATACAAGTATTAACAGCTAAAGTGCAGCAGCATACACCCAGTGACAGATTGATTTAAAGGTTGAGTGTAATCTCTGGAGCCCCTTTCAGACATTAAACCTTTTACACTGCTGAGGTGATCTGTTGAGTCACAGCTGTTTGAGCTTCATGCTGACTCTGTTTAATATTAGGACCATTATGAACATAGTAATGCTTTCACAACATGCTGCCTCTGGCATTAGGTGAGAAACCTGCACGTGAGGTGACATGTTTACAGCAGCGTGACGCTAAAGAACGGGTTTATTACATTATCTATGTGGCCCAGGTGTGATCAGTTACACTGCCAGTAATCATACACACGAGAATGTTTTTACGCAGCATGGCCACCGATAACAAAAGACCAGTACTTGATACTTTAAATGCTTTTATAAGCTCATTAATTAAAAGTGGTTTGAATTTGGTCTGGTGCTGAAAGGAAGAGCTGCCGACTCTTTGTGCCTTCCAATGACATAACAAGCTTAGATATATATGATATGAGATGACTGGTCAGAGAAGACGCTGCACACAGTCCACAGTGTCTTTTTTCCAGCAGAAAAGCACTGGCAGTGCTGGGAGCACTTTATCCAAGCGCCTCATAAGAAAAACACTACTGCTGATTGCTTAAATGACGCGCTGCATGTGGGTTTTGTTGCTAGGACAACAATATCTTGACGCTAACATTAGCCAGTTAGCTAAAATAACGCTACACTAACAGAGGGCTGACTACACGGTCAACTTCAAGCTTACGAAGCCAATGGTGATAACAGCACAACCCTCACCAGCGACATGTAGTGTCTGCCGCCCATCTGCTCCCACAAAATGACCTTTTCTGTCTGTGTTGCGACAGTTAGAGATTTTCAACTTAAAGCGCTCGGAGCGGCTGAAAAAAAAGGCGGAGTGCTCTGGAAAAAGATGCTGGGTGCGACGCATTTTCTCCAGGCAGCTGCATACGCTTGCTCTTCATTGAGAACAATTGAAAAAGGACACCCAAAAATGTCACTGCTGATTAATTCCTGAGAGGAGAGTAAATACCCTCATTGTCTTTGTCTTGGCTGCTCGTCATTATCTGCCTGGCGTCAACCCGCCTTTGGAATGTCACAATAAGGCATATCTTTGAGATGGTGATGTGGATCAGTGTTTTCACTTTGCACTGATGATTCTGGATCGTTACACCCTTCTTGGACAGTAAAGACAGACAGCAGCTCTTGATTTCAGAATCTGACCAAAGTAGCTGTGGTAGCCTGAAGATTACTGGTCTTTTGTAGTCGGTGGCCATGCTGTGTGAATATCATGATCTTGTGTGAATGTAACTGATCACACCCGAGCTGTGCAGACGGTCTGAAGGCAGATTACCTGTCATGTCTGAAAGGGGCTTTGAATCACAGTGACAGCCTTGAGTTGGCTCCTACGGTCCGGGGTATTCAAACACAGCAGCCGCTCCCATCCCAGTCCCGATGCACATGGACACGACGCCGTACGCCCTGCAGACAGGAAAACACACAAGAGAACAATAAGAACAGTCACCTGAACACACTTTAAACGAGTCTCAAGTAGGGATGGGAATTGATTTTATTGATATCAATGCCATTATCGATTCTGCTTATCGATCCAATTTTATTTAGGTACAGTACTGCAGAAATTGCACGTCGCGCTGTAAGAGTTCTTTTTGGTGAAGTGAAGCCGCGCTTTCGACCGCTTCTGTCTCTGCGCCATTACGTCTTCTTTGTTGTTAAACGTGCTGCTGACTGACGAGTGCGACGTGCGTCAGACACTTAGATTCGGCGTAATGAAAAGAATCGCTAAGCATAAAGTCTAATGATGTCGATGAATCGAACCAGCTGGAACGTTCTCGATTCCCATCCCTAGTCTCAAGTGTTGGTAACAAATGAGAATTATAGAAGCATCATTTGAGACGAACCTTCGGCCTCTGCGTCTGAGCTCGTTGAGGAGCGTCACCACCTGTCGAGCTCCGGTGCAGCCCAGAGGGTGACCCAGAGCGATGGCTCCTCCGTTAGGATTCACCTTCTCCAGCGGGATCCCCAGTTTCTCCACACAGTACACAGCCTGAGCAGCAGTAAAGGGTCAGTTCAACACACACACTCTTAGACCAAGTGTTTTCTTTTTCCCACTGCAGAGACTTTTGCCTCCATCTTAACATCTCTCTTGAAACAGAGCACAGACCTCATGGTGGTCTGTTTCTTTATTTTCAGTGGAAAATTCTCCTACAAAAACTGTCCAGAGTAACAAAGATACTGATGCTAAGGAGACCTACTGATGTGCAAAACCAACATTGGGATGGAGGCAGAAATCTCAGATCTCAAACAAAAAGATTCAACCTCTGAGCAGGAAGTAGAGCTGCCCCTTGTTTTCTTGTGTTTTCTATGACTAAGCGACCAATGAAATCTTGCTGACTAATGTTTAGTTGACTACCAGGGGGCAGCCCTCGCAGGACGACAGTATGTTTTTGTCAGTGAAAGAAAAATGAAGCACATGTAGTGAGAAAATAAAGTGACATATCTCCTCAACATGCAGAAACCAACCATCCACGACAGCTGGCAAAAAACGCTCCATCAACATCTGGCTCTGAACTCACCTGACTGGCAAAGGCCTCGTTGATTTCAAACACGTCGATATCAGCCACAGTGAGTCCTGAAGAGAGAAACAGGTTTGAGTTAGGGGAAGCCTTTTAGCCAAAAGATCATTTAAGTTTTACTGTAGTAGCTGTTGAGGTATTTTACTGCTGCACACCGACGTCCGTGCAGCCACACTGTGCTCACACACATGCTCACATACTTGTCTGTGTACTTTGTACTCAGAGGATTAATTAGAAAATTCCCTGGTGGTAAAACCAACAACACAACATGTACTGTAAGAACTTGACGTGGTGATACTTGAGGAAGCAGTGGTGGAAGAAATATTCAGATTTTGTCTTCAAAGATACACAATGCAAGATGTGAGATTGGAGCCAGTCTCAGACTGTGGTGGGGTTTTTATCTGCAGACTGTGCCCTCTGCTTGGATCTCTACTTTTCTTATTTTGCTGTGTTCAGAACGTTCCACAGCACAGTACGCAGGTGAGCTCTGGACTTTATAAAAAAGGTAACAACCAGGTAGTAAAAACAGGCACCCAAGAGGAGGCAACGTGAATCTGACACACTGGACCTTTAAGTTAAAGTTAGAGCCTCAAAATTTACTTTTACGTACCAAAAGAAAAAGCCCTGATTATCTAATTTCAGAATAAGATGTTATTGGATTATAATTACTGATGAGTTTATGTGTCGATCACATTAACGTTGCAGCTAAAGGCAGAGCTAATTTTAACTTTGTTTTATTTGTTGGTGATATTCTGTATAGAAAATATGAATCTGCAAACTAATTAAAGTTGTCAACTGTAGTGAAGTAAAAAGCACAATATTCCCCTCTGAGATGAACAAGTATGACGTAGCAGAAAATACAAAGGGCTCAAGTCAAGTACAGTGGGCGTGTCTTATTCTACAGGTGTGGAAGAGAGCGTGCAGTGATCTGAGTAACAGTTGATCAATGCTTGATTTTGGATTAACGAACATCTGTAACAACAGAACAAAAGTTTGCAGGTAGTCAGTGCCATCCAGCATCTTGATACTACTGTTTTACAACACCCTCCATCGACCCCGAAGGGAAACAGTTCAAGAACTGGAGCTACTGTGGTGGAGAAGGTGTTAATGAGGAGGTTCATGTTCACACACATCTTACCCGCCTGCTGCAGAGCTGCAGGGATGGCGAATGCTGGTCCAATCCCCATCAGATCTGGAGGGACACCCACCACTGCACTGGCCCTCAGGACTCCCAGGACGGGCAGACCCAGAGCCTCAACCACAGACCTGCGACCGAGCAGCACGGCTGCTGCTCCGTCACTCACCTGGCTGGAGTTACCTGAGACAGAACATGTGTTTGTGTCAGTCAGTACGTTAACAAGCACAGTGAAGTGGAGCTACAGTCCCAGCTGGACGAGGACATCTAACTGGCCTACTGTCCTTGTCCCACTATAGAAGCACGGGAGGGGAATCCATTTATTGAGCCAAGTATGTGCGACTCCTCTACGATAGGGCTGCACTAACAGTTATTTTCACTGTCGACTAATCTGTCAATTATTTCTTCGATTAGTCGACTAATCATTTTATCAAAAAATGTATTAAAATGTTGAAAAATGTGTCTCTCCCAAAGAGAGTCAGACAACATGTTTATGTGTATTTTAAAAGTCTGGTTTTAGTCGCACTAACACAATAACTGTATTTTCTCTGATGACGCTCTGACAGAGTTCACCTGTTAGTGACGTCACGTGACTGACCTGCGGTGGTGCTGCCGTCAGGTTTGAAGGCCGGCCGGAGTTTTTTCAGTCCTGCCAGAGTCGTTCCCGCTCTGATCCCATCATCCTTGGTGACAATCACCTCACGCTCCTTCCCCTCGTCGTCCACAACCCTGGTGGTGACGGGAACGATCTCCTGGTCAAACACACCTGTGCTCTGAGCCCGGGCCGCTCTGTGTGAAGGATGTCACACAACAACACGTTGATACATTTGTTTAATTAAAGAAAATGTTCATTTCAAGATGCACAATATGCAGAGTGACACAACACAAACAGCAGACTGCCTGCACTGTCAATCATGAGCAAACCGTTAAAAGAAGAATTAATAAAATTCCTGAATCTGTGCCGAACACTAACTGCTTGTTTTTCCCATCATTTCTTTCCATCAATATTTCAGTGATGTTTTTTGACAGGTTTTTGAGACATTTTTAACGACTACGAGACGAGCAAACTGGAAACAACTTCTTTCACAGAGGTGTTAAGATAATTAATGTGTTAATTAATTAATAAATGCCTTCATGTCATCACACGCTGCAGTTATTAAAAACCTCTCAGAACATTAAGCTGTTAAATGTGTTTTAGGAAAATGTTTTTTCCCTCTCAAATGTGCAAATTTATGAAGCAAAATGCATCAAAGTCAAGTATTTTCCACGCCTACAGCAGGAGACTTGTGAGCACACAGACACGCAGACACGTGACGTCGCAACATAAAACACTTTGACTCACTTCTGCTGAGAACTGAGAGCGAAGGCGTCCTGCTTTTCTCTGGAGACGCCAAATTTCTCTGCCACGTTCTCTGAGGTGATGCTGCAGAAACAAGGATAAACATGAACAAAAATTGTGATTATAAAAAAACTCCTCCACAAAATATAACAAATTGTGAAAAATACAACAAATTTATAGATTATCATCAATTTTAGGAAAAAACGGGTTAACAGCAAATTTTGTGATTATACTTGGTTGATGTAAATTTTGGAATTATAAAGACACATTTTAGGGCTGTTAAATAAAATTAGGCAAGGCAATTTTATTTATATAGCACCATTCATACACAAGGCAATTCAATGTGCTTTAGGGGGTTATAACAAAATCATTTCAGGACTGGTTTAACAGATTCATGTTTTAGAGCAAGTTTAGGAATACAAATAATGTTGAAATGTGTTTTAATGTGTTTTTTATGACTGTACAAATTAAAATTTAGAGATCTATAACAAAGATTTGCAATTTAAAAAAAACAAGAGTTAGAGACACATTGAAATAATTTAAAATATAATCTGAAAACATCCAAATGCCATAAAACTTATTTCCTCAAAATGTGTCTTCTTACCAGTTGTAACCCACATTTTTTTTTTAAAAATTATTATATCTTAAAATGTGTTACATAATTCCCAAAATTATAGAGCCCTAAAATGTATTTATAATATCCCAAAATGTGTTGTTCATGAAATGTATTTTAGGATACCAAAATCAGTAATAGCAACCTCATTCAAAACACATTTCAACATTATTTGTATCCCTAAACCTGCTATAAGACACTAATCTGTTCCACCAGTCCTGAAATTATTTTGTTATAACCCCTAATTTTATTTAACAGCCCTAAAATGTGTCTTTATAATTCCAAAATTTACAGCAACCTTAAGTATAACCACAAAATTTGCTGTTAATCTCAAACGTGTTTTATCTTAAAATTGAGATAATCCTTAAATGTGTTGCATCACTCTGAAAGCATGTTTTCTATAATATCAAATTTTGATTCATCTGCAAATGGCTGTAATTTTAAATTTCGTGATATGGCCTACAATGTTTTAAAATATAATCTAAAAACATCCAAATGCCACAAAACATTTCAGGGCCATATCACGAAATTTAAAATTACAGCCATTTGCAGATGAATCAAAATTTGAGATTATAGAAAACATGCTTTCAGAGCGATGCAACACATTTAAGGATTATCATCAATTTTAGGATAAAACAACTTTAAGATTAATAGCAAATTTTGTGATTATACAGTTGCTGTAAATTTCGGAATAATATAAATACATTTTATGGATGTAAAACAAAACGGGATTATAACTACATATTTTTTTTAATTAATTTTAGGGCTCTATGGCAAATCTTTGGAATTTAAAACAACACAGTTTGACATTGTTTTAACACATTGGGGATTGTCAATAAATATTAGGTTGCTATTATTAATTGTGGTTTCATGACATACATTTGTGGAACAATATGTCAGCACATTTTGGGGCTGTAAACAAATTATGGCATTATAACAAAATCATTTTGACGGTGGTGCAACAAACTTGGGGATTCTAGCAAGTTTAGGGATAATAACTGCTGGAAATTACAACGTGTGATAAATTTTGTAATGATATTAATTTGAGGGCTCCATAACAAATCTTTGGAATAAATAAAAACAGTGTGAGAGTGTTATAACACATTGGGGTTTGTCACAAAGTTTAAGGTTGCTAACTAATTCTAGAAGCATAAAATCCATATTTGGAACAATGTGACAGATTTTGGGGGATTTAGAGGCACAAACAAATTGTGGGATAAAACCCCCTTAATTTAAATCCAGTGAGGCTCAGTCCTCGTCTTTGAGTTCTGACACAGTGTCGTGCAGTAGGTGGTCTCACCCCATCGGGATGAGGCAGTCTCGGGCCTTGTCGTTGTCCGACAGCCTGGAGCTCAAATCTCCAGCGTCTCCCATCCCACGCAGAGACATGCTCTCCACTCTGACACACACAAACACACACTCTGTGAGAAACATTATTTTATTTGAACTGCATCATTTATTGTGGGGATGATGAATAAACTCACCCACATGCGAGGCCCAGGTCAATGGATCTGCTCCTGATGGCTCCTGCACAAACAGGGTTGAGATCAGAGTGAACACGCGGTACGTTAACATGTGATGAAGAGAGGAGTGAAGAGTTTGTACCTGCTATGTTAAACACAGCCTGCAGCCCGGAGGAGCACTGCCTGTTGACGGTGTAGACGGGCACCGTCTCTGGAAACCCACTGAAACGAAGACAGAGCAGTGAGACGTGCTGTGACTGAGTGAAGGAGGATGACCATGTGAATCAGTGATGAAGAGTCTGACCTGAGGAAGTGAGCCACTCTGGCCATCACAGCACCGGCACCGGGCTGCAGCACGTTACCTGCAGACAGCAACACACAGCAGCCTGATTAAAATCTGTGTCAGCATGAAGAAACACTTTACTGTGTGTTCTGTTTCTACTTCACTGATGTTTGCATCATGAATTTGTTTCACAGCCAGGTGGAAGAATTAGTGGTTGGAAGACTAGAGTGTAAACATGCTGTCACAAGCAGAGCCTGACTGACACAGTGGTTGGCCTGTTGAATCGATCACAGATCAGTGTTGGTGTGAATGTCGTCTGATGTGAAAACTTATCTTTTAACAGAACGTAATAAAGAAAAGTTGCTTGGTATAATTCATAGTTATTAAATAAAGTTTAATGTTTCAGTGCACTCAGGTCAAGTTCCTGTCTCCATATCTGTGTTTGATCAATATATCTGAGGGATGACAGCACACACACACACACACACACACACGTAAATTAGTTGATAATATTATCATCTTAATCCGCAGAGACTGAATCAGTCTGAAACAATGATGTGCAGTGAAAAGTAAAATATTTCCCTCTGAGATGTGGAGAACTTTATAGATGCATCAAGTGGAAATACTCAAGTACCTCAAACTATACTTGAGTAAATGCACAGAGCGGTTTTATTTTTTATTTCCAGATATGTGTGTGTGTGTGTGTGTGTGTGTGTGTTTTCAGCTCTGCTAACAGACAGCTGCTGTAAATGATTGACATCAGATCAAATATTAAATGAGCAGCTTCACTTCATGAACACGACACGACGGGTCAAAGAACGATGGGAAGAATTAAAGTCTCGTCTCACCGACACAAACGTCTCCCAGTTTGTCGGCTGACAGTCCAACATCTGTCAGCACAGCTGTCATCACTGCACTCAGCAGCTCGTCAGGCGTGGTGTCCTGCAGACACAAGGCAGGGTTAAATCACACCTGATCTCCCTGCAGCTCTCAGTCTGCAGCACCCAGCAGGGAGCACTCACAAGTACAACTATGTAAAAATACTTGTTTACTATTAATGTCCTGCACTCTCTTAGTTCCAACCCACTCATCATCCACTTCAAGCACACAGTCGTGTGAAAAAATGAGGACACACCATTAAATATTCAGTTCTTATGAAATGTTCACATTTCAGCATCTAATCTGGTCTTGAAAGTGATTTATTTGCAGGTAAACAACAAAAATTAACCTTGTTTTACTAATTAAACAAAAGAAAAACAAATGTGCGTATTCTAACTGAGGAAAAAGTTCGGACACCCTGACCCTCTAACAGCTAGTGGCGCCCCCTTTGGCTGAAATAACTTCAGTGAGACGCTTCCTGTAGCCCTCTACCAGTCTCTGACATCAGCCTGAGGAAAGTTTGCCTGACTCCTCGATGCAGAATTCTTTCAGCTGTGAGATGTTTCCTGCCTGTGCCTGGGAACACCTCGGGGTCCTCCAGGAGGAGCTGGAAAGTGTTGCTGAGGAGAGGGACGTCTTGCTCGGCCTGCTGCTCCGCGACCCGGCCCTGGATAAGCGGATGATAATGGATGGACTCATCTGTCCAAAGAACATTATCCCAGAAGCTCTGGTCTCTGTCTACGTTCTCAAACTTGCAAACTTGAGTCTGGCCTTCATGTTTCTCTCAGAGAGCAAAGGTTTCCTCTTTGCACACCTGCCGTGAAAGTTAAACTTGTGCAGTCTCTGACTGTAGAGCCATGTACTGTCACATCAACAGTAGCAAAGAACCTATTGAAGGTTACATGGTGACATTTTAGGGTTTCTGGACACTTCTGTTAGCACCTTGCCTTCTTCTCTCGGGGTGAACTTGATTAGACGTCCACACCTGTTCGTGTTGGCAGCTGTTTTGAACGTCCTCCACTTGTAGACTATTTTCTGGACAGCAGAACGACTGATTTCAAATTCTTTTGAGATCCTTTTAAATCCCTCACCAGACTCATAAGCTGCTACGATCTTCAGTCTCACCCTGGTGTTCACTCACTTCAAAAGTCAGCAGCACAGCAAACTAACTGTCTGAGGTTTAAATAGGACGCGCCTCCTGTAACATGCTCAGTAACCATGTTCCTATCATGTGCACCTGATGTGACACAACTCTGTGTGATTTTACCTTTTGAAATGACATTTTACACAAAGTCTTTTCTTCAGTTTTTTCAGTTTTCAGTATTGTTAAAATTGATATAAATATCCATATGTCTAAATATGGTTAAAACATACACACACACACACACACACACACACACACACACACACACACACACACACACACAGGCTTTAATAGGGTGTACTAATTTTTTCACATGACTGTAAGTAGTAAAATTACACAAATATTTTCAGCTACATGTTCATAAAGTATCAGCAGTAACAGCACACAGGTATCCTCAGCATCATGTAGTCAAAGTACAAAAGTATCACCTGAGCATCAATCAGTCATTAAAAACATAAATAAGTGAATGGGTAAATAAATGCCTTAATAAATACAGGAATAAATAACAATATAATGACAGGAATAAATAAATACATAAATGACTAAATATGTGAATGAATGAGTTAATAAAGAAATGCTTAAATAAATAGATAAATAAGTAAATGAATGAATTCATTAATAAATGCCTGAAGAAATACAGGAACAAATGAATATGGAAATCAATAAATGTCGTATGAATAAACAAATTTAAGTGTACAAATAAATTTCAGATGTTTATGTCCTAACTTAATTTTTAATTCTTAAATTGCTGATAATATTTACTGATTTAAACTGAGTGAGTGAGGTGTCACAGTGTGACGTCACTAACGTTACTTTAACTAAAGTATCTGAGTACTTGTTCAGTGCAGGTGATGACTGTGTCACCTTCATCATGACATCATCATCATCACATTTCCAGCAGGTAAAAGGACACAGTTACCTTAAAGGCTCCTCTCTTCGCTTTGCCCACAGCGCTCCTCCGCCCGTGAACAACCAGCACGTCCTCCGGCCCGCTGCCGCCCGCTGAGCCGCACTCCGTCCGCCGCACATCCCGGCTGAGCCCGGAGGAGCCGGAGGAGCCGGAGGAGCCGGAGGGACACAGGTGGCCCGAAATTATTTGTAATCTGTTCATAACGACGACAAAACACCAAAGTTACACAGCTGCAGGCGCCTGTTTGATTTGCACTCTGCCCTCAGCTGCCAGGCTGCGTCACTTCCGTGTTGTTATAGTCAGGACGGAAAGCGCGGAGGGACAAACTAAAGCTCATCAGTTTGATCGCGTTAATAAAAGTATTTTATTTTATTATTTAACTAGGCTACATTTTTCTCATTCCTATTGATGTTATATTATCTTAAAATATATTTATTGATATTGTATTTATACAATTATTTAATTAGTATTTTACATAATTTATTTTCTATCATCTATTTATTCTTTTTTTTTGGTTCTTGTTCTTGGCATCCATATGTGTAACATTATCGCCACCTACTGGATCTTGTCAGTTTTGCAGTGTATATATTAACAGTATCCACACCACACACGTGATAATGTGTGTATTAGTGTTTGTTTTATCTTATTTCCTTTGATTGGCTATGTTTCATATTATTGTTAAAATGATAATCTGTCAGTTTTAACAATAGTGATATTTAATTTATAAAAATCATGCATGCTTTTTAAAAAGTGCATTTATTTGTTATAGTCTGTTAAAACAAGTGTGACTGAATTCAATCAGAGAAAGCGTTGCACTTTCATAGTGCTGTATGTTCCTGTCCTGTTTTACTGTGTCATGTAAATGTTGTAAAGTAGTAAATAAAGTACTCCGAGCTAATATTATACATATCTTCTTTTATTTGTGGGCTTTGGGAAAGGTATCAAGTATTTTCAAGTCAAAAGGCTCAAGTCCAGGTGAAATCAGAGTCACTGGTGTTAAAATCAAAGTTGATGTCCTCACCTGTGGTTAAATTCCACCACTGCATGTTTCTGCACAATATCACAGCTGCTCTTTTTATTTCTATCTTGCATGTCTGCCATTTTTATCAGAGGAATGTGTCCTTTAACCACTCATATAATCTATAAAAAAAAAAATATGAGTAATGACTCAGAGTTAGATTTTCTGCAGGTGGAGGAGAAACTGAACAAACTTTTAATCCTGACACTTGTTGCTCAATCACACAGAACTCAGACAAATCGACTGAACCTTTTATTTCCAAATTAGTCACAACACATTCATAAGGCCACCGACTCACTGCACATTCTGGTTGGAATCAGGTAACAGGAAACAAAGACATCCAAAAATATGTTTCTTCAATATAGAATCATATAAAACAGTTTTTTGTTCTCCTCCATTTTCAAAGAGAGTAGACGGAGGAGGAGAAGAAGTGCGTCAGGACACGACCACACGAGTATTTACACACGACTGCAACATTAACGCAACACTAAATCAGGATGAAGCACAAACATGATGTCAGGTTTTTCAAAATAAAAGCACAGGAGTTGCTGACTGTATCTGTCGCAGCGACGTCTGAGAAATGCTAAAATGCAACACAAGAAAAGTTACAGTTACTGTAACTGTTAAAATCCTTCCAGACAGCCTGGTAGACTGCGGGGTGGGCAGGTACAGTTTCAGGAGGATTGTGGATGAAATGCCCCTTTAAGTCACCACATGTCACCAGAGAGGAAGAAGACAGCACAGAGCACCAGAGGAAGGTTACAGTTTGTCTAAAGTAGTGTATAAAAACAGACAGGAGTGTGATCAGCTGTCAGATAACAAATATAAAAATGCATTATTCAGCTTTAAATACCAAAAACAACACAGGTCAGAACACACACGCGTTTGTAAGTTCTTCAGTTCTTCAGCAACAGCAGGAATGTTCCTTAAAATGAAACCAAAGTTCGAACATCATGGGAGGAAATTATCAGCTGACCAAGCAACATTTAAACATTTTACTGTCTCTGTGGTTCCTTCATCTGAAAACTGAACTCTTTAAGGCGAGAAACTGAAAACTTGTTTTTACTGAGGACGTGACGGCAGCTCGTGAATGAACCATTAAACGGTGTGTTTTGTATTTTACTTATTATACAGCTGTTTGTACGTGTTGCACATTAAAGGAACAGTTTATCAGATTTAGGGGGATTTAGTGGTGTCTAGCGGTGAGGATTGCAGATTGCAACCAGCTGAAACTTCTCCTGGTGAGGATTCCTTTTGTGTTTATTGTTGAGAGGGTTTTTACCAGGAGCTGAATTATCCACAGAGGTCCCTTCCTCTCCGAGAAAACAGAGCAGCTGATTTAAACTGGTGTAGATATTAACGTCTCATTCTAAGGTAACGAAAAACACGATTCTTATTTTCAGGTGATTATACACTAAAGAAAACACACTTATTATATTATATTTCTGCCCATATATCCCCCTTAATCTGACACTGGAGCTTTGACACACATTTAAGAGTCACTGAGTTTAGTTGTAATAAAATGTGCTTTGCAACAGGCTCGTCTATGTCAGATTAATACTTCAAATATTAAAATCAATGAAATCAGTCAAAGGCAATTTGAGAAGATTTTGGTTTTAGATGGCTTGTTAGGACAAAATAAGTCACATATGTCAGAAAGAAGAAACGTAATGTAAATTGTACAGGTGTGATTCAGACACATTTGCATGGCTGTTTTGTGTGTGTCAAGAATTTGGACGTAGTGTTTAAAGGATAAGTGTGGCATGGTGGGGCTGTGTGAGGTACTGATCCACAGTGCATGTCTGTCAGCTCTCCTCCAGTTTGGAGAAGTACACAGGAAGTTAATCAATATCCTGCTGTGAGCGTGGTCGGCAGCAAAATGTATTTTAGCCACCTAAAAATATCAGTATCAGTTTAAGTAAATGCTTTATTTATAATATTTTCCTCTCTCTACCTCACTGTCAGACAGTCCTTTTAGATGCTGAACTGAACTGTTATCTATGCTCTGCTCAAAGTCACCAGACTACTGACAGAAATAGTCATTTTACCTCGCTGAACACAGGAGCTGCTGGTCAACCGCTGCCTTGGTGAGTTTGTTACTGTTACTGTGTGACTTCGGTGAATCCACATTAAATCTTGAACACACCAAAGTCCAGTACAGTGAGTACACACAGCTTTTATTTTAAAGAGTAAGTGACTAACACACAGCGACAAGACAGAGACAACACACCGGCTCGATGACGTGGCCAAATGCAAGTATGACACTGAATGTATTAAACTGTGTGGACCTACAACAAATGACGAAGGAGAAATCTGGACCCTGTGGCTGGACCGGTTAGACCGGTTAGACCGGTGGGACCAGCGGCTCCTGAGTTCAGCGAGGTAAAATTACTGTTTTGACTAAGGCATTGGATGTTTTTGAAGGAAGTGTAGATAAATCAGAAGGGCCGTCTGACAGTAAGGTAAAGCGGTGAAAATATAAATAAAAATAAATCCAGCATACACTTAAACTGATCTATGATATGTTTCCTTGCTGCCCCCGTCCACTGCAGAACATTGTGCAACTTCCTGTCTGCTTCTCCAAACTGGGGGTGCACTGACTAGGCCTACACGGTAACTACGTTTGGTGGACGACATATGGTCCCAGACACAACTGTGATAGACTATATTATTGTCATTTTAAGAGCATTTTATGCTGCTGATATAACGACAATAAAACAGCACAACACGTCACTCTTTCAAAGACCAAAGAATTCTTGGTCATATTCAGATGCTGGAATGTAGAAAGGAAATTAAGATATCCTGAATAAAACACAACGGGCAGCATCACAGGATATATGGACGTGACCTTCATCATTTTTCTGACCTTGACAGATCAGTAACATTATCATCATGACAGGCACGGTGTTGACTATCACCTGCTGCAGGTAATACCCTGACCATGGATAAGTACCTCACACAGCCCTGCCTAAAAAATACAAACTATCCCTTTAATGTGTCCGTTTAAAAAACGCCTCTGGAACCAATCAGCTCTCTTGACACACAGAGCTGCACCACACCTAGCTGGGATTTGGGAGGTGTGTGTGTCGGTTCCTCTGTGACCTACAATAAGTCTGTGTGGGGGAAATAACGAAATATTCTGTCAGTGTATATATCTCCGTACACTGTCTGAGATTTCACTGCAGTTATAACAGTAAATTTCCTCAGGACGCACGATACTGGATTTTTTTCCAATATCCAATATTTAACAACTTTTTCGGCCGATAACCGATATCGATATATCCACTTTTTTCCCACCTTTTTTTAGTAATCAAGTCTCTTGTGTAGTGGAATTAACATCATACATGTATACTCTTATCATGACAGCCCACCGGCAGATGGAGACATGAAATAGAAACCTTTTTATGTACGTGATATTCATTCATTGTGAAAATTTTAGAAAAAGCATGTTGCCTGATTCTGATAGTTCATTTTAAAGCCAATATCACTCGATATCGATGATGTGCTGATATTATCCTGCATCCCTAAAATTTTTACCTTTTACATCTTTGGGTGTGTTGGGACATTATGAAAAAGCTGTATAACGATGATTGATGTCAGCACTGCTTTATGCCAGTATTGGATTTTTATATAATATCTGCACCACTGTGATGAAGTACTTTGATTTATCAGGTATTTGATTCATCGACAGTCCTGTCTGGGTATTTCATTCATTAACTGTTTCCCAATGTATTTTCTACAAAAAATGTTTCATTATTTATCATAATATAAAACAGTATAAACTATGCACCCCTAATGGTAACCAATGACTCCCAGGTTTGTTCATAATTCCTGCTTTACGAAGAGAAAGTGAGACAGCGATGAGCACAACTCAACAACTGTGAAACAAACACAACAATAACGGAGGTGTGAAGGAATGTGAGGATTCAGACTTCTTCAAATCGTCAGGTCTCAAAGGCTCAGCAGTAAATCCAGGAGTCCGTCCCTCCTCAAACAGCTTCCTGAGAACTCGTCTCCACACTTCTAAAGTTAAGGTCTAAATGGCAGTGAAGCAGGAATCTCTGCAGCGGCGTCCCTCTCAGGCGTAGAAGATCAGTTCAGGGATCTGGCCTCCCTGCACTCCGGTGCCGTTGGTGCTGTCCGAGGAGCACTGGAACTGGAAGGTCACTTTGCCACACTGCACCTCTGTCATGCCCTCCTGGCCAAAGTAGCTGAGCTCGTTGCCGTCCAGCACCACGCTGGCGGTGTAGAAGGTGTCAGGCTCAATCTGCACCGGGTAGTCAAATGACACCGGGAAGGTGCTGCTGGAGCCGTCTGAGAAGTACTTGATGATCCTCTGAGCCATCGGCACACCCTGGCGTTTCAGCTCGATCTTGGCGCTGTACTCAGCCGAACCGCAGCTGGAGCCGTACAGGCCGAAGCCGGCGATGAAGACGCGTTTGTCCACGGCGAACTGGATGCTGTCACAGCGGCCTCGATACCGCCACTGGTTGCTCCTGTAGGCGCAGGACTGGAAGCGGTGACAGCGCTGCGGCGCCAGGCCTTTACGAGGTTTGGTGCAGAACAACAGTTCAGGCTTCTTGGCGGCGGTGTACCACAGGAAGATGTCATTGGTCTCGTTGAGCGTGAGAACACCGGACTGTGCCGCTCCGTTGGCAAAGTCCTCCAGCATCATGGTGGGGATGCGGATCAGGTAGATGGCCTTCCCCAGCACCAGGCGCTTGTTCTCAATAGTCGGCGTCAGGTCTTGTCGTTGACACTCGGCCTCGGCCCAGTTCAGCGCCGCCTCGAACACCACCATCTCTTTGGCGTTGAGCGTCTCCCGCCGCAGGATGCTCTCCAGCGTCTGGGCATCGATGTCACAAAAGCCTTCGGAGCGTAGTGCGAGCTCGGCCTGGGCGTCGATCACCTCCCAGCAGCGCTGCGTCAGGTCCGGCTCCTCGAACAGGCAGCTCTGAGACAGCAGCACGCAGGCGTTCTTAGCGCTCAGGCTCGTCTCCAGGAAGTTGACACAGGCCCGGGCCAGGTGAGGCACGATGTACTTTTTGGCGGCGTAGAGGGTGGCGAGCACTGTGTCAGCACACAGGTCGATCTCATCACAATAGATATACCTGGGAAGGTAGAGGGCAACATTAGTGCATTATTTTCCACTTGTTTTATGGTGAAATACAATTAAATCTAAACACATTATGTTCCTAGTTTTTTTATATATAAAGAAGTTAATGAGTAATTGTTTTGTGTGTCTGGTGTTTCTATGGAGACAAAGCTAAATGCCCACAGTCCATGAACACTGAGTGACTTCTGACATACTTCAACATGGCCAGGAACGAAGGCGGTTCCACGTCAGGGATCCGGATCTCGTCCTGATCCTCCGCCAGTTCTCCGTAAAACATGGCGTGGAACACGGAGCTGCCGACGGCCAGGACGTACTGACAGAGCAGAGGAACAACGTGGACGATATGAGAGACAAAATCTCCACTAACAATAGACTGACCTCAGCTTAGCCTCTTTCGTCTGACTTCCTGATGTAGCCTTCATGCAAAGACCACATTTCAGTCTGATATTTGATCCTTGGCCTGTTTTTTATGACTGAACTAATTTATTTTTAGCATTTTTTTATTACAAGATGATAATTAAGATCATCTAGTCATATAAGGCATAAAAATAATTTCTTTTACATGCACAATCTTCATGCTACTGCTGGTTTTTCTGCAACTTCTGTCTTGTTCCTGTCTCCAGTTTTCAGCTTCTTTGGTTTCAGTCAAACAAAAATAAAGAAAAATCCTTCTTTGATTAAACTGTGATCTCCAGTGATGGAGGAGCAACAAGGCTTCACTTCATCTGACAAGTCATGTACCGCAAGACTCCACACGCAGCTGCACAGAGTCCCCACCTTTTAATAGGGCGCGAGAGGTTTTACCTTGTGTCCTGGCACTCGCTGTGTCCCGCCAGGCGGCCCGACCACAAAGTGAACATCTGCCATCATCTCATTGTTGAACATGACTGAATTCCTGCAAGGACACCAAATTATAAACATTTGTTATTACAATACATGAAGTTAAAGGTATTGTTTAATCATAGAAACAAATCTGACGTGTTTAAAGCCTCCTCACTGAGGATCATCTGGTCCTGCAAACACCCAGTGACAGCCATTGTTTTAAAGGTAAAATACACTAAATCAAGTCCTTGTGCGTGTTCACATGCTTGGCCAATAAAGCTGATTCTGAGTGTAATTTAGAATAGGTTATCACAAAATCCACCTCACACCCGGATTGGCATCACGACACCATCTGAGACACACTGCTGTGCAGTAGTAGTGTGGGAAATAGAACGCACAGTTGGTTTTTAAGCACCACATATCTGTAACAAACTCCCAATAAACTAAAGGACTGCTGCAACTCTCTGTTCTTTTAAATCACCGTCGAAGACTTGACTTAAAATGTAATAGTTATTTATTTCTTACACTGCACTGTAGCTTTTACTCTTGTATTTTATTCTAATCTCCAGGTCTATGGTGGCATTCTTAATTGCTTTTAAATGTCCCTTTATACTGTGTTTCATTTGCACTTTGTCTCAATGCCTTTAGTGTTTTATGTAAAGTGCTTAGATTTGCCTTGCTGCTGAGATGTGCTGTATAAATAAACTCCCCTTGCCTCTGAATACTTCATATGATTACTGGTGTTTCCATGGTTGCTCTGTTTTGATCACAGTGCGGTTTTGTGCACAGAAATTAATTGGGATACATGCAGAGCCAGTGTCTGTACAGGCCTGGACCAGGCTAACTCTCACTCTGTATTAAGGCAGACAATGTGTAACTGGGAACATGCCCTCTCCTCTCCTCTCCTCTCCTCATCAGCTGTCAGCCTCCTCTGGGCTCAGACAGCTCTCCCCTCTCTGCCTCAGACTGACCTCTCCCGGATGGTCGGGTACAGGCCCTGCCAGTTGCAGCAGCCCTGTGCGGCGGTGACGGTGTTGTTGTTGGTCAGGTTCTGCTGCTGGTACTGGTGGATGGACGAGGTGGTGCTGCTCGCTGAGGCGGAGGGGACCAGCTTCTTGGTGGGAAACAGCTCTGCAGCCATTATCTTCCAGTCACACAGCAGGCCGGCTCATGGCAGCTCCCGGGCCGGGACTGAACTGCTGCTGTCGGACCGGCAGAGTCTGGAGAGCACCGCCGAGAAATGTACTTGATATTCAGACACTGACACAGCAAATAACTTTATACAAAGTCTGGATTCTACGCTCTTTGGAGCTAAGTTAACGTTAGCCATGCTAGCTACACACACGAGTCATCTTCACCAGCTGGTTTACGTAAAGTTACTTTAATAAAACCTGACAGCATAAAGGAAACAGTCAAATGAATTTAGTGTAAAATGAAAAGTGATCTAGTCACCGTCAGAACCCCGGAGGTTTCTTTTTAGCCCTAACTTTAGCATGTTTATGCTAGTTAGTTAGCTGACTAACTAAAAGCTCGTTTTTCGAGTTAATTTCTCGGTCAGCGTTAAAATATTCGGTGAATAACTCAGTCCCCACTTACTTCAGTGTTATTCAGAAGTATTAATAATCATATTTTCTCCCCACGTGAAGCAGTTTTGGAGAAGTTTAACAGAACTGTACGCTCAGCTTTGTTTACAGTAGCTAGCTAGCTTCTTCTGCTAATGTTTACAGCAGAGTCAGCCAATCAGCGGCGCCGCGCTGCCACCTGGAGGCCGGAAGTGACAATGACGGATTCTTCTTCTTTACTGCCGGAAACAAACCCATGACATAAAATAACATCACATAAAATGAAATAAAATGAAATACAATAAAATAAAATAAAACAAAAAAATAAAATCTCTCTTTTATTCCTGTTACTGTTAAGCTTGTGTACATTGCTTGATGTCTTTCTGAATAGATTCCCCGATGTAAGACTGTGCTTTTCCTCAGTTAGTACTCTTATTCACTCCTTTCTTTCTTCTTCATACTTGTTGTGATCTGTTAGTACATTACTGACATTTCCAGTTTGTCACAGTGTGTACACACGTATCAGTGGGATGCTTCCCTATTCTATGGAGGGTGTCATTTAATCTTGTATCCTCAGACAGGTACTTACAATGACTTTTTTTTTATTAAATAAAACACATAAGAACATACAACATCTCATAGAAATTGCGGTTAAGAAAATAAAGACAAAATATATTTAATTTCCACCTTCTCCTGAGGTGAAAGAGATTAACTTCAAAATCTTGAATGAGATTTATAAAATGAATAAATTCTTGAGATTGAGATTAAATTTTGATGCAAATAACTGTACATTTTGTGGCAAGGAGACTGAAAGTTTGGAACATGTGTTATTTGTAAATTGACGTGAAACATCCATGTTGGTGTGTAAATAAACAAACGTGTCACCATCATGATATACAACATATTCCTTTATTGTTGTTACTGATAAAATCTGTCACTCTCCCATTTTGAAAAAAAAGAACAACAATGAAAAAAGTGAAACAACACCTGTATGTACTTTATGTACAGCCAGATTAGCATCTATAATCTCTCTGTAATAGGTTCACTGTACACATTAAAGGACAACAATCATTTACAGGCAAACCGAACAGGGTTTTATTCAGTTTGAAGGTTCAGCTCTGCCTTTGGCCACTGAAGACAACAAAATATAGAAACGTGAAGAGTTCAGCTGCCTACATCACTACCGGCTAGTGTTCCTGCTGATGTAGTGTGAGTGACCATAATCAGCTCCTATGGTTTTATAATCAAAGTGTAAGATGGTAAATGTGACGCCACGCCAGGAAAAAAAAACTGATCAGTGTCAGGAAATAACATGAAAAGTGTCTTCTTATAACAGGATGTTTTTCCACATTTGTACAAGATATTTTCATGTTCTAACAAGAAAAGTTTGATGTTCTAACAAGATTAATAAGTATAATGTTATGACATGTTTCTTTCTTTACAAGAAAAGTTTGTCATAACATCAAAATAAATCGTAAAAATGTGAAAAATATCATTATAACAAGAAACTTATTGTAATTTTTTTTTTTAAAGTTTTCGTGTAGAACAAGAAACTTCTCATGTTATTACCCGACACTGATAGTCTTCTTTCCTGGCCTGGCAGTTCTATGCTTCCGTATAAATGAGATTAAATTATTGGCAAACACACTAATTCTATTGCTCTGAAAGTAAAATAAAGTAGACAGATATGAACGGAGTCTGGTGTCAGTTGATTCTGGATTATTTGAGGATGATAATAAGCCAAAATATGCAGAAACTAGAAATACCGTCCCACGCAGTCTCCATCCATGTCAGTGAAAACATGGATGCTTCACACACAGAAGATCTATACAATCAGCACAGTTTCAAGATTAGAGTCACCAATTCAGTATCTGACCAAATGTCTCCCCTTCTGTTCCTGAGAAATGACGTTAAAACATGATGATGTCACAGTCAAGCTGACCTTTGACCTTTTGACCTTCATTATTTGATCCTGTCATAATTAGCGTATGAATGTTCTTGAGATCACAGTGACTTTGAACTTTGACCACCGATATCCAATCGGTTCACTGTTGAACCGTGTGAACGCTTGTGCCAAATTTCAGAAATTCCCTCAGGCCTTCTGAAGATATCGTGTTCACGAGGATGGACAAGCTGAAAACATAATGCCTCCAGCACGGCTGTCACCAGAGGCATACAAAACAAAAAAACGTTATTTTGTTTAGCTTGACTTTCATGCCACAAATTGTCGTCTGCAAATCCACGCTGGATGTGTCGGATAAACTTTTCTTGTTTTCTTCTAGATTTGATGTGAAAACTTTGGATTCAGATATTTTACAGTTGACATAATGGCAAAGTCTCGGCCATGTTGTTGAGCCCGGTCTCACTCCAAAGTCGTCGAAATCTGGCACTCGGGCAGTGACGTGCGGCGTCAGAAACCAACGTCACCAACGTCAGCATGATACAAGTCTGGTTGCCTTTATCATTTAACAGCACCCAGTCCATCAGTTTACAGTGTTGTACCAATATAGTGCTTTTATTTTGAAAGACACTGTATGCAAAGGTTAAATTTCCTGTGAAAACAGAAGTGTATTTTGAAAACAGACAATGCATGTAACAGGCTGAAGTTGACATGGCGTCCCAGAACGTCAACAACCAACACACGAGGTCGGAGTGAGAACGTGCTGTATCCTCACACAGACGTGAAAAGACTTTTAAAAGTGAACAGCTGACTCCAAACTGATATTTCTGTGACTGAGCTCAGACTGAGACGAAGCACCAAAACAACCAGACTCTGTTCACTTTCTGCGTAACTTTACAGGTAATCTGAAAATCAAACTGCAGATTTACGTCACATAAATAACTGTTTGATCTTTTGGCTCAACTCGATAAATGATTCGCTGACTCTCACTTTCAAATTTCCCTTAAATTACACCACGTTTATAAATAGATCTGCTTTAATACTTAAAAACTGTACACATATCTGTTTACCCTTTTTACACCGTTTCAATTTAAAGAAAAGCAACACGGAGTTTCCCTCCACCCCACGAACACAGCTGCATGTTTGAGATGATAATTTGGTAGAAAGCGAAAACAAAGTGTTATGTAGTGCTGAGAGGTAAAGTCATGTACATGTACTTCTTACAACACCAGCAGAAACCCCAAAGGAATAAACTTCACTTTTCAAGTAAAACAGAGAATACATCTTTAAAAAAAATATCTACCTGTATCTTACAAGTCTGTCACCAAACACAAAGAGTCGTTTAAAAAACTAGTTAATCGCTCCAAATAATAATAATTACACAAAATACAATATTTTCAGGCAGTCAGCATATAAAGCGTTTACAAATCTGGGGTTTGGGAACTAAACAGCTGTTACTTAAAGTGTTGCACTATCGTTATTTCACAACAAAACGAGCTAATTAGCATTAGCAACAACAACTGTCAGGTTTAGTAGGAAGCATCTCGTCGTCTCGGTTCAATCTTTTGGCTTGAATTTGGCGTTTTTATAGTCATTAATAAATATGATCAAAGTAAAACAAATAAATGAGGAAAGCGTCACTGCAGGTGGGTTTTTTTCCCGCTGCAGTTCGTCTCGATTTTTCAACCATAAATACACCATAAAAAGCAGCAGGTTTTCAAACGCAGCCTCGCCACCACAAAGCTGATCAAAACTACGCAAACAGAAGAGATTCAATCCAAAATATCTCACATCCACGAGAGGGGAAATAAAACTTTAAAGCGGACAAGAATTCACACCTGAAATATTATTATTTCAGATGCGTTAGTTTTTTCGTCCAGATGTTTTCAGGAGAGATTTCACTTTGGAGAGAAGTTCTGTATTTGATCGACAGCTATCAAAGTGTCACATGACAGCAGGTGTGTTTACAGGTGGAGGCTCGGTACAGTATATTAAAGTTATCATTAACCACGTGTCACTGTCGTTTTAGTGTTCATGTTCAGTCAGTATGGATTTAAAGGAATACTTCACCCCACAAGTGACAATTGTTGATCAGTTACTCGCCCATGTGACGTTACATTCATGAAGAAAACTTTGTTTTTCTCACGTTTTTCTCTTAATGAATTTAAGTGAGTCAGTCTGTAGAGGCTTGACTTGGGAACCAGAGGGTCGCTGGCACAAGTCCCTATGAGCCACATTTCCATCAAACCCTTTCAGTCCAGCACCTGTGGAACCAGCAGTGAGCCTTCAGACATGGTACCTAGACCCTCGGTGTGTTCAGACAGTCCTCTTAAATGTGGGCGGGGTTGTTGTCACTCACTGCTCCGTCCAGCACTCGCTGTATTTCCTCATCAGCGGTGACACAGATGGAAGTCTGCACCTGGTTTATCGTCCACAGAACGAGGCTGCACGCCCACATTTTCACAACAAAATAGAACAGGCTGCAGTGAGAGTCTCTCTCCATGGGATATTTAAAAATAGCAGCTTTGTGCATTTAGTCCTTCTCAGGCAAGCTCAGGGGTTTAGTGTTGCTGCAGCACACAGGAAGTGAGGATTAGAATATATGACCTTCACATAATCCGCTCCAAATTAATCTATATTTTTAAAGTCATTACTAAAAGTGTCCAAGAGCAACAATGAAAACGAATGGAACGCTCATATTGAAATTTAAGGTGTGCTGATGGATTCACGTCAAAAAACTAAATCAAAACATCGGTTCTCAAACTCACACAACTCGTACAGTATAATCCAAAGCCCCTTTTACACTGCTTTTTCAGGAGGGAACATGGCGCTGTCATGGCGCCTCACCATGTTGTATATAAGGTACAATCAGGGAATGGGGAGACAGAGTTGTCTCGCCTTTAATCTGCCATGGAGGTAATAACAGCACCGAACTAGTACTGTGTAAAAGGGACAGCTGGCAGGATAGGTGTGACGTTTTGATGACGTGTCACACGTCATCACCACAGGAGATTTAAAAAGCAGATAGTAGCATTTAGCAGCTAAGTCAAAGCAGCTGGGAAAACAGTAAGGTCCAGGAGCTCTGAGCAGAGGACGAGATCAGTCGCCATATAACAGGGACGGTAAATGATTGTTATTGACATTTTTTCTCAAATCAAACACTCAACTGAACCTGCTGTTGTTTTATTCTGTGTTACAATGCAAAGGCGGACTCCATTGAATAAAACAGTAATTTTACCTCGCTGAACACTTAAGCTGCTCACGCCCCGCTGCCTCCATCAGTTAGTCTGTTTGTGTTATTGTGCAACTTTGGTGTTTTAAAGGGTTCGTTTGGATTCAGCAAAGTCACACAGTAACACAAATAAACTAACTGATCGAGTCAGTGGCAGAGCAGCAACTCCCATGTTCAGTGAGGTAAAATTACTCTTTTTGTTAATTATGTGTAACTTTGGGCGTTGACAACATGTAAACATGAGTTATATAAAATTCAGCCCCTTACAGTTGTCATGAATGTTGAAATTAGCTACAGAGACTGAAACTATTTTTTGTGCCAGGTTGTAAATATGTTGTAAAGACATTTTAACATGGAGGTCTATGAGGTCCTCAAGTGGACATTAGAGGAACTGCAAATAATATCCGCCTGTTTGGGAAGTACTGAGCATACGACTGGCTGAGAGAGACTTGGATTGCACTGCACTAGTTGTGTGAGAGTTTCTGTCGACACCATGACTTCAATTCATCAGGAATTTTCTCTGTTTTTGTATTTTTTGTTCACCGTGGAGGAATGTGTGAAAAACAGTTTTCTTCATGAATTCAACATGACACGGGGTGAGTACCTGATGAACAAATGGTCATTCAGGGGCAGAAGTATTCCTTTAAACGTAGATTTCAAACTCTAGAACATGTTCGTGCAGGTTCTGTGCTCAGGTGGGAATGTGGAGAACACGAATGAACCTCTGCTGATTTTTTTTAAAAAGGTGCAGCAGCAGCAGTGTTGTCAAATTACTCAGACTAAAAGTTTGAACAACAGCCAATTCCCTTTTTTCAGCCTCCAGCTGGTTCCTGCAGCTCTGCTACTCTCAAAGTCTCTCATGACATCTAATAAATCTGTTTCATAACATTTCTTACTGCTGCTGCTGCCAAATTTCATTGATATACAACCACAACGCAGATTATTCTTCTCTAAGCCACACCACAGCTCACTGTGCAGAAATAAAACAGTTAATTCTCCGTATCACATGTCTGCACTCAGCCAAAGATTGTTTGTTAGGGAAGGACCTCCACTCTGTGACACACCTGCTCTATCAGAGTGCAGCGAGTGTTACCGTTGCTCCAAACATATGAGCAGAGCTACACATGTTGACACGTTTCATGTGTCAGAAACCGTCTGATTTTGAAATGAAATTCTCCAGATGTTTGTGATCTGACCTGCTGACAGAGTCTCTGAGTCCACCCGACACAAGTGTCGCTGATCTGGGTCATGACCTTTGACCTCTTACCTCCTGGCGTGGGCGTTTACAGGATGAAACTCGACCACTCTCCAAAATCCGACTGATGAAACATCTTCTTCAGGCCGCAGGCAACGACTTGAACAGGAAATAATGAAAATCACACCAAATCAATTTAAGAAGCAAAAATCCACAGAGTCCTGCGCAGAGTGTGATGTCATCATGAGGTGAAATGAGAGCGCTCACATGAGTTCTGATCATAAATGAGTCGACTCAGTCTCCACGTGTGTGATGAGCTTGTGACACATTCGGATGTGACTTGTTAAAATTGGGTCGTCGTATTTTGAAAGAGAAAAAGTTGACCTTCTGATGCCAAAATCATTTTCCCTCAAAACCTAAAAGAATTTATGTCGTGAAGAAAAAAGGCACATTATCATGAACAATATTTCAAAGCAACACCGACACAGAGGCTGTTTTTACTGGAGTGTTTGGGGTCAGTGACGGTGGAGAGTTTTTATGTTAAAAGAAAAAATATTCCAGCTTTACTAAAATGTACCGAGAGTTCCTGTATGGATTTTTTGCCACTTCCTGTTTCATTCATCGTCTCATCCAGAGGTTTGTTTGTTTCGGGACCCGGGCCAGCCTAAGTCCGAAGGGGGGTGGGGGGGCGAATATTTGACAGATCTTAAAGGAGCAGTCTGACTATTGTCACCTTCAGTTTTCTGCTTCCTCATTCAAACTCAACAGTGGAGACGAACTCCACCCTCCTCCATCTTTGTGACGCTCCACCCGTCCTCTGAGCTCCACACTCAGCTGGTGTCAGGTCATACGAACACCTTGGCGAGCGCGTCGGCCCCGGCGCTGCCGATGTAGCACTTGGTAGGGTGGAATGCCACGTCGTGGATCGACTCCTCGAACTTCTTGCGGTGAGCGGTGAACTCCTGGATGCACGTCTTGCTCTCCATGTTCCACAAACGGATCGAGCAGTCGTGACCTAGGAGGAAGAGAGAGAGAGAGGGAGGATGATGAGGGTGGAGGAAGGTGTGCGTCAGCGTCAGGGGCGTGTCCAGGGAGGGGCTTGACTGGCCAACCCATTATCCTAAAATACTGCCTCATTTCCACTGCACGGATCGGCTCAGTTCAACTCACTTTTGGTACCAAGTTCTTTCCTCTAATTTATTTTCCACAGCAGATAGTACCCCCTCAGTGTAGGCGGGATTTTTAGCTGATCACCATAGTGACGCTGACATGACATCATCTTTAACCCAACACTTGCTGGATCCTTTCATCACAACCAAACAGAGCAAAGGCTGCACTTTGTTTTGCAGGCTGCCCTTTCTTTAAAACTGGGCCATGAGAATAAAATACTTGCAGCTTGCAGGTGGGTTTGTGCAGGACGGTCCGCGTCATGTGAGTGACATTTCTCTCTGACCAATTAGTGGTCTGCAGTGTTTTGATTCCACCCTCCATATCTGCTCAGCTTGCTTGGAACGTTGACCAAGGTGGTACCAAAAAAAGTACCAGGTACTGTGTGCAATTACTGAGAATAGACAACCAAAAAATAGCGAGTCAAACTGAGTAGAGCCGTGCTGTGGAAATTTAACATGAGAGCTGCTGTCAGCCCGTTCAGCAGCAGGACCTTTAGTTGGTATTTTGTTGTGTTGTTTGTGTTTCATCCACTCAGACTCACTCTTTAAAGTTTTGCTGGTACTTTACAATGTGACTGTGTTTTCTAATGGCTCCCATGCCGGGAGAGAAACAACATCAAGGGTCTAATTTCATGCACTATAGTGCTAATGTCATGTACATGCTGAGAAGTCCAGACAGCGTGTGGCTGAATACTCACTTCCAGACATGAGGTACAGTCCATTTGGATCCACAGCGAGACTCGTGACCGAGTCCAGGTGAGCAACCATCGAGTGGATCAGTTTACCTTCAATTCAAAACACAAGGGAAAAAACAAAGAGATTTTGATCCACTTTAATCAGAACGCACGGTAAAGCACTTTTTTATTGAGACGTATCAATCTGATGAACTGATTTATCTCCACTTGTAATATATATACAAATATTAAAAAGTAAGCCCTACTGTAAAAAAACACAGAGCATTTATGTCCCCATTTCCCGGTACGTACAACTGACAGTCAGTTCCTCCATCTTTAACAGCTTAGCAGTTTAATTTTAATACATTTAAATAAAACACATTTTTTAACACCATTGTTTTGTTATTTCTTAATTCAACAGATTAATTTAAGTAAAACATGTTGTGTACAACATTCATCCGTCTTTAATAATACTGTCTGGTTTGTTTTTTAATTAATTAATTTTATTTAAATAAAACATTTTTTACAACATTCATCAATCTTTAACAGCATGTTTTCAACAACATCTTTTTTAATTTAATTAATTTAATTTAAGCACACTGCATGTTTACAACATTCATTCATCTTGTTTTTTTAATTTAGTTATTTTATTTTATTTAAGTAAAACACATGTTGTTTACAACATCTGTCCACCTTTAACAACATTGTTTAGCTGTTGTTTTTTTTAATTCAAATAAAACACACTTCATCTTTAACAATACTGTTTTTGCAGTATTTTTTATTTATATATTTTTTATAGTTTTTATTTAAAACATTTAATTTAAAAAACACTTTTTTTTACAGCATTCTTCCAACTCAGTTGTTCGTTATTTTATTTTAATAATTTAATTTAAGTAAGTAAGTAAGTGCTCAATTCAGTAGAGCACATATTTCTTCTACCTTTGTCAACATTGTTTAGTTGTTTTTTAATTTAAATAATTAATTTCCTGTCATGTTAAAGGCTGTCTGTTTATTTCACTGATGGGGTTAACACTGGAATCACAACACGAGCTGGAGTTACAGAAAAAAGAAGCTTAAATCTCACAACCAGGAACCATGAAATATGACCTACAATCCAACACAGCTTAAATAACATCATGTGTAGATGAATATTTCTCAGCTAAACCACAGTCCCAGTCTCTTAATGTGTTAATACGCTGATTTAGTATGTTGTTTCCATAAAGTAGTTTGACCTGTGAGAGATGGATTAAAAGACGAACCAAAGCATCTAAAAAAATCCTGAATTTTTAGTCCCTGGTGTGGGTCAATCTCCAAAAACTCTGGAGCCTACATTTCCCATAATGCCACTCAGCAGCATCTTTCATTAGAGCCTCCCTACCTGATGAACATCCACGTTTATCTAAAAAAAAACCCACAAAACAAATAAAAACTTTGTGAGTACATTTTCCTTTTAGGAGTGTACAGTCTGCAAGACCAAGCCGAGATAACCCTGATGACATCACTATGACATCATCAGGGTTATTTTCTCAGGCTTGACAGACCAGGAGCTGAGCCACCAGAGGACACCACACCACTGTTTAACAGGCTGTGAGGGATTGTTCATGACAAAGTCAACAGAATTTGACATGTAAAACTGGTGGTGTGTTCCTTTAAATGAGACTCCTCCTCCTCCTCCTCCTCTTTGTCCTCCTCCTCCTCCTCAGCAGCAGGTGGTGTTGGTGTGTTACCTGTGTTATTATCGAAGAACTGGATGTGCCGGTCCTCCTGAGCTGTGATGGTGATTGGCAGCGTGGGATGACTCAGCACTTTGTTGATCTTGCAGGGAGCTTCTGTGCGGGGGCGGACGTGAGAAGGACAACATTAGCATTTAATACCGACAATCTGAGAGCATTTTGTGGGAGATGGTTCCCTCCAACAGCAAACTGAGAGACTTGAAGCATCAAGGCAACACGCTGCAGGAGAGAGAGGCTTGTCTCTGCTGAAGTACAGCTCTCTTTATTGAGTTAAGATTTATTTGAAAGGGAAACAGCAGACAGCAAGTCAGGAAGTATTGAGAGGTGGACTAACGTGTTGGTTTGAGACTTTTCATGAGATTTTTGACAGTAAGAAAAGTAAAGAATAATGGCAGCCTGATCCTTTAACATGGACGACAGGAGTGTGAGGAAAGAGACAGAACGCTGCACTGAAGACAGGATGTATTGTCAGCTGGTGCTTGTGTAACGCTGTGGACTTGTTTTCAGCCTCAGATGGAGCTGCAGTGATCACATCAACTGGCACTAAATTCTCCCTCCATGAGTGTGGGGATCACCCTGTTTGGACTCGTGTGATTGGTCGGCTGATTTACCTGGCGGCCCGGCAGACTCCAGCTTCAGGACGAGCTGCTGCGTCTCCATGTTGAAGAGTCCGATGTGGCCGGTGGTGAAAGATGTCACCATGTGAGCCGGCTCGCTGCTCACCAGGTCCACCGAGGTCGGCACTCCCAGCTCTGACACAAAGCACACACACACAGCAGAGGTTAACTGTGTGTGTGTGTACCAGGGCTGCCCCCTAATGGTCGACCAAGTGTTAGTCGAACAGAAAGGTCATTAGTTGGCAAACTATCAGGAGCTGCACCTTCTCAGAATAAATCCAAACCTTTATGACTGGAGCATGTGGGACTTTGAAAGGACAGACACAGGAAGTGTCCACGCTCAGCAGTCAGACAGGAGTCAGGTTAATTTCCAGGGCTGGTACCTGCAGTTATTCCACAGGCTAGTTAATAACATGTCGGGCAGGAAATCCAAAGTGTGGGATCATTTTGAGAAGGTGAAGGACGAACCCAAGGTGATATGTAAACTCATCCTCATTGGTCGACTACAAACATGACATATCATGTGAAACATGGAAGTAGCTACATGCCCATTAGCCCACAGCGTCATTAACAGGCGGCTCGTAGGAAATGCAAATTTGAGTCAGCATGTCAGAACACATACATGACGGAACAAATAAAGGCATCAAGTTTCTCACCTCCTCTCTCGTTAAAGACAGCGAGAGATGGCGAGGTGTCGGCGGCGTTCCACAGCCGGACCGTCCCATCAGCCGAGCAGGAGAGGAGGCGCTGGTGGGCCGAGCTGTAGACCAGACCCCACACTGAGTCTGTGTGACCTAACAGCGCCCCCCGCAGGACAGAGGGTTCTGACAAAGAGAAGGGTCACGTGTCAAAAACACATTTACTGCGGCAGCTGTCGTGCTACTTAATTACTGCTGGAACGTACCATATGAGTCATAGGGGTCGATGTTGGGGTTGGGGGTGTTCCAGCTCTGGATGGTGCCGTCCACGCCCCCACTGAAGCACTGCTCACCGCTGGAGCTCATGGTGACGCACAGCACAGCGCCGCTACACAGAGGGAGGCAACAAATAAACCTTTTACCTTTCTGTGAAGCATCACGACCTTAAATATTCAAACATGTAAATATTAACAACACACGAGTTCTTATTAAAGCTTTAAAATTAGACTTTTACGGTTGCGATGAGATAAAGATGATGTCAAAATTATGACTTGACTTTCAGATTACTCTCTGATATCATGATTAAAGGGGAATGTTGCTATTTTCAACCTGGAAGCTTTTCTGACATGTTTTTGTGCATATGTGCACCGTCACTGTACGTCCATCATTTTATTATTGTAACAGGCCACGAAATCTCCAATTTGCATTTGTAATATTAACAATTTATGTAACAAGAAGAGCAATCGTGCCACACAAAAATATTGTGATACTACGCTGTATTGATTTCTATCACCGCTCCTAGCTTATAAAATACATGCTGCAGGTGCACTGTCAGTGATGTATCCAGGGGTCATCGGGGGTTTTGGGTCTTTTCAAACATTAGACATCCCCACCCAGGCAATCCAGCCAGGGGTGATCAGTCCCCATCCTGCATCCCCGTTGACCATGGGACCTCCCTCTGCGGCACTGATGACAGATTTGATGGTCCTCTTCTTAGTCAGCCCCACTATCCCCAGTTTGGTGATGACTCTGCAACATCGCACCTCGTTAGGCTCACAGCAGGTGTTCAAAGCCTGCCTCCTGCTCTGCCCTGTCAGCTCCTGCAACTTGGCGCGTTTTTGCACTTGGGCTTCGTCCACGTTCTCCTCCCAGTTCATTCTACCATGAGCGCTTGTTTGGTGCATTCAGAAAAACTTGACCGTGTGTGGACGCAGGGTTGTTGAGGCGATGTGTTCTGGAAACCGCAGCTGCCTGCCAAGATCAACTCTTCGTTGCCAGTCGGCTGCTGAGGCGAGGAGGTCGGCTGCTGATCTTGGCTGTGGGGTGTTTTTCTCTCCAGCTTTAACAAAGGTGATGCTCCTCTTTGGACAGTGGTGTTTCCTGATGGTTACGGCTGAGGCTACTGTCTCTGCAACTGATTTCAGGACTCGATCATAGCAACTAGGGGTTTGATGCTTAATTTATGCTCTGAATGTCACAAACAGAAAGCTCTTTCTCTCTAGGGATCCTTTACATAATGCTGTTGACACTTAAAACAACAGTCTGAGTCTGTCAGTGCCAAAAACAAACACTTTTAGTGAATGTACACTGACGGTGCACAAATGCCCTCAGTGGTTACACTGCAGCCTGTCTCACTGCTGTCGTCTGCAGCGCCCTCCGTCAGAACTGGAACAATTTCAGAACTTAGTCATTAAGTCACATAAGAACATGGAAAAATAGGATCCAGGCTTTGCTTTTTTTTTACTGAATATAACCAAAATCAATCTTAAACCTGAGAGTATACATGAATTTTGGTGCTGAGTTCAACCTCTGGCTTGTAAATTGAGCTGTTTTTCTATTATTAAGATATCAGGATTCGTGTAAAACAAGAAGTGTAATAGGGAGGATGATATTAATTTGCTTGTAGGATCAAAGACAAAGTGTGTAAAGTGAATTTCAGCCAGTACTGAGAACCTTTTCAGACAGGTAAACAGGATCTCACCTGTGAGCTCTGAATGTGTAGATGGGCTCCACGTCTAACGCAGCACATCTGAAAGATTGAAACCCAGAGCAGAGTTTGTATCAACAGAAAATTAAAACACAGAAAAACTCTAAAATATGAACAAATATGTGAGTAACACAGAAACAAAGGCCTGTCTCTAATAAAGCCTGTTACAGATCACTGCAGGTGAAGTAAATGTACAGTATATGAATGAATGAATTATATTTTATATATATATTCCGAAGTCTTACTTCTTGGCGGGCGCCGTCTTCTGGAGGTTCCACAGTTTGAGGGTGTGATCTTCGGAGGCGGTGACCAGGACGGGCTCCACCGGGTGGAAGGCCAGACTCCGCACTGAGTCAAAGTGGCTCCGCAGGGTGAACTTTGGGTTCCAGGTCTTCCTCAGAGCGTCTTTGTTGTTAGTGATCTGAGGAAGGAGGGACGAGTCTCACTTACAATCCATGTGAAGATGATAGTTGACTCTTTAAAGCAGCATGACACAGCTCTGGATACTGACGGGTCAGCTGTAGGTGTCAACAAACTGTGTGCCAACACAACTGGACTGATTTTATACCAAAGACAAAAGAGTGTAAGAACATCTCTGGGGTAGTTTTCTCTGAAAGGACACCTCACGTGTCGCTGTTTGGGACTTAGCTTTAGCTGTAGGCTGTAATTTATTCATCTTATCCATCTGTCTGTGGAGACAAAGACTGTGGTCAGAGTTTAAAGGCCCAATCCTAATATACCCCTCAGCCCTCACGCCTCGGGGTGGGGTGTCCTGGTTCTTGCTAGGATAGATGGATAGGGCAGAACAGAGGTTTTTCAGAGGCACACTCCAACAGAGTGTTAAGAAAAATCATTGGCCAGATGGCTGCATGTCATGCATAGCCCACAAATGTATTTTCTTTGTTGATAAAGATTTAAAAATTACAACTACCATTGTCTCAAAGTATTATTGTCTTTTACTTTATCACTAGAATAACCCCCCGCGGTTGTATGACTCCGCCCACCAGTCCAATGTCTCTGACAGTCTCCATCATGTCAGTGAAAACATGGATGCTTCACACACAGAAGATCTATATAATCAGCACAGTTTCAAGATTAGAGTCACCAATTCAGTATCTGACCAAATGTCTCCCCTTCTGTTCCTGAGATATGACGTTAAAACATGATGATGTCACAGTCAAGCTGACCTTTGACCTTTTGACCTTCATTGTTTGATCCTGTTAGACATTTGTGCCAGATTTTGTCATAACTACTGTGTGAATTCTTGAGTTTTGGCCATTGACATGTTTTGTGAGGTCACAGTGACCTTGACCTTCAAACACAAACGTCTGATCAGTTCATCACTGAATCCAAGTAGATGTTTGTGCCAAATTTTAAGAAATTCCCTCAAACTGTTCTTGAGTTGTTGTGTTCATGAGAATGAGATGGATGAAAGGTCACAGTGACCTTGACCTTTCTTTGACCCTTGACCACCAAAATCTAGTCCAAGTGAATATTTGTGCCAAATTTGAAGAAATTCCTTTGGGGCGCATTCACAAGAATGTGACAGACAAGGTCACAGTAACCTTGACCCCTGACCACCAAAATCCTATCAGTTCATTTTTGAGTCCAAGTGAAAGTTTGTGCCAAATCTTAAGAAATTCGTTGTGTATTTATGTACGGACAACCTGAAAACATAATGCCTCTGGCCACAGCTATTGCCGACACGGAGGCATAGGCTACAACAGCTGAAACTGAATTTCGTTTTTTATCTCTCCGTAAAGGAGGAGGCCTGAAGGGTGGAGCTGACAGAGGGTGGAGTTCAGTGGAGTTCGATCAGGAACACTCTGGCTGCTAAAGAGTTTTCAGTGTTTCCTGCCTCTGATCCACCGTAAGCTGTCAGACTGTGTTCATTTTACTCACGTCATACGCCAGGGTTTCAGCCTCGTTGGCGACTGTCAGTCCTGCCAGTTCTCCCAGTCCCAGCTCGTTAGACACCGCCTCGTCCACTCTGCCCAGTATGAACGACTTCCCAGACGATGGCAGGAAGGTCATTGCCTCTACGGAGACAAAACAGATGGCTGGGTTCAGAAAAACCTGACTTAGTGTGAGTGAGCATATTGTACAGTTGTCAAAAGTGAGTGACTGAGAAAAAGGGCAGATTACCATCTTCTGGGCGTCCCAATTCGTGCTCATTGAGTCTGGGTACAGCGGGGCGGGAGGGGGGCGTCACGGGAGGCTGCAGGGAGGGAATCTCCTCAGCATCCCGCAGGTTAGCCAGCATGTCCTGGAGCTTAGACCGGTTTGGTCCTGGAGGAGGAGGCCAAGGAGGAGAAAAGAGAACATGGGAGACAAAAATCAGAGGAGGAAACAAAAAAATGGAGTCAGGAAAAGGCGGAGGAACGATGTAAAGAAAAGGAGTTGACGAGAGAAAGATGAAAAATGCACATTAGCAAAGTGAAGGCAAAATAAGTCTCGAGAGTTCAAACTGTCACAGAAAGGGAATGAAACCAGCATGAAGGATGAGAACAAAGCAGAAGATGATGCAGCAGCAGCTCTACAGAGGATCCCACAGAGAAGATGAAGCAAATAAAAGCAGAGAAACAAAGTGAGGATATACACAGGAAGAAGAAGAATCTGCTCGAGAAGTGACACAGATGAAATATGGCAGCTGCTGTTTGGTGAACTGCAGAATTCATCATCACAAAGACATGAAGAAACAAACAGGGATATGAAGAGATGCACTGATATCGTTACTGGATATTATCATGATGCATCAACATCAGAAAATTGCACAACTGTGACATCATGTCAACAGCATAATCCATTTAAAGTGCAGACGATTACTGTTGTTTGTACACACACAAGGATGACTGATGGATTGGAACACTAACGGTTCAATAATGGATCAGAGTAAAGGATGAGGTGTGTGTCTGATATCGGGAACATAAATGTGATGGTTTAAAGTCAGTGCATTCCTTTGAGAGTGTCGGGAAAGTGCAGGAAATCTACATGAAGGTAGAAAATATAAAGAGGATTATGAAAAACAACAGATAAAACAAAAGCGACAGACGACACAGAGACACAGACGTCCACACTGGATTCAGTCAAACACTAAACCTCTGAGACACAGAGAGGGAGAGACACTGAGACAAGCTGTGTGTCTCAAATCACATACTTCCAGTAGTACACTATGTACACTATGCACTGCTTGTGTGGTGTCTTAAATCACACACTGCTGTTTTGCCCTTACAGGAAGTGACAATAGCTTTTTTGTTTTTTAATCACCTCTTCCTCTTTCTCGTCTTGTTTTTAATCGGCGAATTGCAAACCAAGTAAAAAATTTGATTCGTCCTTGCATGTTCTGTTCTTGTTGATGTGTTCACAGACGTCTTGTAAATTGTATGCACTGTTTTTTTGTTGTATTTTAGGTAGCCTTGTGTAACATCTTGGCCAAGAGACTATGGATTAAAAATAGCCTCTTGGCTAATTCTGGCATTTTTATACCAAGTGTATTTATTAATCTGCACTGCACCCTCTCAAATAAAATGAACTGAAACTGAAGGTGAAGCATTATCGCCGACATTTGACCGCTATCTCCGCCCACACATACACCACACTTACGCTAGAACATCAGTGCTGATTAAAATGTGCCAAGCTAACGTTAGCACTCCATTATTGACCGCAATACCAAATTACAGTCCCAACAAGCATTACTGACGGCTTCTGTTTGACAACAGTAGTGGTACTTAGTGCAAAAAACATGCACAACTAACATCTGTAAAATATGGCAGTGTTCACTGTGACGTAGCTTCCACTACATCAGAAAGATGGTGACCGTTGAGAAGTGTCCATCGTTCCACACTCACCTTTGGGACTGTTTCGAGTGTGCCAGTACTACATTGCACTTTCCCGTACTGTGCAGTGTGAACGCACTTAGCGCACTTGTGCACTCAGAATATGAAGTGTTTAGTACTGAAGTATGTGATTTGAAACTAAAGAGTGGGAGGGTGAGATTGGAGGCTGATTTTTAGCTCAAGTAGAAAGGCGATGAGGGTGAGATTACAGGGTTATATGGTTGGTAAAGCAGAATACACCCATCAGCTGAAACACTGAAAGTTCATCTTGTTACAATAAAATGTTCTGCTGGGAAACCTTTGGTCCTGGAATTCATGTGGATGCCACTTGACATTCTCCACCCACCCAACACCATTACAGTACATCTCCTCATGGCAACAGCACTCCCCAATGGCAGCAACCTGAGGGATGTGACAAAGAGCACAAGGCGCCGACCTGGCTTCTTAATTCCCCAGATCTAAATCTGATGGTGCCATCTGTGGGACAAGGCTGTATCCCAAAGGTCCTGCGTCCACGCCTTGATAGGTCAGAGGCTGCACAGCAGATTGGACTTTGTTTCTGGCATTGATACAAGATCTCTGGGGGTATCCGGTGGTGTGTGGCCCCGGGGTGTCATTCCCGGAACCCATCAGCTGTTTTCGGCGTCTGACTTCCGGCAGACGGCGATACAGCCTCTGGGGGCAGACCCCCGATTTTTGGCATTCCAGTTTGATTTGGGTGGAGGAGGCGGATTTCCGTTTCCGACTTCCGTTCATATATAAGTAAATATGCTGAACCATTGCGATGGATCCGCCTCGTTAGTTCACCGCACAGACCGTTTAACTTGGCAACAACTGCAGCCGACTCAAACATGATTGGTCAATATCACGCGAACTACAAACAGCCCAGTACCGGATACCAGGGCTCTTCCACTCTTCTTTCGGAGGCAAGATCTCCGGGGTTTGCCTACAGACTCTACATTCACTGAACGTAGAGAGACTACCAGGGTGTTGAGTGCTGATCCTTCGAATCCTGTGGGACGTAAGATGGGTTACTGGCTCGTACCACAGATGCTCCATCAGATTGGGATTTAGGGAATTTGGAGGCCAAGTTGACACCTTGAGCTCTGTGACACGTTCCTCTGGGCCACTCTTGAGCAGTTTTGCCACATTGACACATGACACATTGTCCTGCTGGAGGGGCCACTGCCATCAAGCCATCAACTTGCTTTGTAACAGTGTTACGGTGGGTGGAGCGTGTCAGGTGGCATCCACATGAATTCCAGGACCACAGGTTTCCCAGCAGAACATTGAATTGTAACATGATGGTCAATGTTATTCACTTCACCTGTCAGCGGTTCAATGTTTCGGCTGATTGGTGTATATGAGCTGGTCTATTAAAACTGAGGTCCTGCAGCTGCCTGAGTCTCCGTCAGGCAGAAAACATGCTATTCTCTCCCTCTGCACCGGGTCGGGCACAGTTAAAGATGGACTAAATGCGGGCGAGCAGCAGGTGAGAGCGAAAATGATCACAGATGCCTGATGTGTCTGTGGACGCTCAGCAGTTTCTGCCTGATCTGACAACTGACAAAATATGCAGAGGATGTTTGACAAAACATCATTTCACAGCCGCAGATGCAGCTGACTGATAACAACAGGGCGGTTACTTTGGATATGTGGACAGATGATTAGCAGAAAATCTGTTATCTTTGTGTCACTTTAAATTAAAGTAACAACCAGTGGGAGTTAACTGAGTGAGAGCTTTGCACATCTTAAAGGGACATTATGTAAAACAAGATAACAATAAAAGGGTTTGGGGCCCTTCTGTGCGTGGGTTTCCTCCAGGTGCTCCAGCTTCCTCCCACAGTCCAAAGACATGCAGGTTAATTGGTGACTCTAAATTGTCCGTAGGTGTGAATGTGAGTGTGAATGGTTGTCTGTCTGACAGCTGGGATAGGCTCCACCCCCTGTGACCTTGTATGGTACGGCTGGGTGTCGCCACTGAAATCCTGAATCGATTCGATTTCAATTTGGATATTGATTCAATTAGGAATGTTTCAGTTACAGAGAGCTAATACTGTACATTTTACAAGGAATGATCAGAACAGCAACAACAGTAATATTAGAACAGCATGTTAAAACTACTGGTGTGATTAACACGGTTAAATCTTCACACATCCATGGGAAAAAGCGTAAATTAAAAGATTGATTGGATGAATCCACTTTTTTAACTCAGCCCTACTGAACAGGAAAAGCAGCTATGGATAATTAATGAATGAATAATTACAGGTAATGGGTCGGTCCTGGTACTGAGCTTTGTGGGTGCAGGCAGATTTGCAAAACTGGACCTGTGCAGGCCTCTGCTGTAGCATGTAAATGTATTGGTTTTCTTTTACCAGACTATTGAAATAATAGCAAATATGCCAGATATAACTTATCGATTTTTGCTGCTACACAACACCAACAGATCGTTGAGTGTGTCGGTCAGTAAAAAGCCATTAACTGGCTGCACAACCCTGTAGCATACCTAAAGTACTTTAACTTAAAGTACTTTAGGTAGTTGTAATGTGATTAAATGTTGTCTGACTTTTTAAGATACTGATCAACTTTCGCATAAAATGCTGATGGAAATATTAGCACAGTGAAGCCCTGAGAGACTGAGAGGAGAGGAAACATAAAAACAAAGAGAGTCAGAGGAACAGAAACCAAACGAGGATGAGGAGAGAGGATGAACTGCAGGCCTGCTACAGGACTTACTCTTTACCCCCTTCTTGCCCTTGCGTTCCTTCCTGTACTGCTCCTTGAGCTGGGCTATCAGTCCCTGGTCCACGTCCCAGGCCAGTTCACCCAGAGGAGACTGCTCTTCCTTCTCTACAGGCCAGCAGGAGGAGGAGGAGGAGGAGGAGGAGGAGGGGGAGGAAGGTGGGGTAGAAACCTGTCGTAAGTGTCTGGATGCACTACAGTACATATCCAACTTTACTCTGACACGTCTACTGAGGCAGATGGGATGAGGAGGAAGAATCTTTTACAACCTGTTTCTGGGTCTTTTGTAGTTTTGGCCACAAAGTCTTTCAGATATGATAACTTGGGGTCACAGAGACTCCACCTAACTCATCTTTACACACAAGCAACCTAAACCACTGCTTGTGGAAAATGCAAATACAGACATATAGATAAAGTAATATTGCTTTAAATAAAGTCACTTTCTTCCCACGAGGTGGACGAGAAGTTCAGTCTAATTTCTGTGTTTAAAGGACAGTCAAGCCCCAAATCAAAAATTCATATTTTTCCGACACACCAAGCCAACGGTCGCCTGTCGGTTAAGGTTGGGCCGTTGGTGAGCACCTGTTACCGTGGCTTTTGCCGTGTGTCCTGTTTCTTTTTCAGAAGCGCCTGTCAGTGAATGATATCAAACTCAGAAACAGAACTGAGGAAAGTTAATTCATCACTGGACTGTGTTATTAATGTGCTAACGGGCTAACTAGCATCAAGACGGTCTTCTGGTTTCTTTATTTATATGACGATTACAGACTACCGCCATCTGCTGGTATTACGAGTTATTTCCTCTCACGCAAGCACAGAACATGCGTGCTGGTTAGCTTTTGGCTGTAGTCTTTGCGATGTGGACTGGGTCATGAGTTCTAGTAAGAGACTCTGATGTTGAGTTTTTCAACTGTATTTTTTGGCACTTCCAACACCACAAGTCAAGTGCCTTCTAGTTCCATCTCTGCAGCCGATAATTCCAACACTCGGCAACTCACACTAAAAACTATCCAAACCAGGGATACTCAACGTGCCTTGCTTGGGAGCCACTTCTGCAAAACGACAGGAGGCCTGGGGCCAGTCGCAGCAGCCGTATATATATATACACCAGGTGTTTCTAGGATTTTAGGACATTAAGGGCTTAGCTAGCACCTCTGTCATGGAGGTGGGAACCCTCTACTGGCACTTTTTTGATAAACAAGCTCTGTTTTAAAGCATTTTTATGAACCCTGGCACCTTATTTATACTATAAATACTAGATAGACTGATAAATAGCATTACAGATAAGAGGAAAAATGTAAGTTTATGTTTTATTGGTGTACCATCCCTTTAAGTATGGAGCTGGAGTCAGGACATTGTTAGCCTAGCTTAGCATAAAGACTGGAAACGGGTGGAAACAGCTAACCTGACTGTTCAAATCAAGTCCAAAGCGAGCTTTAGAGGAGTCGACAGATGTATTTTTTTATACTTTGGACACACGCAGGCTAGCTGTTTCCCCCTGCTGCCAGTCTTTGTGCTAAGCTACAGTAGGCTAACAACATCCTGGCTCCAGTAAAAACTTCAACGGTTTTCTTTCAAATTAAACTGAGGCCAAATCTACAAAAGACACAATAAAAAGAATAAAGTGCCTGTAGTTTTCATCCTTTCTCAATAATTAAAAACCCTGGAGTGTGTGTACAACACAACCACCACTGTATTAGTGTATGCTACTGATAAACACCATGTAATGAAGAATATAAAACACTGTCAATGACACTTAGGCTGAGTTCTTCATGTTAAATTTTAGACTGAGCTGAGGAAACAAGAGGAACACCAACACAACACGCTAAACGTTTCTCAAAATGTCAAACAAACAAATATGAAACATAAAGAAGGTGCAGGAAATTCGTGCTGGTGAAAGTGAAAAAAACACAAATGAACACAAGACGAAACAAGATGAGACACAAGAAACAAACAAATGAAAACTAACAGCTGGAATCCAAATGGATCTCTGATGGTTCTCTGCAGTTCTGGAACTGAAACAGTAATGCAGGAGAGCAACATGTTCTCATCACGATGCTATAAAACATTAAACTTGAACAGTGAAGCAAACAACATTTCACCAAAATGATCATGTCTCTCATGGGGGATGATCCTGAGAGAGACAAACATTTTAAAGTCTCAGCAGCAACCTAAAATCCACTGAGGTCCAAAAGTCAGCTTCTTTACTGAAGTTAAAGAAGCGACTCCACAACAAAGACACATGATGTCATTAATCTGAAGTCCCTGAAAGCAGCTCAGCCAATAATCATCCACCTGCAGAGCTGCAGCAGGTTCAGACATGTTGATGGTTAAAGGTTAACTGGTGCTAAACAGAGGGAAAATATTCATTCTCTGGAACAAGAAGAAATAAATCAGCGTATAATTTCTACTGGAGCTGAGTGTGACACATGGATGCTTTATTCTCAAGTATTTTGTTTTTGCTATGTGGTGGTTAAAGTGTTAAGGCCCAGACACACCAAACTGTCGAAGGCCCCCTGTTGCATCGCCTGATGTCACCATGTCTCGGCCAACACAAATTGCACGTGAACACATCACAAAGACTACAGCTGAGGGTCAACCAGCACGTACGTATTGCGCCTGTGTGAGAGGAAATGACTCTTCACACCAGCAGACGGTGGTTGTTTGTAATCGTCTTTCAAAAAGAAAAACTAGAAGACTGTCTTGATTCTAGTTGGCCAGTTAGCACATTAACAACACAATCCAGTGCTGAATGAACAGAGCATCTTTATTGTGCACCAGGGAACAATAACAGAAAGCATCAGGAAACACTTCTGCTAAAGAGCTCAGTGGATAAAGAAAAATAATCTGACGTTATATAACAAATTTGTTTTAGTCTCAGTCCCTTGTCATTGAAGCTCTTTGTTTACTTTCCTCACTTTCATTTCTCTTCACATGCGCTAAGCTGAACTGCCAATCAGAGTATTTCTGCCACCAATTCAACATGCTAAACTGGCATTGGCAAATTGACATGCTAAGTTTCCATCCTCACGGTGTGCCGATGTCAGACGGTGGGTCGCTGCTGCTGCTGGCTGTATGTGCTTATGCCCCGCCCACACACATACACATTCTCATTGACTGATGAATTGGCGCTGCTGATTATGAATACAGTCCACCTGATGCTGGTTTTGTTTCATCACTGTAACCAGTATCTCACTATCACTATCCTCATTCAGATTTTAAGAAGCTACAAATTATATTCAGCCACAAAATAAGTCTGAAAAGCTGCAAATCAGAACGGAAGTACCGAGAGTTGTTGACTAAAGATGATACAACATCTCATGGTGGTCACTTCCTGTCAACGTTACAGATCAGAAGCACAGAGAGTTGTTGACTAGAGATGATACACCGTCTCATCCAGTTACATTTGAGTGAACCAGCAGGTTTTAGAACGTTGCAGAATGGCGCATTGCAAGAAGATGCCTGTTTCAACTCGTCTCATTGCGAATCTTCGGTCTGAAGAGAAAACCTGAGGCTGTACCACTTATCACCTACAGGTGGTTCTATTATTAAACCTTCAACAGCTGTTTGTTCCTTTGCCTGTAGGGGGTGATGTTGACACATCTTCATCTGCAGGTCTAAACCGTGGATATATAATGAGACCTGGACACACAGCTACATCTTTTAAGCCCAGCACACTTCCTGTAGGCTAAACTGCAGTCAATCTCCTTTGCTGTAGGTGGGGTAAGTGAGCAGGTGTAGAACTAGTCTGACGAGGACTGAACAGCTCTCCCTTCTGGAGAATCAAAAAGTAGAAGTTCTCATCTCTGTCTTAGTAAGTGTTATGAAAATAAAAATTAGAGATACAGATTTGCAGCTGTCACTTGAGTGAAAGGATTTGCCTATAACTCCTCCTGACAGCTGAGCTGGTGCTGAAAATAAACTGGGTGTGCAGATGGCCTGAGGGCTCATGAGGAGATCCAAAGATAAGAAACATGCAGAAATCACTGCTGCATAATGACTGAGCCGAGACAAACAATGGGCCTCATCATCCATCCTGGTAGCCCGGGGCGAGTGATGTGTCGTGGTGGGTCGTGGAGGTGGCGTGGGTTCAACAAGAAAAGCCTTCAGAAACCATAAATGTGTTTCATAACGCAGCCGAACACAGAGAGACTGTTTTTAACCATGTGTTCAGCTGGTTTATCCTCACTGTCTGTGACTCCAAACAGCAGCGCGGCAGATGATTGTTTCACAGCTCAGAATAAAAAGATAGAGAGAAATCCACAAAGAGTTTTCCTCTCGGGGCTTTAACACCTTGTGTGTGTGGTGAGACCTGCTGCACTGAGTCAGCACTCCTTTACAACTATCTGGACTGTGAAGTGTTGAATCACAAACTGCGTGGGGATGCTTTTTGTCATCGGCCGAATGACACTGGATGCGTTGCTAAGAAACAGTAGAAAAAGGGGGATTTTGTATAAACTGCGGGGGCCGCCGGGTCGCCAGCTGGGAACTTCATTTTGTAAAGAGAGTTTTATATATATAGACAGGAAATGCGTCGGTGCAGCAGCAGCCTTGTGCTGCCACTCACGAACACATTTAAAATAAGATGTTTTAATTCTGCGTGAAGCAGTCAGACTGACCCTGCAGATGAATGGCAGCATATTCACCTTGATTTATACGTCAATACAAAGTTTCTCTGCTCAGAAGATTTCAGGTTTGTATTGGTGTTTTTTTCTTTTTCTATCTGCTGCAGACTCTTGACTTTACAGTTTTAATTGGTGCACTGAAGTAGAAGAAATGAGTGTTAATTTAATAAAAAAAATAGTTAAATTCAGTTGCCATATTTAAAAGGGCAGTGTGTAATGCCTGGCAACATGCTTTAAACTATTAAGAGGCAACTTTCCCCTCCAGCTAACAACAGGAGGACAAGAACACGCAAACCGGTAACCACAGCTTCTTTACGTGAGGCGGTTTTAGCAAGAAAACAGCCACATTAAAGCCATAAATCAAAACTATCTGGGATGTTTTTCAGTAAGGTTTGTGGTGTCATTAGTTGAATCATCTGTGCTTCATGTGTCTTCTTGATTGTCTTTGCCTAAAATCAAAAGATTTGGGGTTTTGGACCTCGCACTATTTGTCTGTGGGCGTATTTTAGCTTTGACCAACACATGGTGCACAATAACAATTAACATCACAGACTTGAGTGGGCGACGAGCAGTAAGCCTGAGAGCTGGTTTAGCCTTGCTAGCTTAGCTTGGCTGTATACCGGCGTAAAGTACCGTGGATTTCAGACCTTGTATTGTCTGAACTGGGACCCGTTCTTGGTCTTGTCTGAACAGTGAGCACTGACTTTGCTTTCTGCAGACGCTGTTTAGTCGAACACATTGCACTGAGCGAGCAGGAAGGGACCAAAGAAGGCTTTTCGAAAATTACGGGAAAAGAGGTATCTCAAATACAGATGTCAGCAGTTAACCAATGATTTCCTAACCACCGTCCAGAGGAGACTGGAGGGTGGACAGTGAGCGCCAGGTTTCCAGCTGTTAACATGACCAGCTGTCTGTCAGCAAAACCAACAGAAACTAAAATAAAAGGCAAAATATTTACAACAAAAAACATTATAATTTCACCACCTGTAAATGGAAAGCACTTTGAAATGCAGTCCTAAACCTCACTGAGTCAACAGAGTGCTGCACTAAAAGGAAAGGTCTCTTGTATTTCACATCGTTTTGCGTTGTTTTTTTTCCCCCCCTTAAAAATTAACTGGTTAGTTTCCAGTTGATGGGTGTTAGGCTATCAAAAGAAAAATTAACCGTAAGTGACATCCCTAATCTCAAAGCAACAAAAACTACAACTGAACTTTATCTCCTCTTCCTCTCATGTTGGCTGTAGATAATGTTCTTTTTTGGAATGTTTAAAACTTAAATTCTGCCCATATCTCACACATTGCACCTTTAAATGTCTTCTGGATTTAATTTCCAGCTAATCGGTGAAACCTGCAGGTGTTTGGTGTAAAATCCTGAACGCACGATTAAAAGCCCGTCACCTAAATGTTTTTAATGTCCCCTCATCTTACCCCACTCTCCGCTGTCCTCCCCGCTCCTGGACTCCGGAGAGCCGTCCAACTCGTCTGGACTCGCCAAGAAATCAAATCCCTTCAGAGCCTCCTCCGTGTCGGGGTCGTCGCTGAGGTCAGAGGTCGTGGACGAAGGGGTAGACGACTGTTTCTTCCTCACCATCTGTTAAAAGTTACAAAAATGAGGAAGACTATTGAAAATCTGTCTCTTGTTGTTGACAACATCAGACAGGAAATGAAATCACAGGTTACCACTGTCCTTCTTCAGAATGAGAGCTGCAGGTAGAAGAATATTATTTTAACAACTGCACGTAGGAGGTGAACTCTGAGCTGCGACTTTGTTTGCTTTACACATTAAGAGCTGTGATTTGTGTTTACATTTCACTGTGAGGTTTAACAGAGTGAGTCTGTCAAAGGACTTAGTGTGTTAATGTCTTACTGTAGCCAGGTCTAAGATGGTCTTATCCCGTCCTTCACTGTCCTCCTCCTCGTCCTCGTCGCTGAATTCTGCTGCAGCACTCTCAATGAACTTGAAGGCCTCCAACACGGTGGCTGAGTCGGACATGTCGGGTTTACTGGAAGGAGAGATTAAAGAGAGAAGGTGAGTGTAGAGGTAAAAGCAGCGAGAAAATAAAAAAATCTAAAATAAATACGGTCTCATTTCACACCTGACCATGCCGCTGTCCTTCAGGGAGGACGGTTCAGTGCCGTTGACCATCGGCTCGACTTTCTTCTCTGAGGGTTTCTCTCCTGAGTCTCCGGTCAGACCGAGCAGCGCTCTCACTCTCTGAGACTTCACATCCAGGATGGTGTCTGTGTATCCGACCTCCTGCAGGTATCTGAGGGTGGAGACAGAGACAGGAGACAAGAGACAGGTCAGAGGAGGCTCAGGAGGCAATGTGAAGAAAAGGAAACAATCGAAGGTTTAATCAGCTCATGATAAGCCAGTCAACATCAGGCCCCCAGGAGGTGCCCGGGCTTTGAAGCCAATTTCCATTGTGGCCAAACAGCGGTACTTCAATTTCCGGGGTCCGGCTCATGATGCCACTGGGCCCACAGAGACTTACACTGCAGAGAGACCAAGTCTGTAAATCAGTGGATGAATATTTCTGAGCACCACAACCCCAGTGAAATGACTTGTTCCACTATCAGGATTTGATCCATTTGGTTCAATAACATTTCTAATGTAGCTGCATGATGAAATCATTTTATCCCCATTCAAGATAGCAGCGCACTAAACTGGAAGTAGACAGCCGGGCCGGTGGAAGTCTCTAATGCGCCCAGTCCAATGATGCAGAAACAGTGCTGATCATCTGCGTAATCTCACACCACAGAAACAGAGCTTTTTTGGCTTCATGTGCCACTGAGCAACTTTCTTACAAATATTTTGGAGATGGGGAATTGGCAGATGGTGAGATGGAAGCCTGATTGTAGAAATAGTGAAATTTTTTTTGGCGCATGCCAGTTTTGGCTTTTGTCCGTACGTACATTTTTAGTTTTTCTTGCCCAAGGACACTTTGACATGCAGACTGGAGGAGCTGGGGACTGAACTGACAATCTCCTGCTCGACCTCTGAGCCACAGCCGCCCCCAAAGGTCTGAAGTTTAAATCTGTGGATATCTTTCCAACTTTACCACGCTGACTGAGGCAGGAAGTTGCTATCCCCAATTCCAGGTCTTCGTCAGATTACCATTTCATACTTGAAGAGTTCTGGCGGTAAAGACGAAGCAGGTTTCACCTGATTTTTATCTAAAAAGGACGATTCTTTCAAACGTGTTCATACATTATTCCTCCTTAAGCCTCCTGGACAACTGGAGTTTTCAGCTGTATATAAATCTAATCTTTAAATTTTACTGGCTTATTTTAATATTCATAAATGGAAATCTATGGATAAAAAGCCATTTCATCGTAGTCACAGAGGATGTCAAACTGACTCAGCTCCTTTTACTATAAATCCAAAGAATGTACAAATTATAATAATAGCTCTCTCTGAGTCAATGACCAAGGGAAAAAAACAAACTTTTATGTTTCTATTTCTGAGATTTTAAACAAAAATCCAGCTGTTTTCTTTCCTTCCTGCAGAGTGGCATCCCCACTGATGGATGCAGATTCATCTCATCTGCCCAAACCAAATTCTGATGCAGGCATGATTTACATCAGAAAAATGTGGAAGACCTCTACACAGGAAGTGACAAATTTGTGACGAGTAACAAAAACAAAAGACAAATAAGTGACAAAAAAAATGCAAATATCCCAGCAGGCTGATCCAGATGTAAGATATTGGTATTAAAAGTGAACAGCATTCAGTCTTCTCTGACTTCAGCAGAGACCTCCGTATAAACGTCCCTGTGTGGCCTGAGCGTCGCTCTTCATTCTGTTTTTCAGTGTCTTCCTGCAGCGTTGGTGCCTTGCTGTACCCACTGAGCTACACAACACCACAATTATATCAATGGAGCAGCGTCTTTAAAGGGCAGTGCTACCAAGTTTAGGACCTTAGCCACACTTTCTGTCCTTCCTGTGGTCTGGTAAAGTTCAGTCAATGTTTGACAAAGTAAACACAGAGAAACAAAACTGAGGAAATCTAAAATATTTGGAATAAAACTGACAAGAAAATTCAGATTTTGCTCAACTGACAGTAAGTGAGGTGCTGGTGTCTTTGACCTGTAACGCCACAATCACTCACCTTTCTATCTGTTAGAAATGGTTATAATAAAAAGACATGTTAAAATGTGCACCGAGTCAGTGAGTCAAGCTCTGTTTAAACTCACACTTTTCTGGCTGATTTTAAGCTTTAGTTAAGACTTCTTATATTTCAAATACTCACAAAATACTTGAGCAAAGAAGTAAAGTTTACCCTTTATCTTACAGTACTCAATCAGCATTGAGCAACAGGCCTAAAAGATGCAACTCAGAAGAAGTTCAAACTAGCCTTTGTACTGTACCTTCACCCCGGGACGCCAAGAGAAGCAGGAGCCTGCTGACCTGAGAGCAGCGTTTTATGGAGAGGTTTTATCCTCAGTGGACGGAGGTTTAATTCTGAATAACGACTAGTGTGTTTGTTCACAGAGACACAGAGAGAGAGGAAGGTCGGCCTCCCTCTCTCTGTACCAGCCTCTCCGATCGCAGGAGGCCTCGACGCCTCCACACAATCCTCCATTCACTGTCACCACACAGCCTCTGCTGAAACACACACACACACACACACACACACACACACACACACACACACACACACACACACACACACACAGTCAAAAGAAAGAAGCAAAAAACACCAAACACAATCACAAACAGAAGCTCGCAGTTTTCTATTTCTTAACAAAAGTGTAACCTGGTTATATGTTTATATTTGTTATGTGTCACATGTCGCCAGGAGACACCACTGTCAGATTTGTCAGCATCGCTGCGTTTCAACTCTCCAGAAAACCCCCCCAGCTGCTTTATTGAATTTTTATGCTCAGATTGTCACATCCCGGCTCCTGTACTTTGACTTCCTGGTGGGACTGTAAGCAACTGAAGTTTTTAAAAAATCTTGACCTTCAGCCTTAAAAAAAGAGTCTCTGTTATAATGACCTTGGTGTGGAGAACTGGCTAAATAAATATCAGTTTACAAAATCTCTGTATACCAGTACGTGCAGACAGGGTCTTTTGAAAAAGTGGCCTTTTTCCCAGAAGCAAGATGATGTAAAATCCATCTTAAAAACCTTTAAAACCTTAAAAGAAATACTTCACAGCCCAAATGACCATTTGTATATCAATCACTCACCAAGTGTTACATTGAGTTTGGGAACTGTTTTTGCGGCGGTGGCACGGTGGTGCAGTGGTCAGCATTGTCGCCTCACACCAAGAGGATTCCTGGTTTGATCCTAGGATAGGGAAGCCCCTCTGTGCGGATTTTGCATGGGTTTTCTCCGGGCACTGTGGCTTCCTCTCACAGTCCAAAGACATGCAGGTTAATTGGTGACTCTAAGGCCATGTTTACAAGAAAACAAACCACTGAAAACAGAATCGTTTCTCATTTTCGTTTTGAAAAAAGTTCCGCGTTTAGATGACAATGACGTTTTGATAACAATCGCCGTGCACACGGATCAGCAAAAATGACCAAAAACGCTGCAGTATACATGCCAGGCCAGTAGTTGGCGGTGTGACGCTTACACTTCCTTCTACAGAGCAGCGATGTATAAACAAACAAAATGGCAACCGCACGAACATTTGTCTGGACGGACGACGAGGTGGAGTTGGGGATGTATGCTGTAAAGCCCTGTGAGGCAAATTGTATTTGTGATATTGGGCTTTATAAATAAAATTGATTGATTGATTGATTGATTGATAAATTCAACAGGGTGAGCAGCACAAACAGAGCTTGGGAGGCCGCCATTGTTGTTGTGATGGTCGGCTTTCTCGTGCACGCCTAGTGACTGGAAACGTAAAGTAGCGCAAAAAGTCTCCGTTCTCAGAGGAACTGCATATTGCAAGTTTCCATGACAACCGAGACGGTGCCGTTTCCAAAAAATTGCACTCTGGAACCTGTTTTCAAAACGTTGCGTTTTCAGGCACCCAAAACGCCGCTGTTGTGTAAACGATCGGCCAAAATGCAACTAAAGTTTCCCGTTTGGGGATGAAATCGTTGTCGTATAAACGGGGCCAAATTGTCCGTAGGTGTGAATGTGAGTGTGAATGGTTGTCTGTCTCTATGTGTCAGCCCTGTGATAGTCTGGTGACCTGTCCAGGGTGAACCCTGCCTCTCACCCAGTGTCAGCTGGGATAGGCTCCACCCCCCTGTGACCCAAAAAGATAAGCGGTTCCAGAAAATTAATGAATGTATGAGTGAACGAGGAACTAAACTTCAAACCAAGCGACACACAGGAACATGGGTTATAAAGGGCTGGAACTGTTTGCTGCACATTAAGCTTCATTTTCAAACTGAACAGTTCCAAATATGAAGCATTTCTTTGTGTCATTTATAACTCGCACTTTGTGATGTATTTTTAATGAACAGCACAGCTTACAGACACTATTCAGTATTCAGCATCAGCTCCAGCTCCACAGACAGCAGATGTTAAGAGGCTCTTAACTGCTGTTTGGGAAACGTGTTTAGAAATTAAAGAGTGTTTGTAGACACACTTGTAGAAAACACTCTTAACTTGTAAGATTGATCGTTGTTGAGAGATGAGGACTGAAAGGATCACATCTGTAGTTTTAGATGTTTTATCAGAAGAAATGAAACAAACTGAAACCAATCTGGAAGGAGTGAAACTGATCCAATAACTGATGGATGATTTACAGAATGGTCAGCAGGAATATAAACACGTGATTTGTTTAACCTGAAGCTGAAACATGAAACATTCTGGTAAAATCAGGCATGTGCACAGAGAGACCCCAGGTGGTTCTCAAGTACCTGCCCTTTGGGCCTCTGACGAGATAAATGCCCTGTTTTGCAAGACATTTTTTTCTAATTTTATATTTTAGTTTTTAAAATTTGGGCCATGGTACCACGTCTCATTTAGAAGGGTGCTTTAATTCTGCGAGGCCGCAAGAGCCCGTGCCGCTCCCTCTTCAACTTCCCTTGTTGTCACAGCCAAGTTAAAGCACGCAAAGCTGGCTTCATGGACAGTCAGGTAATGATAGAGTTTGCCTTGAGCTTCCATAACGTTTGTAACTGTTGTGAGATTAAACCACCATTAAGACTTCTCAGTACAGCCAGACTGATAAAGGCGATAATAACCCACCATCAAGTTTAAAAACAAGTTCGCTAGTCTGGTGTAAAATCACAACGTCACCCTCCAACTCTCAGTTGCAGATTCCACTTCACCCGCTGCCCGGTGTGAGTGGAGACAGAAGTTGAATTGCTTTCCCACTACCACTTAAAAAAAAACAATGTTAATTTGAAATAAGGTTTAAGTTTCCAATTACACTGCTTTATAATTAATTTAATCAAATCTGACACGGGTTTGGTGCTGCACATGCTGTGCACAAAGAGCACAGAGGAGGAGAGAAGGAGTGTGAAGCTGCAACCCTGGTTATAGTTAAAACATTTTCTGCCTCAACCAGACAAAACTTTAGAAGAACTTTGTGTTAATTTTGACAGCTGTTTTAGAGTTAGTCTGAGTCTTAAAATGAAAATGTTTGTTAGTTTTAGTCACACTTTAGCCATTTTTATCCTTCTAGTTTTAGGCGATGAAAATTCACAACATGTTAGTCAACTTTAAGTCATTACATTTTCTATATCTGTTTTCATCTTTCAACTAATCCAGTGAGGCTGATTCATGGATCATAAATCAGACTCAAGGTGACAGGTTGTATAAAATAATGTGTGTGTCATGTCTCCAGCAGTGTGTGACAGGTTTAAGGGCTGATTTACGAGCACACACTTACTGATCATCATCTGAAAAGCTCAACATCTCTATTTATGCTCTCAACAAATAACTAATGTGAGCCAACTAGGATTTGTCCCCAGGTTCATTGTAAACTCTGACTCATCCATGTGACTGTTAAGAAGCAGAAACATAACTTGTTTCTTCATGTGCAACATGTTAGTCTGGAGGTTTAAACTGGTGTCCTCTCACAGAGTTGCTGATTCAAACTAAACTTTCATCTCTGTCAGAGAAAACTGATCTGAGTTCAGCCTGTTTACTTACAGCACAGCTACACTCACAGATAACTGAGCCTCCTACCTGCCTGTCAAACACCATCAACCCACAAACCTTCTCCAGTCCGGACTGAGTGGAGTCCTGCGGGGTGAAGCTGTGAAGGCTGCGAGCGGAGCTAGCTGCTAACAGCCACCGCTGCAACTAACAAACTCCACAGATCCATTCAGCAGCTCCACCATCCACAGTCACACACACACGGCTGATTATTTACTGCTGAATTACAGCTCACAACTCGCACCAACCCAAACATCCTGGTGCAGACTATTTACTGGAGTTTACCAGCCTGTCGCTCATCAGGCATCTGAAGATCATTACAAGCACGGACACTTTCAATGTCCGATAGTCCACCACGAACATTTTCATCTGATCTCATCAATGAAAATCAAACATAGATTTTAGTTTTTATTATCAAGATCTATTTTTAGTTCATCATTGTCTTGTTTTTGTCCTGGAAAAAAGGTTGTTGACAGAAAACCTTCATCATAGTTTTCATCAACAAAATTTACACTGGAAGATCCCTGAAATGCATCTTAATGCATAAGTAAGAATAATAACATTTTTTAACTTTTACTTTTGATATTTTAAATAAATTTTGCTGCTGATACTTCTGTTCTTTTACTGAAGTAAAATTAGGGATGCAGGACCTTTCTTTGTGTTCTTATAGCGTAGTATTAGTACTTTTACTTAAGTAAAGGATCTCAGTACTTCTTCCACCACTGTCAGCTCCAACTGGTCACAGTGGATTAGTCTGTTTGATTCCCATTAAAAGTGTTAATCTCCATTAAGAAGATTGACTCTGCCGCTTTCTGCTTTTTGTTCTGAGACACACACACACACACACACCCACGCGTAAACACACACACAGTCAGCTGTCCCATGACACTCTGAGAGTCTAAATGAGTGTGTGTGTTCATGTGTGTGTAAACTCACTGTCTGAGCAGCTGGCGTCCTTGTTTCCAGCTGAGCTGATGGCTGCTGTTCGGAGGACTGGGAGCCTCGCTGTCATTCCCCTCATCTGTGTGTGAGACAGAGAGAATTAGCAACATGTTTCTATCCATTCATTCATTCAGTCTTCGTTCTCCCCAGACGCATCACCCAGCTCCTCCTGGGCATCCTGACGTGTCCCCAGATGGGCTGTATAATCCCCCAGAGAGAGTTTCTGGTCTGAAACAAACTCTTCTCTTCATTAGATGAGTCCAGAATACATCCACAGGGAGGCGTCCAAGAGGCATCCTGACGCTGATCCACCTTAACTGGCTTCTCGCAACACAAAACTCATGTGAGGAGAGGACAGAGGCTGATCTTTGGCCGAAAGGTTCTTCATTCTTTGTGTGTGAAATCCTTAAAGCGTTCAGCGAAATCAAAAGTTTGAACATCTAATCCATCTGCTGATGAAGACCATGTGATACAATTTAAAGTTCCAGCATAAACCAGTAAGTGGACTTTGAGTTTAAATTGTTTTGGTGGACGTACAGTCATAAATAGCGTATCTTTGTTCTGTGGGATAATTCACAGTTCACACTACACGACTTCTAACATTGTCAGATTGCTGCACTGTTCACACAACACAACTTGCAGTTTTGTAATCGTAAAGGCAGAGGCACACCTAACTGACTTCAGAGAACTAGCAGCAACGAAAGCCAACTGCTGCATCACCTCACATCGCCTGTGTCTCGGCCAAAAGTTGCACATGAACAGAACAGCCGATATCCAACCAGCACATAGGTTCTGCACCTGCGTGAGAGGAAATAACTCCACACCAGCAGACGGCGCAAATCTGTATGCATCATTCAAAAATGTAAATCAGAAGATCATCTTGATGCCAGTTAGCCAGTTAGCACAATAACAACACAATTCAGTGTTGAAAGCATATTTACCGTACACCAGTGAACAAAACACAAACCATCAGGAAATGCTTCTGCTGAAAAAGAAAAACAATCTGACCTTATGTAACAATTTTGTTTCATTCTCACTCCCTCTGGACTTTAGCTCTTTGTTTACTTTCCTCATTTTTGTTTCTCTTCTTGTGCACTGGGCTGACAGCCGATCAGAGTAATTTTGTTCACCGACAGGCTTTGCTGTCTCTAGGGATGCACCAAATATTCGGTAACCGAATATATTCGGCCGGATATTGCAAAAAAATACACATTCGGTATTCGGTGAAAAGCAAAGCCGAATAATAGCGGCGTGTTTTGATGACGCAATCAAACAGCGTGCGGTGACGGAGTAAAATGTCGACTAAAAAGAGTTTTGTGTGAGCAAAAGAAATCATTCAGGAGCACGCTGTGTGAGTACAGATTTCAACCAGCAGCAGAAACGAAAGGTGAATCCTGCCGGTTGTGGGTTGAACGGGGGTCACAGACACAGACAGGAATGTATTCCTGTCAAATACGGCGGCCATACTGCTCCGTGGCGCAAGATAATGGCTTACTGGCAACGGAGAAGCCCAACAGCCGAGCCGTGGCGCACACAGGTATGTGACGTATCAGAGGAGAAACGAGCCGTTCACATTCCTCTCTTGTGGCAGGTATCGGTCCACAAACCTCACCGCACTTTAGGGACTGTTCTTTACTTATGAAGGGACTGTTCTTTACTTATGAAGGGACTGTCAGGGGAGGAGGGTGACTGGTTGATTTTGGTTGACTTTTATTCTATTTTGATCCCCCCATGTTAATCACTTATTGATGCTGTTTTTGAAGTATGAATAAGTCAATAAGTAATTTATTCCATTGAAATATCATTGATGTGTTATAGGAAAATGATTTATCTTTTTATAAATCACTTTCATCATATAAATGATTTTATAATGACCAATTTTGGTACCATGACAACACTAATCTGGAGGGTGTTCATCTGCACAAACTAATGAAAAACTAAATAACGGTATTCGGTATTCAGTACTCGGTATTCGGCCAAGCGTTTAATTTTATTCAGCTTCGGCCCCCAAATTTTCATTTCGGTGCATCCCTAGCCGTCTCCAATGCTGACTCAACATGCTGATTTGGCCAAAACAAAAATAATAAAGGGGGTAGCCAGGTTCAACCACGACAGCAACAATCAACACTCAGAAGATCAGCAGATCATCAACAGAGACAACAGAGTCGGTTTGTCTTACCTGAATCATAACTCGGAGGTTTGATCTCTCCCTGGTTCAGTTCTGTTCCATATTTCAGCTTATGGTATTTTGCCCTGAAGGTGACACACACACACACACACACACACACATAATAAATTTCCTGTTAAATTATGTCCTCGTCTTTTTCATAAACTGCTCAGTGAACGACAATAACATTCACTGTGTGCATACAGGTATGACTGATTAACAGTGATGTAAAGATTTGTAATTAGCTAATGGATAAACTAGAATCACCGCCTCATGGCTGTATGACTCCGCCCACCAGTCCAGTGTCTCTGACAGTCTCCATCATGTCAGTGAAAACATGGATGCTTCACACACAGAAGATCTATACAATCAGCACAGGTTCAAGATTAGAGTCACCAATTCAGTATCTGACCAAATGTCTCCCCTTCTGTTCCTGAGATATGACGTTAAAACATGATGATGTCACAGTCAAGCTGACCTTTGACCTTTTGACCTTCATTGTTTTATCCTGTCAGACATTTGTGTCAAGTTTGGTCAGAATTAGTGCAGGAGTTCTTGAGTAATAGGCAAAAACATGTTTTGTGAGGTCACAGTGACCTTTGACCGTCAACCACAAAATTCTAATCAGTTTATTCTTCAGTCCAAGTGGACGTTTGAGCCAAATTTGAAGAAATTCCATTGTGGTGTTCTTGAGATATCATGTTCACGAGAATGAGACAGGTGAGAGGTCACAATAACCTTGACTTTTGACCGACATAATCTGTTCAGCTCATTGTTCAGTGTAAGTGAACGTTTGTACCAAATTTGAAGAAATTCCCTCAAGGTATTATTGAGACATCATGTTCACTAGAATAGGACAGACCTACCACAAACTAGTCAGTTCATTGTTGATTCCAAGTGAAAATGTGTGCCATATTTGAAGAAATTCCCTCGAGCTGTTCTTGAGATATTGTGTTCACAAGAATGAGATGGACGCAAGGTCACAGTGACCTTGACCTTTGACCCTTAAACCACCAACATCTAATCAGTTGATCCTCAAGTCCAAGTGAATGTTGGTGCAAAATTTGAAGAAATTCCCTCATGGTGTTCTTGAGATATTGCGCTCAGGAGAATGAGACAGACAAGGTCACAGTGACCATTACCTTTGACCCTTGACCATAAAAAACAAATCACTTTCTCACTAAGTCCAAGTGGACAATTGTGCCAATTTTGAAGAGATTCCTTTGAGGTGTTCCTGAGTTATTACATTCAGAAGCATGGGATGTACGTACGGACAACATGAAAACATAATGCCTCTGGCCACTGATATCGCTGGCGTGGAGGCAAACAACCCAGAATGGTCCTTTGAGGAGCTGCTTACACTGATCCAATAGAACTGAAGTGTCCCATCACATCCTAAATTAAATTTCTCAACCTTTAAATTGGTTTAAATGTGGTAATATAATAAATGTTCAAGCCCCTGACTGTGACACTGATATTTCAGTGACTGCTAAAGTTTTTCCACGACCCCCCTCTTCCCAACGCTTCAGTAAACAGCATCCAGACCTGCCAATCAAACACTCAGACAACCATAGTGTGTGAAAATCTGTCGCCAGATTATGAGATTTATCACTAATAATTCCATAAGAGGATAAGCTGCTCTTTGAGGTGGACGGATCAATTCAACACTGATTATTTTCATCAATCGGAGTCACTTTGATTCCATTGAATTCCTCATCGCACTGCATCACATTGTAACTGATGGTGTCAGCAACTCTGCACATTTCTCTTATTGTCAACTGAACTATGAACTGATTCTAATAAGTTTGCATTAAAAGGCAATGGTGAGAGAATCAGGTTAAATAAATCTGATTCTCTGACTGCATTTTACAGAAAGAAAAATTAAAATTGAGAATTGTCTCCACGCTTAAAAACAAGAAGCAAGATTTTATTTTTAGTTCCTCCTACCTGTCACTCTGTTTATCAGTCTAGATAGTTTTGTTGTGAGTTGCAGAGTGTTGGAGTTACCAGAAGAAGAGATGTCTGCCTTCTCTCCAGTACAATGAAACCAGATGGCACTTGGCTTGTGGTGCTCAATGCACCAAAAAGTTCATTTGACGCAGAATTATTGCCTCGCAGTTATATGCCTCCACACACTGGCCAAGTTGCACTTAAAGTTAACATACAGGTCTGTAAAAACATGGATGCTCCACACACATCTTGCCCCCCGGCAGCACAGGAGATCTATACAATCAACTAGGGCTGTAACGATCTCTAGGATTTAAAGGTCCAATATCATCGATGCAAAGTGAAAGCATCGATCCATATCATCATCTTTAGGTTGCGCCTTTATTTTCAAATTCTGTGTCACCGTCAAACAGCAGCAGGCCGATGACAAGCAGCCAAAAGGAACACGATGAGAATAACTTTATTTTCTCTGGAATAAATTAGCAGTGTGGAACATTATCGACTATAGAGAAAATACAGGTCAACAGACAGAGTGCATGCCGAGTGTAAACAATGACGTTACATGATTAAACACGACGTAACAGACAGCCCTGAGGTTTTGGGAAACAGTTGATGGTTTGAGTTAAAATGAAAAGACTTCTTCCATAAAGGGTTAACTTATCCCATGTGCTGTTTTATCTGTGTTAGCGGGGTCAGTTTAAAGTAAGCGTTACTGCTCTTATTATTTATGAGTTGGTTTTATCTTTTATAGCCAAAAGTAAAAAAGAGGTGGGAGCTTCTTATGTAACCGATCGTGTTAAATGGGCCGTCTCATATCAATTTCAGGCCCCTAAATCACACTAAATCGAAAAGGCATCGTCGCAGACTTTGTAGTATCAATAAATATCATATCATTGTCCAGAGAATTAATATAATATTGTATCATGATGAAACTGGTGATTTACACAATCAGCAGTTTCAAGATTAGAGTCACCAATTCAGTATCTGACCAAATGTCTCCCCTTCTGTTCCTGAGATATGACGTTAAAACATGATGATGTCACAGTCAAGCTGACCTTTGAACAGTTAGTATAAGTAAAAAACATTTTTTTTTAGATCACACTAATCTTTGATCTTTGACCGTCGACCACAAAATTTTAATCAGTTTATTCTTCAGTCCAAGTGAACGTTTGTGCCAAATTTGAAGAAATTCCATTGTGGTGTTCTTGAGATATCATGTTCACGAGAATGAGACAGGTGAGAGGTCACAATAACCTTGACTTTTGACCAACATAATCTGACGTTTGATCAACAAATTTTAATTAGTTCATCCTTGAGTCCAAGTGGATGCTGTGTCAAATTTAAGGGATTGCGACATAGCGTTTGCAAAAATGAGACAGACAAGATCACAGTGACCTTGACCTTTGACCACTAAAATCTCAACTAGTGCTGCCACGATTAGTCGACTAATCGATGGCTAATCGACCATTAAAATAATCGGCGACTATTTTAGTAGTCGACTAATCGGTTTGATTCATTTATCATAGAAAAGTACTATAGTACCCCAAAACACTCTTACTGCAGCTTCACTGGCAGCTTTACACACTCTCCCGTGACAGTGAACTAAAACCCTTTGGCATGAGTACGAAACAAAACATTAGATGACGTAATTTTGGGGTTTGGGCGAGACAGGCCGACATTTTAACGCATTTTTCGATGAAATGATCAGTCGACTAATCGAAGAAATAATCGACAGATTAGTCGACAATGAAAATAATCGTTAGTGGCAGCCCTAATCTCAACAGTTCATTGTTGTCTCTGTTAAAGAAGTTCCCTCAAGGGGTTCTTGAGACATAGCGTTCTCAAGAACAGGACAGACGGATGTTCGGATGGACAACCTGAAAACATGATGCCTCTTGCCACGGCTATCACCATCGCGGCGGCATAAAAACTCAACAGCAATGTCTCTTTCCAGAAATCATGACCCAGCAATTTGAGATAATCCACAGACTTTGTTCTACCAAACTACACCCACCGACCATATCCCCTTGCAAAGGAAGCATGCATCTACTCATGGATAAGACGCACATGCTCATGACAGCGTGTGATGTACACATTAATGGTGTCCTCCTAGGCCCAGCTGTAACGTTAGCTAGGTAAATGAGCTAGCATTAGATGTACTTTTCCCACTGTGCAGGGTTGGCGGGTGTAGTTAGGTTGAAAGAAAATAGTTCCTACATGCAACGTTGAGTTTTTAATAAATTTTCGAGTGACATCTAGTCCCATTGTACTGGAGAGAAGGCAGACATCTCTATGGCTGATATCTCCAACACTCAACAACTCAAACCAAAACCATAGCTCTACAGGTGAGATTTGTAGTTTTGATTTTTGGATGAACTGTCCCTTTAAGGTTAGATGTACTCACCTCTCCTGTTTGAGAGCGTACTCCAGCATCTTGATCCGCCTCACCAGGTCTTTCTTCAGGTTCTCCTGACCTCGTCTCTCCCCCTGCAGGAAGGCGATCTGAGCCTGCAGAAGAACAGAGGGAACACTGAGTGATGATGGACGGCAGGGAGAGCAGTGGAAACGACATCTGAACTTTATTCTCTGACATCTTTTACCCCTCCAGTCATTAAGATTGGATCCCTGCTGTGTGTTTTCCATTAAACTCTAAAGTGCAGTTAATTGCATGAGGCTAAAAAACAGCAACACACAAAAGAAGACGGGAGTAAGAGACAGTGTGGATGAGATTAAACAGAACCTCAGGGGGTCCATAAAAACATCTAATCTCCATTAAACATAATGATGATGTTAATGATGATGAGAAACCAAAACAAAATCACTGAATCAACAAAGTCTGAATCATTTTTCTGTCGTCGTCTCTGTCGTTGTAATTATTTGCCTTGATGATCCTCTGTGCTTTTACTTTCTCTGATCTTCGTCTCTGCTCTGTGACGATCTGACTCCCCCGCAAAGATCATTAAAGTTTTATCAAGTCTAATTCAGGTTTCGTTTATCTCCACTTTGGTGCTCAGCTGCACCGCGGTCCCACAGAGGTTTGAGCAGCAGCAGCAGCGGTGGTTTAGTGGATTTAGAAAATGGTGTGTGATTTCTCTGAGGGGAAGTGGTGTGAAGGACCATGAAGGCTAAAATAACTCCCCACAATCACATCCCTCAACAGCACGGTCTTCATCTACAGTGCCACCAAGTCCATTTCAATGTGTGGAGCATACAGATGGAAAATAAAAACATGAAGGATGGACAGGATGGATGTTTCTCAGTGGTGGACTACATAAGTGTATGCTAACACCACACTGTAACGTGAACAGTGCACTCAGTAAAGGGCAGATCTCCACCTCCAAGGCTAGCCGCGGTTTCCAGATTGATTGCAGCGTAGATAAAACTGTTTTTGTATTTTCCATCTTGTATCATGCCATCATGCCAGTCTTACGTACTGTAATTGCATTGTAAATTTCCTATCTCTAAATAAACAAATCTTTACAAACAAAGAGGAGATTTGTCTTCTCTCAGGTCAGCAGGTATCTGAGGCTCCCAAAGCCTCCTGGGAAATGGGACAGGAACTGAAAGGAAACTTGTGACCAACTAACACATCGTGTCTCTGCGTCTGATCTGTCTTAACGTCTCCTCTCGGACATGGCTGGACGTGAGGCAGCAACTCAGTGAGCAGCGTGGGAACAGACGACATGTGACCGACCTGGAGTCAAGGTCAAATAATGAGGGAGGAGGAGGAGGAGGAGGAGGAGGTGAGCGCAGCAGAAACCCACAGCTGTAAACTTTGTGTGTAAGCGTCTAAATGTTGGTTCAGTTCGCTCCGAGTCTTAATTTATACACATGTAAAGAAAAAGTTTTCTGGTCCAAAACAATGAAATGACAGTTTGAAAATAAACAATAATAATAATAACAGCCTTCGTCCTTGACTGTGAGTTTGGGAGCTGCAGGCTCTGTGTGCAGAGACCCAGCTGTTTCCCAGCAGGATCCATGACATCAGCGCTGACATCACACCCCCCTCCCCAACCCCTCTGCACCCCTGAGGTTCAACCCTCCTCTGCTTTCCTGCTTCTCCTCCTCCTGCTCACACTGACAGTTGCGTGTACAGTCGCTATAAAAACCAGGTCAGCTGTTATATTTAATATGAGAGTTCAAAACAAACAGTTCCAGCTGGCAAGAAAGCTGTGACGCTGCCATGCAGGACTGTTTACCTCCCGGTAATCTCTGTAAACAGATATCTGCACATGAATGCAGTGTCTGTTGGCGACGGGACAAGACTCAGGTATCAGAAGTGTTCTGGTTTTGGTCAGTAGTCCGAGAGGTATCGATCAATCACATGTGAGCGTCACCTAAACAGACACATCTGAAACACTGAAATGTCATCTCAGAACCCATCAGCTGTGATCTGACGATGATTTAGCTTTATAATGTTTTTTGTAAGTCATATGCAGATATCAGTTTATAGAGATTGGCTGAAATGACCGGCACATGGAAGAGGCTTTATTGTAGTCAGATTGATAGTGATTGGTTTCCAAGATTGACCCCTCGTCCATATTATAATCAGCACAGTTTCAAGATTAGAGTCACCAATCCAGTATCTGACCAAATGTCTCCCCTTCTGTTCCTGAGATATGATGTTAAAACATGATGATGTCACAGTCAAGCTGACCTTTCACCTTTTGGGTGTAAAATGTCATCACTTCATTATTTCATCCTGTCAGACATTGGTGTGAAATTTGCTTATCATCAGCGAATTAATTCTCAACTTAAACAAAAACATGTTTTGTGAGGTCACACTGACCTTGACTTTTGACCACCACATTCTGGTCAGTTAATCTTTGAGTCAAACTTGATATTTGTGCCAAATTTGTAAAAAATCTCTCAAGGTGTTCTTGAGATACTGCGTTTACAAGAATGACCTTGACCTTTGTCCACTAAATTCTAATCAGTTGATCCTTGACTAAAAGCAGATGTTTGTGCAAAATTGGAAGAAATTCCGTCAAGGTGTTCTCGAGATATTGAATTCTCGAGAATGAGACGGATGCAAGGTCACTGTGGCCTTGACTCGTGACCACTTAAGTCTAATAAGTTTATCTTCATGTCCAAGTGAACGTTTGTGCCAAATTTGCAAAGATTCCCTCCAGGCGTTCTTGAGATTTCACAAGAATGAGACAGACGAGAACAATAAAGTTTATCAGACTGAAAATTAAATGTCTTGTTTTTGTACTGTTTAACTGAATATAGGTCATGAAGGATTAGTGCATTTTGTATTCACACTTTAAACAGCGTCCCACCTTTTTTGGAATTTGGGTCGCAGCGAAAATTTGATTTTTGCAGCACAAACTTTAAAACAACAAAATGAAACAATTAATCAGACATCAAAAGACTTGCTGATTCATTTTCTGATGACTGATGAATCGATTCATCTGCAAATTGTTTCATCTCTAGTTTGAGTGCTCATAATATTCCAGAAAATGGAGGAGCAGAGTTATGAATACATTAATCTGTGATCGATTGTGTTGATCTGACAGATCGGGCGCCGCAGGCTGCTGCTCTGACGCTTCCAGGCCGCTCTACACACTGACTGACTGGACTGCATGTTTGCAAACTAAACCCCCTCTAAACACACACACACACACACACACACACACACACACACACACACACACACACACACACTGAGGAGGAAGTAGGACACGCAGCCCTTCATTCATGTCAAACACACATTATAAGTGGGTCGCTCCACACTCGAGGCGACTGCATGTGAAGTTCACTGAGATGATGACGGTGAACGAGACGAGCTCTCTGTTTGCAAACAGTTTATGTTCTCGGAGGAAAAGCTTGATCACGCGAAGCTGAACATAACAATGATTCCGTCTAATTCCAGAGTCACAGAGATCAAACCTCTCTGCACACATACAAACACAAATATCCCGTGACCGCACTGCATTCTGGTTTTTTTCTTGCTCCTGTCGGTGCAGTTTTTGTCTCTGTGACTCTGTGATGGATTTCTGGATGTATGACTGTTTGAAAATCAATGCCTTTTGATGACATCATCAACTGCTGTTATGTTCAAGAACAATCTGACACCTGAGATATAGTGAACTGTAGTTTAAGGAAAGACATGATCCAAATCTTACAACATATTTCAAGACGTTTCTCATGGTTTGTGTGTGATTTTTAACAATGTAGCTCATAAATGCTGGAAACTGGTTAATGACAGGGATGTTCCTGGCGACTAAACAAAAATGTTAATTAGGACTAATCGATGAGTCTAAAAAAGGAAAACACTCAGAAAACAGTCAAAATTTACTATTTAGTAATAGTATCTAAAACATTGTCCCAAAAAATACTGTGTGCATTCAGAGCCCTTTGAAGCCTTTAATCACAATCTGCAACAACCATGTTGGATTTTAAATGCTGCTGAGACACTTTGGGGCGGAGCTAAGCCCATGGAAGCCGCTGACATGAAGCTAAAAACTGACGCCTGATGCACTACAGATAAAAGCTGAGTTGACCTCAACTGTTTTCAGCTCTTGAATGACACTCGAAGCGTCAACAATCATATGTTGTTTCTAGCTGCAGCAGTGTTATTCAGCCGACATTGTGCTGGCTTTATGTGTATGGTTGCACATGGGGATGCCATGGGGCGGCCAAATGTGACGTTAAAGGAAATGACCACTTTAGAATGAAAATACAGACAGTACTTACTGACCCTCATGCCGACAAGAAGTCCAGTGTAGTTTTTTAATCCACAAAACTTGTTCAGGGTATCGGAGGATAACAGCTAGCTGGATTTTATGTCCAAAATAATTTTGAAAATGTAATAAAACTCTGCTAATGCATTTCAAAAACGTCAGAACAGTTCGTTAGTCGTAATCCAAGTGCACTGAAGCCGCGGCATGCAAAATTGACTTGAAAAGATTAACTCCACTTTTATAGCATAATTTCTCACCATGGTCAGTTAGCCTGCCCTGCAGGAGTGTTGTGTTTACATGGCAACTCGCGCGAGACTCGAGAACATTCAGAGACATTCTTGATCTCGAGTCTTGCGAGTTTTAGCGGAGTTTTATTACATTTTCAAAATGATTTTGGACGTGGGTTCCATGCACTTTAAGTTTATAGAAAAATCCAGCTAGCTGTTATCCTCCGATACCCCGAACGAGTTTTGTGGATTAAAAAACTACACTGGACTTCTTGTCGGCATGAGGGTCAGTAAGTACTGTCTGTATTTTCATTCTAAAGTGGCCATTTCCTTTAAAATGGGACTCAGACATTCATCAAAATGATAGATATTTATTTGACCAAATACAAACTTTAGATGCTGTTGGAGTCGAGGTGCTTTGTGGCAGGTAGCAGACACACACAAGCCCAGGACGACGTAACTACGTTAATGAGCGCTTGAGCAACACTTAAACGCAGACTTGGCGAAAATGTAGCTGGTCACAGTGTTGTGTTGTTGCTTGTTGTGTGATTGCAGCACGAGACTATTTTAGGCCCTGATCGCACAGAAAGCAGCTTTTTGTAATAGTTTTTAATAAAAATAAAGCTCGCTGTTTTTGCGTTGCTATGCACCAGTAGTTGGCCAGCAGGGAAAAAATGTTACGTTGGACACTGTCATCTATGAATTAAACACACAAATCCCATTTCTGTTCCTTCCAGGCAGCAGTGACAGGTAACTAATAAAAACTCACTCAATCACTACAAACTGTCAGATTCTTCAACCTCCATCACTTGAAACTTCTCCTCTCTGAGGGATTTAGGATCTCTGCTTGCTGACACATCCATCTGAAGCTAGACGTGCTTACAAAACAAAATAATGGTCAATTTAAACCAGAAAAGGGGCTGCAGTCGAAATTCACTGAGTTTTAGTCGTATTACAGATGTAAAGAGTTTACACGCTCGCAGCGACTACATCGTCTGAGTCCCTCGTCTGTTGCCATGGCATCCGAGGATGACGGTGAACTCGGTGGGATGGGTGACGTTTAACGAGCTTGTGTGTAGGAAGGCATCTGCAGCACGTCGGGGGCGTCTTAACTTATAATTAGAGATTTTACTGAAACATCTGAATGTCATGTTTTAGCAGCAGCCGGTGGAAAGCTTCACAGAGAGCAGAGCTGGATGTGGAGGCAGAGGAAACAGGCCAACAGCAGAGGTCACACCGTCACAACAACTCTGCACGACTGCAAGACTTTCCATAGATTTTCCATGAAAGCACTTTGTTGACCTCACACTGCTCTTCTTCTCTGGTTCAGTCATGTTGTTTTTCACTCCAGTTTCCACTCCAGTTGGGCCAAAAATCAGCTGATGCAGTGAATATGTTAATCAGGTTGGAAAGTACGTTGTGCTGTACACTAATTCCCTCATGTTCTCTGTCTGGAGTATTCGCTTCAAGATCCCAGGATGTGAAACACCACAGAGAGGGAACTCTGGAGTAAAACAACGTATTATCTCACAATCAAATCTGACTCTTAAAACAACTATGATTACATCAAAAAGATCGGTCAGTTTGTGCAGGTTAGTCAGGGATGAGGGATGATAAACCCTGTTGTCACCTGGTGTCAGTAACGTGTGTCTCTGTTTCTACTTTTGTTTCCACTATTCTCTGCCTGCTTTGTAGAGGTCGGGTAAAAAAATCAATACAGCACAGTGCTGCAATATTCTTGTGTGGCGATATCGTATCATTACACAGATGCCAATTTTTGTAATTATTAAAGTGACACTCATCTTTCTGGAAATTTTATGCTTTTCTTTGTTTAGGTTAAAATGCTATTAATAAGCTGATGGCACACTAAAATGTAAGTGAATTCCACCAGAGATAAAAACCTATAATTATACCACTCTCATATGACTCTCAGAAAACTCTATTGAAAGAAAGAAAGAGAGCACACATCAATTTTAAAGTCTCTGCATTGGCTTCCTCTGTGTGCTTCAGAATTGATTTTAAATTGCTTCTATTGTTAATAAAGCTCTTAATGGTCTTAGTCCTACCTACTTATCAGATTTGCTTTTATCGTATGAACTCTCTAGAGCCCTCAGGTCTTCTGGTAGTGGCCTTTTAATCATCCCCAAAGTTAGAACAAACACTCACAGTGAGGCATCATTTCATAACTAACTAGCCTGCCTGAAGACCTGAGGGCTGCAGAGAGTGTTGATATTTTTAAAAGCAAACTCAAGACCTACCTTTTTAGCCTGGCTTTTAATTGAAATGTCTTTTATTTTATTTAATGATTATTATTATCATTATTATTATTTTAATGTATTACTTTTATTTTATTTTATTTTTATTTTGTATTTATGATTATTGTGTGTTTATTCATTTATCTGTATTAATCTGTCTTCCTACCTGGCATATTCTTCTATTTCGTCACTTATTCATTTATTAACTTATTTATTGACAGATCTAAAATTTTCCTGCCTCGGGTGTTTCCCCACTCATGATAGCATTTCCTCAGTTCCTTAGTTCAAAAAGCCTGTTATAATTTAAGTACTTACAATTACAGTCTTTATATGTGTGTGTGTGTTTTTATTGTGTGAAGCACTTTGTGTTGCATTATTTTTGTATGAAAAGTGCCATATAAATAAAGTTTGATCGATTGATTGATTGGCCGAGCGTCCTGTCTGTCTTCCCCACATGGAGGCTTCCGACTGATGTAACCGCTCGCCTAACAAATAAATAATAAATAAATAAATAGTTTCTTCAGTCTACTGGACTCATGTTGCTGCAGTAAAAATGAGTGAAGTGAGACGAGCACACTGAAAACTTTATTAGATAAAACAGACGCTGACAAAGACTTCCTTTGGGGACATCACAAGAAGTTGAAAAAGGAAATAAATCACAATATATCATAATATATTTTTATCGCAATACTCAGCATATCACATCATGTTTAATATTGTAATAATATGGTGTCGTGACTTAAATATTGTTGATAGTATTGTACCGTGGGGCCTCGGGCTAAAGCAAAATAACCAAAACTGACATCCCTAACTTTATATACAGATCTGTTGACCATCTTTGCTGAAGTGCAGATTTTCTGCCACCAGTGTCTTACAAAGTCGGTGGTTATCATGAGACCCAGATTTGAAATCCCGTCAGAAATCTGAGGAGGACCTTCATATTATGTGCTTGATTTTCATTAATGCCAAACACCCATTTCATCCTCTGTTTGTTCAAAACCACTCAAAAACTAAAAATCACTTCCTGTGCAGCAGAAACAACGACCACACAGAGTATGTTTAGAGCAGCTAAACAAAAGTTGTAGTTTTTGTTTCAGTGGGCCAGTGCAGAAGTTTTTAAACTTCATGGTGGCTTTAATAAAGCAGGTGGAGGAGTTTGGGCCGGCTCAGTTTTAGAAAGAAGAACCATCTGTCAGAGGAGCCTGGACAATGCAGGACAAAGTGGGTAACCCACTTGATAAAAATTCCAATCAGCCTTTTCTTTTCTTTTTTCTGAACAAACCAGCGCTCCACATCAGATCACAGACAGAGCAGAAATGCAAATGTGCTGCTTTGATTCATAAAAGCTGCACAGAGAGGAGGAAGGTCCTTAACTTCTGATGAGGAGCTTTATGTTCAGAACTCCAGTTAAAGTGAAATAAATCATACAGTTGCAAACATTGTTGTCGTAAAAATATTAAATTTAGCAGCTTTAAGGAAAGTATACCATTAAAACCTGTGTTTTCAGACTGAGCAGAAAATCAGTGTTTGGAAACATTTGGTGGATTTGAAGACAGCGACTCTGAGGTTAATCTACAGAAAGTGAACATTTCATCCTGATAATCACATTTGCGCTCCGCTCTCCCTCACTGAGCTGCCGTCTGCTCACAGAGCGGATGTGTCGGACTGCAGAGTCTTACTTTGTCTTCTTTAAGACAACAGGGATTACAGGAAGATTAAATTGTGTCAGCCTTCAGTTGCCCTCAATACAGGAAACACCACACAGAGAGCAGGACGACACGGCAGCTCTGAGCTCCGACACAGCTCTCACTGTACAGTCAGAATATGACTTATACTTGCTGTACATTCAACAATAGCCACTGGGTTTTCACTGAGTCCCATCTTTTTCCTGATCAGCGAAGCTAGTTGGTAAATTAAACTTTTACCAAACCCTGTAAGAAGGACGGCAAACACATCCTTTTGTTCAATCAAAGCTTTCAGTGCAGCCATTTGTTCTGCTTTTAAAGAAAATGTACATTCCAGCTCGTTCAACACAATTACCATCGCAGTTTCAAAATCAGTAGCCATGTTGGTTGTTTACGAAATGCCTACACTCCGCTCCTTGTCCCTCCTATTCTGATGACGTGCCCGCCCCAAAGTAATAAATGGTTGTGATTGGCCCGACTGATCTGCGGAGCGAAATTGAATATGAGCTCGCGAGATCAGGATGGTTTCACCAGGGGTGATGTAGTCTCGCTCTCTTTCTCTTAACTCCTGGACGCTGGAGCGATGGAGCCAAGGCTCTGTCTGATGATTGGCTTGAATTAAGTGTGTCTGCTCGTCTCTGTTGCTCTCTGTTTAGACACAACCGACAAATATGTGGGGTAAGTACACAATTTAACCTAGAGTACTGCTTATTGCCTCTGTGAACCTGTCAAGTTTCTCTAACAGGTCACATCCATGTCGTGAAAACATGGATGCTTCACACACAGAGGCAGCACAGAGCGACTAACATCCGACACCGAGCTGTTAAACGGTCCCTCCAGTCTCACACTGAAACGGCTCGGCTCTGTCGTTAAACCCTTTATTAACTGTGCGGGGATGCAAGTTGAGTGATGCTAACAGTTAGCCCTGTTGTCCCGCAGCAGCTGTCTAATGATAAACCAATAGAAAGAGAGTGAGACAGCGGGGCTCAAGACGCTGCATGCAGCTCTACAACCACATGAGATTTACCTGTTTAAATAATCAAATTTGTTGTAAAGTTGTGGTGATTGTACAGAATTGCAAGTGTTCACAGGGGCTGGCTGAATTTGAGTTAGCTGTTGATAACACAACATCCAGGAGGGATTGAAAGGACCATGCATGAGAGCTCAATTTTCTCAAAAGCACAATGGACAGACCAATCGATTTGTTTGTGAGGCTCAGTTTAACAGATGCCTTCACTGATGCCTTTTGTTGAGGACACAGTTTCCAGATTATGGATGAGCACAGGCCACAACTTCTCTACACACTAGTGGGATGACAGATTACTAAAACTGATTTTGTTTCTCCATAAAAATCAATATCCACTACTGTACAATCCCACACACCACAGCCCCCCCGAGGAGCTGCTGACTTCTTCACCTCTGAAAGATACTGTAAGAAACAAGCAACACCTCCGTCCTGCTGGACAGGCAGCGTGGGAGGACACACAGCCGAGCGGCTCATCACAAACAACAAATCAACTCTACCATCTTCTCAGTTTTCACAAGACTGAAACTATTTCAGTGGCGTTTTTCAGGATGTTCCCTCAAGGCGTTCTTGAGATATCGTGTTCATGAGAACAGGATGCACATACCTACATCCATATGTTCCTATATACGGTAGGACAATCTGAAAACATAATGCCTCCTGCCACAGCTATCACCGGTGCGGACGCATAACAAAACTATCAGACTTATACCGAAGACACAAGAGAGGAACATGACCTGATGGTGATGGAGGTCACTGGTGAGTTTAATTTTTTTCTTTAAAAAACTGCTGTCTTCTCTCTGACTTGCAACAACAGAGCATTAAGTTGATGGATTAGCGGTTTCCTTCAAGTTGACTTTAATGGAAATGAATGGAAACAAAAAGCTCCCTGGAAGGAACGAAATCAATCTTAAGTCTGACAGTATGGTTTGGAAATCAGTGAGCAGTGATGAGCTGCAGTAAAATAAGCTAAAACATGTACAAACAAACCTTCACTTCATGCCGAGCAGAAAGGTCACACAGGTGTCCTTTCCCTCTTCATAATACAGTTACCCGAATCTCTGTAAACCCATTTAACCACCTTCCATATTCATAACACCCCACCCCAAAAACCCCATAATTTGCCTGACAACTGTGTATGACCCCCTCACTGACGTCGCATTAACGTTGCAGCAATATTTTGGGACACAAAGAAGAGTCCTGTGGGAGGGGGATTTCCCGCTGCTTAAATCTGGAGCAGTGAGGGGATTATTCTTCCAGGGAGCCGGAGAGGAGGAGATGAAGAGACGGAGAGATAAGAGGGTGGAGGGGAGGATAAGCTGCTGAGAGAGGGGGGACAGAGGGGTGGTGGTGCTGCTGGGTGAAGGGGGGTCTGAGTCTAGAGAGAGCTGGAAGCCGTCAACGCAAACACGAGGTCAAGAAGGAGCCGCCAGTGGTCAAAAAGTGACTGAAGCAGCGCAAGATCAGAATCCTTCATCACTGACATTCATCCATCTGTGCTCGGCCGGTTAAAAGCAAATGTCAGACTCTAAAATATTGTGTGCTGTATATCCAGCATACATCACATCACTGCACCATAGCAACAAAACTTCCCTCAATCTAAACAGATGCTGGGTCGCCATAGCAACCGGGTAAAGTGGAGGTTTCTGGCACAACTTGGGCTTTTTGAGAGGTGCACAGAGACGGGGGAGCAGTCTTAAAAGGGTCAGAGGAACGAGGAAGAGAGCTTTAAAGCCGACACACGGCTGTGAGCACCACTCAGCTGGAGATCTGTACGTCTCTCTACTCGCGCTAACAAATCACTTACGCCTTTCATTCATCTGATGCTCTGGTCAGTTGGGGTGTGTTCGTAAATACAATCAAGTAGAAGACTGATAGACTGATAAACATACAGTACAATGGTACTGGTGTGTACCTAACAATTACACAGGGAGGTGTTTCTGTTATTTTGCCTCACTGATATAAATGGATGGACGAGCTGCTTTATAAAACACTTTCCAACAACTAAACAATTTAAACACAGAAAGGCATGAAGCAAATATATAAAGGAAACATAAGGCCATACAAAAGACACGTAAAGAGGATTCAAAAAAGAAATTAGAATTACCATGCCTCCGCGAACCGGTCAAGATGCACTCATGCCGGCTTCACACTACACGACATTTCAGTCATTGTCAGATCAGGTGGTTGTGGGGTCATTAAGTCGTGCCGTGACTTGGCCGAAAGACATGACAGACATGACAGACTACACGTTGGTCCACCACCAATCACCCCTGGTCATCTTTCACGATGTGTATGATGACACTGGATTATTCTTTTATTATCTATTCTCTATTTTTATCATAATATGTATTATTTCAGTCACTATGGCTGTTTATGTTCTGGCCGAAATGTTACCGTAGTAACGTAAAAGTGCCACCAAATGGGCGGAGCTACATTTGAAGTACTGCAGGCGAACTATGACAGTCACTGAATCCTTCGCAACAAATTCTGCAAATGTTTCAAAATAAAAGCCTTTTTAGAAAATGGAGGGACTGGAATTATAATGGGCTTTTAATTTTTAATGGGCACAGGAAGTGTTGAGTTTGAAAGTTGTTGACGTACAGTTTCCACGGCAGCAGATCGCTCTGTGCTCCTACTGGTCCAAGTGACGGCTGCGACGGGAGCAGTCGTGAACTACAAAAAGAAAATCAAACATTCTAGACTTTCTGTCGGGACGTCCAGAGGCGTCCCAGATGTGGCGTCGGTTGTCGTCTACTATGACACCCTACACAAGATGAAACGATGGATTATGGAATACGACATTTTTTGTTGTTCATGGTTCGAGCAGACGCCATGCGATGCTGCGTCAGGCTGTAATTGGGCTGATATCGTGTAGTGTGTACCCGGCGTTACACTTTACATCAGACAAGTCCAGCCTGAGGGCCAATCATGGCCTGTGAACCACCTCCTCTTTAAATAACCTGTGGCTTGTCTTTCAAAATATACTAATTGTGGCCCTCGAAACAATATTGATTAATCTAGTAAGATCACTTTGCTTCATTTCCTGTCACCTCACAACAGCAGGACCGTTATACAGTTTGAGGACATGCGTCAAGGAGGAACTACAGATGGGGAGCTGTAAATGTGTTTTCATGAACAGGCAGTAAACCAGAGCAAAGGGACAGTTATCTAACAGCAGGCATTTCCTGCTAGGTAGCAGACATGGCCACAGCAAAGAACCCAGGTAGCTAAAACGACCTAGCCTTAATGTGCTAACTGGCTAACTAGTGTCAAAACGGTCTTCTGGTCTGTTTTTGAATGAGGATTATATACTACCGCCATCTGCTGGTGTGGAGAGTTATTTCCGCTCACGCAAGTGCAGAACATATGTGCTGGTTGGCCGTTGGCTGAAGTCTTTGCAGTGTGTTCATGTCCAACTTTCTTGCCAAGACACAGGCAACGAGAGCAGATGCAGCGGGGGGGTTTTGTTGCTGCTAGTTCCCTGAAGTCAGTTTGATGCTTCTGGGCCTAAAGGGCTACTGACCGAACGTTGGTATTTGACAAGATAGCAGTAAGATGGCAGTAAGAATGTGCTGACATGGTAGATTGGAGTTGGGTTGTCATCCAAATGTAGCGCAAAAATTGGCAAAAGAAAATGCTTATTTATGCACTTTTCCATCAACTGCTGTTATGGGACTATTGGGATTAATTCATCATTGAGTTTAGCAGTAAGTGGTGCTTATTCTCTAGTCAGGTACCACTGGAGAAAAGAGGGGCACAACTAGATGGCGTAATTATAGGAGCACCAGTGAAACCTCAAATGAAGAAAAATGGATATATATAATAAGAGAGAACACTGTGCGATGGAAATAGAGTTTTAGAATTAATATTACAGCGGTGTGCTCTTATAAGAATTCTGCTAACAACCCTATGTGTATATATTTGCTGTTTATAAGCACCCTGAGGCGACGAAGAAAGCTCACAGTGACCTATGCAATGACAGTGCATCATGACTCTACATCATTTATTGAATTTATTGAATATGAATTTTCTTCCTCATTTCATTAGAGTAACTTCACTGCAGCCTCAGCTGGTGCGATCTTTATTTTCACCATTTCAAATTTCATGTCTTGTCATCTTCTCCCAGCACCACTCTCAACCTCCACATAATCATTTAACACTTCTCTAGCAGAAGCCAGTATTTCTCTGTTTGTTCGCAGCACCATCACTGACAACTCCTCAGCGGCCTTGGGGAACACAACAAATCTGATTGTGTTTGTTGTGTTAGTGAGCTCTAATCTGTCCCGGACTATTAGCTGAGTTATAATGAGCAGTGTTATGACTTTAATGTAAGTAAAATAACCTGGTAAAGGTGACAGTAGAAATGACTGCAGTATGGCTTTGATGAATGCATGAAAACACACCAAATTGCATCGCAAGAGCCTCACCATTACGTGTGCATGGCTACATGGACTGACTGGCTGACTGGTTGGTTGTTTGGTTGAAAGATTGATTAATGAAAGTGGATTTCTTTGTTCTGCATCTCCGTGGTTTACTACGCAGCTGTGATAGAACACAGAACCTCCAGAGAAACATCCGGATTGTCATGGGGGATAATCGTGTCTAGAAGGAAGACGAAAACAAAGCTTCCTTAATACAATCCGCCCTCTGCTTGTTCAAGTAACAAGCTCATATTCCCCACAACCTTCCTTTCTCTTCATTTCTCTTCTGCAAAGGAGTCTTGGCACATCCGAGCTGCCGCTGGCAACACCACAACGCCGCCAAACTTCACGGCTCTTGGTTTTACAATGGAAGTGAAGCGATGGATGGAAGGAGGGGAGGCGTAAATGAGACAGAGGATGATGGGAGGAAGTCGTTTGATATGAAGCCCTGAGGAGCAGAGATCAAGCAAGAGACAGAGACGGGGAAGGCGAAGGGGGGAAGGGGAAGCGTTGGGATGAACAGGAATAGCGGCGTGACGAAGCCCCTTGCCCACTCACGTCTTTCCCTCAGGGAGCGTCGACGACACGCGTGCTCCTCTGAAGCCCACAAGACTTTAATTAGAACAACATAAAGCCTTCAAGAGTGGAGCAGAGGAGGAGGAAGAGGAGGAGGAAGCAGAACAATGAAAGTCCTCACAAACCATCCAGTCTGTCTCAGCTCAAACTCATCACAGAATGTCTGCAGAGAGTTATTGTCATGTCTTGCAGGGTAAAAAAAGAAAACAGCGATGCAGGTTTATTTAAACATGCTGATGTGTATCCGTAACCACCAGTTTAACTGACGTGTTACCAAACAAGGTACAAATTATTTTCTTTGTGAAATAAAACTTTTATCTTCTCTCTTGTCACCAATAAGAGTAGCGCTCATTAGGCATGTGCGGTATGTATTTTGTCATACCGTAAATACCTTCCAGGAAATTCACTAGGGCACACGGTATTTGACTGTATTAGTGTGCTACTGTATTTTTGACAGCATTGAAAATTATACCGTCGGGATCTCTAAATACCGTGGTATACCGTAATACCATGATACTGCTCAAGCTTAGCATTCGTCCACCATCATCCACCAGGTGATTGCCATCACATTCAGTCCTCTAACCCCTCCCAGCCTCCTAAAATGCTCGTCAGATGTGTTAACAGCAACATAGAGGTGGTCTGCTGAGCAGACACTCAGCAAGGTAACAGACATTATTACCATCTAAGCATCAAATCTATCTTACTGACAGGTCACAGACAGTCCTTGCCGATGGTCAGAGGCCATCTTCCAAGTCAATTGCCCGGGGCATGCCCCAAGGGTCTATTCTGGGGCCTATCTTGTTCACGATTTATATAAACATTGGCACAGATATACAAAATTCTGATTCATCTAACTTTCATCTGTATGCAGATGATACAATTGTTTATTCTTGTGCCTCCTCTCTGTCTTGCGCTTTTCAGCACCTCCAAAAATTGTTTAGCTTAATTCAGGCTGATTTTAAAAATCTTAAACTGGTTTTAAATGTTAGTAAAACAAGATCCAACTCCCAACCTCTTGTTCCTTACATTTTCACCACTGATGGAAAGTGCATAGAACAGGTGGCTTCCTATAAATATCATGGAGTCTGGCTTGATTCTAAACTTACTTTTTCTATTCATTTGGATAATCTTGCAAAAAACTCAGGATTAAATTAGGATTAGATTAGTATTGTTTTAATCTCACTGCCAAAAAGAGACTTGTCATGGCTACCTTTCTTCCCATGATTGATCATGGTGATGTTCTCTATATGCATGCCTCTGCTGCATCCCTTAAGGCTATAGACACTGTCTATCATGGTGCCTTGTGTTTCATTTTGAATGCCAAATCTCTCACCCATCATTGTTTCTTATATGAGGGGTCTGGTCTGATATCACTGAACTATCGCAGATGGCTCTACTGGCATATTATCATCTACAAAGCCATCTTAGGGCTACTCCCTGGCTATTTGAACCGCCTCCTCAATCGCTCTTCTAGTGGGTACAACCTGCGCTCTCAGGACTTTTTGTTGTTCTTGGTCCCTCACGCCTTCACTGAATTTGGGAAGACCACTTTTAGTTACTATGCCCCTTGGTCCTGGAATCAGCTCCAGAAAATGCTAAAATTGGCTGACTTTGTTTCCTTGGGTGATTTTAAATGTTTGTTACAGTCTGTAAAAACAGAAGTCTGTAGCTGCTTTCTTTGAATTTGATGTGTACTGTATGTACTTTATGTTATCTGTGTACTGTTGTGTTAATGTTTTCTGTTGCTGTATTGTTGTAGCTTTAGTTTGCTGCCTTCTTGGCCAGGGCTCCCTTGTAAAAGAGACGTCAATCTCAGTGGGACTCACCTGGTTAAATAAAGGATAAATTAAAAAAATAAAATAAAAAATAAAATCAAATAAGTCCGAGCTGTCAGTGATGGAATGATCAGAAACAGACCTGCATTTCTGGTATTTTTCAAGAGTTTTACTCTCGCTGGACAAAGAGAATGAAGCCTCGACTGAAACCTTTCTCGAATAACTTGTGACTCAACCTGAACTTAATGCAAACAACTTTTGACTTGATTTCTGGACTTCTAAATACTTTGACACTTGACTCTGGCTTGCCGGAGGGCGGAGCCCTCAATTTACCTGTCTATCTACATTTCAACCGTCACCTATAGTCATGAGCTTTGGGTTGTGAAAGAAAGAATGAGAATGTGTTTACAAGTGGCCAAAACGAGTTTCCTCCGTAGGGCGGCTGGGCTCAGTCTCATAACATTTTTCCACCAATATTAGCGCATGTCTGCAGGTTTTTCTGGAAAATCTGCTAAAAACAGACGATGGACTCCGATCACATTGTGAGTAGACCAAAGCCATGTACACAGATCTGCAGCAGATGTGCGCGCAAAGCTCAGATTTTACGACCGCGCGGACTACGCTCTGCGCACCAGTAACTGCTCAGCATGTATTTTTCACATCGCAGGGATTTTTCACAGACATTTTTACAGGAAACTACAACGCGGAAGTGCGCTCGACTATGGAAGCCCAAATGACTGCGGACATTCCTCGCGGAGTCCGCTCCGCTTATAGTTCGCCCAAGTATGTTCGGGCCTTTAGACATATCCCACAAGACTTAAAATCAGCTGTGCCAATTTTCCAGAGTGAGCGTAGCATCACCTTAAAGCCCTTAATATCCACCAGAGAATGACTGTGACTCTGTGAGACTAACACACACAGGCTGAAGCTTCAACCTCCTCAGGGACCGGAGGAAATTGGTTGTTTTGGCCATATTGGAGGTCGACGCTGAGCCACAGTAAGAGGCAGTGATTTATCAGCATCACACTGCAGAGAAAAACACAAGAACGTGCCCTCATATCAGCTCCCCAGAGAAAGAAGGGAGAGAAATGAAGACTATTATCGTGCAATATAACACCAATCACCCCACAGGGACCATTTACGTTTTATCTCATCTTGCTGTGCTGTGACTGATTTGCTGCGTACGCTTGGACATGTTAGAGGAGGGAGAAAATAAACTGCACTCACATAAATATTTAAGGTGCAGAGTATGAATGAAAACCAAGAATCAAGGCAGCAGGTAAGATGGTTTTCTGTAAGCGTAAGTAACAGTGAGAGCAACTCGCTGCCAAGCCAGCCTGATTATGTTGCTTCAGTGGATTGAGGAGTAAATTGCCTTGTTTGCTTTGCGCTCCCCTCGGCTGTTGCTACTGGCGGTGTTATCCGCTGCCTCGAGACTCTGATCAGTGGCTGTTTGTCCTTTTAGCTGCCAGAGCTTTCCCGTCTGCGCCGAAGAGGTTTTGGATCGAGTGTTAGTTGAGTGATGATCCGCAGCATCATGAGCAAAGCTGTTATGGGCTTCACCATTTTTCTCGCAGCCTATGTGTAAAGATGTGTGTCTATATATTTAGAGATATTTGTTCTGGGTCTCCCGTAAAATTCATGTAGTGACTGTGGATCTGGTGTAGCAAGCAGCGTCTGTTCATCTGCACCACGAAAATAAACGTGCTGCGCCCTAACAGTCGACCAAACGTTAGTCGATCAGAAAGGTCATTAGTCTGCAAGATTTCATTGGTCGTGTAGATGCAGACAAAAAAACAAAACACATTGAAACTCTATCAGGAGCTGCACCTTGTCAAAATAAATCCAAACCTTTATGACTGGACCATGTGTGACTTTACTTTGAAAGGACAGACACAGGAAGTGTCCACGCTCAGCAGTCAGACAGGAGTCAGGTTAATCTCCAGGGCTGGTACCTGCGGTTATTCCACAGGCTAGTTAATAACATGTCGGGCAGGAAATCCAAAGTGTGGGATCATTTTGAGAAGGTGAAGGACGAACCCAAGGTGATATGTAAACTCATCCTCATTGGTCGACTACAAACATGACGTATCATGTGAAACATGGAAGTAGCTACATGCCCATTAGCCCACAGCGTCATTAACAGGCGGCTCGCTCAGTGTGTGACGTGCACTTATAGATAAAATATAGGCCTATATTAATGAAGGTTCATTAGTACGGTTTTGTATTTCTCTGTAATGTAGCACAGTGTTAACAATGTTACTGATACTATTCTTTCTCACACCTTCAACTCAAACCACCAAAATATATCATTTAATCATTACATTCATATCAAAAACATGCGGGAGACTAGTCCACTGATGGACCCTGATGACTGTTGGGCGACTAGGAACACAAATACAGTCAAAAACCACAAAGTTCACAATAAAACAGCGAAAAGCAGCTTTAAACCCAGAGGCTCCCTCAGAGGAAATGTAGGTTTGAATAATTCTCCTTGACTTTGAGGCAGAAACCTGCGACTGTGTGGAAAGACTATTATTATCTAATATTATTACCATCATTATCTCTTCTGATAAGCACCCTCATTAAGTGGATCTAATTTCAGCACTGTGTGTACGCACATTATCCACTGAGTCTGAGGCAGGCTGGGAGTCCTGCTCAGTCACACACACACACACACACACACACACACACACACACACACACACACACACACACACACACACACACACACACACACACAGCATCTATCAGACCAGAGGAATTCACTGTGTGTTTGTGTTTCAGCACTCACCCCAGATACCACCTACGCTTGACACTTTTAAACTCCACTTGCTGTGCATGTGTGTGTGTGTGTGTGTGTGTGTGTGTGTGTGTGTGTGTGTGTGTGCGTGTGTGTGTGTGTCTGTAACAGAGAGCCTGCCAATCCTCACGCTCACTGCTGAAAGTATGTGTGTGTTTGTGTGTCAGTGTGTGTGGGTGTATTGTGTACTGAGTCGTGTGTGTGTGTGTGTGTGTGTGTGTGTGTGTGTGTGTGCAGAGCAGGCAGGAGAGCCCAGGAATTTTCTCTTCACACTGATACAACTGCGTGCACACGTGTGTTTGTGTGTGTGTGTGTGAGCTGTCGACACTTTCTGGTAATTCTCAGCCTCCCACTTTTGCCTCTGACTCCGAGCTGTCAACTCTCGAAGGTCAAAGGTCATTAAAGCCAAAAGATGACGATTAACACTCCTGATGTTACAATGTCGACCGGCTCAGGATTTTTCCTGGATCACCATGGACGTACATCACCGACCACAAACGCATTAGACAGGTCACCATATCTCAGACACACTCCTCGTGAGGTCTGAAATGCATCTCGGTTCAAATTTGTTCGAACTTGACTCGACAAGCGATTTAATGGTGGCCATTTTCAGTTAGTCTGATGTTAAATCAACAGTTTGAACCTTGTTCCTGCCTGGTTCCAGACCTCTCCATCACCACCCACATCTCTGACCTGTTCACTGAATTAAATAGGTCTAGTGTTATGCTCACTGACAGCAGTTTCCCTGGTTGGATAAACAATATACCAATCAGATCCTGGAAACCGGCTAAAGGAGGGATGCATCATCTTCCCAGCAAGATACATCCATGGAAAACTGTGACAGGAAACCTGCAACAAGCGTGGGCGATATCAAAAGAGACAGTTTGTTCTCTTGTCAACTTACAGAAAATAAAAATTCAAGTATCCTGCTCCGGGCAAACGTTACTGCCTCTTCTGTTTTTAGGGCGAAACTAAATATCCTCCCTCAACCAGAGACAAGTTCAGTTCAAGTGAAATGCATAAAATGACAATATCGCAGAAATCAATAATAAATTCTCATGCCATTCTTTTAAGCCACTGACATGAGACTTGTTTCAGCGTTTTGCTACTCTCGCCCTCTCCTCTGGCTCTCTGCCTCTTACAGACACAAATAGAAGAACAAAAATCAGGAACATGATGCATCACACGTACTCCCCCTCCCATCCAGAGCACCTTCTCCGAGGCGACATTTTGAGGCGGTGAGAGGTGTGTTTCTGTATCTGCAGGGCTCCAGACCGAGACTATCTCGTCACATTTTGTGACCATGGAGCACCACTGTGACTTGCAGATATTATTAATACATGGACTAGAGAGCTGTTAGTTTGTTTCCTGCTCATGGTAAATAAATCATTACATTTAATAGCGTGGCATTACCAGTTTAATTCAATAAGATTAACAATGGTGTGAGAAGGCAAGGGTGTGTGTTTTTCTATCTGCAGGGCTCCAGACTGCAACTATTTAGTCACATCTGCAACCACGGAGCACCAGTGTGACTTGCAAATATTGTTAATACATGGACTGGAGAGCTGATACTTTGTTTCCAGAGCTCCAAACCAGGATTATTTGGTCACATTTTGTGACTATGGAGCACCACTGCAACTTACAAATATTTTTATTATATGGACTGGAGAGCTGTTAGTTTGTTTCCAGCTCACAATAAATAAATCATCACATTTAACAGCATTGCATTCACGATTTAACTCACTAAGATTAACGACTGCACAAGCAGGCGAGGGCGTGTGTTTGTTTTAGAATAAACCCTCACATTTAACAGCGTCACTAATAGTTTAACTTTCTAACTGTTAACATCTAACTGTTGACCTGAAGCTTCAAGTTCACAGCAAAAACACCAACACATCCGGCTTGAGACAACCTGCGGCTTCAGAATAAAAGCACCAGTGGTTCAGTTTTGATTTACTTCATTATAACATTTTCTAATTTAACTTTATTAGAGAACAGTCACTACTTAAATTAACTTTATTGCAACTGTAGTTTATTTAGTAGTTTAGTAGTCTACAGTAGTTTAAAGGAGATTTCAAAATGTCAAGATATATGTCATGTATCCTGATCCAACCTAAAAATATTGCAGTATTATTCATTGGCCGTATCGCCCAGCCCCGGTCCAGATATTTTATAAGTTTTACATAAAAGAACCATGAATTTCTCATAGAACATGTCCCTACTACTAACTGGCAGTACTGATGAAGGATCCAGTCAGCTTCAGACTGATTTGACCCTTGTGTGCCGCCCTCGGGTCAAAACCGGAGGGCTTCCGCTCTCTTTGACCTGCATCAGTGCTGTGGATCCACAGTGGGTTTGATCTGTTCAGAGCAGGTCAAACTGGAATCAGGTCAGCAGTCTGACTGAATCAGTCATCAGAGCTTCACAGCAGTTTGGAGACTCTGGTCATGGCTGCTGTGCATCCATGATGCCCTGCAAGATTTCCCACTGATTTACACTAAACGCCGAGTCAGTTCCACAAGCTTTGAGGCGAGCGCTGCTGGCAACACGCTCAGGAAGTGATTCACAGCCACAGAGAAGAGATGACTATCCAGAGACACTCACAGTGAGCGTGACAGCAGAACAAGCTTCAGGACACCAAGACTAAGGATACATCTTCAACCTCAAAGGCTTGGAGTTTATATTTCTCTGTGATCATCCTCAGTTCAAACTGTTCATGTCTCTGATTTACACTTTCAGTGTTTCAACTTATTAGAAATATCAGTAAAACTACCACAAGTGTGAGGGGTAAATCCATTCACGCACCGCCGTCCCCTCCTGTCGTCATGTGCGTATGACATTGCTTCCTGTGCGTACCACACTCGAACTCACTTGAATCGTGTTCGTCGTAAGCCCACAGTACCTGAGGTTTCACACAGACTTGTCCGACTGTGAAGTGCAAAACTGAGTGCTTCTTCAAGAGCCTCCATGTTTGAAAATCTGCGAAAAACCACTTGTAAACAGGATATGAATAAATATCTACACACACATATTTACTGCTGGTCTATTCGCACAGGATTAGTATTACCTGAGGTAATTGTCTGAGACCCTTTTACAGAAGGTAAAAGTCACGGTAATCTTTACTGACATTGTGCGGTAATGATTACTGACATGGCACATTCGGACGGGACTAAAATCTCTGGTAATTATTACTTTACCCCACGTACCTATGTACGGTAAAACTAATCCCGTCCGAATAGGGCTTTAGATGCAGTGAGAAAATATGGATGATTTAATATTCAGTAGCCCTGACCGAACCTAATCAAACTGACTCCACTAATGTTAACACAACAAACACAAGGAACAGTTCTGACTCTTCATACCTGCCAACATCAGGCTGTGAAAAAGACAAATGGCCTGCCCTCAGTGCACCTGCCCCCATTTAACCCGACACTACAAATGAGCATAATAACATGGTGAGGTGTTGGGCAGGCAGAGATCAGACCCTCGGCACAATCCTGTTGTCTTTCTCTGGAACTGTGAAAGACGTCTACACCATGACATGTGTTGCCCTCTGGACAGGGTGCTGCAGCTGTTCTTCTTCTTCTCTCTATTTACTTTGCAAAGCAAGTTTAAAGGTACATGTACGGCCACCCACTGTGTCAGGTGTGGAGATGCTGCCCCGATTAAGTCAATCAAAGCAGTCTGGCTTCATATTTTCGGCGCTATTTATCAGCTATAACTTTAATTTCATGAGCATTCTTTGGACATTTACTGCAGTTTTCCATACGCAGCCTCTTGTGTGTTTGTGGCTGGCTTTGTGTGTTCTCATGGATGCCATGTACAAAAATCCCAACAACATCTGAATGCACCATGAAAAGACAACACAAAAGTCAAACCGTCATTTAAAGTGAAGGACAAGTTACTGATTCACGGCACACACCTGGTCTGTGGAGGTTATTCTGTAAGAGAACCGGTTAATCTTAGGACACAGGGCATGAAGCACACTCTTCACTCAAATAAGAAAAAAACAAAACAAATAAAACTGTGTTATCTTGTGCAGCAATAGAGAATAACATCTAGACGTCAAGTGTGTGATGACATCTGGCTGCTACCTGACCTGTTTTAATCCTTTTTTTACTTTTTAAACCTCACTTTTGGCCCCACTGTGCAGCCCTGGCCTGGCTGTAGTGTAACTTTTACTGTGCTGGCTGTATCCACTCCCAGTTCATGTCAGGCTGCAGGGAAAGCGTGCTCATGTCACGGGAAATCTTGGCTGAAGGCCTGGTTAAACAAAGCCTGGTTACAGCGCTGAGGCGTGGCTCAGGGTGGCATTCTGCTCTGCTGTGGACGCCCGTCTGAAAAACAAGCAGGTGTGCATGCCATTCCTTATACGGCAGCTTTACAGACAGACAGACAGACAGACAATAAGAAAAGAAAGAGTGTTGAGGAGGAAGAGGAAGGGAAGGAGGTCGTCCAGCTGAGTTTCAGAAACATGGGCCGAGCCCTGTTTGTGTTGTTCTTGCACAAAGAGAAGAAGGATTGTTGTCGCAGCTCGTCGGAGCTGAAGGCGGAGGATCGTCAGGTTCACTGGTTACATAAGACACTTTTCTTTCCTTCTCATGCGTGTAACTTCATACACTGTAGAAGCCTCCAGCTGCATTATTTAGATATAAAGCAGTGGAGTGGTGCTGTTACGTGAGAAGTGACGCTCTGCACTGGGAGGCTTCTGCGTAGTAAGAGGAGTAAAACTGGTTTGATATCATTTTGAATATGATTGTGAATCCAGAATTGACGCTGTTTACCAAGTCAAAACAAACTCTGTGCAGCTGAGAACATAAAGCAGTTTGCAGGGAGCACATTCACCAGACAACAGCCAAAACATTAAGGGTCAGGGAGGGACGGCCTCCCAGAGTAGGCACGGCAGAGTTGGTTGAGTTAACATGCTAATGTTTTGGTAGCAAAAGTCAGTCAGAGAGATGAGCTCCTTCAGAGGAAACTTCACATGTTGGCACAGAGAGAGAGAGAGGGAGAGAGAGGGAGAGAGAGAGAGAGAGAGAGAGAGAGAGAGAGAGAGAGAGAGAGAGACAGCCCAACAGTCACAACAACCCCAAACATAGAGAGCATCTGTGCTCACACAACATGTCTGTGGTGCTGCTTTGGGTTCTCAAAGCTCTGCTGGGTCCAAAGTGGATGAGACAGTCCTACAATGGGATATGAGCTACTTAAAAGAGCCTGGAAAGCTTTTCTCACATCAGCAATTAGACTCATCCCGTGGAATGAGCACAATGCTTTAATAATGATAATAATAATAATTAAAGATAAAATCATTTCGAGCAGATTTAGATCAGTAAATCTGGTATTTTGCCGAATGGAAACTGGATCCAAAATGGAGTCGGCTTTCAGTGCTTCTGTGTCAGTGAATGTTAAGTATAAAAAGGTGTGTGCAAGTTGGGCAGAAGTTGAAGTTACTTTACAGGATGAGCTCCTCCATTTTAACCTTACTATGATCCTCCACATGTGAGAATTACAGGAAGGAAAAATGATGAGGGAGTGGGCAGGGTTATATGTGACATGCAGGGCTCCTGAACAGAACAGAAATCCTAAAGAACTTTTTCTGTGCTGGAAATCTGGTCTTTTCATAAAACAGGGCTGTCTATGTCTAAATTGAAGCTACATGACCAGAGAAAACAGAGTTTTAGTCACATTTTAGCCATTTTTATCCTTCTAGTTTTAGGCGATGAAAATTCACAACATTTTAGTCAACTTTAAGTCATTACATTTTCTATATCTGTTTTCATCTTTAAACTAACCCAGTGAGTCTGATTCATGGATCATAAATCAGACTCAAGGTGACAGGTTGTATAAATTAATGTGTGTGTCATGTCTCCAGCAGTGTGTGACAGGTTTAAGGGCTGTTCAGACGGGTTCAGCCTCCATTTTCACTATGCAGGAAACAGTATGGTGCCCACTTCCTGTTTAAGAACTCTCACTATTACAACTAAACAGGGCACTAAAATCTGTGTCTAAAGAACATTTTAGGCGAGAAATAGGCAGTGCAGTAACATAATCTTGGTTTATATTTGACCTGCACAGCCTAGTTTTACAGTTTGATTGGCACATAGTTTGAGTTTGAGAGAGAAAGAGGGACGGGTCTGTCTCAGACTCAGACTATACTCCAAGGGAGATCTAGGCACTGATAAGATGGAGGGAAGTATTGCACAGTTCATTTACACATACTACGCACAGTATTATGATACAAACTTCATTTAAAATTGGCGAGGTATCCTTATTGAGTCTATTCAGCTGCACAACCCTCAAAATGCAATATCTTAATATGATGTTTGGATCTCGAGGGAGTATACGTCAGCACACCTAATGTTTGCTGTATATCATCAGATATATGTGGCAGGTTTGTCTATTCAACTAACTGGAACAGGCCACAAGAAAAAAAAAAAGCAAAGATACATTCAAAAATTTTCAGAAACATTCAAAAACATCTCACGATGTCGACAATCTTGGAAAATATTTCTGGTCCATGTTCTTCAGCCTCAACAGCCTAAATTTTCACAACATCTAAATCAAGTCTGTTCCACTGTCTGTGAAATATCTTCAACTAACAAACATTCACAAAAAATGAAACGCAACAGAAATCCTTTACTTTCCATTGATGGTATTAATTCTCCATCTAACACCTGGATGTGCACACCATGTCCATTTAGTTGAGGTAGATGATCTGTAGGGTTTGTTTTTGCTGCACGGCATTAACGCAGCAAAGCCACTGATACTTGCAGCACAACCTCAAACAGTACAGTAGATATCTCGCCTGGTTCCAGACCTCTGAGTCACCTCCCACGTCGCAGATATTTACAGTTTCCCTGCTCGGAAGGTGCAGATGAGTAACCTCAAAAACACTACATTACTATGAAATTATGAGCATCTGCTACATACAATGTCAAGCAAAACAATCAGGGGCACCTCATTCACTGTTCTAACTATGAGAGTGTATTAGGACACAAATCAAATTAAAGACGCTGCAATAAACAATGATTCTGACTTTTTTTCCCCGTTTGCAGAATGAACACTCTCCAGAGCACACTGAAAATGAAAACTGAAGAAACACAGCTGAAAGACCTCTGCACTAAATTTACATCAGGTACAACACAGATCGTGTGTGACGCAGTGTGTCTCCTGTATAAAGCACGTGCAGGGCTGCAGAGGCTGTACTAACACGGTGCGGAGGACTGTGAACAATGTGTCAAACTGTCTGCACACACGAGCACAAATGCACACAAACAGACACAGAGCAGCAGAGGCCCGAGCACATGAGCACATCTGTCCGCCTGTGCGGGGAAATATCATTTAATTAGTGAAGGAAATGGGCTGCAGAAACAAGGCAGCGGAAAGATAAGAGCGGGAGAATTACTCATCGCTCCAGCAGTGATGCTGCACATGCCGAAGGTCCCCCCACCCCCAAGACATCACATCCTTCACTATCTGAACACTTTACTCTGACGGTACGCTGGGTACGTGTGCAAGCTCGTCGAAGTACATCTGCTCTAGTGCTGCACTTAAAGGTCCAGTGTGTAGGACTTAGGAGGATACATTGGCAGATATGGAATATTATATAACAGAAATGTTTTCTTTAGTGTATAATCACCTGAAAAAAAAGAGCAGTTGTGTTTTTGGTACCTCAGAATGAGCTGTTTAATCTACATATGGAGCAGATCCTTGTTTATGGAGATCACCACGTTGAACCGCCATGTTTCTACAGTAGTCCAGAATGGACCAAACACGAGCTCCAGATAAGGACATTTGCGTTTTCGCATCGGCCACTGAAGATAGCAGCCCCTTTGCAGTGAGAGCATCAGAAAAACACTGATTTTCTAACTGCTTTATTCTGTGTTTCTATTGATTTAAATCACCTGCTGTTTGTTTCTGAGGAGAAAGACATCTCTGCAGATAACTCAGCTCCCAGAAAAAAAACTCCTAACCGTCTGGATCCTAAGCTATCAGAGAAAAAGGTGAGCACACGTCAGCAGGTTCTGCGCTAACAGCCCGTCTGCAACAAAGCTGCACATTTTAAAACACGTATACTTCACTAACATCTTCAACATGGCAGCACAGAAGATCTTTACAATCAGCACAGTTTCAAGATGTCACTAATTCAGTACCTGACCAAATGTCTCCCCCTCTGTTACTGAGAAGTGACGCTGAGTAATGGACAGAAAGTGTTTTTGGAGAACATTATGATGTCACAGCAAAGTTGACCTTTGACGTTAGACATCTGTATTAAATTTTGTAATAATTAGCTCATTAATTCTGGCCAAAAATACACTGTGTAAGGTTACAGTGACCTTTGACCAAGGTGTTCTTGAGATATCACCTTCACGAGAATGAGACGGACGTGAGGTCACAGTGACCTTGACCATTCCTAATTAAATTCAAGTGCACGTTTGTGCCAAATTTGAAGAAATTCCCTCAAGTTTGAGTACTTGAGATATCATGTTAATGAAAATGAGGCAGACAAGGTTATAGTGACATTGACCTTTGACTCATGACCATAAAAATTGAATCATAACATCCTTGAGTTTAGGTGGATGTGTTTGCCAAATCTGAAGAATTTCCCTCGAAGCGTTCTAGAGATAAAATGTTCACAAGACTGGGACGCCAATGACGAAGCTTAAGAATAAATTTTAAAAAAATAAAAGTCAGAACTGTAATGTAACTCTCCGTCATGAGACTGTGACAAGCTGATAATTCCTGAACTCTGCAACTTGCACTCATTTAAACAGGGCAGGCACAACAGACTGCCTGAAATGCACCATGAAGGCACACTGCAGTGGGGCTCAAGCACTTTGACCACGTCAGCAGTCTCTACGTCGTACAGTATGTGGGGGTGAGGTCAGATACCCGCAGTGATTAACACTCTATAGGGACAGTTATCACTTCAGCACGGTCTGAATCTGCAGTGAGAGGCTGTCTGAAGAGGTTACAGCTGGTTACTATCTCCTGGTGTTATTGTAACCACTTTTGACAGGTGACTCTTCAGATGTAATTCATCAGGTGTGACCATGTCAGACGCTGTACGCCATCACTCCATGTCTCCTCACGTCGGTGTGTCCTCATCCTCTCGGCGGTGTATTTATAGCCGAGGCCGGAGAGGAAGGAAGCTGAGCGGCAAACATCCTGTGTGTAACTCACTCACAAAGCTCACGCATGACTTCACTTCAATGTCGCATCCCTGCAACCCCCCGCCCACCCCCCTACCCCCCACCCCCCTACCCCCCACCCCCCTACCCCCCACCCGCCACCCAACCCACCACCACTTGCCCCCAGGGACAAAACTGCTTTTTATTTCGGTGTGAAATTGACCAATGATAATGTCTATAAAGGTTTATCCAGAGTTCCTCTGAGCTCAGGGAGGGATGGTCATCTGTGCTGATACAACATCAACACCAACAGGTTTGATTTCTTTGTGAGAAGTGATTTTCTCACACTCCATTCTACCGTCACTCATGAACAAGACTCTGAGATACTTGAACTCCCTCACTTGAGGCAGTAACTCTCTCCCAACCCAGAGGGGACAATCCACCGGTTTCCGGCAGAGAACCTTGGCCTCATATTTGGGGACGCTGGCTATCATCCCCACCGCTTCAAACTCAGCTCCAGGTCATGCTGGAGCTCACGGTGTGATGAAAGCAACACAACCACATCATCTGCAAAAAGGTTTTAATTTCATAGACATCTAATATTAATGATCAAATTTACCTTCCTCTGTGTGTCTGTATTCATTTCTGTCTGTCTCAGGCTGCGGCAACACTTGGATTTCCTCTCTGAGAATCAATAAAGGATTATCTTATCTTATTGCAGTTATATTGGTATCAATGTATATCTGCCTATAATATCTCTTTGAGGTAATTATCCATCTTGGTCACAACTCTATAAAAAACGAATGAAATAACTTTTATGTTTTGCAGATTTTCAAAACTTTCAATTTAGAAATCAGCCTTAAAAATTCAGAATTGGTTAGAAATCATGTCAAATGTCCCGATCTCAGTGATCTTATCTTCAAAGAGCAATCTGCACCAACTTGATCAACAGGTAAAGGTAGCAAATCTTCAACATCTCACACTGTCTGATCATTTTTCCAGACTTTGATCTCCAGCTCGTCCGCTCCTGAACAAGCCGGATCTGATCAGTCGTGACGATTAAACCACAGCGAGAATCAGACCGTACCTCCTCTCTCTCTCTTCAGGAAACTTCCTTCACACAAGATCTTTTCTTTGTTTCTGGATAATAAACTCCGAGTAATCTGTCCCGTCTTATGTGCCAGCTTCCCCAGTTTCCTCTTCCTCTTCCCTGCAGGGGATTACCTCAGAGGAAGTGACACTCAGTTTCAGACGCTAATGACATGCAGACCGTCTGCAGCACCACATTCAAACAACATGGCAGCAGAACAAATGGATTTACAGCTGAAATTGGTTTCCAGCCCCGCCGGTCAGCCGGCTCCGTCACGCTCTGATCGGCTCCCAGTTCAATGGGAAGGAAAATTAAAAATCAAACGGTGCTGTAGAGTGGCGGTGTGACACAGTCTCTGCTCTGTGGAGCAAAACTCCCGTTTCTTTTGGTACAAAAGCCCTCAAATGGCCAGGAGACACACAGGACGCTGCTCTGTGATTGGCTGGGAGGTGGTAGTAAAGGTAAATGGTGCACAAACGCCACACAGAGCCACTCGTCATTAACTCACAGGAAGAGATTCCCTTTATGGATGCACTGTCATCACACCACAGGTCGGCTGATGACTCTTACTTATGTAATATAACAGAGAGAGTGCTCCTTTTATAAGACCGCATGGAGCTTGAACACACAGTGGAACTACGTTTGGTCATCAGTGCAGAAAAACCAAAGGCTCCTACACACTTTATGATAACAGCATAAATGTCTGGTGAGTTGCAGCGATAAGAAACTAATGGAAACTAGAACTGACAAGAATTGCAGTTGTGTGTCTCCGCGAACTCGTCAGTCTCCATCCATGTCAGTGAAAACATGGATGCTTCAGACACAGAAGATCTATACAATCAGCACAGCTGCAAGATTAAGAGTCACCAATTCAGTATCTGACCAAATGTCTCCCCTTCTGTTCCTGAGATATGACGCTGAAAATATACGTATGAAAAATATACAAAACATACGTATGAATTCCTTAGTTACAGTCAAAAACATGTTTTTGTTAGGTCACAGTGACCTTGACCTTTGACCACAAAATTCTAATCAGTTCATCCTTGAGTCCATGTGGATGTTTGTGTCAGATTTGAAGAAACTCCCTCAAGGTGTTCATAAGATATTACGTTCACAAGAATGAGACAGATGCAAGGTCACAGTGACCTTAACTTTGACCACCAAATTCCAATCAGTGCGTTGTTACTTACAACTGGGTGTTTGTGCCACATTTGAAGAAATTCTCTCAAGATGTTCATGAGATATTGCGCTCACAAGAATAAAACAGATGCAAGGTCACAGTGACCTTGACCTTCAACCACCAAACAATTTCAAATAATTTCATTGTTTAGTCAAATTGGATGTTTGTGCCAAATTAGAGGAAACTTCCTTAAGGTATTATTGAGATATTGTGGTCACAAGACAAATGAGTACCTGTGACCCTGAGCTTTGACAACCAAAATCTACTCAGTTCATTAATGAGTGCAAGGGGACGTTTGTGCCCAATTTGAATACATAAAAAAACCCTTAAGGTCTTCATGAGACATCCCGTACACTAGAATAGGATGGACATACATACATGCGTATAGACGGACAAACCAAAAACATCATGCTCCGGCAGCAGCTATCGCTATAATAATAATAATAATAATGAGGACGCCCTGTTGCCATGTTTTAAAAAAACATTTTAATTAATGACCTTAGATGAATTTAAATTCGTATCAAGAATTCACATTTAATGTGGATACAGCAAGAACGCTTTTAAAATCACTCAGCATTGACCTATAAATCAATATGAGTGATTCTTCCAGTATCTGCTGTTCATAGCTGCTTTATAAATAAATAAAATAAAATACAGTCTGAGACTGGCCACATTTTATATTGACATTATGAACTATCTGATCAAAGATTAAACTGTAAAGCAGCATCCCATGTCAGCCTTCAGTTTGGTACGTTGGTGCCAGAGAAGTACTGTGGTTTGATACCCTGCTGTAACTAGTTTATGGATTTACTGTATAAAATGGTGGTCAACACTTTTTTTTACTCTCCTTTTAAAAGTTTAGTGTCTGATATTCACCTTTCACCTGTGATTCAGTCTCTGTGATTTATCCCAAAAACAGGCTGCGTAATGAAGATCAATATTTAAAAATTGTCAAGTACAGAAGGTTAGCTTTAAATGTTAGCTTTGTCGGGTCAGGACAGATACTGCTTGTGTTTAAACTAACTTCAAAGTTGATGGTTTGAATTATTTTGCTTTTATGTTAAAATGACCACAAAAAAGGTTCAGGAGAAAAAAAAGCTAAAATGTTAAAAAACATCTCACAGTCTCAACGATCTATGAAAACATTCCTGGATCAAATATTCCTTCTTTTTCAGTCTGTAAACTAAACTTTAAACAGGACTGAAAACAGTTGTCCATGTGTTTATAATTCTGGCAATTATTTTCACAAAGTTACAATAAGTTACTGTAATATTTCACAGTAAATTACATCATCATCACATTAAAGGCTACAGCTGTGATATTTAACTGTATTCGTAATTTTATTGTGAAATTCATGCAGGTAAATATATTAATTTTACAGACGTACGCTGCTAAATCACAGCAATTTATGGAGTTTGTAAGATTACAGAGAAACAGTAACTTCACAGGATCATATTGTTACATCACAGTCATCTAACGGGCTCTCACTGTGAGGCTACAATGGAATATAGTCATTTCACAGGAGGATGGTGTTATATCACAGTAATATGCAGTCATAGCTACAGTGAGATCACAGTATACAGCTGCTATTTCACAGGAAGTTACTGTGAAAGTAATGCAACTAGTAGCTAGTATTATTTTTAATTGTGTTCTGTATCTAGCACCTGGATGTTCATAGCACATAAGATGTTTTACATGGTTGTCTCGTACACGACATGAATGAAGCAAATCCACAGCTACATGCAGCTCAGCACTGTAGATATCTCGCCTGGTTCCAGACTTCTGAATCACCCCCCACGTCTCAGATTTTTAAAGTTTTAAACACATCCTGGTCTCCATGGTTTGCATGCCAGGTCATGATTTAACTCTTTGTTTCATTTTGTTTTCCAGCAAGAAAAAGCACTATGAAGATATTGACACCATGTGTTGGCACAAACATCAGCTAAGATGTTGAACATCATCAAAATCACGAGTCTTTATTTAAATCATGACTTTCCTAAGAGATGATTCTGATTTTGTATGAATATAAATATGCTCTCCTGGCTGTGCTCATTCTCCAAAACAGTTTGTCACGTCATCTTAATCATCATGGCTACAGGACATCCTTTAAAAAAAACATAAGGTACATTATGTTAGATTACTCATCATAATGAGTGTAAACAGCTTCCAGGCCTGAGGCAGACTACCTGCCCTCCAGAGGAAGCACTGGACCCGGTCAGCAGACCGCCTCAGGTGGGTTGGCTCCTAATATAAACTTACAGCTGATACACCAGCACGCCAACGTTTCGTGACTCAACTAAATCACGCACTTCATGGAAATGCACGTCTGTGCGTCCATTATCGGACACCTTCCAGCAGGACCCTCGTGTCAGGGCCCGGGCTCTGGACGGCCCCGATTGTTTTGCTCTGGTCAACACATGATTGTTAGAAAGAGATTAAAGTTTCCCGGGAAAACACCAATATAACGTCAGGCACTGACACAACGATGCATGTCCGATAATGGACCTCACACACACACACACACACACACACACACACACACACACACACACACACACACACACACACACACACACACACAGGGTTTTCTGCGCTGCACAGGTGATCGACCAATAACAAGAGAACAGCGCAGGTTGGCTGAGTTGTAGCTCATTATAAATATATAAGCTGACACTACAATGTCACACAAGTACTTAGAAAGGACACAGTGACGTTTACCAAGGCTGAAATCACAGCTAACCTGGTTAGCAGGTAGCGCAGATACAGCACTGAGTGAGGACAACATTGAGCCAAACAGCCATTTAAATATTATGTAATTATACATCGTCAGGCTTGACATTGACACACAAAACTCGGGTACAGTGTTAGATGGATTTTCTGGGTGCACACAGGCCTGTCCTTTAATTCGGCATCACAGTGATGAGCAGTACAGCCCGTGTAACAACACAACTTTACATTTCAGAAAGAATGTGCGTCATCCTGTGTGCAGACCAACGTGCACCACAACAGAGAGCGACTCACGGTGTGAAGCAACACTAAAAGTATAAATGTTATAAAGTATGTGTTGGTTACTACATCACAATGATGCCGAATCAAATAATGAATGTTTCTCACTCAAACTATATTATAATTATGACTTAACCGAGAATATTTATCCACCGATAACCGATGAAACAATAAATCCTCTGATTCTTCAATGCGGTTTGGCGCAACATTCTCACCACTCGGGACGAAGCTTAGCTAGCAGACCACACAATGTCCGACAATGGAAACCTGAGTGAGTGAAGCTGCTTACCTGCAGCTCGGCCCGCTCGACCTCCCAGTGCGACCTCTCCACCTCGAAGCGGGCCCACTCATGCTGGAGAAAGTGTAAAATCCCCGGGATGTTGTACTGAGCCCTGGCCGCCTCTCCGCCCCCGACGTCGCCAGTCTGCGGAGCTTTAATATTCCCAGCGCCGGGCAAACCCGAGTTGTTGTTGTTGTTGAAGAAGACACCGGGGCCCGCCTGCTCGTCCATGGCCGGACCGGGGCGGTGCAGCTGCTGGTTCGGTCCGGTGCTCTCAGCCGCTTCGGTAAAATATCCTGGGGAAGGAAATCTGGTCCATCAACAGTCCTGTCTGTGGCCGACACACTGCTGTCTGAGCCAGCTGTCAGATGACGAGGCGACCGCGGAGCTACCGGAATCAACACACACATGGGACTTCCGGTGCCACATTTCAAAATAAAACAACAACGTCAACGTACATGTCGCAGCAAAGCACTGTAAATAATTAAATACACAACAATGAAATACGTTAAAACACCAAGAGACTAACACCAATTAAAAATCATGTATTGTGGTCTCATTGTCGCTTCATGCTTCTGTTCACACTTAGGGACTGTTCGTTATTTATCAGATCAAATCAAATCAAATCAAACTTTATTTATATAGCACTTTTCATACATTAAAAATGCAGCACAAAGTGCTTCACAGAATAAAAACATACAACAAAAATATCAGATGGTGTAAGAAGCACTGAGGAGGGACTTTTATTAAGTTCAGGACTAGATGTTCACACGTCATACTTGAGACCGTGAGTGAAGGTAACAGTGCGTCTGGGGGTTTCTGAGTGGGAGCCAAAGGGCTAGGTGCCGTACACATGCCGCGTTTTTTGCCCCCTCAAATTCATTGTTTTCAATAAAGCCGCCAGACGCTGACGTGCAGCTAGCGTCACTCTGGCGTGCGGCGTCCATGCATTCCCGAGTGTCCAATTTCGGCTGCTCTGAGATAAACATAGTTCATCTTTCGCACACTGCACGTCATGTGACGAGGAACAACCAATCACAGCCGACAGATATCTTTCCAATCTTCCATAAATAGGCTATCAGTCTGTTTTAAATATGGAGTTGATCATGTTAGCGCAGGGCTACCCAGAGCTTTACATCTGCCACACGGACGATCGGCCGACACACTTATGAACAGCTCCTGGAAGAAGATCAGCTCTGACCTCAGGATTTCTGGTGAACAGGCTACAATACAGTCCTTGTTAAGACTGCTTAGCAACCTCAGATGCAACCTGCCGCTGCGCTCTTTAAAGCTGGCACAGAAAAGGCACAAGCGGTTGTTGAGGTTTAGGAAGGGTGAAAGCTTCACTGGGGTCATCAGATGGGTCCGTCCTTCACTGGTGTGCGACAACAGGCCCACAACACCTCCAGAGGGCTCATCGGCAACACCTGGCGTCCCAGGTGTGCTCCCCTCTGCTTCTGCTCCCCTGTACCTGGCTGTTGTTAGAGGTGTTCGATGGTCCAAGTGGCGTCTTTCCTCTTAATCCATAAGCACATGACCTATCCTGCTGGACTGTGCCAGAGAGGGCTTTGATGGCCTGACGTTGGGCATTTCTTTAAGCAGCCTGGAGGATGGAGCCATGTTTTCTTTAAAAATCACCAAAACTACACCAGTTATCACAGCTGAAAACTGTAAAATCAGAATTCATCGTTGCAATAGCCCTTGGAAACATGAGGTGCAACAAACACTTCTGCCAAAGAACACATACCCAAATCTGAGCTTAAAATAGTGACATTTCATCAGAGTAGCTTTATTCCACGTCTCATTTAAAACTTGGCCAAATATAAATGGTTTGCACAAACTAACCAGAACGACAAGAGTGAAAAGCCGAGGCTTTATTCAGCCCCAGGATTTTGTTTTCAACTTTTAACTTTCAAACATCAAAAAGTAAGTTTGGAAAATCTAATAACTAATCTATGGTGGAGGCAGAGTCATGAACTTTCCAGCAGTCACTCAGTGAGGCTCTGGGGAAAATATCAGTAGCTTTGGGGAGCATAAAATAAAATAAAATAAAAAATAAAATAAAAAACAGTCCCTTATACACACTCATTATCACACACTGCCGAACTCATCATTACAAAATAAAATGTGTGGGTTTTTTTGGGTTTGTTTTTTTTACGGTTTACTATAAATGTATTTCTACTTCTCATTTTCCCCAAAAAAACAGCAAACTTTTATTTTGAAGGTACAATTGTTTCATTCCCGGCATCACTGTGTCTAACACAAAGTCACTTTACGCACCTATGCGGTGACGTCAACCCCGCTTAGTCCCACCCACTACCGTAAATTCTCAAACACTATTGGCTGATCTAGTGAGTGGCAAGAACATCATCAAATCGAAGAAGAGCGCGCGGGACATCAACAAACTTCAACGTTTTGTGTGCCACAGATTCAAATATGGGTCCTGTTTATCATTACAAATTAATTTTTAGAAAGTTTTGGCATATTTATTTTCCTATTTTTGGTTGTAGAGTAAAAAATAAATTAAAATAAAAAGTAAACACAATTTCAAAGGACGTTTTACCCCAAAAAGTCCAGATTTATTATGAATAATCAGTCACTGTGTCACATCTGAGTCTAATTTGGCTTAGTTATTGGCTGCCTACTATGAATATAATGTGTTTATTGCAATGGTCAATGCCAAAAGTAATTACAATAAGTACAGATAAATTACTTAACAATGTTGTCTGATATTAAAAATGGGCAGATATCATATTACATATTCATGTTTTCTGTTTGAATTAAACGTTCCAGTTGTTTTATTTTGTTGTAACTGAAGCATTTTAATATTGTGCCAATCATGTATTTTCTGTCAGTCACTCAGGGAAACAGGTCTCACTCCGAAGTAGTCAGCGCTTGGTCAGTGACTTCTGACGTTAAGGCCCTGGTGTGTCCCGCACCGTCTGCACTTTCACTTTTCGGCCAATTGAGCATGTTGAATCGGTGGTGGAGCTTGTCGGTGAGAGAGATCACTCTGATTGGCTGTTCAGGTTTTATTTCCTCGCCCCTGTAGCAAGTGAATCTGCCTGTAGTGAAACCGGGGCTAATCGGTGCTTCCTCCTCAGGCTCCACTTCACTCAGCTGCCCCACAGACCCGCTGCTTCTTCCCACTTTAACCTGAATAACAAACCGGAGCTAGCTGGGAGCGGCTAGCGGAGCGTTAGCCGCAGCATGAGCGGAGGGAAGCACAGCCAGTTAGCCTCCGCTAGTCTCTGAGCTAGCCCCGGCTCTCCGTTTGGATCCAACCGGAGCACCGAGCCCTGGTTTGTTATTCAGGTTAAAGTGGGAAGAAGCAGCGGGTTTATCGGGCAGCTGAGTGAAGTGGAGCCTGCGGAGGAAACACCGGGACCGTCTGGATGTAATAGTCCGTGGAGGTGCTGCGGTGCTCGGCTGCACAGATAGGAAACCCCTCGGCTGACAGGATGTACCACTCTCTCACTCCGCTCTCTCTCACGCAGGCGCAGAACGTACGTGCTACTTGGCCGTCGGATGTAGTCCGTGTAGTGTGTTCAAATGCAACTGACACAGGGCGACGTGAGGCGACGTAGACGATGCAACAGTCGGCCGCTGCCTTTCAGCCAGGAGGCTGGTGTCCACCTCCTGTGTGATTGTAAAGCCAAACCTTGATCTTATTTCCTGTCACAGTGAGGATGAAGAATATTTGTGGCTTTGGGGAGAGTCAAAAACAAAACATCACACCCAAGCAAGGACGGTCCCTTAGAAAACATTTGTGTACATTACAATATATTCAGTCATAGCCTAAGCTTTCATTTGCTGCTGTTGAGAACTGTCTCACAGTCATTAGTTCAAGGTCCACAAAGTTTAAAAAGTTATTCTTGATTTTAGCCATGAAACAGCACTTCAAAATAAAAGACCTGTGCCACATTTGTGAGTCACTTCCGAGATCCACTTTTGGAAGGCGACCCACCAACTAGGAACCACTGGTCTAACATAAATTCAGCCAGAGAAATAAATTAGAGTGAGAAGTGTGCCAACCGACCCCGGCCTCCCCTACTGTAACTTGAACACTGTGTGTGGGGCAGTGGGGCCTCTGTCCCCCCCCCCTGTGTGTGTCTCTGTGCGGCTCTAATGTGATTAAACCCGCAGATGATTCACGCTGTGTCTGCGGCCATGTGCTAATCAGCTGATGCGCCACAGCCGCCTCTATTTAACTGCTGCTCGGCTCAGACTCATGTTCAGCCTGCTGTGCCTCTCTCTGCTGCTGCTGCTTCCTCCGTCACACACACACACACACAGACACACACTCTCTCTCTATCTCTCTCTCACACACACACACACACGCACACACACGCACACACACACAGCATGCCTCCGTTTGACAAAGCCCAGCTGCAGAACAAACCGTTCAAACAGAGGAAGAGTTTCGGTAAATGTCTCAAACAGCTGTCAGTGAACTCTGTGAGGACTCGACAGATATCTGATGTGTTCATTTTCTCTGCAGCTACACGGAAACAAGAGGTGGCGGGCATCAGGCTCAAGTTCCCCAACAAGATCCCGGTGAGTTTTCTGCAGAGATGTGTCCGCGTGAAGCTTCGCATGTGATGATGTGTGTCCTCACCTGTCGGACGGGTGCCCGCAGGTTATAATCGAGCGGTACGAGAGGGAGAAGTTTCTGCCTCCGCTGGATAAAACCAAGTTCCTGGTGCCGCATGAACTCACCATGACTCAGTTTGTCACCATCATCAGGTAAACTTCACCTGTGTGTGTTTGTCCCAGCAGGTCTCTGATAGACCAGCCTGTGATGTGCTGCAGGCCTGTGGGATATGACTATTTGCTGGAACAGTGCTGTTACACGGTTTTAATATTTTAGTTTGAAGTGATGTAACTAAAGATTATTCTTGTTTAGTTTAATGTGTTTTATTGTCTCAGTCTTTAAAAGGTCAGAATATGGTGAACTGTGCATGAAACAACTTCTTTTTGTCAAACCAACCCTCCAAAACTAGATATACTGAATATATTGTCTCGTAAAACAAAGACAAGCAGCAAATCATCACAATTTAGGAGCTGGAACTATAATCTTCCCTTCACTTGTATTCTGAATGGCTTCAGCAGTTATTAAATAGCTCTCTTTTTAACCTGCCTATCAATTAATTGTTCCAGTTCAAGAACAGTGTGATTTATTGTGGGGGAAAATGTCTCCTTTAACTTTAAGGCTTCTTAAGGGGAACAATCTTAATGTTCACTGCAAAGTTAAATTTTTTTTAATGTCTTCATTTGTGATACGTTTGCTAGTTTACTGACAAGTTTTGCTGTGTTAAAGTGCAGCAGAGACTTAAAGATCTGTTGGGTCAGTTAGTGAGTTATCAGATGTTGGTGTGGGGCTAATTACTGGAAATGTTAGGCTAATATAAACACCAAGCATCATGCTGAAAGCTTAATATTTTGAGTCCTCAGCTCCTCAGATGTTTGTTGGTCATGATTACTCAGCAGAAGCGGACGGTGTGTCCCTGTCAGTCCATAAGTCCTTAAATCTGTCTTAAAACATGTCAAACAGTCAGTGAGATGAGACTTCTGGTGCAGCAGTCTGCCTTATGTAAAGTTTAATTTCTTCTTCATGTGGTGAACAGCTGATCACTTCGATACGTCACTTCAGATTTTCTCCTCGTTATATGTGTCAGAAAGTTCAGTCGTGTTCTGGTCTCATAGAAACCTCTTTACTCTTAAGTGAATGGTCCATTAACATATTTCACTGAATGTCATGCAGCTTTTTAATAGACTGTTTAATTAGTTAAATGAGCTCTGCATGGAAGCACATGTCTCTCAGGTCAATATGCACCTTTTTAAATTCACTTAAAGAATCTCTGTAATTATCTCTGTATGCAGATAGTTTTGATTCATTTATCATGCGGTCTGTCTTTGGACGTCTGCCCTCTGTTTTGTTTAAGGGGAGGTAAATGGAAGTTGAAAATAATAATCTACAGGGGCCGCTGGCACAGAACACCAAGTCCTAGTTAAGGTTTCCTCAAAATAAATTGGTTGCACAAAAAACCCTTAAGTCTTCTCACTTAAGTATTAATGGTTTTCTCCTTGTCTTGATCTTATACTTCAGGAGTCCTTAGACCGTTGCACAAAAGACCTTAGCAACCAAAGCAAGGTTAAAAAAAACAAAGCAAAAACTGACAAATAAAAAATGACTAACCCCCCCTGAGTGTTCTGCGACCAGGAGAACCTGATGGGTGTGTTTTTGATGTTACACTTTAGATTTGACTGACTTCATTTTTGTTGCAGTTTCTTCCTGGAGTCGTTTTCTGTTTCCTGGTATTTGGGATCCAATTTGCTTTGCAGTTTGTGCTGTCTGTGACTGTATTCCTCCAAATGTTAATCATTTCCTCACATGACCAATTTGGTTTTCATGTCTTCCTTCCTTCCTTCTGCCATTTTTCCCTCAACTGTAAACCAACTTTGAGATGCTAACAGGCGTCACAAGCGTGAATCCAAGCAAGCAAACAATCTCCATGAACTTAAACGACTGTAAAATCTCTTTGAACACAGTAAATGACTCAAAGTTTTTCCTCAACAAAGGGGATTCTGTGCGACTGTAAGTCCCTCAGCTAAGGAGAAAGGAAGCCTTAAAGGATAACTTTAGTATTGTTCAACCTGGGCTCTATTTCTCCATGTGTATGTGTACGTGTGATTCATAGGTACGACTCGTTCTAAAATTGGTTCAGTATTGAGGGAGGCGGATGCAGCCGGAGTCACGAACTGAGCTAAAACAGTAACGGGGGCAAATGCATCCCGTATAAGTTTACGCATTAAAGTGCTTTTTTTCACCACTGACCGGTTCAGATCGCCAGTGTTATCTCTGTAAATAGCATACTAAGCGTTTCCCTGACCCTTCACCTCCTCCCGGCTGTGACGTCCTCTCGTGAGAGCTTTGCTTGTTGCTGGAAGAAAACAGAGGAGCCATGCTGAGCGCCGGCCAGAGTGCAAGGCTATTCAAGAGAAGGCTGAGACACGGGGTCAAACATGGGGGGGACTGCACATGCGCAGTAAAATCTGGTCTGCACTTCCTCAGAGGCTCAGTAGATGGCGTGAGACCGCAGAATAAGGGGGAAATTTGTGTGCATGCATGTCTTTTTCACGGCTTATTATTGGACTGTCACTGGTGGCCTGCGTTGTGGGTGAGAATGACAGAGATGCAATTCCGACAACTTCAGGCAGCCGCCGTCCAAAAGTCCAAGCGGACCGCACCAAGCGCACTCCCTGATCGCCTGAGCGGATCCTATGCTTTTTATCTAGCGCCCCTGCTGTCACCCTCCAGCATCGCAGCTCAGGTTACACTGCGCATGTGCATCCCCCCATGTTTGAGCCCGTGTCCCAGCCTTCTCTTGAATAGCCTTGTCAGAGTGGCGCTGGTTGTCCCGGAGTACAGCTGAGAGTTTTACTGCATCGATTGAAAACAATGGTTTGTGTTTGTGCTTATCCGAATCACAAGAACAGGATGTCGTGCAACACCCTGCACAGCTTTCATAGGCTGCCTTTGACAGACGGCGAGATGCTGAAGTTGTGGCTAGTTGTGCTACAAATGGACGCTAACACTCCTGTCCAGACACTGCGCCTTGCAGACCATCGGGTCTGCAGCGCTCACTTCTCCCAAGATGACTACTGCCAGCCCAAGAGGAGAAGACATCCAATCCCGAAACACCTCTTCCTCAAGAAAACGGCTGTCCCACGAGTAGAGAGAGCTGCAGACACAGTGGAGGTAATGTTAAATAAACAATGTTCGAAATGCTTAGTATGCTATTTACAGAGATAGCACTGACGAAAAAAAGCACTTTTAATGCGTAAACTTATACGGGACGCATTTGCCCCCGTTACCGTTTTAGCTCGATTCCCGGCTGCATCCGCCTCCCTCAATACTGAACCAATTTTAGAACGAGTTGTACCTATGAATCACACGCACACATACACATGGAGAAATAGGGCCCAGGTTGAAAAATACCTAAGTTATCCTTTAATACTTAAGGGGACAACTATTTCATTAGATGTCAGTGTGACGTCGGCCCTAAAGGGTTTACACATCTGAAGAACTTCTATAATAATGAACGTCGGGGCGGCCGGACCAGGCCTTCATAACCAGGCTATTAGAGGGGACCAGGATTATATCTGAAGGTTTACAGTGGTCAGTACAGTGAAATGGGTGACAGGTAAACATGTACACATGCATGCATATCTCATGTTTACCTATAAACAGGTTGTGTGTTTGTGGGGTGAACAGTTTCACGACAGCTTTCTTATCTCATAAAAGCAAAAACGCAGAAAATGGTGAAACATGTTTGAGTGCTGTGAGCATTGAGGTGTAATAATGTAGAGGCAGAAATTAATATTTAACAACCTCGGTGACTGAAACCAGGACGACATATCCTCACGTGTCAACACCATGTAAAGACAAACGGCTTTAAAAGACTTGAGTCAGCTTCAGCTCAGGATCAGATTCAGATTGAGTCTGTGCACCCGTCATATTAAAGTGAAGAATATCTGAGCTGTGTTCAGCCTGAGCTTTTACTGGTCCTCAGGTTTGAATCTTTTCAGTTTCGTTGCTTCTCTTTGTTTCTGTGAGGTTCCTCATTCTGTCTTGGTCATGATTACACAGCAGAAAATGTGCAGGAGAAAAACGTGTCCGTCTTCTGACACGAGTCAGATGGCTGCTCTCGGATCAGTTACAGCTTCAGGTTCATTTATAGCAATTATGTAACATGACTATACTGCAGTTACACAAGGAACAGATGTGAGGGAGAGATGAGAGCGTGTCCGTCTGATCTGGTAATATTCTCACCACACGACACTAACTGTGCCCCAAATCAACCCTGCGTGCTGACTGCTGCACACTGTGTATGATGTTCACTCATTTATATGACGTGCTGCCAGACGTTAGACTGTGACGCTGGAATTAACTGAATTATGAAGTGGCTGAGTTTGTTTCCACATGAATCTGCTGAAGGAGGAAAATTTCTCTGAGCTTGCGTTAAAACACTGAGTTGGACCTGCAGGATTTGTGACATCAGTTTGTTTGGAGCCAATCAGCGTGCAGTATGAAAGTGTGACGAGAAGTCGGACATTTTGCATCTTAGTTTAAATTAGAAATGTTTTCATTTTGAATGTTTCTTTTAAATGAAGGAGGAGTAAGAGTAATTTAAAACATGTCGGGGGGGGGGGGGATTTAGAAAATTATTTCTAAAAAAAAAAAAAAAGCTGGGGAAAAATGTATAATTACATTTTAAAATTATGTTAAAGTCATAATATTTTTTTTTTAAGCACTCTTTCCAGGTCATTTGCTTTGTTACTTCCTTTTTTCTGTCTTTTTTACTCGTTTTCTTGTGTTTAATCTTTTTACTAATTTATTGCTCATTTTTGGGGGCGTTTTTTCTTTTATTGTGAATTCTTGCCTTTCATTATTTGAAAATCAAGCCATTAATCCAATCAAGCCAATTTGCTCAGGTTTCAAAGGGTTAATGAACTCCTGACTCCTGACCATCACATTTTATGAATATTTCAGTAGAGATGCAGGATATTGAAATTTTTGCAGATATCCAGCGTGCCGATAAGTAACAACTTATTAGGCTGATACAGATATAACCTCTTTTTTTTCCTCTCCTAATTTTTAGTGATCATCAAGTCTCTTCTGTAGTGGAATTAACATCATATTATACATTCATCCACCAGCAGATGGAGACATATACTGTTCAGTGTCTATAATATTCATTCACTGTGCACAATAAGAAAAAGCATGTTGGCTGATTCTGATATTTTAAAGCCAATAACGTAACGTTTCAAATGAAGACTGAATTAAAGAAGAAGCAGTTCAGCCTCTTGAGTGTCTGCATCTGCTTATTTACTATCAATCATTGCTGGATTAATCTCAACCTCGTGTTCAGATTATTATCACATGATGTTTTTCCACATTAGTGCTGTTTTTTTTTGTTTTTTTTGTGTTCAGTGTAGTGTTTCATTTTCTTTGTGCAATGCATTGTGGGACAGTGTGCCATCACGAGCACATTTAAAAATTGCATTTTCAGTCTGCATACTAACATTCTCGCATTTTCCAATGTGAACACAAATACTTAAAATGCGCAGAATTCCTAGCGTAATCTGGAGCCAGCTGACGTGTGCAGCCGCAGTGGACGGTGATAAAACAATAGTCGATCCACGTTCGTGCTGAACCAGCGTCACATGTGAGAGGTGCAGGTATGTGAAGCAGCTGACGGTCTGCAGGACGTCCCTCATTAATGACTGCTGTCTGTCCTCTGTCTCTCAGGAACAGGATGGCTCTGCTGCCCACTCAGGCCTTCTACCTGCTCATCAGTAACAGCGGGCTGGCCAGCATGTCTCTCACCATGGCTCAGGTGTACAAAGACCACCAGGACGAGGACGGCTTCCTCTACATGACCTACGCCTCGCAGGAGATGTTCGGACACTGACGCACAAACGGCTCCCCGCTTTAGATTTTATTACATGATGAAGGTTGCTGTAAATAGAAAAAAATACTTTGTATATATTGTAATATTTGTTGTACATGTTGATTGTGAGACAGATTTTAGTTGAAGTATGTGGATCCAATAAATCTTAACTATGAGAAATAAACAGGTGCAGTCTGCTGGTTCAGAACAATCACACGAACATCTGTTTTCATCAGTCAAGGCTGCTCTTAAATTTATTTTACACTACAAATTGTTTAGTTTAAGTTGTTTAGTTTAGGAGTGTTTTCCTACGCAGTCTCCAGAATAAATGTTGGCATTGTACATTTCAGCGAACCATGGATATGTTAAATTTCTGCATAATGTAGCGGGTAAGTTGAACCTTTGCCTTTAAGTATCAAGTCCTTGCAGACTTGTGACACGTCATCAGTCGCAGCTCAAGTACTGTTCCAACTCAAAGTCCACAACCAGCCATGTACAGTCCAAACGCCCGGATGTGAACTTGCTCTGCTCGTTCCATCGGGAGGTGACTTGTGTGGACTTTTGACAGCCAGGTATCCCAGAATGCATTTCTCACAGACCAGCGGCCATGGCAGCCGTCCTTGGGAGTTCGTACTCCCGAGTCGAACTTGCCAAGTCCGAACTCGGCGTACTTGGTATTGAGAAACGCCTATGATGTTAGAACATGATGATGTCACACTCAAGCTGACCTTTGACCTTCATTCATTATTTTATCCTGTTAGACATTTGTGTCAAGTTTTGTCATAATCAGTGTATGAATTGAGTTATGGCCAAAAACGTATTTTGTGAGGTCACAGTGACCTTTGACCACAAAACTGTAATTCAGTCAAAGTGGACGTTTGTGCCAAATTTAAAGACATTCCCTCAGAGTTCTTGATCGCTTTCACAAAAATGAAAGACAAGGTCACAGCGACCCTGACCTTTGATCCTTGACTACCAAAACAGTCAGCTCATCGTTGAGTCCAAGTGAATGTTTGTGCCACATTTGAAGAAATTCCCTTGAGGCATTCTTGAGCTATCGTGTTCACAGTGATGGTACATATGAACCCAAAACCATAGTGGCCACAGTTGTCACTGGCGTGGAGGCAAAACAGCTGCTATCAGTGGCACTGTCCCGGCAGGAAACGCAGTGATGTCTGGGTAACAAAACGCTTTTCGTGTCACTATCTCAGGTACAAACACAGAAATGCCTTGCTTAAAAAAATGACTGATTTTTGCGCCACCACCTCGACAGGAAACAACAACAACACGTTGCTACTAAACACCCACGTTTGATGCCTAAAAAAGCTGCTGGAAACACAGCACTTACATCACAGCTGACCCGTGTTGCCCTACAGTAGGACAGTCGTTCTTTCTTTTTGGGATCTGAATGCTCTACAGTCACAGCACATAAAGTGCGGTGCACTGATAGAAACCAGACAAGTGTTGCAAATGTTTTATAGTGTGCATTAGTTAGTTTATACCTTAATTTATGTACAAAAAGTTGTTGCTGCCTCATGTCCATGAGTGTCTCAAGTCAAGGTGCCTCAAGAAATCTTTTTTGGCATTAGGGGCGGCTGTGGCTCAGAGGTAGAGCAGGTTGTCCACTAATCGGAAGATCAGCGGCTTGATCCCCATTTCCCGCATTTTGAGTGTGTAAAAACTGAGAAGTAGGTGGCACCATGTTTGGCAGCCTCAGCCACCAGTGCATGAATGTGACTTAGTATAAAAAGTGCTTTGAATGGTCAGATGACTAGAAATGAGCTGTACAAGTGCAGGTCCATAAAACTGGAATATGGTGAAGTCAAGGCTACGACTGAGGGCATGACCTCATTATTTTGGGTGATGTGGGGCCTCACTCACTGTCTCTAGGTGACATTGTCTGCGTAGGTCAAATGAGTCATCAGCTGATTCACAATCATCAGTAACACAGCGACACACCTTCTCCATCAGCCTATCATCTTACAGCTCCTCATTTTAAATATGCTTCTTTCTTGCTGCAGTCGTGCGCCCCTCCTCCTCCTCCTCCTCCTCCTCCTCCCCATCACCACCCTGTCTTTAAGGACTCATCAGCCTCAGAGTCATCAGCCACCACCAGTGTCTGGACTCCATGGGGGGGTTTATCCTGCTGCTGCTCAGATGTCCCTCGGTCACAAATAATCTCCCTCTGGTGTCCAGGCGCCAAAGACTTCTGTTAAATCTTAATCAGCGCGAATAATCTGTATTAAATATTATCTGTACTTCATTCTTCTGTCTCCCCTGATTGAAATACCACTTTCTGTAAATACTGTTGAAAAAAAAATACTCACAATTTCAACATGGAAGCAGTTTTTTTTCCAAAAGCTCCAATATATCAAATGGTGGCAATAAAAATATAAAGTGCTTGAAAATTGTTAAAGGTAACTTTATATTTTCTTGGGCATCTGTCTCAGGTCTTGTGGTGGCCTTACTGTATATGACTCTGTCAATAAAGTGTCAGGAATAATAAAATAATAAAACCCAAATCCTTCTGTTTAATCATAATCCACACCAAACCAGAAAAGAAGCATTTGTTGGCTCTAAAAGTCACATGAAGAACTCATGACCTTAATATTTCTCAAATCCTGAGCGCAGGGTTAGTTTGAGTTCACACAGTCTTCCTCCTGCAGCACTTCCTTTACTGCAGTAACAGTACTAACACCACACTGTAAAAATACTCCACTACAAGTAAAAGTCCTACATGTATCTTAAGTATTTAAAGTCAAAGTCATCAGTCATCACTGATTCCTCAGTTGTTTGTCTCTCTGGACACCAGGTGGCAGCAGAGATCAGCCAAACAACACAGTCTCCTTCAGTCCATCAGCCAGAGAGAGTTTCAATGTTTGAGTTCAGACATGAACTAAGAACAAACCTGTGAGAGGAGCTGCTTCACAACCAGCTGACCTGTGAGGTCTGTCCTCAGTGGTGGAATGAGTACATTTACTCAAGTACTGTACTTTACTATTTGTCCTTGCATACTTTTACTTACAGGTTCTGTATGTGACAGTCAGCAACCACAGCTGTACCAGATACAGTGGAGCTAGCAGCGTCCTGAGCAGACAGTGAAGTCACGCTCCGTGTGTGTGTGTTGTAATAGGAGCTCCTCTGTGGCTTGTAGTGGTCACACGGTACGGCTTCCACCACACATTATTGGTGTTTAACACTGATATCAGGATGGCGTCATCGTGAAAGCATAGTGCCCACCCTCATGTTCTCCTCTCAGCACTGTTGCTAGATAGGAGGGAGGGATAGAGATGTCTCGCCTTTAAGCCAGCAGGCAGGTCGTGACAGTGCCAAATCATGGGTGCTGAGTAGCTCACCTGGTAGAGCAGGTGCCCAGGGTTCAAAGCTGCAGCAGCTGCAGGTTCAATTCCAACCTATGACCCTTTGCTGCATGTCATCTCCTCTGTCCCCCAATTTCACTCTTGACACTGTTCCATCAGCCAAAAAAATAATCTTAAGAAAAAAACAACAACAGCACCAAATTAACATCTGTGTAAAAGGGACAGCCGGCAGAACCGGACCATGGACGGGACAAGTATGGGGAGAATTCACAAGCAGCTAGAAGCGGTTAGAAGCTAACTCGAAGGTTAAGAGCAGTGGCTGAAAATGGAAAACAATAAGTTCTTGGAGCTCCTTACCCTCTGAGCAGAGGACGAGATCAGCTGCCATATAAAGGTCCTGACACACCAAGCTGACGGTCGACCAAAGTTGGGCCGTCGGTGAGCGTCTGTCGCCCTAGTTTTTGCGGTGTGTCCCGCACCGTCAGCACGTCGGTGCCGGCAGCTTTTCGGCCAATTGAGCATGTTGAATTGGCGGCGGAGCTTGTCGGTGACAGCTCTCCGTTTGGATCCAACCGGAGCACCGAGCCCTGGTTTGTTATTCAGGTTAAAGTGGGAAGAAGCAGCGGGTTTATCGGGCAGCTGAGTGGAGCCTGCGGAGGAAACACCGGGACCGTCTGGATGTAATAGTCCGTGGAGGTGCTGCGGTGCTCGGCTGCACAGATAGGAAACCCCTCGGCTGACAGGATGTACCACTCTCTCACTCCGCTCTCTCTCACGCAGGCGCAGAACGTACGTGCTACTTGGCCGTCGGATGTAGTCCGTGTAGTGTGTTCAAATGCAACTGACACAGGGCGACGTGAGGCGACGTAGACGATGCAACAGTTGGCTTTGATGGTGGTTTGGTGTGTTAGCACCTTAACAGGTATAGTATATAATTGTTATTGACATGTTATTGCCATTGTTATTGTTTATAAAGTGCTGCTGACACGTAAGTTATATGTCACACTAGAGGCTGGTAACAGCATGGTGGTGCAGTGGTTGGCATTGTCGCCTCACAGCTGTTAATGTTTGTCTTCCTAACATGCAACTAACACACCCTGAATTTTGTGTCCCTTAAAGTAACATTTGCGATGCAGGACTTTAGCTTGTAATCAGTGGAGGTGTAAGGTGTAGTGGAGGGTAAACGCAGGTACACCCACCTCTTTTTCTGATGGTTTACAACACACTCACCCATCAGCCAAAACACACACCCTCACACCCTTGTTTAGAAAGGCCCCGAAGGAGGCGCTCTCTCCCTCCCTCTGCTATAAAACATGAAACAGTTTCATCTGTTGTGAGAGGGCCGCGCACTGATTAAGTCGTTTCCCAGATTTCATTACAGACGTCATTAGAAAAGTTGACGACAGCGTGTTATTTTCCTCTGGATCCTACTTGCTCCTCAGAGTTGCAGAGAAGTTTGGGTGCTAGTTTACGCTCCATTAACTGTAATTGAATCAACAAAAGTGATTACGTCCCCTGAATCTCCAGCAGCTGCCTCACTGAGGAGGAAACCATGAGGAGACTCATCAGTCGGCCATCATACAGCCTTTTATATGCGGGGTTGGGTTCCAGAGCATTTTAAATCTGAATCCTTTCTTTTAGCCTCATTTTGCAGCATTTGTCATTTAGTTATGTTAAAATTAAATCTCATAGATTCAATTTTGATCTGTTATCACTGATATGAACGACCCTGATTCCAAAAGAGTCAGGACACGGAAATAAAATCAGACTCTTTAGATGAATACAGTAGAGACAAGATATTTAATGTTCAAACTAATAAACTTTGTTTTTCAAAAAATAAATATACACTCATTCTGAATTTGATGCCTGCAACATGTCAGAATAAAGTTGGGACAAGACAGGAGCATGTTTACTGCTGTGTGACATCACTTCTAACAACACTCACTAAGTGTTTGGCAGGGTTAGAGTTTTTCCCCGTTCTTGCTTAATATACGACTTATATATGCTGTCGTATTTTGTGTTTCATAGTGTTCCACACATGTTCAGTGGGAGTGTAATGTTTTAGTACAATACTGGGACTCAGATGCAGAAAGAAAACACCAAACACCAAGAACAGTTTTCAGATCCAAATGTGTACTGAGGAGATCAGGGGTCATACACGTGAAGCCAGTCAGCGAAGGCAGAAAAATCTGTTTAAGAAAATCACACAAGATGCAAAGTCCATAAATCCAAGCAGAGTCAAAAACCAGGGAATCAAACGTGGGGAAGAGGCTGGAGCGCATGAACACACTACGGCAGCAACGACAAACTGGCAGCTGAGTGGGGAAATACTGGGCGTTAGATACACAGGAGCTGATTACTGACTACACACAGGTGAGTGGAACAAGACACAGATGAAACACAGGAGGTAATCAACAAAGGTGGAAAACTCAGGAAGTAAAAGAAACACAATGAGAACGCATTACAAAATAAAACAGGAAGTGGACACAAACACATGAACATAAACTTGACAGAATATCACAGGGAGTCAGGTGTCGACTGCAGACAGGTCTGGATGGCAGCATATGTTGCTCCGAAACCTGTATGAACCTTTCAGCATTTATGGAACCTTCACAGATGTGAAATTACCCATGATGCCATGGCTTTGAACTTTGAGCTGGTAACAATGTGGATGGTCCTTTTCCTCTTTATCCCAGAGGACATGATGTCCATGATGGACTCGTCCGACCACAACACACTTCCCACTAAGGGCGCATTCACACCAGGATAGTCCGGGGGGCTCGGTTCGATTGGACGAGGAATGCTGAAAAATTTCACACCTTCATTTGGTTCGGTTCACTTTCACACTGCACTTTTCAAAGCGGACCAAACTGCCTGGACAACGTCACGCAGTTACAACAGCTCAGTGTGATCAGATGAGCTTTCTTCATGAATTCAGTGTGTCACATTGTGAGTAATTATGATCCTCTGAGGGGGTGAAATGTTCCTTTAAGAAGCCGCACACGCCCGATAAAAAGCTAATTGATTTCTCGCTGTTGTTGCCTGGTGTTATTTTATTAGCAGCGTTAACAGGTTAAATAAATGTTAGTCTCAGGCAGCAGAACAGATGAACTGACTGATTCGTGTCAGAAGGTTAGTTCGGGCGGAATCTGTGTTTTGTTGGGAGAGAAACTTTGTTTAATGGAGTCGGAGGTTCTGCTTAATGTCCTGCAGCAATCAGCCGGTGACCGCAGGCCTCTGGAAAAGCCAATCGCTGCAGTTAATGAAGCCTGTTGTTGTGCAGCTGTAATGGTCCCAGCCTCGCACACACTCATTACGCCTGTCTGGATTCGCTCTCGTTTGGGAAATGGGTTTTGTCTTACTCATCAATTAACAGCGCTGGGAGCCTCTGGAGTTTAGAGGGGAGGAAATCAGGGAGTATAAACTTGTACATTAGAGACTTTAATTCTTTCACTTTAGTTTCCCAAAGTCAGTGAAGCCTGCAGAGCATCAATTTATGACTTTCTGGCCATTTAGCGCTGGCCTCCATCCAAGTACTGCACACTGATACAGTTAATAAAAATGATGAATAAATCAAAAGTTATAAAGCAAATTATCAGAAAGGGAGAGTTTAATATTTTGTAAAATGTGCCGTGCTGGGCGAGAGTGAGACGAGAATATTTGTATCGGTCTCATGTCAGGACATGATGGAGAGTAACTAAGTACATTTATTCAACTACTGCACTTAAGTACAAGTACCTCACTTAATGCTTCTACTCCACTGAGTCTCAGAGGGAAATATTGTACTTTTATCAGACTGGTACCAACAAAGAGAGGACTCAGAAAACACAAGGTCTTTACCAAAGGTCGGTGCACAGAAAGAAAACAGTCCAAAAATACAAACAAAAGTTTCCAAAAGGCGGGAGGCGTAAGCAGAACACAAAAATGCAAAATTCAGATCAAACACATTATTATTATTATTAAAGTGAAGGTGACACTTAATGTATCCCTGAGTGTAAACACATAAACTACCCACCAGTATGCAAAGTAAAATACGAGCTCCAGCTGCAACATTAAAGTGATGCGTACAATAATCTATCAGTGATTATAATCCAGTAATTCTGCATAATGAGAACTTCAAGTACTCTAAGTATATTTTGACACCAAAACTTTTGTGCTTTGAAAATAAGAATCTTTGTGTTTTCGTGACCTTAGACTGAGACATTTAACCAAAACACAAAGATTCTTTAATGAATCTTGAAGTAAAACGTCTTCCACCTCTGCAGGACTTGGTTAGCTTAGTTTAGCTTAGCTTAACATAAAGAGTGGCAGCAGGGCGACCAGCGAGCTCGGCTCCGTCCAGAGTTAGAAAACTCACCAACACATCTAACAACCTGCGCCGCTGCTGAACAAGTCTGTGACTGAGTTATTGACATGAGAGTCACGTCATCAGCGGCCGATGGAGCTGTTAACTAAGTGTGTGAGGAGCATCTTAATACTGCAGCTGTGTCCACACACACACACACACACACACACACACACACACACACACACACACACACACACACACACACACACACACACACACACACACACACACACACTCTAGCTTTGCCTTTAAACACCAAGCATTACATTTACAAGATTTTTAAAATCTTAATGTGTCAGATTTTATTTCATTTTTTTGTGGTATTGAACCATAATTAATGATTAAAATTAAAAAATGTTTTGCTTCTTTTTGTAGTCGTTGTGAGTCTCTTATTGATGTTGTTTTGTGTCTATTTGCAGTCATTTTATACCTTTTTGTGTTTGTGTTCCCATGGTCACGAGTCTCTGTGTCTCCGCAGTAGTTTTGCATCTCGCTGTAGCTTTTTTGTGTATTTTTGGGTCACTTTATAGCTTTTTGCCCCCTTTGTGTTGTGTGTTTGTGTCATTGTGAGTCTCTTGTTGTGTTAATTTGAGTGAAACAAAAACAAGTGTACCAAAACATGGTGTTCATTAGGTGCAGGGAGGGAGGACATATTGAAAACAGTAAAGGACAGGAAAGGCCAAAGCAGACTCTACCTGCTGAGGTGGCTCAGGTCTTCCCGCTCCTGAAGACCTTCTTTGACACTGTGGTGGCATCAGCCATCTTTTACGGAGTGGTCTGTTGGGGCAGCATCGTCTCAGCTGCAGACAGGAAGGGACGGGACAAGCTGATCAAGAAGGCCAGCTCTGTCCTGGGATGCTCTCTGGACTCTGTGCAGGTGGTGGGAGAAAGGAGGAGGACAGCCAAGCTGTCATCTCTGAGGACTAATGACTCCCATCCTCTGCAGGAGGAGATAAAGCTCTGGAGAGCTCCTTCAGTGACAGACTGATTCACCCAAAGTGTGTGAAGGAACGCTATCGCAGGTCCTTCCTGCCTGCTGCTGTCAGGCTGCATAACCAACACTGCTCACAGTAAACTGCACCATGGACACTTTATGGACACCACTATAACCATTGTTGTCCCCCATGTTGTTATTTGCACATACAATATTCACTTTAATCCATTGTTCACTTTTTTATCCACTGCTCATTATTATTATTATTGTTGTTATTATTTATTGCTGTTTCTTGTATCTTTTGTCCTTTTTCTGCATGCCTAGTTTTTTAAGTTTTTAAATATTGAAATATTTAATCTGACTTTTTACCCTTGACTGCTGTAACACTGGAATTTCTCAATTGTGGGATCAGTAAAGGTGTATCTTATCTTATCTTATCTTATCTTATCTTATCTTATCTTATCTTATCTTAGAATCACTAGGTGTCAGGGGTTACTGGTTATTTGTTGTGTGTGTGTGTGTGTGTGTGTGTGTGTGTGTGTGTGTGTGTGTGTAGGTCAGTATTTATTGATTGATAAATAATTACTGTGGCATAATAATGTACTGTATAGTTATTAACATTATCTTTATTACTATTAATTACTAATGGATATCATAATATTAGTGGAGGTACACAGTAATGTATTTGTCACAAATACATTGCGAGATTCATGAAGCTATTTAATAATACATATAGAAGTCATTTTGTACAGATATACAACTTAATCTATGATGAACGTGGAATATTATATTTTCTGTAATTCATGGACAAGAGGTGAGAGAAGTTTTACTTCTTCTCACTCTTTTTCAAACATGTACATTTTTTTTCACTCTCTCTTTCATTGATTTATTTCCGGTTCATTTGTTGCTATGCTTCTGTTATTCTTGCTTTCCTTGGTTTTATATTATTTGCATATATTCGAAATAAACTTATCAAATGAAATCAAGACACTCTGCAGGTGAAGGTCAGGCCATTCAGTAATCATACTCAATCAAAGTGCTTCAAAGTGAAGCAGATGAGACGGTTGAATTCAGAGTGAACTCCAGTAACATGAGTGGAGTCTGCAGAGGGCTGCGTTCAGTTCAGTCACAGGGAGGAAAAGTGACTCTGTCCTTATTGATATTCACCCAACATTTAAGCCACACTTGATGAGCCATTTGCGGACATAAAATGTCCCATTTAACCTGCGGCTCATTAAAAGTTCATGTGTTCCCTTCACAGCCCCGCAGGAACCAGCTTTAAATATTCATGACGCACTCACCTCCACCAACCCACACTCTGTCCTTGTTTGGCTCCAGTTTCCTGCTCCTCGTCTGCTTTGTGTTTTCATTTCAGTCCTGTCTGTCTGTCTGTCTGTCTGTCAGTCTGTCTGTCTGTCTGTCTGTCTGTCTGTCAGTCTGTCTGTCTGTCTGTCTGTCTGTCTGTCTGTCTGTCCGTCTGTGTGTCTGTCTGTCTGTCTCTCTGTCTGTCTCTCTGTCTGTCTGTCTGTCCGTCTGTGTGTCTGTCTGTCTGTCTGTCTGTCTGTCTGTGTGTCTGTCTGTCTGTCTCTCTGTCTGTCTCTCTGTCTGTCTGTCTGTCCGTCTGTGTGTCTGTCTCTCTGTCTGTCTGTTTGTCTATCTGTCTGTCTGTCTGTCTGTCTCTCTGTCTGTCTGTTTGTCTATCTGTCTGTCTGTCTGTCTGTCTGTCTCTCTGTCTGTCCGTCTGTCTGTCTGTCTGTCTGTTGGGTTTGAAACCAACAAGTTGCAGATTCAAACTGCTGGCTGGTGAAGGGAGTTTTTTTTTAAATTTTTATTGTTGTTTATTATAAGACTTGATTTGTTTCAGTTTTGTTTCTTCTTAGTTGCTTCAATGATCAGTGAACATTCATACAAACAAATTAAAACCAAAAACTCACGGGGCTGTGTTGATACGCAGGAACGATACAGGAAGTCAAGTTTAAGGTACAGATCTGTGAGTCTGAAGGTTTATCAAACACCAGCACATTGCACGGGTTTAAAACAGGATTTTTCTGCTCTGGAAAACTGCTACAAGTCCTTCAAATTAAATGACATGATATATCATTTACCCATGACCTTTAGAACGAGACATGCAGGTGTTTTCTATCAGGAGCGTGACATCATTTGTCGAATCACTGTTGAAATATAAGTCAGTTTTCTGTGTGAAAAAGTGGTATAACCACAGCGTGAAAATACTCTGCAGACACCTGTGTCTTGAACACACTGCAAAGACTAACAGCCATCTAGCGTGTACGTTCTGCGCCTGCGTGAGTTGAAATAACGTTCTATGGAAACAGAGCGCAATGCGTAACACTCTTAAAACCATGCCGACCAGAGGGGAAAACTACGGGCGCCACAGTGTGCAGCCAAGGACTGAAACTAACAAAATGCCTGCAGCTAGCTGAAACACTAGATGTCAGCATGTCAAAGGATAATTTTAGCATCGTGTCCACCAGAGGAAAAGTTACGAGTTTGGTTCGAAATGATCCCACTGAAAGGCCTGAAGTGACCAGAACCACAACTTGTTCCAATCAGGTTAGGTTCAACCTCGACAGTGTGTCTGCGTACTGAGTGTCAGGATCTCACAGTGTTTCGTATCTTCCCGCTGATGCCTCACGTCTTATTGCTGAAAAGCTGTGTTTTCATTTCGGAAGCTTCTTCACATATCGACGTTTGGTCGTGCACGTTACGCACGTGTGTTGGCTGTTTAGGCAACAAAAGCACAAAAAGAACAGACTCTGGCTCTCCAAACACCAGCCTCCTGGGTGATGTCACCGCCCCTCCCACAACCCTGGTTGGACTTTTGCCGCCTTAACTTTACTTCTTCTTCTTCCCCCTGATCCTGCCGGCTGCTGCTGTTGTCGTTACTGGCCGTGTATCTTTTTTTTTTTGTCTGACGCCAGACGTAACTGACCAAGCGCTGCTATTTGACAACTTTGTGAACAAAGAACAAGAGCACGAACAATTACGAACCGTTGCTGTTTTGATCTGACTCTCTCTTGACTTTAGTCGTTTGCTCTCCTCACTTCTGTTTCTCCACCATCTCCGCCACCGATTCAACGTATGAATCGCCAATAAAAAGCAGACAAGGGCCGACTCGTGCCGTCAGCGCAGGACACACTGCAAAAACCAAGGTAATAGACACTCACGATGAGTAAAAGCCCTGTAATTAATATCTCATTGAAGTAAAAATACAAAAGTATTAGCATCAAAATATACTTTAATTATTTAAACTAAAAGTACTCATTAGCATTTGGTCAATTTCAGAATAGTTGACATTATATTATTGGATCATAATCATTGATACATTAATAGGTTCATCACCATAATGCTGCAGTAGGTGAAGGTGGAGTTCATTTGAATGTATCTATATATTCTACATATATTACTTTATACTCTGCCGGGTAGTTTGTGAATAAATGAAGTGTTATTAATATACATACATCTGTACAATCTGTATCGGCAAAGTGACTGAAGTTAGAAATAAAAGTACAACACTGACCTGTGAGATGTTGTCGAGTGGAAGTACAAAGCAGCAGGAAATGGAAATACTCAAGTAAAGAACAATCAGTACTTGAGTACATGTACTTAGTTACTTTCCTCTGCTGGTGACAGCTTGGAGCGAGACGTCCTGCAGTGTGTCAGAGATCTGTCATCAAACCTCAATCTGCCTTCTGCTGAGAGGACAGACGCTCACACACACACACACACACACACACACACACACACACACACACACACACACACACACACACACACACACACGATGCAAATATATGCACCGCCACATGTTGTTTTTGCACATGTATGCGAGTAATGCATTCACATGTCAACAGAGATAAACACACACACACACACACACTGTAGAGACAGTGTGTGTTTTGTAAGAATCAACGTGTTGATAATTAATTTTTCCAAAGTGTCGTCACAATATTCACAAACTGTAATTATTGAAAACCCTGATTTAAAGAGACGACACACATCATGTTTCTGACACACTTAAAGCAGAAATGATTCAGTGATTATCACTTTATTTGTATAAAGTGTCATATACAACATTCATTTCACATTTCTACAGAGAAATAGGTGACAGTATATGAACATATGGAGCCTGTAGATCTTAACACCAGAGAACAGTTAAAAGTGCGTCGTTGCTTGACAGCAGAGCAGCATGAAGGTACTGTAACGCTGCTGCAGCTCCTCGCTGCCTCTGCAGGGGGCGCTGTGGCTCCAGGCAGCACGCCGCCGTCCCAGCATCCTCTCTGTCTGACTGTGACAGAGGAGTGAAGTCTGTGACATCACATCTCAGTGGAGTTTCTCAGGAAAAACAGTGTTTACACTGAGAGGAAGTGACCTCTAAAACGCATCCAGGCTCTTCTCAGTTTTACATTTTTGCGTCTGAGGTGTTTGACTGCAGCTTTCATTCAGAGCTCAGCTTGAGAAGTGCTTCAAGAAGGAGTCAGATCAAATGTCCCGGCTGTTTACTGCCACTGACTGAGACTGTGTGGTGCATTAGAACTGGAACAATGTGGGAATGCATTTGTTAGATTTCTTTTAGAGGGTCAAATTAATAAAGCGTCGAAGGTTGAAGAGCTCAGTGACGTAGTGATGACTCACAGGGTTAGTTGTACCGTCGACTCGTCTCTTTAACTGTCTGAAAATCACCTCTCCTTTGTGGAGCAGTTTAAGGTCAGGGGGTCCAGGTATCAGTGGATTCTTCGTAATTCATTTGTAATTAAAAACAAACCAAAATTCAACATGAAAAAAGTAAAAAAGTGAGCCATTTTCCTTTTCTGTTACAGAATCAATAAAAACAAAAACAATCCAAAGCGGTTCATTTTTGGTTTGATGGCAATTCCTTTTTTTCTTTTTGCGTTTTAAGATGAAAAGCAGAAGTCCATAATCTATTTGTGTTTGTTGCCAAACAAAAAACGAAAATGTCCATTTTGTTTTTTACAATTTCCTTTTTGCCATTTCTCATGTGGAACAGACACGGTGGACAGGAAGCGGAAGTGAAGTGTAAAAATAAAACAAAAGTTTTTTCGAAGTTATTAAATGCACATCCAACAGGGCACGTCATATGACATTATGAACACAGATTACAGTATTAAGTAAGGTCATAGTTTGATATGTCATGAAACACACGGTGACACAAAGGTACAAACCTGTGCTGCCCGACATGAAGCAGCTCCAACACGTAACTCCCCTGAAAAACACAAATGATCATTTTTATATTTCAGTTTTTATTCAGATTTTAAAAAAACAAGATATAAGATGTAAATTAAAACAGTTTGGAAGTGTTGGCTTTTTAAATGGTAACTAACCCTATTCAAGTATACCATGCACTTACACGGGTACTGATGTTTTTAGGTTGCTAAAACATGCTTTGCTGTGGTGCTGTCCTCAACAGTACGTTGGTTAAGCTGGATTTGGTTGATCAAAAATGACAGCAAGGCAACACAGGATATAAAATCAGCGCAGCAGAAACGTCACATAGGTCGGACCATCGTGTTTAACTGTAGATCTTTAATAAATGTTACAGATAAATGACAATGGAAATAAACAAGTTTGCAGATGACACATTTCTCTGCAATTGAAATAAATTGCCAGTTGTCTGCCTGGAAGTGATCGCTGATGTAACACTTATTCGGTCAATATTTGCACTTCCTCCCATTTTGTAACAAAAGTTTTATCTATGTTATCTTTTTGGACAGAGCCGGGCTAGCTGCATGTAATAAGAGATCTGGATACAGCGTTGAAAAAAAAAGGCAAGACCTCGTTCAGTCCTGTGAAAGTTGCTCAGCGCACTAGAGTCTAACCAGAATGGGGATGACATGATTTAGTTTTCTAGATTTTCCAAATGTTATTGGACTGAACGAATTAAATCCAGATAAGGAAATGAGTCATGTTGCAGGGGTTGTGACGCTAAAAAAATGTATCCACTGATTTACAGATGTCTCTGTCATCATGTTAATTTATGGGAAAAGTCTTTAGTAAGGACATCAGTTATTGAAAACCAGCGCTTGGTCAGTGACCTCTGGCGTCAGACACTGATGATAAAAACCATCCTTTCAGGTCACCATGACACGCAGCTGGTTGCCGTTATTGTTTAACGGTGCAAGGCAGTGTCAGGGAGAAATGCAGCAGGACAACAATGAAAGTTAAGGCGACGTTAGTCCGAGCAGAGTGGGAGGGCTGGTGGATGGGTCCAACTACCATGGACTTTCAACCCGGAGGCTGGTGTTCACTTCCCATATCAGTTTAAAGCCAAACCCTGTTCTCAACACCGTGCGTTTGTTGTTAAAGACAAAAAATGTCAGTTGGCGGTGATGTACTGCTTTTATTTTGAAAGAGACTGTATGCAAACTGTTTCCTTTGAAAACAGAAGCCCCTTTTACACTGACAGATTTTCTGCGAATGTTGAGCCGTTTTGCCGGCAAGCTGCGAGTGTTTAGACACACAGAGCCGGATTGGCGAGTTGATCCGAGGTGTCCAATTTGGAACCTTTTTAGTTTAAACAGACCGAGGCGCCCTTCCACTACAGGAGGGGCTGTTGATGACTTGTGGGAGGGGCTGTTGATGACTTGTGGGAGGGGTTGTTGATGACTTGTGGGAGGAGCTGTTGATGGCTTGTGGGAGGAGCTGTTGATGACTTGTGGGAGGGGCTGTTGATGACTTGTGGGAGGAGCTGTTGATGGCTTGTGGGAGGGGTTGTTGATGACTTGTGGGAGGAGCTGTTGATGACTTGTGGGAGGGGTTGTTGATGACTTGTGGGAGGGGCTGTTGATGGCTTGTGGGAGGAGCTGTTGATGACTTGTGGGAGGAGCTGTTGATGACTTGTGGGAGGGGCTGTTGATGGCTTGTGGGAGGGGCTGTTGATGACTTGTGGGAGGAGCTGTTGATGACTTGTGGGAGGGGCTGTTGATGGCTTGTGGGAGGAGCTGTTGATGGCTTGTGGGAGGGGCTGTTGATGACTTGTGGGAGGGGCTGTTGATGACTTGTGGGAGGAGCTGTTGATGGCTTGTGGGAGGAGCTGTTGATGGCTTGTGGGAGGGGCTGTTGATGACTTGTGGGAGGGGCTGTTGATGACTTGTGGGAGGAGCTGTTGATGGCTTGTGGGAGGAGCTGTTGATGGCTTGTGGGAGGGGCTGTTGATGACTTGTGGGAGGGGCTGTTGATGGCTTGTGGGAGGGGCTGTTGATGGCTTGTGGGAGGAGCTGTTGATGGCTTGTGGGAGGGGCTGTTGATGACTTGTGGGAGGGGCTGTTGATGGATTGTGGGAGGGGCTGTTGATGGCTTGTGGGAGGGGCTGTTGATGGCTTGTGGGAGGGGCTGTTGATGGCTTGTGGGAGGGGCTGTTGATGACGCCGCACATACGAGCCACTGGTGGTGGATAAACAGGAAACAGCTGATAGCAGGAATTAGCGAGCACCTGGAAAGTCCACGACCAAACGTGGACATGTGACGAGGTCACAGTGGAGAATTTGTAATTCCATGTTTTGGCCATCACTAAATTAATAATAATTGGCTTCAGCCCAGTGCACTTCCTGGTTTCTTTATGCTAAGCTAAGCTAATCACATCCTGCCTCCAAAATATTAAACTATTCCTTTAAGCCTCTCAGAACTTTTATCTAATCAGTGTGTTTATGAGATTATTTCTGCCTTCACAGCACTTTTCATTTTGAGTCATGCATTCAGAAATATAATAGCCTACATATTAATTCATCTTCTTTAATGTAATTCAGTCTCTCATTTATCCTCTCATGAGGTCATGTGGGGAAATTCTCAGATGATGAAAGCCTTTGTCCTCTTTTTCCTCTCGCTCTCTCTGTTTCCTGTTTACATGGTGGAGAGCTGACCAGCGCCCAGCGAGAGGGAAACTGTGATGATGCAATCTGACCGCCGTGACTCTCTGTCTCTGTGACACGCTCTCTCCCTCGCTCATTCACTCTGTTTTTTTCATACACCCCTCCTTCCTGTTTACGCTCTGAATTCAGCAACAGCATCAAGAGATAGATGAGAGGACACAGGGAAAGCTTCCTTTATTGATGTAGTTTGACTCTGAGGTCACACACACACACACACACACACACACGCACACACACACACACACACACACACACACACACACACACACACACACACACACACACACACACAGAAAGTGGAAGTGATGCTTTGCAGCCGAATGTATTTGGACGTGTGTCCTCTGGTTGTAAATCTAATGTGGCTCCTGGGGAATCTGAGAGCATCATCCAAAACCTCTGTCATCCAACATGTCTGCTGGAGAGAGGCATCACCTCTTAACCCACTGCATGTGTCATCACATTTGTCATCACCACTGTGTGCTTCATCACGGCTGCCTGAGAGGCACAGCTGAGGGCAGGAAAATCCCAGACAAACACAAACAAGGCTGTTAAACAAGCAGCTGCTCTGTCAGAGATGGTTCCTCTTTATTCTCTGAAACTCTGACAAAGTGAACGGCGTCTTTTCAAATTTTAACTCGTAAAAACCCAGCGATGGCAGCGTCAGCAGCCAGAATCAGTACAGTGTATTTGGTCTAATTCTGGTGCATCATTCACACCTTATGAGTCTTATGGCCAATATACGCTGTGCGATTGTGGGCTGTCCCAGACAAAAGATGGCCGCCGTGGGAGAAACGTGGCGATATCTCTGGTCGTGGCTCTAACACGGTGGTCTTACGTCGCACTGTGAGACAGGTTCAACGACGGCCGTTGTGGATGTCTTGCGACCAAAGATAACCTGATGACTGTCTCACAGTGTGACAGCTGCTACGACCTACGTCTACTAATCAACCAATAGAAATGCAGTACGAATGGTCACCGTGACACCGGCGCTAAACCCAAACAAATGGTCACTTGCCATGGAGGTAAAATGAACAAAAAGAAGTGTGTGGAACTCCCAGGAAGAGGAAAGTTTGGTGGAGCTGTGGCGGCAGAAGCCTTGTTGATCTCATTCCTCCAGCTGCTGTCATGACCGCCAGAAAAAAGACGCTGCATGGAAGGAAACTGCGGAGGAACTGCAACTTCCAGGTGAGCAAGCTACCTATGGTGGCGCAGATGGATGACGTACGCTGATGACGTTGCATATTGACATACGTCGTAACCTGCGATTCAGTAGTAAACAGCCATCGTACAATCTGCACACATCAAACCTGACGTCGTACCAAAGTTTATTAGATCCACGTCTCACACTGTGTCATGCAATGGTCTTATAAGAGTGCTAAAATCGCACAGTGTATAGAGGGCATTAGCCGAGTCGGGCAACTGGACACGTCCTGACTAATTTCTTCTGGCATGCTGAGTTTGGGCCGATGCTGGACCAGGTCAGTTTGGCTACCTGGGAATATTCATTTTGCACATCTTACAGAAATGTGCACATTGTACATGAGCACATGTTTTAAGGGACTATGTTTTATACTTTTCCTGCTTATGTTGTTCTGTGGTTTTGTTCATGTGCTGCACTCTGACATGGGAACTTAAAACAATCTGTCTGTCTGTCTGTGTTAAAGGTGCTCTGTGGGGTTGGTATAAATACACCAGTGTTAAAAACGCTAATAGCCTTGACTTTTAACATGGGGGTCTATGGGGATTGACTCGCTCTTGGAGCCAGCCTCAAGTGGACATTAGAGGAACTGCAGTTTTTGGCACTCCCATGCTGGCTTCATTTTTCAGCCCCGGAGGTCACTGCTTGTTGTAGATCTTTGAGTTGTTTGTCCCAACAGTGGCAACACATTGTCACTCTCATCTGATCAAATAGTGGCGCCTGGTCAGTGGCTCCGCCCCTGCGTCCTCTCAAAATAAACTTAACTTAAATGTAGGCATCAGTTTCTGCTTGTTAAATGCATACAGTCTTTTTTCTAAATCAACTAAGAACGTAGGTAAAAAATGTGGTTTATCCACCATATTCCTATCCCCCATGATACCTTGTGTTAGTTATGGGTGCTGAATCGAAACTGACATTTTCCCCTGGTAACAGTTAGCTTACGACACGCACCTCATTAGTAGAGTGATTAGAAATAAAACATACAGAACACACCGCCTGTGACACCTCCGATGCTATACGTGATCATACGTGTTCATTTAACATAATTCAGTCTAAATTTCAGCTCCATGTTAAGTGAATAAACTTGATGTTTCCAAGCTAATGCCCTGCTTGTCTGCCTTCATGACGCAACTGCTGATGCATTAAATCACAGTTCCACTGAGTGAAACGTAATGCTGAATTTAGCATCAGACGTCAGTAACACTGCAGCTAAAGGGTGCCTTGCTGTGTGATGATGAAAGCCACTGGCCAGGCGTGAATTGTAATCACATCATCTTCACATTCTAGCAAGTTTAGTTTGGTTGTCCAAATTCAAACCCTTAAATTTAGATTCTCCAAGTCTGGGAGTTGAACTTGGCATGTTTTGTATTGAGAAACGTCTCTATATTTATTTTCTGTAATCTGCTACTTATTGTTCAAAGTTATTATATCAGGATAAACCTGAGAATTACGAGCGGTCTCGAACATGTCACGGCAATCAGCAGCTGTGTTTATTTTCCAAAAAGCATGGAAGAGGGGAAGAGGCTTCATGTGAAAGACTTTCCCTGTTTGATGTCTTTATCTGAGATGTCCCGCTGAGCTTTGAAGTTTCTGCAGCCATGTTTGTTTTACAAATGAGCCAGCTGAACCTCTTCACCCTGCAGCAGCGGACCTCTCCTCCTCCTCTTCCTCCTCCTCCACCACCTCCTCCTTCTCCTCTCTGTGTTTTCCACATTTTCTTCAGAGAGGAAGTGGCGTGTTGCATCGTCCTGACAGCGCAGACAGCTTCGTGTTACACTGAGACCTGTTTCTGTTATTTAGTCCAGCACAGTCAAATCAAAGAGGAGAGATTGGATATTAAAACACCACATTACAATTCAGCAGAAACACAAACTGCAGCCTCTATAATGATCTCACTGTTGAATCAACACAAACTGAACATTGTAACCGTCATGAAGGAGGATCAATTTATTCCAGGACTGTTGTCTGCATCAGTTTTAGCTGGTGTACCTAATAAACCGGTAACTGACTGCGACCAAGTCGACATCAGATGCAAAGATGAAAAGATGGAATTTCATCATGCATTTATTTTTTGAAGGTGGTGATGATGATATATGTACACAAACTGACTATATTCTAAATACAGAAGAGGAAAAACTGAATATAAGTAATGACAATAAATTCCAAGTTTCACAGATAAAGAAAATGTGCTTGGAGATACCTCAAGACGAAGAAGGTCGATGTTCTGGGTCTCTGCATTACAAAACAGCATGGAATCAGTCAGTAAAGTGTCTTTCATATTTAACAGTTAAAACCTGCAGCAGTTTTTGCCCCTGGTTTCACCAAATCTGCAACGTGCAAACTGCAACTTCAGATAATTTCCTGTCATATTAATTTTGACACAGTTAACAAATCTAAAGAAATGCTGTATTTGTGACCCATGTTTCAGCACGCAAGAGAAGTGACGATGCCTGGTATCCAATATTGGTTCCAAGTGCATATTCCAAACTACTGGACAGACAAAATAGCCTCTTTCCTACGGCTACAGGTGGTTTCTACAGGTTTATATCCATCCATAAAGAAATGCACTTCCATGCATTAACCGCTAGAGACATCATCTGTGTGTTTACAGACACCGGTCACTTACATAAATGGAAACTAGGCGTTTGGCTTCTTGTTTTTAGTTGAGAAGATGCTGAAAATGCCTTTTAATGTGTGTTTTAATCACTTGTGCCCTCTACTGGCTGGTTAAAGAGGAGTGAGGCGTTAGCTGCACTAAACTGATAAGATTGCTAAAATCTCACAGTCTGTAGGAGGCTTAATGCCAACGTTAACAGAATACTGACGACAGATGATGTTGATATTCTGTTTGTTATAAGCTGTGTTGTGAATTCTTGTTATGTGTCCCTCAAAATGTGTCGGCTGTTTTAAATTAATTGTATATAATAAATGTATTTTCTGGGGTGACAGGGTTGTTGCAGGTGACACAGGCACCAAACACTCTTGTCATTTAAAGTACACTCACCGGCCTCTTTATTAGGGACACCTGTTCAGTTTCTCGTTAATGCAAAAGGCTAATCAGCCCAGAGGGCACAGAGGATGATTTTCAGCACAGAGGAGAATGGTCAGACTGGTTCAAGATGATAGAAAGGCAACAGGAAGTCAAATAAGCACTGGTTCCAACCAAGGTGTGCAGAAGATCATCTCTGAAGCAACAACACCTTGTCCAACCTTGAAGCAGATGGGCTACAGCAGCAGAAGACCACACCAGGTGCCACTCCTGTCAGCTAACAACAGGAAACTGAGGCTACAATTCAAAACTGGACAATAGAAGATTGGAAAACCACATTCAGATGGAAGCATGGATCCATCCTGCCTTGTATCAACGCTTCAGGCTGCTGCTGGTGGTGTAATGGTGTGGGGGAGATTTTCTTAGTACCAACTGAGCATGGTTTAAACACCACAGCCTACCTGAGTGTTGTTGCTGAGTGTGTCCATCCCTTTATGACCACAGTCAGAGTCAGTACGTCTCCAGCTGAGAGGAAGGTTTAATTCACTTCTGACCAAAAACACCAGAAAAAAAGGAAACTTGTGCGGTTCAGATAACAACAGTTCATACATATAGATACCCACATGGATAACTCATGTGTGGAATATGAGCATCACTAAAGCTTTACTTTTCTCCTCCCTCAGCCGCACAGATTATTCTTCACTGATCAGATAAATGCTTCAGCAAGTGTTGAGATCACTGAGCTGCTGCGTCTCAGAGCAGCTGGACTGCAGTCTGAATCAAATGTGTCTTGATTCACACTTTGACTCATTAAGTGTATAAAAAGATGATATAAGAGGCAGGCAAATGTGTTTCAGGCAGAAAGTTGTAGAAACAAAGAGAGCAGCAGCAAACTGACGTCTGCGTACACAGAAGGTGGTGATTGGCAAATGGGAAACAGCTGAGACAGTCAGGTGTGTGATCAGGTAGGTGACTCCCTGAGGACACCGAGAGGACAGAGGAGGACATGCTGCAGGCCGTCAGATGTCGGCAGAGTTTAAACTGCAGCATGTGGTTAAAAGTCTGGACAGCAGCTCTCACAGATACACAGTGTTATGATCTGTTTGCTCTCTGGGGAAACAAAATGCATCGTTCCAACAGTTTGTCCCTCTCCTCTGATGTTTGATGCTCTGCAGCTGATGTAACCTGCTGCAGACTGTGGACATGAATCTGTCAGCACACGCAGCCCCTCCTCCACCCTGCCGGACCTCCTCCACCCTGCCGGACCTCCTCCACCCTGCTGGACCCCTCCACCCTGCTGGACCCCTCCACCCTGCCGGACCTCCTCCACCCTGCCGGACCTCCTCCACCCTGCTGGACCCCTCCACCCTGCTGGACCTCCTCCACCCTGCCGGACCTCCTCCACCCTGCCGGACCTCCTCCACCCTGCTGGACCCCTCCACCCTGCTGGACCCCTCCTCTGTTTGTCCCCACAGTTTGATGTGTTGTTAGGTGGGACCTCAGACTTCAGTGTTTCCCTCTGTGTGATTTATGAGGAGCGCTGATTAACTGTGACACCACAGTTTCATTATTTTGTTATTGGACTGGAACATCTGATGGAACAAATCCCTCCTTTATTATACGGTTCTGTTTTTGTTTTATTTAATAGTCCTGTTGTATTGTGTTGCATTAAATTGCGCAAATGTTCCTGTTATGAAAGTTTCTTTTTAAAGGATAAAGTCGAGTTAAAATGGACGATGGGAATACTTCACTATGAGCCACTGTGAGGGAAAAACAATTTTGGCAAAGAAATCAAAGTGCTTTCTTTTTTTTTTTTTTTTTTTTAAATTTCATGATGTTATTAGAATAAAGTCGTCATGTGAGAGGAAAAAAGTGGTTATTATAAGACTAACTTGGCAAGTTTACAAGGAAAAGGTTGTTACATTTTGAGAAAAAAAGTGATTGTTAAAAAAAACACCTTATTCACTCATAAAAAAGAAAATGTCTTTATCTTTTAAGGAAAAGTTGTACTGACACAGTAATGAAATAACATTATACTAATAATGCCTTTTAAAAAAAAAAAAAAAAATTCACAACAAAAAGCTGTAATATTCTGTGAAAAAAAATCATACTTTGAGAAAAATCTTCATATTTCAAGAGAAAGTTTTATAATTTTGAGAATTAAGTTGTAACGTTAAAAGAAAATCTTGTAATACTTTGAGGAAAAACTGTTAATTTTACAAACAAAGTTGTAATAATTAATGACAACAATCATAACATACCAATTTGTGTCTGCCTCTTTCTTGCACAATAACATCACAGTAACACAATTACTTTATTATTATTTTGATGATTTAATTGTGAAATTATTACTTTACTCTTATGGTTTGTCCCACATGACATTTTAAGACTTCACAAGTTTTAATAATATCAATACAGGTGTTTTTTATGATGGAGTATTAGGGCCATATTGCAGAAAAAAAAAATTCTGAGATTTCGAGAATAAAGTCGTAATTTAATGAGAAAACGTCAGAATATTATGAGAAAAACTCGTTGTGCACTCGTGTTGAAATAAATCTACATTGTGAAGCAACCCTTGCTTGCACCGAATTGGAAAAATTTTAGAGAAATACACTGAATTACAAGGCTTTAGAGAACAGTGTGCTACTGTAGACTTAACATTTAGGTTATAATAGGTGGTGATCTAAAGTGGGCCAGTCTGAGGCATGAAACTCCAGGGCTGGAACTGAGTCCCACTCCGGCCCTGAGGCAACACACCTGAGACAAAGAGCAGCTGCCACACGCAGGTTCATCCTCTAACCCATTCTGTTTGTTGTTGGTTATTTCCTTAAAAACGACGACTTCATTCTCGTAATATTTCTTGTTTTTTCTCGAAAGCTCCCAAAACATTTTTTTCTTCAATGTGGCCCTAATACTCTGCCGTAGTTTTTATCCTCTCCTTAAATGTGATATTCTAAACTTGTTTCTCATGTTGTCATTTCATGTTTTCCACTTAGAGAATTTTTACACGACATGCTGACACATTTCTGCTCTTATGACCCACAATGAATTCTTCTTCTTGTTTTTCATTAATACACCTGAACACGTCTGTTGTGTTTGAATTTATCTGGCATTTATTTGGCAAACACCACTGCAAAGCTTTGATTTATTTTCAGACATTTTTCTGTGTGTGATGAAACTAGCAGCAAAACTCGACATTTAAAACTGGAAATAAAGATGATTAAAGTTAGATGAAAGAAATAAATAAAACACAGGAGGTGTTGAAGACATTTCAGTAGGCTGATGAGCTCCCAGCTGGTCACCAACATCATCAGGGCCCCGGCACCAAACAGTGTGAGGAGCTCAAGGAATTATTATCATTATTTTTATTAATATTATTACAAACGATTCCCAGTTTTTAAAGGCTTAAACATGCCCCCGAGTTGCACAAAGGTGCAAGGGCCGGTTCACTTGGGTGAATTTAGGTTGTGATGTTGGGTGACCAAGATTTAACGTCAGGACAACGTCAGGACAACGTCTAATGCCAACGACAATCTGACGCAGAATACTGACGACAGATGACGTTGATGTTTTGTTGTTTTTTTGAGTTCTGTTGTAAAGTAACAAACATCCAGCGTTTTCCAAACGTCTCATGCCAACCTCATCTTGACAAAGAATAACAACATTCAGTCGTAAAGTATGAAGAGAGACTGTAAAAATAATGGACGTAGCTTCCGTGACGTCACCCATTGGTTTCTGAAGCCTCCAGTTTGACATGTTGGAGGTCGGCCATCTTGGTTTTTTAGAGGCAGAGGTGACCATATGTGGATGAGAAAGTGGAGCAGTGGAGAAGCGGGTTGGATCAGAATCACAGACTGTGAAACTGTTTAAGTGGCCTGCCCCTAGGTATGTGTAACTTTGGGCCTTGACAAAATGTAAATGGGAAAGTTGCATAAAAATGAATTCCCTCCGTACAGTCGTCATGAAAGTTGACATTAGCTTTTCGAAACAATTTTTTGTACCAGGCTGTAAACGTGTTTATTTCTACATGTTAACATGGGGGTTGGTGGCGACTGACTCACTCTTGGAGCCGGCCTCAAGTGGCCATTAGAGGAACTGCAGTTTTTGGCACCATTGGCTTCATTTTTTTCAGCCCAGGAGGTCTCTGCTCGGGTATGAAGAACGAAGCCCAACGAAACATCTGCAAATTGTCATAATGTTAACGTCCATATGATGTGAAATTCTGACTTCATTAGACATTTAAAATATTGTCACCCTGACTGTCAATCCAAATAAAATGATGAGTTTCCACTCATAAGCGAATCTACAACTAATCACAAGTCCAAAGTCTTTAAATCTATAAATCTATAAATATAAACTACTTGTGAATCTGAGGCGACATTTTCAGACTGTCTAGACCTTTTTTTCCTTCTTAATGAATGAGGAAACATGGGGGGTGAAGGTTGTCTGATGAGAGGATGAGGAGGAGTTGGAGTGATGAAGCTGCAGGAGGCGGTGGTGAGGTGAGGTGATACGACAGCTGGAGAAAGAGTTTCAGTCAGACTAGGAAATGTAATGCTGAAGCTTATTTGTATTTTCTTATGGGTGCGGTTCTATAAAAACAATTATAGTGCTCACTGTAGTTTATGTCAAATAAAATAATAGGAAATGGTGCGTTTGTTGGGGACTACTTGCAGCGGCGGATTAATCTACATTTGGTGCTCTGGTGAGTATTTGTGGCAGACACGTAAAACACAATGCCTCCATGTTATGATGTCGGCTTCATTATGGACACGTTCAGTGAAATGAACTTAAACTTGCTTGAAAACATTAAATCACTGTTTTTAATTTTGCTGCATTTAAAAACTTTTAACCTCACCTGTTTTGGCCTGTAATAAATGAACCAAATATTAAAATCTGCTCCATTTTCTTCCTCTATATTCCTCCTGGAGCTGATCGTCTGGGGTAAGACAGCTGAACTGTTTGCGTGTCGCTGCATTATGATGTGTGCTTAATACTGCAGCCTCTAGGGGGCGCTAGTGGGGACACATTTAGCTTTGTTTCCATGAGCTGATTAATTACAGCTTGAAAGGGAAACTTTAAGAACCAGTCGTTTGTAAATATCAGAGCTGAAAATAATCCTGTGTCAGACTGGTTCTGCTGGTTTGAGAAACCAGTTCAGTGTGACAGAGCCACCGCAGGCCATTACAGCCAACCACACCTGGTTCGCTTCAGAGTTCACATCACGTCACACATACCAAACACAACATCGTATTTACTGGGAAACGAGTGTTAAAGGGACAGTTCACACTCAAATCCAAAGCACACGTTTTCCTCTCCTGTAGTTCTGTTCAGTCAGTCCAGATAGTTTTGGTGTCAGTTGCAGAGTGTTGGAGATATCGACCACAGAGACATCTGACTTCTCTCCAATAGAATGGAACTAGATGTCACTCAGCTTGTGGTGCTCAAAGCGCCACGAAATACATTTGAAAAATTCAACAGTAATGTCTCTTTCCAGAAATCGTGACCTGGTCACTCGAGATAATCCACAGACCAGAGTCCAGCACTGGGTCGTTTCCTGACTAGCCCACAAAAAACTGTGAAATTGGTAAAATCTGCAAAAATAAATTCACAGGCAGCGATGGTCACAACGTTTGAAACGGACGTGTCTATTTTCACAAGTAAAGGGAGGAAAAATTTGTATTTTTGATTTTGAGGTGAACTGTCCCTTTAAGTGGTAATTGCACGCAGGAAGTGGGGTCAGCACGTAGTGGCATTAGATAAACAGCAGAGGTGGAGAAACTATTCAGAAAATTGTGCATTAAAAGATGTACTTAAATCAAAGTATGTATCAGCAAAATGTTCTTAAATTATGAAAAGTAAAAGTATTAATTGTGCAGTTAATTGTTCCCTGTCAGTGTTTTACTATTTGATGTTTTTGGATTACTACTGTAGCATGACATAGAAATACTCAAGTACAAGTGCCTTGAATTTGTTCTTAAGGACAGCACTTGAATAAAAATACTTTGTTCCATTTGCTGTAAATTATTTAGTTGACAAACCTGCCGCAGTTTGTTCCTGATAGATTTTTAAATGTCGAAAGACGACGCTGAACATTTGAAGGATTTATTCTGTCTATTCTCTGTCTTTCACCTGATGACACAAAAACGCAGCGTCAACAAGTGCAAACATTCCAGTGAGGTCAAACTGTTCTCTGACCTTTAGCTTCCAGCTGACACAACACGCAGCCACTCATCTGTTTTCAGAAGACTTGTTTTCTCTCCAGACGCCTGCAGGCTCTCTGACAGAGCGGACAACACCCACGATGAGCTCATGGTTTACACACTGCAGCATGTGTGACGGACACTTTGAGTCTTTGTGTCGAGTTCAGAGGGAGTTCTCCGCTGCTGAGTCACTGCTGCTGCTTCAGCCACATTTCACTGTTGGCAAACAAAAAGCAGAACCTGCTGCGGCTGATGTCGCAACACCACAACACTTCCTGTCAGCAGATTTCACGTAGAGGCATGTATGCAAATCATGTTCAGTGACAGAGTTACACCTCACTGCCTTCTGTAGCAGGAGCTCAAGTACTCAGATTTGAGGTATTTGTTTTTTATATGAGTCTTTTCTTTTCATGTCACATACTACTTCTGCTTCACTACATTCATCTGACAGCTTTTGTTACAGATTAAAATTTAAATTACCCAGTACAGCTGAATTAAGATACCAGACACCAACAAACAACAAAGGCGGTTGTTTTTTAGTGACCCATCGCTGTGTTTCCAGCAGCTGTTTAGTCGCAGAAATGTTTTTTCTAATTTTGAGTGAAAGTGGACTTTATAGTACAAATACTTTAGGTACATTTGTCTCTTTCTTTATATGAGTAGTTGAGCATTTTGAGAAATGTGCTTAGTGCTTTCTTGAGAAGTTAAGAAGATTCACGAGGGGTGCCTGTGGCTCAGGAGGTACAGCAAGTCATCAACTAAACTGGTCGATCAGTTGTACCATCGTTGTGTGAGTGCGTGTGGATGTTAAATGCTGTCCAAACCAACACAACAGAACCGGAACAGAGAAGCGAATCATCAATATGCTTCCGCGAACTGTTGATATTTTCCCAGCAGCTTTTTAAGCATGAAAAGTGGTTATTTTAAAAGGGACATCCCTGCTTCCCTAGCAGGGAGTGTGCCTCCACATTTGGGTATTTTAAGCCAAAACATGATCCTTTTACAACCATAACCATAAATCACATATTAGAAGAGCAACCTGTGGTGTTCCACAAGGTTCGATATTGGGACCTGAGTTATTTACACTTTACCTAAATGACATGTATAAAATTTGTAATATTTTTTGATGATACCAATTTATTTTGTTTTTGTTGACATGACAGAGCTAAAAAAGATGGTAGAAAGGGAACTGATCATGCTGAACAGTGGTTTGCTAAAGTCACTGCTAAATGAAAATGAAACAAAATTTATGGTGTTAATAATAATAAATAAAACTGAATTTAAATGGTGCTGAAATTGAAAGAGTATATGAAATTTATTATAATATTTTTATGGGCATGATCATAGATCATAAACAATGTTGGAAGCCACACATTAAACATATTAAACAGAAATTATCTAAATCTGCTGCTGTTCTTTATAACACAAGGGAGTTGTTGAATAAGAAATGTTTGTATATGTTGTGCTGTCCAGTTGTAATGCCATAAATGCCATACTGTGCTGAAATTTGGGGAAACGCATATACAACAAATCTAGACCCTGTAATTAAACTTCAGAGCTTAAAGCTGGTTATTAGGAAGCTACTAATCAACTTTTTATAGCATCCTACACCTTAACATTTCTCGATGTTGTGTATTTAAAATCATTTGAAAAATTGTGAACAGTGTGTCTAACTTGGAAATAAAGCAACGATTCCAGATGTTGTTAATTTGTTTGTCAAATTTTAAAGCTGAATCAAAGATTGCACCAAGATTTCTGGCCTGGGCATGAAGGTAAGTGCCAGGGGCCCTAGGTGGTTTGCTATACCCCAATTGGAGTTGGAGGGGCCAAACAAGACCACTCCTGTCTTACTAACATTTAATTGAAGACAGTTTTTGCAATCCAAGATTTTACATCTTGGAGGCAATCGATGAGGGACCTAACTGTGTTGTTATTTTTACCACCCGGTTATGATGGGATGTAAAGCTGAGTATCATCTGCATAGCAGTGGTAGGAGATGTTGTATTTATGTAAGATGGAGCCTAAAGGGAGGATTTAAAGGGCAAATAAGAGTCCCAGGATGGGGCCTTGGGGTACACCACAGGTGATGGGAGCAGAGGAGGAGAACAGGTTTCCAGTTTTTATGAAGAAGGAGCTATGGTTGAAATAGGATAGGCAACAATAAGCCTTGGAATTCAGCCTATTCCTTTTATGGTTATTGATTGTGAGAAAATTTGTGTGAAATAATGTTTGTTTCCCAAGATTAATGTAACTGAAATAAAATTATTAATTTATTTATTTATTCATACATTCATTCATTCATAACTAAGCAGTTTTTTATGCCTAACAACATGTTTACCACAGCATTGTTAAGGTAGAAATGTACAATGCCAGCATTTTTTCTGAGGATTGGGTTGAGTTACATCTCAGGTTTGTTCTTCTCCTGGTGCTTTATGGGTGATCTGCTGTCCTCCCACCCCAAAGAGATACATGCGTTTGTTTGATGTCATTTCCCCTAAACAAGGCTCTGCAGTCAGAGCTGGAGCTGGACCGGTCACAGACAGAGGACACGTCCACACTGCAGCTCTAAATCTGTCGTTAAACTCACCTGTGGAACCAAACCACACCCACCTGTCCTTCTCCTCCTCCACCTGCCCTTTCACTGATTCACAGAGTGAAATGCTCCTCTATTAGCATTCAGGTGTGAGCACAACTCTCTCTCTCTCTCTCTCTCTCTCTCACACACACACACACACACACACTGGTCATTGTGCAGCTTGCTCACAGTGATCTGATTCCAGGCACGTCGGCCTGCGTGGCAGATGAATGGCCGGCCTTGTTGGAGAGAGCTGCAGGAGAGGATAATGGAGTCATTTGATGTGTGTGTGAGTGTGTGTATGTGTGTGTGTGTGGATATGAGAGTTGGAGAATAAAATAGTAAAAGTGTGTTGGCCTTTTCGAATGAGTGACGACTCAGGAGGGAGCATGACCTCTCCGTCACCCACATGGACTGTTGGTACACCAAGGACGACCGTGTGTGTGCGTGTGTGTGTGTGTGTGTGTATGTGTGTGTGTATGTGTGTGAACAGGATCTCTGTGTGGACGTGTTTGTGACTTGCATGTAATTACAGGGTTGAGCGTGTGTTTATTGTGAGGATGCCTCTGTGTGTGTGTGTGTGTGTGTGTGTTGTTGCTGTTCTTGTATCTCTGTGAGAACCAGTTTTCAGGTCTCATTCATGCTGATGGTGTTTATCTGAGGTGTGTGTGTGTGTGTGTAGGGGTGTGTGTGTGTGACGGGTCAACATTGCACAATGTACTTGTTATTTTGGAAACAGTCAACAATTCGTGCATCAGAGCAGATTGAGGTTAAAACATCCAGCAGTGTATTATGTGCTCAGCTGTTGCCAAGGTGACAGCTAATGTTTTGTTTCATAAGAAATATTTTACTGGGTGTTCATGGTGCGTTTTATGTGGTCAGTAGTTCCACTAAAGACACATTGTCACTAAATAGCCACTATTAGATGTTACGTACGAGTCTAAAAAAGACCTGAGTGAAAACCAAAAATTCAACAAAGCTTGAAATATTTCTAAAAGGTTTTTTGCTTGTGGGAGGTGGAAAACTTAGTGTATCAATAAAAGGTTAATGTGACAAGGTGCAATAGAAATAAATGATGACTGTCAGCGCACAGACCACTGCGAACTCTCTTTGTCTCTTCAAACAGCACCGAGCTGAATCATTAGTTGTTCAAAACTCTCTATTTCCATCGTACAGAGTTCACTTGGTTGGAAACCCACAGAGTGACTCACCATCGCCTCCTGAGGCACGAGATGGTACTACAAGAGAGGATGAGCCGGGGCTAGCTGGTTAGCGTGCTAATTTCAAAAGATGTCTCTGCAACACAACACATAGACTTGTTTGACAAAATGCCAGCACTGTTACTTCTTCACAAATGTTCATTTTCTGAATGTTTTAAAAATTCTGGCCCATATCGTACACAATACACATTTCGTGAAAGTCGTGACTCACGTGGACCTTCCTGAAAGTCCATTCTCATTGAGGGCAAATATCCACTTGGATTATTCTCACGGAAATGGGTTCTTATGGAAGTTTGCAGACTGGGGCGGGATTTTCGTGCAGTGAAAAAAGTTTCCACCCTGTTGATGCTTGTTAAACGTTTGCATGCTAGCTCGCTGCTGCTGCTGCTACTCCCGTCCATGTTTACACACACCCGTTCATACTGCGCGGAATTAGCACACAACAACGCAAAATGTGTGTATGGTTTGAACGCGGAAAAGCGCTGTACGAATATTCCGCAAATCCGGCTGCGTAAGAATGAACCTTAAGGGCCCAGACACATGCCACGTCTTCAACCGCTCAGAAAATATGAGGTGACACGCAGGGTGCTATTCTTGTGCTAGCTTTCAAGGGAATGAAGACAGGTTGCGCCTAATGTGGCTAAATGGCAGTAACCAGAACGGTTCATAGCCTACCTACCAGAAATCCTGAGTTCGGAGACAATCTTCTTCCAGGTGTGTATTAGCTCTAAAACATTGTCCGCAGGGAAGATTGCCTGCACTAAACTTATCAGCTCCTCTTCCATAGTTACCACAGGCCGACAGTACAGTAGAAAGAAGAGGTTGTCTTCTGGCTGTGACCCCATCACCTGACATGAAGTGCACGTTACTGTGATCCAAAAGTTGATTTTGGTTCATCTCATGACGCAGCTTTTGCACCTTAAGGGGAAAAAAAAGGTGTTTGGGAACACTTGTATGCTGCAACCATGTAGCTCTCGCTTTTCAGCTCACCTTCTGCCCCTCTACAGCAACAGTGGGCTTAAGAATGTGGGATCCGAAAATCTCTTAAACTACCAGTGAGCACATCTGATTGCAAAGAACAGTTTTAATTAAATGATGGTTTAATTCCAGGAAACAGATTGATAACTGATTCTCAACACTGCAGCTTGCACGAGAGCCTTTCATCTGATTAGCTGCCTTCACCACCATCTAAAGTCTCATTTAAGTGTGTTTAGTGTGATTACACAATCCAGATGTGGTTTGTTACACTGATGAAATCTCTCTGAACAACACGGCTGCTGCAAAATAACCACTAACCTCTTTGCTGCTGCACCAAACCTGCTGCTGTTGCGTCTCACGCTGCTCCGCGTGTTACAGCAGCGCCGTTCAGCTGCAGCTCATTCGGTTCCATCATTAACAGGAAGTGTGTTAATTGTGTTATGTCACTGAAGCCCCTCAGGACCGTCTGTTCCCGCCAATCCTCAGCTGGTTACCGGGGCAACAGCTGCGAGCGTCATCCATTTGGCCTGAGACGTCTCTGTGTAATGTTTGATTTGTATTCTGTGTGTTGTGGATCACGTACAGGATCATTAAGGGGGCCGACAGTTTATGAGACAAACACACAAAGATCATCAGCATCTCTGCAGCTCTACAGAGCTTTTCAGCCTCTTTTAGCTCCAAGTTTTGGTTTTACAGCACATTTCCTGTCGGGGTGAATCTCACACAGTGTCTGTATGTATGTGAGCGTCAGACTATCGCTCTGCATCGCGTTACATCAGACGCTCTCTGTCCACACTGGATCAGTTAAATATGGAACTCTGTCACTTCAGGTAAACGATATAAAGTATAAAGAGTATACAGCTGTCAACTCTCAGTTTTTCAGTCAAACCCACTTTATGTTATTCTCTATTAGATCTCAGTATGCACAAATATTTAAATACACTATTCTGAAAAACGGCAATATTCCGTTTTCCCTCGCCAAAATTCAGCGTAACTTTGGAGCGTTATTTGACCCTCTTTCCGGCCAGATAGCTCGACATGGTTGATACCAATAGATACTGTAAGTCCTCTCGTTAAATATAATGTGCTCTGTGTCTGCACTGTAGCTTTAAAGCTGAGCGAGATACTGCAGGGTTTTTTAACTAAAAATGAGTCTCACTTCTCACCTGTTGTACCTGCTGCTGCTTCAGATTTCTTTTGTCCAGATATTTTTCCTTTCATTTTCTTGTTCTCTCTGACTTTTCTTGTAGGAGCTCCTGATTTTTGGTGAGGCACTCTGACTTATCTAATCAGGTGCAGCTTACCTCACATGTTTACATCAGCAGCACCTGTGAGTTTGGTGCATTGTGCACCTGACCCGTGTCAGATGGACTGCACCATTTCAGCATACCTGCAGGGGGTGGGAGTATCTGAAATGTGTTTTAATTATAAAATTACATTTATTTATCATGTAAATGTAACTGGTCAGTGATGTAAGTCAGTGAGTATATGGTTGCACTTGATCCCATTTAAAGTGTATATTTCAGGTTGAACATTTTTGAGCTCATGATTAGATCAATTATACCCAAAAAATAATTTAAAAAATCATCTTCACAGATTAAAAGGGCAAAAAATGTGTGGATTTCTGAGGCTCGTGCCAAAAGCTGACGTTATTTTATGTTTACAGCGATGACGTAGCATGAAGTCGACGTCCTGGCTCTGCAGCGCACAGTAAACTGCGCAGTAGTAGCTTGGTGGTGTATCAGGTTAGTCATTTGGTAGTCAGTAGTCAGTTGTCTAGTCAGTAAGTTATTATTTAGTCAGTAAGGAGTCAGTGTCAGTCTTAGCCAGAAGTCTGTCAGTATTCAGTGACATTAGGTCAGTCAGACTCAGTAACGTTAGCAAGTTGGTCGGGCGGCTGGTGTTCTTAGCTAACGTTAGTGTGCTAGCTAGCTAGCTCTCTGTTTTTTTCTTATTGCTAGTTTTTGTCCGCCTTTTCACATAATGGTGAAATGGTAGCGAATAGGAAAAGTGTCACTTTTCATGTGTGGCTGCATTTTGTCCTGCTGAATCCGACTCTCTTTTGTGTGCCGTTCAGTCTGCGACAAAACGAGTGTTTTGCAGGCTAGTTCTTCCTCATACGCCAGTGATCAGGCACATGACAGGTAGGCTGGTATTGACTGTATGGATTATCCTCCTAATTATATTATTTGCTTCCATTGTTAATATAAATGGTGAATGTTGGAGGCCCCTGTTGATTGTTAAAATGTGAACACAGCGTTAGCTCTTGCTAGCTAGCATTAGCTAGCCTGGCCACTCACCAGGACACCTGCCTAGCTCTCCATTCCTCCTCCTCACACCACAACTCTATATCTCTGACCGTCATTTCTCTGAACCCTAGGCTGCTCTGGCTCCCTTTGCTGTCTGGCTGGCTCAAGGTTGTAGCGTTGTGGCCCGTCATGTGTCCCAGCATAAACATTTACAACCTCTTCACTGTCAAAGCCAGCCATGTTTTACTGTACTTGGAATTCAGGACTCCCCCATGCTACGTCACTTCCAGTTAAGCGATTTTATAAATACGGAAGTAACAAATACAACTCCGAAATTTACAGTTGTGTATAATTTTTTAATCTGTTTTGAATGACAATTGAGTTCCTACACTATTTTCCTACACACTGACTCAAAGTGACCTCCAACCTGAAGTATTCACGTTTAGGGTCAACCATAGACCTTTCCCGTGGCCCTGGGCCGGGGTCATCTCTACCCTCTGACTCACCCCGACTGCAGGACTGGTCGTAATGAATCATCATCAGAACACTGCTGCCAGACTCTTCACAGGAACCAGTAGGCCCTTAATGGTCCGGCCCCGTCCTACATCTCAGACCTTCTAACTCCCTGTTCTGCGCCCAGGTCCCTCAGGTCAGCTGACCTGGGACTCCTGGCTGTCCCATGCTCCAGACTGAAGCTCAGGGGTGATCGTGCCTTTGCTGCGTCTGCCCCCAAACTGTGGAGCAGCATCTCTGTCCCAGTCAGATGTGCCCCCACCACTGACTCGTTTGAGTCCAGACTCAAAACCTACTTTTATTCATTAGTGTTTGAGTCCCGTGATGTGGGTCTGTGTGAGCTGTGTACCTGACAGTTATGTTGCCTCTCGTGTGTGTTTTTAACGTATTATTCCTTTTGTACAGCGCTGTGGTCAACGTGAGTTGTTTTTAAATGTGCTTTACAAATGAATTTGAGTTGAGTTGGATCATGTTGCTGCTGGATGTGGAAACAAGCAGCTGTTTTCTCTGACAATAGATAATAATCATGTCGACCGCCTTCAAGAAACCAACAAATCAGTTAACGCTGGTTTGAGACGATCTTTTTGATATTTGTTACCTTTATTTTGACAGCAGAGACAGACAGGAAATGTGGTGAGAGATCATCACATGCAACAAAAGTCCCACAACGCTTGTTTTGTGCCACCACGGAACAACTTTATCTTGCATAAGTGCAGATCTGTGTTGTTTGCCTCGGTGCTTATTGGAATACAATACAACTTTATTGTGAGTGGAAAACTGGGTCTTTTCTTTTTTCTGCCGTTTATTAAAACATCAAAACACACAACACACCACAAATTGGCAGTGCTGACAGTGTAGTAAAAATTCCAAGTAATAAAGTACAAAACAAAATTTAAGACACGCAGCCGAAAATAAAAAAGATGAAAACTGAGTCTCTGAGCGCCAAAATCAGCCCGTTGAGCTCCACGCTTCAGGCTGATCATCATGCCATCTTTATTTCTTCATCTCTTATGTTACTTTATATTGTCTTCACTTGTCTGACTGTAGCTCGTTATTAATTTCATGTGATGAATGTTTTTAGCGTCAGCCCACTCGGTATCATCACTCTGTGTGTGCAGGGAGATAAAGCTCCTTTGTGTTGCATTCAAAACTTCAAGACTCATTTATAAACAAGTTTGGAATTAATTTCAAGTTAGATGTGGTCACTGAGGTCCTCTCAAGTAGAGTAATCCATCCGAGTGTGTGTGTGTGTGTGTGTGAGTGTGTGTGTTGCAGATTAAGATGAAGCGTGTAGAAAGGACGGCTCGTTGGTTTGCACAGCCACGCTCTCATTGGAATGCAAGTGCATATCTCGCTCTGCAGCTCGCCCGGCATTAAATACAACCCCCCCTCCATCCACTGACACACACACACACACACACACACATTCATACACGTCCTCCCTCCTCCGGGGGCTGTGACAGAAATAGCTCTGCGGCTACAAGTTGTTCTCAGGCCTCTCAGGAACATCTCCCCCCTCTGTCCCCCGTCCCTCTCTCAGCGTTGATGATGTAACGTCCTCGCCATTACCTCCATCGTTGAAATTTCTCTTTCTAAAGCAGGAAGGAAAACATAGCATTCTCAAGGAGCTAAAAGTTACTATAAAAATACTCTCAAACAAGTAAAAATCCTGCCCTAAAATGTTCCTTCGATTTCAGTATGTAAGTGTGTAAAAGTAAGTATTTATCAGGTTTAAGTTAAAGATCTAAAACTGTTCCAGCCACTCATTAGAGGTCTTGCTCTCAAATTCTGGTCACAAGTGTGTTAAAATTCATGTTAGTATGTTTCCTGTTTGGTGCTGGAGAGAAGGTGCCGACTGGTTGTTGACAATGTTCATGACATGGAGTTAGTTGGAGACTAAAATCTTAGGATAACATTAAACCAGGCACGTGCACAGATTGACCTCAGGTGGTGCTCAAGCAGCTGCCCTGTTGCTCTCTGTCTAGAGAAGTGGGTGTTTCTCAAAGTCAAGGAAGGATCCTCAAATGGCCGAATCTGAAGGACGCTACGTCATCGACCCGCCGATGTTCCAATATCAAGGATCCTTCCTGATTACACTGAGTCCTTCTTTCGTGAAAAATCCAAGGATGCATGTGTGTATCCTCAGCAGGTATAAAATCCCCACAATGCTCTCAATGCCATCATCTTCAATGAAACCTGCGCCAGGATCAGTAGGATTAATGTCTCCGCGAGTTTCTATCATACAAGCGTGAAAAAAAAGTAAACAGACACTTCATAATTTACACTTTCCAATGCGGGACTTTAAAACAAAACAAAAACAGAAGAAGTCACGTTGCTCTTCACTGGTTGTTGTTTTTTTTCCATCTGCTGCTCGGATGTTAAACTTGCTCTTCAGTGAAATGACGTTCTTCCCTCTCTGACCTGACCGACTGAAATGACTCAAGGATCAAAGTGTTCGTGTTCGGTTCATGGCAGATTTAAAACTTTGTGGTCGCCGCCTTCTTCATGTGTATTTCCAACATGGCTGCCGCAGAGTTAATGGTTCATGTAAACACGCAGCCTCCTCACTCAGTTTCACGCTCTCTGCTCTATATTTAGAGAGGTCAGCCGCACCCGTGGTCTCTCTGCAGTTCCCATCATGCCTCAGTCACGGTCTGCCCTGTGGTTGTTTTGGTGGGCGCGCCCAGCGGACACGCCCTCCTGTTACGGCCTGTTTTATGAACCGATGAGCTTCGTGATACAAGTAGGTCAGAGCTGGGCAGGACAAACAGAAGACGTCAGCAGCAAACACAGGGCTGTGTGTGTGTGTGTGTGTGTGTGTGTGTGTGTGTGTGTGTGTGTGTGTGTTGTCTGCACACATGTCCTCTAAATGGACAGTTGTGTGTACAAACACTGTGCACAGGTTCATTCACAATAAATCCGGTGCTGCAGTGAAGACAACAAACTTTATTTTGATGCATTTCGATGCACTCTGGCACCATATTTACATTTGAAGTACAAAAAAAAAATCCCAATAGTTTAATTTCACTGTGAAATGGTAAGTGGTCGGCGGGCCACCTGGCACCCTTGTTTGATTACAAGTCTCTCCTCTGTCTTCAACTCTTTGACTACTGTACGAGTCAATTGTCTGCGATGTAGAGCCAAAGCTCATGATTTATGTGCTCACACTGTGCAGTCTGGTCGTCAAGCTACAACCTGAGAACTTACACTGTACGTGTAACATAAAAATTAAATGGCCCATCGGCCCTTGAGGACCGTTCTGGCCCACAGACTGTATATAAAGATGGACGACATGACAGCTCCCCAAAAGTTTACAAACTCTCACACAGCTCATGCAGTTTAACCCAAGCCTCATTTATCCAGTTATGTGCCCAGTTTTCCCCAAACCCGATATCCTATAAAAATGCATGCACAAAAGTTTGTATGATATCCTACAAATTTGTGCTCTGTGCATGACGTTATGTCGTCAACTTAAAGTTACTGAGATTAGGTTTAGCGATAAAAGCTGCTGAGGTTACGTTTAGGAAAAGAAACATGGTGAAGGCATACCTTGAAGATTGACTCAGTATTCACTCATATCTGAACATGTGACTCCAGGGGAAAGTCCCGCGCGAACGTCTGTGACCCATCCACCACCTCAACCTGCCTTCTTACAGGCGCTCAGGACTGTTTCCTTGTTTATTGCCATCAGTGCATTTGTTACATAATTGCAGCCTTTCAAAGTATGAGGGATATGTAGAGCCCTTTTCAGACAGGAGTTGTGCAGATTTGCAGGAAAGCCCAATCAGTCTTTTTTCAGCATTGGCAGTATAAAAGCAAAATCGGGGAGTGCAGCAAAATGCCGCCTGCCTACTTTTGTTTATACAGAATGTTCCTTTTTCGGGGCAATGGGGGGCGTGAGCAAGTAACAAAACGTGTAGCTCAGCGTGTGACGTAAACAGTGACGTGGGAGGGAAGCTGCGGCTGGAGGCCGCCTCGTTCTGTTTAAACTAAGGTTCCACCAATATGTCTACCCTACGAAGCGGAAAATTGGGCATCTCGGATCAACACTCCAATCCGGCTCTGTGTGTCTAAACGCTCGCAGCTGGGCGGCAAAACGGCCCAATATTCGCCGAAAATCTGGCATTGTGAAAGGGGCTCATGAATTTGGGTGCAACAGCCTGTCCCGTACACATGCAGTTTTGCTTAAACACTATGATTTAAAACATGTCAGTACGGGCAGTTTCGTGTTGGGGACATGCGCGTTTGAACTCTGCTCAAGCTCAGTCAGTGTGCGCTACTCACAGGGGAAGTGTTTTATATTATAATGTTGTAGTGAACATGTGTTTGTGAAGTACTGAGCACACGACTGGAAAAAATGAGATTTGGATTAAACTGCACGAGCTGTGTGAGAGTTTGTAAATGGTTGTTTTGATATAATTTGGCTGTTGTTAAACTGTCGACACAACGTGCGCAACAGACAACGTGATGTTTGTGATCGTAATGAGTTTTGACTGTGTTGTGCAGTGTTGAAGTGTAGTAACAGGAATACGATGAAAATACATAGCAACAGGAGATCAAGTCGGTATATTGGAAGAACTTGGACTGTCGTTTTGTTAACTTGTTTGGATTCTGAATAAACCTTGTTTAACTTTTTCCCTGCATCAAGTGAGCACTGTGGATCTTAAGAAAGGAACAGAAACACGAGTCAAACCAAGACACCTCACAAACTAAGTGGCCAAGGAACTTTGGTCTGTTTAAACGGCCACTACAGAAACACTAATGGTCATTTTGCAGGTGATGTATTCTTTCCTCATCTATTCCATTATTGATCTATTCCTCACATTATTTTCTTCAGTGGTGGAATTCAACTAAGTACATTCACTAAAGTACTAAAGTATGATTTTGAGGAAGTTGAGTTTTCAAATTGTCTTTGAAGTCATCAGAGTTTTGATGACTTTTGCATTTTGTGGTGATGAAGCCTAAATGTTGGCCGTGATGGACACTCACTCTGGTAGATCTGTACTGAAGCTAAGAGGAAGCAGTGGCTGCCTGGAGAGAAGGAAACAGCACATTTGTAAAGAGGTCTGCATATATTTTGTGTAATATATACAGGGCTGGAAGTTAATCAGCTAAAACATGCAAAACTGTCTGTATGGATGTTTAAATCTCTCCATTAGGCTCCATTTTGCATCAGTCTGGCTCAGCGGCTGACTGGTTGAATAATGCATTGTGGGTAATAGGATCTCTGTGGTATTTCCATTCAAGCAGAAAGTTCACATATTCCCCACACAGAGCTAACAACTCTCCTGGCGCTCCGCCGGCGGATAATCAGAGGCGGCCGACTGTGTGAGGTTCACTGACATCAGGGGATGAATTTTAAAAATCTGAATCTCTTCATGGAAAGCTTCAGTTTGAAGAGAGCGAGTTACACCTCAGCGTGTTTGACGAGCAAAAGACAAAGAGAGGAGCTGCGTGGTTCTAACAGAACAAAGAAAGACGTCTGATAACAGGTCATTAATTTTATCTGCTCACACTTACTGTGGGTAAAATTATTAGTGGAAGTCTTCCTGGGTTAAACACTGAGTCAGTTGTAGAGTTGGCAAAAAAAGATCTCAGTCTTTGTTTTACTGACACATAGCTTCTTGCTTTTGTACGTGCTGTCTTTCAGCCTACACAGTGTGACATGGCCTTAAAGGGATAGTGCACCCAAAAATGAAAATTCAGCCATTATCTACTCACCCATATGCCGATGGAGGCTCAGGTGAAGTTTTAGAGTCCTCACATCCCTTGTGGAGATCAGCGGGGGGAGCGGCTAGCACACCTAATGGCAGACGGCGCCCCAGACTAACGTCCAAGAACACAAAATTGAATCCACAAAGTATCTCCATACTGCTCGTCTGTAGTGATCCAAGTGTGCTGAAGCCCGGACATAAAAAGTTGTTTGGAGAAACGTCATGTGAACTCTGTTTTTAGCCTCACTGTAGCCTGTAGCTCTGACTGCTTCTCTGTGCTCTGCGCTCACATGTGTGCGCTCAGGGTGATCGGTGATGCACGGTCTCAGCAGTTTCGTCAGTACTGATGTCCAGATTCTCAAGTGCAGGCATCGCCAATTCCCAGTCTGAGCAGCAAAGACTTTCCTCATCCGTTGGCATTGCTTTGCATTTGAAACAACTACACCACCAGGTTTCCAGTGCTCCACTCCGGTATTCTGCGGCTGGCTGAGGGTTAGGCTCATGAGCATTTACTTTCTAATGTTTACTAACCTTTTTTCAGGCCTGTCCGTGATGCTTAAACTTGACACACCTGTAAAAAAAAAAAAGAAAGGCATGCTCGTCTGCAGCACGGCTCGAGTCTACTGGCACTGTGAAATGAGTCTGCAGCTCATTTCGCAGGTTTTCTAGTGTTTAATAAATCTGCATACAGAAGCTAATTTGGGTGGAAAAGGGGTATATCAGTCCTTCGTCCCTGGTTTACATTTAGCAACGTGACATGCAACAGTGATATTTTGGTAGTTGTGGTGGTGGTGAGGGCTTAAGGCCCTACAAAGAACAAGCTACTCATGTTTCTCCATGAAGGCACATGAATGTTTGTAAGAGCAGCAGAGTGGGGTACTTGGTAAGTTACCAGACGTCAGTTCTAACAGCCGTATATATGTATATACACACAGATGCTCCCAATCAGCATCAGGGAAAGAGGGCGTGAAACATTAGGAGGCAGCGCATGTTTGTTTTTAGGATACCAGCTGTCAAAGAAATGATCTTTCAGTCCAATGGGACATTTCTCAGACTATTGGTGTTTGGAATTATGAGCCGTTGGAACAAAGGCACAGCATCACTGTGACCTGCTGCCTTCTGGGAAAATGTTCAGAGTTTGTACAGTGTGATACAGAATGTTACCCCAAGCTGCTGCAGGAGGACTTTTATCTACTCTTAAGGGTGTTGTGGGTGTTTTCCCACTTAATCAAACTGAACTGTGCGACACATCCTCACTGTGACCTCGTCACATGTCCACGTTTGGTCATGGACTTTCCACGTCCACATATGGCGTCCAAGGTACCCTGGGTGTGTTGGTTGTTGACGTTCTGGGACGCCGTGTCAACTTCAGCCTGTTACATGCATTGTCTGTTTTCAAAATACACTTCTGTTTTCACAGGAAATGTACAGTTTGCATACAGTTTCTTTCAAAATAAAAGCACTACGTCGGTACGTTTTTTTCCATTCCAACAGCAAATGCACATGGTTACGCTTAGCCAACACACGTGGTTGGGTTTAGGAAAAAAGAACAGGGTTTGGCTTTACTATCACACGGGAAGTGAACACTGGCCTCCCACATGAAGGTCGTGGTTATTGGTCCCTCCTGCCTGCCCTACTCAGACTTTTGCCACCTTAACTTTCATTTTTGTCCGTCCATGTTTCTCTCAGACGCTGCCAGGTGCCATGACACAATAACAGCGACCAGCTGCGTATTATGCTGATGTGAAAGGACGGCTGTTTTCATCGGTGTCTGATGCTGGAATGACGGATCACTGCCCAAGCGCCAGTATTTGACGACTTCAGACTGAGACCAGGTTGAACTGTGACCCCAAAACCTGGGTATGAACTGAACAATGACTTCTGTATACCATTACATGCCTAGTCAACACTGAATTCTTTTAACTTTAACCACCATCAACACTTATTCAAGAAGTTATTTTACCAAACATTAGAATTTAAAAAAATACTCCTTTGAGTCATTTCTGGCAGGCGCTGATAAAACTCCACCAGATAGTATTGCGGTTGTTTCAGTTGAGGACCGAGGTTTGAGCTGTTTGATTCCAGGGACAAATTATGAAGTCAGGAAAGAATGATGTGATTCACATTTTTCCTCCGTTCAACCAAACATGAGGTTCAACCAGTCAGCAGGACTCAGTGGAAACTGCAGCTTTATTCCTCCGCGTCGGCCAAGTGGGTCGCACGAGGAGCGTTTATATGACAGCTTGACAATTTAGTTTCCATTCCTCTAATTTTTCTGCAGATTGGGCCAAAACTCTCACATTCACTCACTCACATTCAAACACCAAACAAAATAACTGGAGCTCAGTCAGCAGAGACAAGAGAGAAGCTACGGCCAGCCGAAAGAAATTCATTTAAATATCTGTGGATTGAGAAAACTCCTGGAGCACACTCTGTGCATGTCTTCTTCAAAATCTTTCCCTCCTTCTCATGAAGTCTGTGTGTGTTTGCAAAAAAACCCTTAAACTTTCTGAGTGACTGAAATGAACTACTCAGAGTGTCTGCTGACCTTCTGACAGCCTGGTGAAAAGCTGCAGTGAAATCAATTCATTTCAATCACAGCACATTTTCATGGGAGGCAAAGTGAATCTTTAATGTCAAGTTGAACTTTGGTGAACTCTGATGAGAGAGTATCTGTGCTCTCAGGGTTCTGTGTGTCAATATCCTCTTGATATGACACATATATTGAGATCGACCACCGACCACCACTCCTTGGAAACCTTAAAGGAGTACTCTGTTGATTTTCAACCACCTCAGGCTGTTCTCACAATTTTTTTGTATATTTTTCTATGAGAAGCAATGGACCCAATTCGTACATATCCCTCTCCGGGGGGCTCGGTGAGGGCTACATGTATACAGCACACACTTATCCGAGGTCAGGACACGGGGCAGCAGGCTGAGCAAAGCACCTCAGACGTCCCTCTCCTCAGCAACACTTTCCAGCTCCTCCTGGAGGAGCCCAAGGTGTTCCCAGACCAGATGAGCTATATAATCTCTCCAGTGGAGGCGCCCAGGAGGATCCTGATCAGATGCCTGAACCACCTCAACTGACCCCTTTCGACACGAAGGAGCAGCGGCTCTACTCTGAGCTCCCTCCAGATGTCTGACTCCTCCCCCTATCTCTAAGGCTGAGCCCCGACAACCCACAGAGGAAACTCATTTTGGCCTCTTGTATCCACGATTTCATTCTTTCAGTCACTAGCCAATTCCTCCGGCATATATACAGTCAGTCACACCTTAGAGGTGCTCGTGCATGTAAACGAGGATTTATTACTGTATAGAAATAGTCAGTGGGTCTTCAACAGTTAATTATTGCCCGAGAACCCCCAAGCAGGTTGGTCCGATCCTGCAGGGCCGCTGAGGAGTGCTGACTCAGCTTCACATTTTAAGACTGTAAAGTGTAGACGAACTCTCCTAATGTAGTTGTGGACCTACTGAGAGAGGAACTGTTGCAGCCGACTGATTAGAGTGTGAATGAGTTGTTTTCTGTTTGAGAATGGAAGTGTGGGCCCTGAGAGGTTTGGAAGAACAAAAAAGTGTGTCTAAATGAAGAGTAAAACTTGTTCAGGATCAGTCGGCGGTCTGTTGTCCTTCTATTATCTCACATTGTTTCCTCTTCCCCTCCTCTCCTACCTCTTCCTCTCCTCCAGCCCTGCTGACAATGTTCCCTCTCTCTGATGCTGAGGTGGACCTGAGCTCCACATATTTTTTTTTTGCCTCAGCAACCAGATCCCTCTGAGAGAAGCCGAGCCGTCGCTTCACATGGTGTCGGGTCTCGGCCATATTGAATCCGAATGGGAACGGCAGTGTTGGTTTACGCTACTTCCTTCAATAGCGGAGGGACAATGGGAGCGGGACAGGCGAGAGGCCCGGTCCTCCCTGGACACACAGAGGCGAGACAGTCAGAGCATTGAAGAGGATGAGGATCCATCAGAAACCAGCGCCGGCTAATGTGAAAGTCTCAGGTTCAGTGTCTGGAGAAAAGGCTCCTGGTTGGTAACAGTAGACAGGAAGCTTTGTGGACACTGCAGCGTCTTTATGCAGCAGAACAAACTGCTGCAGTGTCGAGCCCCGCTGAGCCGACGTCTGACTGACCTGATTCTGACAAGTTCACTGAAGTGACCGTCAGAAGTAGGACGATGTCTTAATGCACAGTGTTTGACTTGATCATTATTGGTTGTAGGAGTGTCATGATTCCTGAAAGTTAGTGTTCAACACCAACACCAGAGATATTCCACGATCCTGTTACTAACTGTGATCCCATGGTAAAAAACAAAAACACAAAAATGAATCCCATACACACATGAACTCCTTTATTAAACTTTATTTATTTTGATTTAAATTACATTATTAATCCCAGATGATCCGCCTCAAACACAAAATGTATGTGTGTTCATGGAACCCGGTCTCACTCTGAAGTCACTGGAATCTGGTGCTTGGGCAGTGACTTGGCGCGTCAGAAACCGAAGGAAAAAGGTGTCCTTTAACATCGGCAGGATGCACGGCTGGTTGCTGTTATAGTTTAATGGCACCCGGCGGCGTCAGGGTGAAACCCAGCAGGACAAGGACACAAAGCATGATTAATAATTTCATGGATATGTTTAGGAAACTCACATTAAGATTCGGGAGACTGTGGTCTTGGTTAAACTTTGTGCTAAAACAGCAGTTTGGTTTCTGTGTTTGCTGTGAACACACAGGCTCTGAGCTCGGATAAACATCAGCGTTGGGAAGACGGAAACGAGCAGAGAGGTGGTGACGACCTTTTCTTCTGCTGCCTTTTCCTGTAATTGTCCTCCATTGTTTAAAGACAGAAACTTCAGAGTGAACAAATGCAGGTTTGGAGGAGCAGCTGGTCACCTGCTGTCAGGGTGGCAATGGCAGGAAATCCACCATAAACACTCGCTCTGTGCTCAGCGGCGGCTCTGCTTAATGTCTCTCATCCCAGAGGACTTCGGACTGATTGGAAAAGCTTTTTTCCAGATGCTTTTTTTTTGTTTCAAACAAGCCATTCATCCCGACAACAATGAGGTCATCCACTATTCTGGCTCTGCAAACAGGAATCCCTAAACAAAGTTCAGCTCCTTCATGTTTGGCTGCAGCGTTGTGTGTGTTCACTGGTGTGTGTGAACTATTATGGAAGGACATGAATGGGAGTTTGTGAATTGGACAGTGGCGGCCAAGTGACATCAGCTGGGAAGGCTTTGAAACAGCCGCCCAGCCTGGAAACTACCAGGAGGATGTTTAACTGTCTGAGTATTAACCAGGACAACAATTTCACTTTACTGCAGGCTGTGTAGTTTTCTTCTCCCTCCCTGAACATAAAGTTTCTCATGACCATTAGGCCTTTGAAACCTTTTTATAAATTGTTCCACATCTTTTGAAAGAAAAACAAATATTTTAACTCTTCATGTCTTTGTTTTAATTAAGTTACAGGCCAACGTTTCGCAGGTAGACACACTTGTACAAGTACTCTGTAATGCATCGATTATGATACATTTATTCATCTGAATGAACAGGGACAATGCACAGTGGTAAAACTGACTTTATCAGACTTGTTTTCATCTTTATATATTTTGCTAAATGTTTTACATGCTCCATACAACGGTTCTTCAAAAAACAAACACTTTTTACCTGTAATTATGTTCAGTTTTCTGTCCTGGTTGTTGTATTTTTGTCTGTTATTAAGTGAGAGTGGCGCAGCTCACATCACAGCACTAACACGCTGATGATGTTCCATCAGGCAAAGTTGAACTTTGATTTCTTTTTGTTTTGGATTTCTTCTTTTCTTCTTTGTTTGTCTTTTTAAAGTTTCTTTGCGAGTTGTTTTTTTTTTTTTTTTAAATTCAATGCATCTAAGGCTTCAAGTGTGTTAGCATGCTAACATTTTCTCTGTCCATTCCAATAGACGAAGAATGTAAACACAGAAACCACCTAATGGTAAAAGAGCAGTATTTCCCTATTTAAACAAGATTTCCCTCTGTTCTTTTTCCAGTGATATTCAGATCCCCGAGCTAGAATAAAATCTAGATCTAAATCTAGAATAAAAGCTATAAATCTTTCATATGATAGTTGGACACCTTTCAACATTTGATATTATAAACGTATTAGGTCATGTTAATCAGAGTTTACACGGCAGCATGTAAGTGGAATATTTATTTTCATTAGCCATGTAAACAGTCTAGTAGTAATATTGTCTTTTTCGGAATGAGGGCAAAAACCAGAATGTTTTGCGCATGTTAACATAGTGACTGTTACACTTGGGAACTTCCAGTCCAAGAGTCCTAAATTGGTATGTGGAGTACTGCAGGGCTCCAGCTGGGGTCCTCTTCTATTTACTTACTTTTGGCTACATTATCAGCAAACATAACATCAGCTACCAGTTATGCAGATGACGCTCAACTTCTCACCTCATTATCCTCTGATAACTTTCATATTAACTCCCTAGTCAGCTGCTTGGGAGGATGACTGGATGGCAGCGAATGTCCCTCAGCTGGATGGTCTTTGAGTACCTGAAGTCCATTCATTAATTCATTCATTAATTAATTAATTCATTCATTCATTCATTTTCTGTAACTGCTTATCCTGTTGAGGATCGTGCAGGGCTGGAGCCTATCCCAGCTGACACTGGGCGAGAGGCAGGGTTCACCCTGGACAGGTCACCAGACTATCACAGGGCTGACACATAGAGACAGACAACCATTCACACTCACATTCACACCTACGGACAATTTAGAGTCACCAGTTAACCTGCATTTCTTTGGACTGTGGGAGGAAACTGGAGCACCTGGAGAAACACGGGGAGAACATGTACTCTCTGGAGAGAAGGGCTCCCCCACCCTGGGTTTGAACCAGGAACCCTCTTGCTGTGAGGGTGCACCACCATGCAGCCACAATAAAGAAGATTAAAAACCCAGGAGCAGGATGGTGAACCTAACTGTAAGCTATCGACAGCATCACAAAGGCTTCTTTTTTCAAACTCAGCAACATCTCCAGAATCAGAGGTTTTCCTTCCCAAACTTACTGAGAGAAACTCATGCATGAGTTTGTTATGATCTGGTTAAATATTACTGCGTTTCTGTTCATGGGTCTCCCAACTCAAACAATCTATAGATTACACTTGATCCAGACCTCGGCTGCCAGGACAGAAAGATCAGACCAGTCCTGTGAAACCTTTCTTTGGTTAGCTGTTGTTTTCAGAGAACAACTCAAAATCTTCCTCTTGGTTTACACAGCACTCCCCTGTCTGGATCCACAGTACATCTCAGACATGCTGTCTGTTTATAACCCCAGCAGATCTCTCTGGTCACAAGGTGGAAATCTCCTCCATGTGCCTAGAGTGCTTTCGAAGCCTGCTGAGACAGGGTTTAGCATTTATGCATCTAAAGGTGTGAACAGTTTGCTTGCTGATCTTTGACTTGCTCCGACACTGAGCTCTTTTACAACCAAACTACAGACCTTCCTCTTCACGTGAGCATTTTCTTAAATGTATGAATGCATAGATGTTCCTGTTTATTTGCACATTTTTTTTATGTGAATGACTATGAACTGCTTTTATATGACAGTGCCGTACAAACACATCTGAATTATATTGAAGTGATTCATCAGATTTTCCTCCAAGATATGACATGCCAGATTGCAACATTATTTGTCCATGGAGATATCTAAACTTGATTTGTAATCATTTACTGCTGTTAAAACACCTCACGTATCACACCTAATGTGCCCTCGGTGTCCCTAATGTCTCACCAGCTCTGTCCTATTAATAGCTCACTGCTGAGTCCCGTTCAACAGTTAAAGGTTAACTCCTGCAGGAAAACAGTGACTAACATGTCGCCGCCCGCCCAACTCTCTGGAAATCTGGTGACACATTAAAGTCTTTCCTGGAGTGGGCGTTTACCCATAACCCCATGCTGTTGGCCCTGGGATTGCTGCGATAACAGTGTTTACCGCTGATGTCATGCAATGGGGAGACTCATTATTCATCACTGTGGTTGGTGGCCTGAGAGGCTGCATGATGACAGTTAAAATCATTGCCAGAGTTCATGATACAAACATCTGTTATCAGAAGGAGGGAATGTGTTATATGTGTGAAACACAAAACAATCTTTTTAAATATAAAGCTAAAACTTTTTCTCTTTGCTTCCTCCTGTTATCATTGCAAAAACACACCTGTATAAAAAGTGAAAAGTGTTGTTTTCTCTGAATGACTGATCTGTCTTTGCTGCTTTGGCTAAAGTTGAACAATCCTGTGAACCTCTGAAGACTTTACAGAGATAAGGTTTTAATGGGCTTCTTTCACACATAAATATACATTTTTGCCTCGCACCAGATAAAGGTAAGGTGCAATAACCTTTCCTAAAGGGACATTTTTCAAAGTGGCACCATTATGTCAAATATGTTGTTGACTTTTTTGGACCAAAATATTAAAATCTAATGGACAGGTTGCAATTAAATATGTTTATCACATTGCGTATCCCAGAGAATGAACTTTTTAGAGCAAACTTTAAATGTTTTGGCTCTACGAGCAGTTAGGATGTATGTCCAACGAATTACATGGAGCTCTAGGAGCTTTAGACTCTGACTTTGTTAGATACAGTTAGTATCTTTAGGTCATTTATCTAAAACAGCAGCTATGTTGCTGCCATAATAAATCCAAGCAGGTTGTCATTACATGTGGCGTCCCCCAGGGTTCGATTGTGGAGCTTCTACTATTCAACCAAATCATGCAATAGCTCCTTTGCAGTTATGTGACTTTTACGACACACAAAATTCAGATGGAGGGCAGGAAGTGATAAATCCATATACTGCGTGAATTGGAAAGGATATTGACTAGAGAAGGATTGAATGAACCTGCAGGCATCTTCAGAAAATTTAAACTCATGTTAAATGTGTTTAACAATCCTTTTGTTAAATAAAGTTTGGGACTATTTAATCGTATCATGCTGTTGCAAAACTTTGGTTTATGACAAACTAATTCCTATCAGCCAGTTGTACTTTGTGTTAAGTGCTAATTATCAAATGTTAGCCTGCTTACAACTTAACTAAGGTTGTAAACATACTTAAAATTATACCTGCTAAACATCAGTATGATAGCGTTATTGTTGTGAGCATGTTAGCAGGCTAATGATAGCACTTAGCTCTCTAAAGTCTTCCACGGGCGTTCCGGCTCAGTGAGCAGTTAGTTTTAGTTTCAGCCTGACTCACTGTTTTCTCTGCTGCCCTTCAAGGAACAGATCATTCATATTTGTTCTTGGCTCTGTTCCCTCATTGTAGTGAAGATGGGGGAGGTTTGTCTTGGCACAGCAAGCTGTTGGTAACATTCAGCCAGGCAGCTCTCACCTGAGCTGCTGATCCAATCACCTGGCACCGTGCTGAAGGGAACAGGAAGTCAGTCAGACATCAGTACCAAGGTCACAACTCCCAACAGTGAGCCTTCTTCAGTTTACAAAGTACTGTGCTCCAGAGAGACACATGATACTTCACCACTTCAAACTTGAAATTAAAACAGCGATTAAAACACATACTCGGTGCTTTTTAAAGAAATAGCTTTTGAGTCATTCCTGAAACAGTGTGCAGGAGTTGATACTTGTCTTTCAGTCATGGGTGGTGTGTAAAGGCTCTGTAAACTCAAGTTTGAACCCAAAACTGAGACAGGTTTACTCGAGGTCGAAAACAGCAAAAGCCAGAACCACACAGGTCAGAGATATAAGGCAAACTCAGCCAGTGGGGGATCAGACCAGAGAGCAGGAGTCCAGAAGGCCGGCAGGATTTCAAAACAGGCAGAGAAAATGACCGAGCCACTAAAACACACTAAGGCACAACTGACGATCTGCCAGGGAACAAATGGAGGTGGGCCTGTATTTTTGCTACTGGGCTGATGGAGAAGTGTGAACAGGTGTGCAGGTGGGCGGGGGGAGGTCAGGTGATGGGGGAATGGGGAGAGGAACACTGGGGTTACTGCAGGGCAGGTGTGACTGGCAGGATCAGAACAGAGAGGAGAGTTGAAGCATGGCAGGAGGGACAAGCAGGAAAATGTGAGATAAAGAATCAGCTGACATCTATGTGATCAGCTGAGTGGTACCTAACCTGCAATCCCCAACCTTTTTTTGTTCGTCTGGATGAGACCATTTTCAGCATTCTTTGTGACCAAGTCAGCAAATAACTGGTTATTAAATTAACTGAGTCCTGAGGACGGAAAGTTCCAGGTAATTAAAGAAATAATACTGACGAGACCAAAGCAAAGAGTGGAGGAAAAAATAAATATATGTTTGTGTTGTTAATGTTTATTTTTGCTATCTTGCATCCAAAACTAGAGGATCCAGACTGCTTTCGGCATACGTCATATCCCCCTCCTCTCTTTAGAGTCGCATAGCCGAACCGAGGTGAGCGAAGTTAGACGTGGTTGTCACGGCTGAAGCGACAAAGAAAAGGAAGAAGGTGAAGGTGTTGTCTGAGGAGACAAAGAAAAGAAAATGGGAGAGCAAGAACAAGGATTAATATTGGCCCAGCTTTTACACGCTGGGTTTTCTGAGTTTTGAAAATGAATAAATAGATAAAGCAGTCGGCCTAATCATGTATGTACAAAATGCTATAAGGCTACTTTCCCTGTTCTGAAGACATGATGATGATCGCGCATTGCACGGCCAGCTTCAGGAAGTTCAATGCACGTGCAGAAAGATTTTTGCGACAGACAATACGGTCTTTTTGTCTGTAGGGGGACCCATGAGGTAAAAAGTGCAATCCTCCATTGTGTTGCTTTAAAGTCCACTGACCAAGCTGCGATTTATGACGACTTGGGAGGAGCACGTGCTTTCCTATAAAAAATAATGCACCAAAAAAATCCTTTTTAACCCATGTATTTAGGGACACTGCAATCACGTGACAAATGCGCTGACCAGAGTAAAGATGGAAGCGGGACCTTACGGAGGCAGGTTGGGGTGGTGAATGGACACCAGAGTTTTCCCAGGACTCATTGACCAGTTCTCAGAAACTTGACCTTTGAGTGATGTCATTTTTAGGTATGTCGTCACCATGTTTCTTTTCCTAAAACAACCACAGTGACTTTATGTTAAGTACGTAACACAATTCATGGGGCAGTAATTCACTGGATATCATACGAACCTTTGCGTGCGCATTTTTGTAGGATATGATATGAACGGTTGCTCTTTGTTTATCAGACCATGAATGGGACAAATGTCAGCTAGCACTGTTTCTCCACCTCGCTCTCCACTGCTCTGAACTGATTTTCCGGGAGAAGAGCTGGCAGCAGCTCAGGACACGGACCTTCACTTGGCTGATTGCCGCAAACCCCCCAGCATCGGGTGTCACAGCGGGCTGGTTGCCAGCAACAGCGCCAGATCAGCTCACCTGTTAGCTTATCGGGCCGGGAGTCGGGCCTGTCTGGTTCCCTGGAGCTGGCTGGATTAGGGTTGCTGCGCCAGCTGACTGGAGGTCAGTGGTGCGTAGTGAAGCAGAGGATGCACTATGATTTGAGTCTCTAGGTAACATTAGCTACATAAACGTGAACATAGAGTCGCAGCCATGAGCCTTTGGCTTCGGTTAGCAGAGGGCCAAACTGTTAGCAACATTTTTCTGTGTGTGAAATGTTTTATTTCGACTCTCGTTCAGACTTTCTTTTTGATAAGTCTTCCTGTTTTGGGTTGCTTTGCAGTGTGGGCAGTGGTTGCCAATGCTGCAATAGCAACTTTGTCTGCAGGATTCTTCACCACTGAATCAGACTGTCACCATCTGACGGGATGTGCACGCACATCTGTATTTGTGGAGCAGCCAATAGGAAGGCTTCTCTCTGGAATGAATTGTGACCGGTCAAAGTCTCCTGTCATCGGCTAGATTTTCTAAAGTCTGAAAACAGAGCCAAGAGGAGGTGCTGAAGTCTACGTCTCTCTCAGTCCACTTGAATTACAATATGCTCAAAGGTTATAATAGGATTTTTGCCCATTGATGCCAAAATAAAACTGCCTACGCCAGCTTTAACACTTCCTCAGGAATATTCTAGTTTTATATATCAGATAATAAATTGTGTTTTCTTTACTTGAGTCAGATTCATCAACATTACAGAGTAGATTAGTGGGACACTTCCTGGTTTAAAGTCGGGTCTCGGAGCAGGTTTGAGAGCAGGTTTCCTGTCTGGATGTTTCACTGTCAGCTGCTGATGAAGTAGCAGCATGTTTTGGAAAGTAACTCATCATGTGCAATGAGGTCATGTGGTTCCTCTGCCAAGTCAGCAGTCAGACGGGTGTTTCTGCCTCGTCCTCGCCGTGAAATGCAGTTCGGCGATGAGATCAGAGGTTACATAACCCAATCATCACTCGATCTCCTCTGTGAAGTGAGATGACACGACGGCTCGTCGCCAGCGCTGTGACAATACAGAGCAGTGTGTGCTGACAGGGAGAGGAAACCCTCCCTCCTCCTCTTCATCTCAGGCTGTAAACACTAATCCTCTCTGTCTCTCCATTCACCTCTCCCGCCTCGCTGTCCTGCTCTCTGTCTATTTTTGTAACCGGTATTCAACCAGTGCTGTTTTATCGAGGGCCAACACCCTGCTAACGAACCCTGCGTTCCCTTTTTATTCCTTTTTAAGGCCGTGTTGTCTTGTTTCTGTGCTCCATGACACGACTCTCTGCATTTCTATTTACCTTCAGCCTACATGTTTGGTGTCTTTGGAAACTTTAAGACTCTGATTAAATGTTCTGCTGGTGTAAAATATGATTGCAGTGAAGGATGCAACAATTCATTCTGAGTACAATTTCCCAAAAAACTTTTTTCATGCAACTTCTGTTTCTCGTGCATTTAACAACATGAATGCACCAGAGCTGCATTCACTGAATATTTTGGCCACTCAGACACTAGAAAAGTTTGCACATTTTCGTCATTTTAGTGCGAAAATATCTGCATTTACTGGTCGCCTTCACACAACTGTGAGTGTAAACACAATGATTAATAGCTTCTGTCATGGAGTCAAGAAAAAGCTTGAGTCTTTACAAGGTTTGTAGATCTTAAGAGCAGTCTGACATCTAAAAAAATCCTCTTATTACTGTGTCTTAATGAGAGTCACAGATAGGTTAGTGTCGTTCACCAGACCTTTCTCAAGAAAAGAAAGGTCTGGCTGCGCCGACTCTCACTTATAGATTGGAGAAAAAAAATGTCCTGGCTTTTTTTATTTCTTTCAACCAATCGTTCTGGGCGGTGCCACAGCAACGGTGCGCTTGCAAAAATATTGCCAGGGGGAAACAGTTTTTGGTGTAACACGCCCACAACCATGGCAGAAAAATGGCTTCATCCCCGCAAGATCAAACACCGCAAAAGTTAGTAAAGGACGTGTTGAAAACTGCTACACAACCGGAGGTGGCAGGGCGGGACTTCAGCGGGTGGCTCACTCAGACTACAGATAGGTCCACGACGTGGTTAGCTCAGCTGAGCACAGAGACAGAAAAAATCCACTTTGACCAGATCTCTCTGTATATACACCAACACATTCTCACTCCCAACTCCTCAAATATCAACACTTGGTCAGCAGCCATACACATCAAAATATGACGCGTTGGGTTCCCTCCTGTGTCAGTTTGGGACGTTCAGGGACGGCATATCAATGTCTGCTTGTTGCAAGCATCGTCTCCTTTCAAAATAAACTCATAGGTGCTGCATCGTCGGCAACTGGACTTGCTTGCGTTTCTCGAAGACGTTTCGCCTCTCATCCGAGAAGCTTCTTCAGTTCTTCAGAACTTCTTCAAACGTCTTCGAGAAATGCAAGCAAGTTGCCTGCGACATAGCACTTATGATTACCATGACCTGGATGACTGAGAATCTTCACCGGCAAAATAAACATATGTTTTCACAGGACAGGCACAGTTTCTGTTTGTAACATGCACACAGTCTTTTTCAAAATAAACTAGGTAGGTGGAAAACTTCCTTTGAGTCAGGCGACAAAAGCATGTGGTTAGGTTTAGAAAAAAACATCATGGTTTGGTTTAAAATAACTTACTGACATCATGTGACATTCGTCATAGACATGGTTTGCTACACATACTAGCAGACTGCGTCACTATTTAAACAACGTGACTGACTTAATGTCCAGAGTTTGTTTGACCCATCCACCTCACCTCCCGTCTGCCCTGTGTGGACTTACTCGCTATCTGCTCTGTGGTGGTCCACACATCCACACTGGAAACAGAAGCCCCTTTATTTTGAAAAATGTGTCCTGTCAAGTTTCGTCGCCCTGATTGTGTGATTGTGTTCACCTGTGTCTCATTATCTCCCCTGTCAGAGTGTATATAAGTCTGTGTCTTCCCTTTGTCCTCTGCTAGATGTCTTGTCCTTCGCGTGAGTTTTCCGGTGTTCTTCCAGTGTGCTCCAAATGCGATTGACCCTTTTGTCGTATTTAGACCAGTAAGTTTTTGCCTGTTGATTTGGTTCCCTCTGCCTGCGTGCACTGACCCGGACTGTATTAGAACAGCTGAACTTTGGATATCGTCTCAGTTTGGACAGGCAGCAGGTTGGGTGTGACGTTTTAATTACGTGTTATGTTCACGACCCACCTCGGGAGATTTAAAAAGTAGCCGTTAGCGGCTAACTCAAAGAAGAACAGCGGGTCAAAAATGTTGGCTAAGTAGGAAAACAATGAGGTCCAGGAGCTCCTTACCCTCACCCTGTCTAAAATCTAAAGTCGTGATGCCGCTGTCATTTGGTTCTGTGTAAAAATGCAAAGGCAGCATAAAGAAGGGACTTCGTGGCAGCTCTATAGCGCCATCTGTGTGTAAGAAGGGCTACAGTAGTTTTATAAAAGGTCTGTTCTCAGTGACCTAAAACACAGTTTGGACAAAAGGTCAAAACATGGACAGAGCTATGTTTTCAAATAAACCTGTGTAGGCTACATGTAAGTGGTGATGGTGAAAATCAGAAGCAAAGATTGAAAACAGAGGAGGCATATTTTGAAGGAGCTCTGTTTGAGTTTTATTTTGGTAAAGTTTTCGTGTCAGCTCTCTCTCTGCCTTCTCCAATTAGAGCACTGAGTCATGGGGTTGCACAATAGCCGAGCTGCGTAATCACATAAAGCCGGCTTATCTGTCTCGCCAAGGGCACCCAGTGTACTCTGACCCACTGTGTGCGTGTGTGTGTGTGTGTGTGTGTGTGTGTGTGTGTGTGTGCAAAGAGATAAGCAGCCTGAGTGCAGATCCATTAGGAGGAAGTGAAATGGAGCGAAAAACAGGTTGTAGAGGAGCAACGGTGCAGGTAGACGATCAAATCAAATCACATCCACAGATACAAACAGCAGACACAACGTCAGGAGGAACCCAGAAGAAGATGTACCCACATCATTTACTGGAGTACAAGTACAAGATTATGTTCAGCAAAATACAGTATACTTAAAAGTACCAAAAGTAAAAGTATTCATTACTGTGTGTCGCTGCATGTTAATGTTCCCACAGCTCCTGCAGTAAACCTGAGCTCACTGAACTGAAAATATCAACTACATCTTTCCATTCAAATCAGCTTTATCGACATGCACACATGCTAACACAAGAACAAAGAAGAAGAGGAAATGTTAAAGCTCCAGTGTCAGATTCAGGGGGATCTACTGGCAGAAGTGGAATATAATATAATCTGTGTTTTCTTCAGTGTATGATCAGCTGAAAATAAGAATCATTGTGTTTTTGTAACCTTAGAATGACATGTTTTATCTACACAGGGAGCAGGTCCTCCTCTACAGAGATCACCGTGTTGCACCGCCATGTTTCTACAGCAGCCCAGAACAGACAAACCAAACCCTGGCTCTAGATAGAGACATTCACGTTTTCACATCGGCCACTGTAGTTTGCAGTCCCTCCACGACAAGCAGCATCGGAGAAACAGATTTTTGTTACGTGCAACTTCTTTATTCTCTGTTTTTACTGGTTTACGTCACCTGGTCCGTTTGTTTCGTCTCTCTGTAAAAACCTGCTGAACGTCTGAATCTTAAATGATCAGATTAAAAAGGTGAGCACACATTAGCAGGTGGTGGGCGAAGGGCCTGTCTCTGACATGCCGAACACTGTTGGAGAAACCTTTTTGTTACATTAAACTGCTTTTTACTGGTTTAAATCAGCTGCTCTGTTTGTTCTGGAGAGGAAGTGACCTCTGTGGATAACTTTAAACCTTCTGATCAATGAACACTGAAGGAGTTCTGACAAGAAGAAGTTTCAGCTCGTTGCAATCTGCAGTCCTCTAGATGCCACGTGGGCAGTAAATCTCTGAATCATCAGACATGTGGAGTTCGTTTCAGGACTCAGTGATGTACGAGTGTTTTATTGTTCATAAAACTCGTTGTGTTTGATGTTGGTGCTGATATTTTGGTTATATGGACGGTCAGCTGTGTTCAAAGGTTTATGAGCAGCAGCGAAAATAGATAAAGGAACAGGAACAATGCTACACACACACACACGCCATAAAGATAACCGTATGCAAATAAACACAGAGAAGGACGATGCTGTTTTCATCCTGCCTGATTGTTTAAGACAGAATCACACACACACACACACACACGCTGTCTCCAACAACTGCAATCAGATAAATGTCGGAGCTGCAGCGCTGGTGTTTCGATCACATGGGGAGGAAATCCAGCAACAACACTCAGTTGTGCGACTCCTCTACGATAGGTGGAGATATGCCCCCTTTCAGCTTGTTAGTATTGGACCTTTTTCCTGTTGACCTATTACGTCACAGACCAAACAATGGACAAACAAGTTAGCTACGGTTAGCTAGCAGCTAACTGCTACCATGGTGGACAACTTTACAGCTCTGTACATTTGGTCCGTCCAAAAAGTCACGGCTCTGGAGGGAAGGATTGATGTGTTGACATTGTGATGGCCAAGGACTCAGAGAGAGACTAAAAAATACATTTTAAGTCTTGTGTGTGATTTATCCTGGCTTCATATGAGCAGAGGAAATCTCTGCTAGTTGCTAGGCTAATCAGTGTAAAATGCCATAGGCTTGTGCTAATAACGTTAGCATGTTGTATTTGTGGGGAAAATGTGTCCAGATAAAGACAAGTGTTTGTCTGTGAATGCTGCGAGTTATAGTGAAGCTGATTTGTGTTTGACACTGTCTCTATTAAGCCATGTTTAATGTGTGTTTAATGTGTGTTTACTTTACAGCATTTCCGTAGCGCTGACTGGTGTTTTGGCGTCTTGACACAGACACACAAGTATAAATGCTCACAATGACGCAGGCTGTGCATAGAGCTGACACACATACATAGTACAAATCTGCCTTTATAGATTATTAGACAGCCCAGTCACCAGAAGAAAATGTTGGCATTATACGTTTCTGCAAACCACAGCTGTGTTACATTTGTATGTTTCATATGTATCATATTAACATCTCTAAAGTGACGCATGTACGAGCTGACTTTGTCATCAGGAGGTGGAGGGGATGGTGGATGGCGAGACACCTATAGGCGAAACGTCTGCTAAGCTTAAGACCAAAAACAAACCTGGTTGTGTCATTGCGACTCACAGTGTTGTGACCTGTCACTGTTTTTCCAGTGGGGATTGTTCCCTAAAAGTGGGTTCCAGCCGAAACACGATTGATTGTGCCTCAGCTGAACCACACATTAACCCCAGTGTGATTAAAAGGTTTCAACATATCTGCTAATAATAATGTGCATATGTAACATATCTGAGGTTTTGCAGCCCCGTTCAGGCTGATTAGATGATGTCTGGGTTTGTGCTCGATGTTGGATTGATCCTTTATCTTTTTCTTTACTGTTTGGTTCATTGTGTAATAAGATTTTAAATGCAAGTGTCCTGCTGCTGAACAGTTCATGCAGCAGTGAAAAAGGCCTCGCACTAAAACACTGCGATGATATTTTAGTAAAACACGAAGTCAAAGCTTTTTACTACTATTTTAAAGACTCCTCTTTTCTTTCTGGGCTGCACTCTTTTGTCTTTTTTTCATGGCTGACACTTGTGGAATCTCCCTCATCTCTGATCATGAAGACATCTGACCTATGAGCTTGTCAGATACAATGTTTTGCAGCTGCACTGAAGGCCTCCGTGAGCCTGTTGGCTCAGATGAATCTTCAAAAGCAACAAACGCCCTCTTCTCCTGCTGCCTCGAAAGATGTTTACTGTCTCTAAACCATCGAGGAGAAACTCCCTCTAATATTCTACCATCCGCCTTTCAGCTGGCGCTCGGCGGCTTTGAACTTGCGGCGAGCTCAGCGTTTGATGTCAGCAGTCTGGAAGAAGCCTGAACTTGTGGTTGGGTTGTGGTTTGTCGGGACGTTACGTAAACTGTCATTATTTGCAACTCTTGCTCCGAGGGCCTCGGTTACATCATGGTTGAACTTTGCCGTGTGGCGCTGATGTTATTTTTGGCAAAGCAGCGTTGTGCACCTGAATAGAGAAAGGCTGGCGCCGCACTCAGGAGGAAGAAGAAGAAGAAGGAGGAGGAGGAGGATGAGGAGGAGGGTGAGGTGACAGGAACGTTTGCTTCAACCAGCGAGGCTGTTAAAGACTCCATGAAAGTTAAACGCTCCCCTGCTGATGAGTTTAGCAGTCGGTCCCTGTAGACGCTGTCGGAAAGAATGAAGAGCAACGGGGAAGGAAAAAGTCAAGACGTCCAGTTTGGAGCGAGACTCCTTCAGTGACTGCTTTTACAGATTATGATATTCTTTTGAACTGAAAAAAACCCAACCCGTACAGTCTTTGTTGGACTTCGTCTCCTGCCTCTTAAATCGTCTGCGGTCTGGAAACGTTTTCCTGACGAGAGGAGCTGGCGAGGCTCCGAGCTGCTGGACGGCTCCACTCTGCCATCATCATCATCGTCATGTCAACTCGGTAACAAGGCCGATTCCCAGGCACGGATCTCCTCCCATCTGCTTTTTAAGCTTTCTTTCCTTTTTTTTTTTAAACATTTCTTTCTTCCAGGGAAATTCCGATCATTTCCCCTCCTGAGGCCGGAGCTGCTCCTTCCTCCGAACTGCAGGGTTTATTTGGAAATCGGGTTAGACTCGAAGACCTGTCCTCCCCATCCCCCCTTCAAACCTGGCAACCCCTCAACTCCCACACACACACACACACACACACACACACACACACACACACACACACACACACACACACAGAATCCCCATCATGGCTGCAGATGTGGCACATCTGGCTCCAGCAGTGAGTCATTATTCTTGGCTCTTCCCTCTCTCTCTTTCTCTCTCATTCTGATGCCATGGCAACTGACGGATGTTTGGCAGGAAGTCGTTGGCACTGAGCCGGGCCGAACGAGTAAGAGCTGTGGAGCTCAGGGAGAGAGAAAGAGAGGTTTTTTTTCTTTGTTAGAGAAACAGAAAGCAAAAAAAGTGTGTGTGACAGAGTGAGAGAGTTAAAGTGTGTAAACAAAAGAGTGGCGAGCGAGGCGAGATGGGCGGGGCCTCATCCTGGCGACGGTCCAGTCCAACCATAAAGCTCTGAGTCTGGATCAAGGCCTCTGGCAGAACAAAGCTGTGTGCCACAACGCCATCGCCGCCGCCACCGCTCCCGCTTGGCAGCCGCCACGTTTTCCCAGCAGCCCTTGCCTTGGCAGCTGGCCGACCTTTCCCCGCAGGCCTGCAAAGAGGATTAGGATGGGGGGGGGGGGGCGAAGGGAAAAAGAGAGCCTTGTTGTTTTTCTGCTGTCCCCTCACTTCGCCCTCAGTGACATCACCACCGCTCCGACTCCAGATGCGAGGCGTCCAGAAGTGTTTTTCCCCGGGTTTATTTAACTTGGCCGTCCATTTTATACACGTTGCCGCGGGTGCTGTATCTCGGGGTGCTTCGGGGGAGGAGCGCCCAAAATGGCGCCTCCTGCAGTCTGCAGTGTTGACAAAGACATCAAGGGTCTAACGATAGAGGGTGGTGTATGTGCAGGTTACAGACGTCTGAGGAAACTTTACACAGCATTAAAATCCTTCTAACAGGAGCTAATTTGAGGTTCGATTTATTTGTTTCAGATTGTAACCCCCCCCGTGAGGCAAACATGTGATCCGTGATACGATTTTAATAAAAAGCTCAACATCCACAAAAACCAGGCTGCTTTTATTTATCTTGCGCCTCCTGTTAGATGTGCTCCGGCCACGTCCCACTGGCAGGAGGCCCCGGGGCCGACCCAGAACACACTGGAGGGATTACATATCTCATCTGACCTGGGAACGCCTCGGGGTCCTCCAGGAGGAGCTGGGAAGCTTGCTGAGGAGAGGGACGTCTGGAGTACTTTGCTCAGCCTGCTGCCCTGCGACCCGGCCCTGGATAAGAAGATGAAAATGGATGGATGGATAAAAAAATGGAAACCTGCTGCATAAACCAGATGCTGTCTGTAGACACTGTAGTGACCTTGTTCCAGACCCAAACTGTGTCTGAGATCACATACTTCCATTAGTACACTTCAGTGTACACTATGTACACTACGTATTCCTTGCACGGTGCACTTATTTCAACAGGGTAGTGTTCTCAAATTGCGCACTTCACTTTTGCTTCCGTTTTGTTTTGGCTATTTCATTTTTGGCCACCTCTATTTCTTCTTTGTCGTCTTCTTTTTAAACGGCGGACTGCAAACACATGGTGAAGCGTTAGCGCCAACATTTGATCGCTATCCCCCCACACATAAACCAAACTTATACCACAATGTCAGTGCTGATTAAAATGTGCAGCCGTAGCTATGAGCAAGTTAGCTAGCTAGCAAATGCTAATGTTAGCTAGCAAGCAAGCATCAAGTGTCTCAGCTGTGTGCTAGACATTGTAAACTTACGATTAAGAATGCTAATGTTAGCTAGCAAGCAAACATTAGCACTCACATGTTTGCGGTACCAAATCATTAAAGACCCAACAAACATTACTGACAGCTTTGATTCGACAGCAGTTGTGGTGCACATGTAGAACTAACAGGCTCCTTGTTGTCTCTGGCTGCCATGTCAGAAGTTGAGAAGTTGAGAAAGATGGCGAGCCCTGAGGGTGAGAAGTGTCCATCGTTCCACACTCAACGTTGTGAGTGTGCCAGTAGTACACTGCATTTTACATCCTCACCATGTTTCTTTTCCTAAACCTAATCTCTGGCCCTGTCCAAATACCCACACTTGCACCCTTGCGCCCCTTAAATGCGCTCTCCCGCTCAGGGGCGCAAGTGTGTAGGGTGTCCCGATTGTCTTCTGTTGTTATCAAAGGGTGCAAACCGGTGCGCTTAATGCACCCCTTCGAAAAGTGCACATCAGACCTCACCTCGCTGAAGGATTTTCGAAGAATCCTCCGCTTTGTCGTGACACCTAACACTGCACAGCTGGCCGGTACAACTCACCATCTTCAAATGGTAACTGACGTGTCCGCGAGCCGTTAACTGCGACTGACAGCAACCGTTAGAGGAACATAACATCAAACAACACGCTGTGTGGCCTTAATAATACATGACAGGGCGTTAATTGTGAAAAAATATACAGTTTACAGTTGACTGGAGGTTTGTATGACAGTCCACATCACTTTACAGTTTTGATTGTGTCTTTAATTATTATTATTTTATTACCGTATGTCTTTATAGTTTTTTATATCACAATTTAAACGAGCGAAAACGTTTCAATAGGAATAACGGTAATCTAGGCTACGTTAACAGTAGAGTAAAAAAAGACGTTACAGCTAATATACACATTATTAACAGGTAAATTCAAGAGTAAAATTTAATTTAATTTACCTGTTGGTTGGGCATCAGCATCAATACTTGGATCTGCTGCCTTCTCCTGCGGCTCCTAATCCTCATCATTCGCTGATTGTATCTATTTATCATTTGCAGCAGAAGTGCTATGAACAACGTTATTTCCTCTAACGCCATGTTTCGTCTCCTAGGAGACGGACCAGCTGGACCCAAACGGAAGTGACGTGTACACAACTGTCCCAATTCTCCTTTTTAAACAGCGTCGGTCCCTTGCGCACTTACGCCCCTAACTGCACTTTCGGCAAGTGCACATCAGGGAAGACCTCAGGGCACAAGTGCGGGTATTTGGACAGGGCCTCTGTAACTTTATGTTGAGGGAATAATTCTATGTTCAGGATGTAATGTTATCCATGGGACGCTTATTCGTGGGATTTATGAGCTGAAGTGTGTGCATTTCCCAAGGACATCATGTGGACCGTTGTATGATATGTTGTGGCTCGAGATGAAAAGTCAGATAATCAGCACAGTTGCTACAATACATCCGTCATGAATGTATGCACCAAACTGCATAACAAAAAGCTGAATTTTCTTATAGACTAGAATTACTGCCCCATGTTAGTATGACTCCGCCCACCAGCCCACCCCGTGGTTGTATGACCCCACCCACCAGTCCACCCTGTGGTTGTATGACCCCACCCACCAGTCCACCCTGTGGTTGTATGACTCCGCCCACCAGTCCACCCTGTGGTTGTATGACTCCGCCCACCAGTCCAGTGTCTCTGACAGTCTCCATCATGTCAGTGAAAACATGGATGCTTCACACACAGAAGATCTATACAATCAGCACAGTTTCAAGATTAGAGTCACCAATTCAGTATCTGACCAAATGTCTCCCCTTCTGTTCCTGAGATATGACGTTAAAACATGATGATGTCACAGTCAAGCTGACCTTTGACCTTTTGATCTTCATTATTTGATCCTGTTAGACATTTGTGTCAAGTTTGGTCAGAGTTAGCGAATGAATTCTTCACTTATGGCCAAAAATATGTTTTGTGAGGTCACAGTGACCTTTGACCTTTGACCAACAGATTCTAATCAGTTTACTGTTCAGTCCAGGTGGACGTTTGTGTCAAATTCGAAGAAATCCCCTCCAAGCATTCTAGTGACATCACGCTCATGAGAAAGAGACAGACAAGGTCACAGTGATCTGGACCTTTGACCTGTGAACACCAGAAAGAAAGAGAGAAAGTCATCAATGGACACAACACCAGACCTCTTTGAATCACTGAAAACATTCAGAGGTCTGGAACCAGGCTGGAAGCTTTTATCCTTCTTTGTCCAGTCACCTTCTGTTCCCAGCACTCATTGATTTAAATTTGTGTGGAGGTCTATCAATAGATCGGTGAGTCATTTCCTGAGTCTGTGTCTTTGTAGGGAGGTAGATGCGTCCATCAGATGGGGATGTTTCCAGGCAGGAGCGTTTACTGCACAGAGCGGCCCGGCTGACTCTGTGAAGAGGCTGCCAGCATGTAAATGAGATGGAGATGTGTTTGTTGAAATGGTAAACAGACTGCTGTTGGTCCTGCGCCAAAACTCCTGCAGCTGGAAGAGAGGGAGAAGACGAAAGCAACAGCAGCGTCCCGGTAAACAGGAAGCAGTTCATTACTGCTAATATCCTGACAATAAAGTTATGTGCTGATAAGTGAGAAGATAAAAGTGCATCGCCCAGCCTCTGTTTACCATCCACAGACAGGAGGAAACACAACACATCTGCTGGGTGGGGGGTTTACCCAGAAGTCCCTGCAGTGACACGACTGCAACATGCTCTGCAGGCGAGTTCTGTCAGAGCAGCAGCCTCCTCCACCTGCTAAATACCTCAAGAAAACTACAAGTGATTTGACAAATACACTAAATTTATATTGTTTATTTAGGATAAACTAGACTAAAAGTCAAAAAGCTGCGGGACAGAAGCCACAGAGCTCCTTACAGACTCAAGAAACAATAAATAAATCAGCACCCTGATGATTTATCTATTCTTAGGGCTCATTTATTCTCCCTTTATGCACAAAAATAGATGCATCCGTTTCAAACGTTGTTAATGTCACAGCTCTCATACGTCCATGTGTCCTTTATGTTGGCATAAATACATCCAACAGACGGCACTAGAGGGCGGAGTCAAAAGTTTCACACACCAACAAACAAGGTGACCATGAATAGGATAGTGAGGTTGTACCTTTCAAGAGAGGCAGTGTGGTCTGTGTGGCCACTGAACACATCCCCATGTGGACGGAGAATTCTTTTCCCGAGTCGTTCTGCCGTTACTTGAATAACCCTGTGTTGAGTTTTGATGGATATTTGCTTTTAAATTTCAACCACAGTGCAACGTCTATCCAACACTGAATGGTTGACATCAACCCAACGTTGGGTTCTGACCGAGATCCGATTTTGAATTTCAACCACAATGCAATGTCTGTCCAATGCTGGAGGTTGATGCCGAGCCAACGTCGGGTTTTGACATTGACCAGATTTTAATTTCCAACTAAAACGTAACGTCTGTCCAGCGTTAGAGTCCGATGTCTTTCTGACGTCACATTGACGTCCGGTGCCAGCTGGGGAGAAACTTTGGTAACATTAAGACGTCAGAGATTTAATTATGCCTTCCTTAATTTACAACAGAAAACATCAGCTTGATCAGTTCCACAGACGGAATCCACACGAGTTCACAGGATGAGTTTAATGCAATATTCAACAAGTTGAAACAGGCGAAGGATGTTGTGTTTACAGCCAGTCAGACCTCCTCATGAGTCAGTGGACGTTTGTTCTGCTGTTAACAGTCAGTGAGGCATCAGTGCAGGAAGCTCCAGTCAGACCCACAGTGAAGGCAGGGGGCCTCTTAATAATTGAGCAAATAGCTTTGTAGTATTATCTTTGATGTGTTAAAACGGGTTTAATTTTTAAACAGAGCGTTTGGTAAATGAAGCATCGCTGCACACAGAGAACAGGCTTTGATGATGTGAAACAGATGATGCATTCAGGGCAAAAAAATAAAACACATTTCTGTTTTATCTCGCCTCAATCGGAGGCAACTGTCAGCGGTCCAGATAATTAAGAATTGGCCTGGAATTCAAACAGAGAAACAGATTAGCCTTCGCAGTCCCGGTGGGATCGACTCTAAACACGATGTTTAATGAAAAGCCGTTTGAAATGGTATTTACAAGCTTTTGGCAATTAATGATGTCTGTCAGTACAGACGGAGGGAGCTGCCAGACTGTTCTCTTTACGTCTCACAGCGTCTGAAGCACTTTTACCTCTTTAATGAAGCCTGCAGCTGGTAAATATGGACAAAAATATGTGGACAGCAGCGGGACAAAGGACGTACACTGAACACTGTTGTCTTGACTTAAATATCTCAACAATTTCTGGACAGAATAACGTGACATTTGCTGTTAAGATTCATAATCCCCAGAGGATGAGTCATCATAATTTTGGTGGCCATTCCTGCATCGCCACCAACAGGACAAAGCATTCACTTGTTCAGAAGACACATCAGAAACAAATTCACAAATTGAATGTAACATTTACCGATGACATTCAAACATGCTCTCATCCCAAGTCATCAAATATTAACACTTTGTTAGTGATGTTCACGTCTACATATGATGCGGAAGGTACCCTTCTGACGTTCAGGGACGTTTCTGCTTGTTAGATGCATACAGTCTTTTTCAAACTAAATTGTACGTTGGTGTCTCACACCAAAAATCACAGACAAGGTGGTCTGTATCTGACAAGTTCAGAATGACTTTATTTGGTAAACAAAAAAGTTATTTCAGGGTCTAAAGCAGTTGTTCTGAACTGGTCCAGATTTCTCCTTAGCCACTTGTTCGAGGTCCTCACAGTTAAATACAATCAGCATCACACTTGTGTTGGCCATGCTGCCAAGATAATCTGCTATTTCTGTTAAGTAGCTGTCCGTTAGTCACTTGCTCCACAGCAGGAAACAATACTTGAAAATAGTGAGTCTGTGCTGGAAATTGTGTGTCTCTTGCAAGTCACTTGAGGTCCATTCAGAATGGACGTGCAGCCCACCAGTTGGGAACCACTGGTCTGTAGTATGCATTTGAAGAATATGTACAAGATGACCCAACACTGAAAATGGGTTAAAAAGATAAATGGAATTAGAGGGTAAAGCTGAACTGAAGGCTGCAGATCGCAGTATGAAAGCGAACCACCGCATCAGAATCAGAAGACAATAAAAATAAAAGGAAACTTTGCAGATTTTCAAACGGCTGTGTGTCTTTACATTGTGAACGACAAAACACCACACTGAGCGGTGTTTGGCTTCTCCCATGTGCCAGTGCCTGTGCCCAGACCTTCACTGGTGAATGGATGGGGAGTTACAGGGGAAGGCAAACGCAGTTCATGTGCACACACTGTGATGACACACAGCTGGTTGAATATCAGCAAAGGCACAACATTTAGCTCCAAATCCACAAAACCAGCCTGGAAATTTAAGGCAGTCTGAAACTGGCTGAAAGGTGGAAGCTGGCTGATCCTACACTATGACTGGCCGATCTGTGTTTGTGGGGTGGGACACAGCGAAGGTTCAGTTTTGTGGCTGCAGATTCCTGAAGGTTATCCAGATTCCTGGCAGATAGTGCATCCAGTAAATGGCCACTTGAACTTACCGCAATCAAGAGACAGTTCTAAAATCATCCCGCTCTGCTTTATGGAGCTTTACTATAAGTTTCAGCTCATTGTTTATCCATGCGGTCACAACTTTACTGTTGTGGCGCTCTCATATAGCGTAGTTTTCAGAGAGAAAAGCTGTGTAAACCCACTGTGCACTACCTGCTCAGAAGCAAACAGCAGACACAGTTAGACTCTAGCTTGTGAACACAGCGGAGCATTAAGCAGCTAAAGACACAGATATTTCCTGCAGGGGTTGGTGGAGACTAAAACAGAGCTAAAAGAGAGAGAATGTTGGACTGACATTCATCAGATGGACACAAACACAGAGATGAATGAATCATTGTGACGCTCTGTAACTGTTTGCTAACGAGTTCATCAGCTTAAAGCTTGAACTTGTTTCCGAGGTTTGAGGAAGTCTTGACACCATTTAATGGGATCCTTAAGTGTATCTGCATAACTCAGAAGCTCAATCAGATGTTCACAGAGCTGAGGACCCCCAGCATGACAGCCAGACGAGGTGTGGAGTCACCAGAAGTCCTCTTGGTGAAGTTACTGATGAAGGAAGTGAAGGATATTTTCTGTCCCAGGGAGCTCTGTGAGTGTAAATGGTTAATCATTCCTGAAGCTCCAGTTTGACCTCAGCGTCACCTCCCAGCTCTGCCTTTTCCTGGGCTGATTTCCCATCGTGGAGACTTCCTCCCCCATGTGAAACTGCTAAGCTGAATAAACTGCCTCGGTCGACCCCTGGAGACACGAGGCCAAGTCTGCAAATCTCCCATCTGAGAGGCCCACGGGGAAGCTATTTAAAGACCCCGCTGATCAGGCGAAACACACTCGGCTGATGGAGCTTCATTAGCTCGTAGCGTCTCGCATTCTGCGACCGCTTTACTGTCTGATACAGTCACAGGGATGTTGTGTTATAAGTAGGAAGGAGGTCACACCGCTTTTAAAGGTCCAGTGTGTGGGATTAAGGGGGATATATCAGCAATATGGATACATGTCTTTTCTTTAGTGTGGAATAACCTGAACATAAGAATCGTTATGTTTTCGTCACTTTAGAATGAGCCCTTGAGTATTTCTTTATAGGGAGCTCGTCCTGGTTTCTGGAGATCACCATGTTGCACCGTCATGTTTCTACAGTAGCCCAGAATGGACAAACCAAGCGCTTTAGATAAGGGCCACCTGCAGCCCTCCTGTAACGAGCAGCACTAGAAAAACACACAATAGCAGGAGCTGGGTGAGCTGCCTGTCTCTGACATGCCAAACATGCATACATGCAATACATGTACTGTGTCTGTGCAGCAGTGTTTCAGATCGCTCCATGTTTCCTGTGTCTGTTGATCAGTCAGCTGAAGACATTAAGTTGTGATGTAACGCAGAGATCCTGAGCTCCAAATGTTAAACTAACACCTCCCGTCTGTGTTTTGTGTGTACAGTGTTTGTGCCGAGTGAATGATGTGGGAAACGTCGTCCTCGCTGTCAGTTCATGTTTGTGTTTCCATTTGGGAAGTGAAATCACATGAAGGATTTCCCCCCTCCCCTCCTCGCTGTGGGAGGCAGTGACAGGAGGATCAGTCAGCTGACTGAGGGGATTTACGGGGGGTTAAATCTGCAGGTTGTAAAGGGTCATTAGGAGGAAGGCTTCAGAGACGACCAGCAGCCGTGATAAACTCAGTGATCTGTAGTATCACACTAAAATGCTCTATGCAGCATAAGTGTATTGAAAAGTTGACAAAAGAAATGATGGCTAAATAAATAAAGTTATATTACTAAAGTAATATTTTCATTCATCTGTTTGTGGCTTTGAAATTGGACTTATAGTGCAAAATGATTCTAATTTAAACTTGAATTTATTTAACAGTTGGGGAAATGTGGTCTTAGGCAGGATTTATACTTCTGCATCAAGTGGACACCGTACCTACCGTGACCACTACATCAAGAATGCGACATGGAACAGCTCTGCTGCTGATCTGTGAATGCCATTTTTGCAGTTACTTTACAATGAGACATTTATATCTACAGAGCTGGGGCCATAGATGTATACCGAACCTCAAAGACCACATCCATTCAGTCCAATGGATGGTGTTTCTCCCGCTGGCCCCGCCCGTGAGCTCCCACTCACTCATAGACTTTATTTAATTATGTGGTGACGTCACAGGTTTTTAATTGCTTTTCTTACAAATATAAAATCTCCATGGATCAAAAACTGATGGTGGTCTTTGGGGAAAAATGCAATTTGTGCTGCAGAGGATTTTCTGTTGAAATACCTCAAGTGGCCACTGAGAAGAATTGGCCACGAGGCGAAGCTGCTTTCCTGCATTTCCTGGGGTAGCGATGACATGACCCGCCCTACTGTTCCTTACTCTGCCTCTGATTGGCTTACCCTGGCATAACCAAATTCACTCCTCCTGCCTAAACCTAAACAATCTAACCAACGAAGGCAGCGAGTGCTAGCCAATCAGAGGGAGAGTGGGGCAGGTCATGCCTTCTCCATCTCTTCCATGGAATCCGCCATGTTGTTTCCACAGTAGCCCAGAATGGACAAACCATTGCTTTTGGCCAGTGTAAATGGAAATGAATAATTGTTTTTTTTTAATTATTCTAATATTTATTCAATGTTGTGAGCCTAAAGCCTTTTCACCGAAAAAAAAAAGTTTTAACATTTAGATGACTAAAATGTGCATCATGTGCGCCTTTTCCTCTAGAAACATCTAGCAGTGGCAACAGTAGTCTTGAGTCTCCCTAGCGAGGCTAGTTGTGGTTTCCAAATCCAAAAAGGGAAAAGTCTGGCTGTTTTGATGGTGAAGGTTTCCGACACCTGTCGGACATTTAACAGATACATTTCTTCCTCCAACATTTACACATGATACATTCCAGTAGCCATGCTAGCAGCTCTGTGATGTCAATGCTAACATTACAATGTTAGGCTGGTATAACGGTTAGCATGTTACTGTAGTGTGTTAGCATTTTAACATTTGCACATAAAACCTTTTTTTTATGTTAGATTACTATTTCATTGGGTGTTTGTTGGGGAAATGGAGAGCTGCAGGTTAAGATGCAGATATGAATGTGTCAAAGATTTAAACTTTGCTTAATTCTTATTTGGCACGAGGTCTTTACTTTGGAGGAAAATCCTTTAAAGTCAATATTTGGATGTGATGGTTCATAGCTCTGGGCTGTAGACAAAAGAGCTCAGAGAGTCCTCAGCACAAGACTCTGATGTAACTCTGCGTAACTGCCATGTAAAATACACTGAGTTCTGCTGTGTTACAGTGTCTGTGATTGAGGAGAAGACTTTATGTAACCCTGCTGTATTTCTCTTCCTCTCTTCTCCCTCTCCTGCTGTAGATTTGCCTAAATGCAGCCCATGTGTGAACGCCATCCAGGATGCAAACAGCTCGGTGCTCCTGCACATTTGCCTGCAGCGTCGCTGGGAAAATAGGACGCATTGTTTGCCACTGCCTGCCTCTTCCCTCCCGCTTCCTCTCCCTTTCTGTTCATCTTTCCATCAGCTGACTGAGCGAGTGAGGCAAGCCGTGACACGACGCCGTGAAGCCTGACAGCAGAGAGACGAGTGGAGACGGGCCTCGGCCTCGTCGAGGTGAGAGCAGTGATACAGGCAGTGAGTAAGAGATGATGATGCTGACTCACTGCTGGCCAGACACCAACACTATCACACATCAGTCGGCTGCTTTGTTCCCTGAATCCATCGTCTCTGCATCCTTTGACTTTTATACCAAAGCCTCTTTACTGCTGGGACTGTCTTTTACCAGGCCTTAAAATGATTTACACTCAAAAGAGAGAAAACTTCGTAGTTTTTAGTTTTCATCTCTAAATATACAGCTCATACAAAGATTTATTTTGCTGCTCAAGCACAAAAACCAGACTGTAACCAGCTGTTTGTTTTAAAGGTCAATGGACTGAACACGTGGACAGACTGTGAGTTAATGTCACAATATACTGTACAGTAGCCTGCAAGGACAATATACGTGCCATCATCCAGGTTTTTTATTTGTCTTATTATTGCTAGGATTTTGTCTGTTGGGTTTTCTGTTTGTGTTCTTCCTTGTTTTTAAGCTGTTTCCTGTTTTATGTCGTAGATTCACTCCTCTTGTGTCATGTCTAGTTTTATTTCCCATCTGTGTGTCTCCCCATCCTGATTAGTTCCACTCACCTGTTCTTACTCCCCCAATCAGCGCCTTCCCCTCATTTACCCATCTACACACCTGCCCTGCGTCAGCCTCATTAGTCCTTCCCTGCTCCTGAGTTTTTCCCAGCCAATCAGCTCCCTGCATGTTCTTCTGCCTCATCACCTTATTCCCCTCACCTGAGCTCCTCCGCCCGTTTCCTCCACCTGCACTTCATCACCTCATCAGACGAGTTTGTATTTAAGTCCTGGTGTTCAGTTCAGTCTTTGCTGGAGCTTTGATTTGGTTGTGTGCGCTCCTGTGCTCTGCTGTCTCCTGCGTCCACACCGCTTAACAATACTGTGACATGATTAAAACATTAGCAGCACTGCTGCACAATGCAAAAAACTAAAACGCAAAGCAAAACAAAGGATAAGAATTACCGCCTCATAGATGTATGCCTCCACCAACCAGTCAAGTTACAGTTAACATCCATGTTTGTCCAGACTCATATGTAGTCAAACTAAAGTCAAACCATGACCGTTAACACTTCAAACATGAATGTTGCTACAAAGAACGTACAAATCCAAAAACATGGATGCTTCACACACAGAAGATCTATACAATCAGCACAGTTTCAAGATTAGAGTCACCAATTCAGTATCTGACCAAATGTCTCCCCTTCTGTTCCTGACATATGACGTTAAAACATGATGATGTCACAGTCAAGCTGACCTTTGACCTGCATTGTTTTATCCTGTCAGACATTTGTGTGAAGTTTTGTCACAATTAGCGATGAACTCCTGAGTTATGGCCAAAAGATATTTTCGAGGTCACACTGACCTTGAAATTTGACCACCAAAATAAGTGGATATTTGTGTCAATTTGAGGAAATTCCCTCAAGGCATCTTTGAGATATCACGTTCACAAGAATGGGATGGATGTAAGGTCACAGCGACCTTGACCTTTGACCACCAAAACCTTATCAGATCATCTTTGAGACTAAGTGGACATTTGTGCCAGATTAAAGGAAATTCCCTCAGGTCCTTTCTGAGATATCACATTCATGAGAATGAGATGGACTTAAGCTCGCTAGCACAAGGTCACAGTGACCACCAAAATCAAATCAATTTATCATCCAGTCTAAGTGCACATTTGTGCCAAAACCAAAATTCTCTTTGGCCTCCTTGAGATATCACATTCCCGAGAGTGAGATGGATGCAAGGTCATAATGGCCTTGACCTGTGGCCACCAAAATCTAACCAGCTCTTAGTTGAGACGAAGTGGACGTTTGTGCCAAATTTGAGGAAATTCCCTCGAGGCGTTTTCAATATATTGTTCACGAGACAGACAACCTGAAAACATAATGTCTCTGGCCATGGCTATCACTGGTGTGGAGGCATTACAAAATATAAAAACAAGTTAATAAGGTTATTTTTTGATTATTAATAATTTATTAAAGTATTATCCTCTGAAAATAACATCAAAATCTGGAAGAGCAGTTAGATTATTTCTAACTGTTTCCAACTGAGATGAACTTGTTTCATTCTGGGCGTTAGAGAAGAGTCAGCTGCGGAAAAATTATGAAAAATAAAAGTGATTTCAGAGGTAATAGTGTATTTTGTCACTTTTGGGACTCCGTACACACTCTAGCTGTTTGTTTCCTCAGATATTTACAGCAGGATAAACTCATGTAAAGTCACTGAAGTGTGTCCTGTCTGCAGGATGCGAGCAGAGAGAGGTGCATCTGGTTCTACTGTATGTTCAGTGTGCAGGTCCCAGTTTGCCCTCAGCGCACAGTCTGCTCAGCTCAGCAGCAGTCTGAATGGCGAGAGGGGGATTTACAGTCTGCTTGGTAACAACGGCTGAATTCTGTGATTGGCTGTTGGGGCTGTGACGTCAAAGCTCCCTGGAACTGAGACTGGAATGCAACAGAGGGACTGAAGGCAGCGGTGCAGCAGCCGGCCTGCTCCTGCAGACTGAACACTAAACACCTCACACACACTTGTTGCTTTCAGTCTGCAGAGTTGTTGTTGTTGTTGTTGTTGTCTCACACCCCAAAATAACATTTTCACAAACTGCGTCAAATGTATAATTTTCATATTTGGTGTGTGCTGTTAATGGAGAGTGAGCAAACGTGAGGGGAGAAACAACAGTGAGGAAAAATATGTAGGATCAGTCTGTGGTCACAGCACTGTTAAAGGTGCGTGTGTGTGTGTGTGTGTGTGTGTGTGTGTGTGTGTGTGTGTGTGTGTGTGTGTGTGTGTGTGTGTGTGCCTGCAGGCTGTCAGCTGAACTCCCTGCTCAGGGTTTTGGTATTTATAAAACCTCTTTGGTTCCCTGTGCGCAGAGAGGAGGAGACAGCAGTAAGAGCTCTCACTCTGCCTTTAATTCCAGGGATCATATCTGGTGTTACAGTTTGGCAGTAAAGCCTGTTTTATTTAGGTGAAACCACTACAACTCTTTCAAGTGTTTCAATGCCAGTGTTTCCTTTTTCACATTTATTTTCAGTCAAGGTTTATTTCTGATGCCAACATTTAAACTCACTGTCCTGACTCCATTACAAATTATTATTATTATATTTTCTGTAATATTTGGCCCGCGTTGGGAGAGAGCTCCTGCCTCAAGTATCTCAGGGTCTTGTTCACGAGTGAAGGTAGAATGGAGCGTTAGATGGATCATTAATAGGCAGACCACTGACCCAGACGGCGTCATATCTGGACCCCGACCTGTAACTTACAAATGACTGAGAACTATTAATTAATTAATGGCGGCTCCTATTGCGGCGGTATGATACACTGCTGGATGGTGTCTGTTTGAAACACAACCGGTAATGATGTAATATTAGGAGTTGTAAAGTCCCTATAGGACGGACGGGAGGGCTGATGGATGGGTCCAACACACCGCGGACTTTCACCCAGGAGCCTGCTGTTTGCTTACCGTATGAATGGTGTTTGTTTCTAAACCTAACCAAGTGCTTTTGTTGCACAAGGAAATAAACGTATTTAAAAAAGACAAAATCCATGAAACAGGAATAAACTGACACACGGTCCTGAAACATCAACAACAAATGCAGTGTAGCTAGCACATCATACGTAGACGTGAATGCCACTGACAAAGCAGCAATATCTGATAAGTTGGGATTTGACTCATTACACAGCGTAACATAAAACCCGTCAGCTTTCACTGTCTGAAGTCACCTGAAGCTGCTGCACGACAAGAAGTCATATCAGCACTAACCACTGGTCTGTTAACACTGATGCTAGTTTGCTAAATACATTAGCATACAAGGTTAACAAAAACAAAATCTGTAATACTGTCACTGAAAACTACATTTGGAAGGATTTTTTTATGTTTTAACTTCTCATTATCTGGACTTTATATTAAAGTTAGCAGCTGTTTCCCATTTTTAACATTTAATTTTAAAAGTTCTGTGGGCCGATACGTTTTTGTTCCTGCTACTTCTTTTTATTGATCCATTTACCAGAATATTATTTTCGCCATGATTGCAAATTCACAAATAGCATAACTACTTGGCTTTTCATTTACTTTATTTGTGCGCACGTTTTACGTTGGTGCAAAGAAAATAAGTACATTATGTGGTGTATCTGAGTTCAATTTTGAGGTACTCGGGTATTTCCATTGTCTGTTACTTCACACACCCATTGTACTGCAGTACATCTCACAGGTAAATACTGTACTTTTTACTCCACTACTTTTATCTGACAGCTTCATATTATTAATACAAATGGATAAAACCCAGCAGTATAAAATAAAGTAATTATTTGCTCCATCATTACCAGCTGCAACATTAAAAAGTGATTGATGCATTAATGTATTAATAGGCTGAGCAGCAAGTTTTTGCCTCTCATTTAATTTTTTGTCTGGCCTTAGTTCAGCATTATTATTATTATTATTATTGTTATTATTGTCATTGGCTTCTGTTGATGTTGCCTCTGAGGTATCTTGCGTCTGCTTTACTTATTTTGTCAAAGCACTTTGTAAACTTTGTTTTTGAAGGTGCTATATAAATAAAGTTATTATTATTATTATTGTAATCCAGTAATATCTGAAATGCATGAATACTTTTTACTTGTGGTACTTTAGGTATATTTTGATGCAAACATTTTGTACTCTCAATAAAGTAAAGTTCTGAACCAAAGAGCAAAGTATTTTTGTATTACTACTTCTATCTGTGTTGTTGTTGTGGTCGCAGTAAGGCGACACAGAGTGATGCATCTCTCAGGCTCAGACGATCTTCGGCTGTAAGCGCTCCGGATAAAGATAGAGAAACGCTGCGCATGCGCCCGAGGGGCCGTCGAAGAATCCAGTAAATAGAAGCCCGGAGCACGAGCCGAGTGTCGCTGCTGACGTCACGAGCCTACATTGAGAGCTCGAGCTGAATTGTAAGCGCGAGCTTCAGACGGAGGCGCGCGGAGGCGAAGACACAACTAGGATGAGCTCGTGCCGCTGTGACGCTGCCGCTGCTTTCTGAGGAAAATACAACGATTTTATTCCAACCGTTGGTTCTTTCTTCCTTCCGGCGACGTAAACAAACCGACGGACATTTTGGAGAGAGTTTTGCCTTCGCTTTGGGGTTACAACATGTCCTCCGCGGCGGTCGCTGCCTCCAGAAGGCAGTCCTGCTATTTGTGCGACTTGCCCCGCATGCCGTGGGCGATGATCTGGGATTTTACCGAGCCCGTTTGCCGTGGATGTGTCAACTACGAGGGGGCAGACCGGATTGAGTTTGTTATCGAGACTGCGCGGCAGCTGAAGAGAGCACACGGCTTCCAGGACGGCCGCTCTCCGGGGCCGGGGAAGCCCCAGCACGCCGGGAAGGAGATGAACCACTCGGCTGGAGACCAGGGCTCCCGTCCGCCGCAGCCTTTGGACCGCTACCCGCTGTCTGACCGGCCGCCCCGGCTGGGACCGGAGTACCAGGCGGGGCGGCCGGCAAACGGCCTCTCCCTGCCGAACGGATTTCCAAAACCCGACGAGCCTCCGGAGCTGAACCGCCAAAGCCCAAACCCCCGCAGGACTAGCACGGTTCCTCCCAACCTGGTGCCTTTGGTGAACGGCGGCATACCGACCATACATCCGCTCAACGGCCGCCCGACTCAGATGGGTCTGCCCGGGGTTCTGGCCGCGCCTGGCCCCGGGGAGCACGGCAAGCGTCCGGAGGAGCTGAAAGACAAACACAGGCCGGACAGCCTGTCGGACATGTCGGACAGCCACAAGGAGTGGATAGGCAAAGGCAAAACAGTCAGGGACCTGATGGCGCTGCACACTTTCGACAGCAGGTTTAAGAAGGACCACGCCGCCATGCAGCGGGTGATGGGATATGAGCCCAGCGCCACTTCCTCAAAAACAGGTAGGACTATTTCTGTTTTTAATCTTCAGCACTGGGACATTTTGAATGGGCAGGAACCCTGAAAACAGGAACTGAACGGCACTGAAATTATGTGTCAGCATATTTCTCGCTCGGTGCTGACGTGCGTTCAAACCTCTTCATGCTTAGTAACGTTAACGCCACGCTGCTGAAACGGACCCGTTCACCTCTGTGCACGCGGGGCTTTGGCAGCGTCATAAACAAAGCTTTATTCACTGGGTGTTGAGAAATTTCCTGTGTTTCATTATTCACAGAGCAGCGTGCCGGAGTGTTTGTGTGTAGTGTGGTTGTGTTAACCCTCCCTCTTCCTCTTCCTCTTCCTCTGCCACAGACAGGGGGAAGCACCCACGCAGCATGAAGAGGAAGGCCTCCCCAGAGCCAGACGGTGAGGGCAGCGCCCCCAAGATGAACGGTGGCGAGGGCCAGCCGTGGCTCCCCTCGCCCTCTGAGGTCCTGAAGATGCCCCCAGCTGCCCTTCCAGGCTTCTCAGCCGCTCCCCCTTCCACCATCTCCCCTCACTCCCGCACCACACCCCCCGAGGCTGCCACAGCGCAGAACGGCCAGTCCCCCATGGCGGCCCTCATCCTCGCCACAGATAACGCAGGCAACACAGGCTCACCAAAGGACGGCAACCAGGTACACTCCACCACAGCAGGCGCACGGCGGAACAGTGGCAGCCCCCTGTCACCGTCCTCAGCCTCTCAGAGGAGGCTGGCACAGAGGGAAGGGTCTGCAAGCTCCAACCCCTCTGCTCCACACGTGCCCGGGGGCATGGACCCCCACGCACCGCCCCTGCAGAGCATCCCAGACTCTTCTGTGCCGCCTGGCAGCGTGCCGCTGTGCTGCACTCTGTGCCACGAGCGGCTGGAGGACACTCACTTTGTCCAGTGCCCGTCTGTGCCCTCACACAAGTTCTGCTTCCCCTGCTCCCGAGAGAGCATCAAGCAGCAGGGCGCCACCGGCGAGGTGTACTGCCCCAGCGGTGAGCGGTGCCCGCTGGTCGGCTCCAACGTTCCCTGGGCTTTCATGCAGGGGGAAATAGCCACCATCTTGGCTGGGGACATAAAGGTAAAAAAAGAGAGGGACCCTTAAAATGTTCACCAGCTGTTTTTCTTGAACTCTTTTCCTTTTGTAATCCGACTACGGCAACAGCAGCAGGACATAAAGTAACACACAACTATAAATCACCCAGCAAGCCCCAGACACACAGACTGACGGACATGTACATATTGGACACAAGGGAAGTGTATACTTCGTAAACATGGCTGTAAAATTTTTTGATTTTTCTTTTTCAATACATTGTGTTTCTATATTTTTGAAGATAAAGGTATGTACTCCTCATAACAGGCCCCATCACACTTGTTTCTTTTCAATCTGTTGGTGTACTTTAGGTCTGGAGACAGTCCTGTCAGACATAGAATGTGACTAATCTGAGCACTTGGCAAAAATATAAGAATAAAAAAAAGAAAAAAATGCTTCTAGCTGTACATGTATGCACTTGTTTAAGAAAAAAAAACTTGCCAAATACAGTTTCAGACCTTGTAATAATACCTCTAGTGTCTCTGTGGTTTGCTTATTTTCCATAATCAGCGAGCCAGGAGTTGGTTGGGGAGTCATGGCCTGATTGTGATTCAGCCATGATGCAATACCTTCCAACAGGAACAAACCGGCTTCCAGGGAAGAGTGGGTGGAAGAAAAGCCGAGGAGAGAGGCAGGAGAGATAGAGGGATGAGGTGGAGGAGGAGGAGGAGGAGAAAGAGGGGGGTGAAGGCCGGGGTAGAAGTGTGTTGCATAAACGTTTTGTACAGTAAATCACACGTAGGCGGGCCGAGGTCGCTCGCTGCTCAGCCTCGTGTCCAGCGAGTGTTTGGAGACAACGAGAGCCTAAAAATAGTCAGCAGTGGAAACGCGCGTGGCTCCAAGTGTTGCCAGCCAGGCGCTTGTTGATGGTGTCAGGATGACTCCCAGTGCTTCACATGCCCCGTGTGACAATGTGTGTCTTCACTGTTGACATGTTTGGATGTAGATTTTGTTGCTGACTCACGCTCCCTCATGGCACAGCACCAACCTGCCTCTTCTTTTATTTTTAAGAACAAATCTTGGCAGCAGATCAGGGCTGTTGTTGACTGATCCCACGCCCTGATTCCAGTGAAAGCATACAGGAGAAGTGAGGTCATGTGCGGCGGCGGCAGCGCTCGGTCCGCTGGGACTGTTAGGACGGGAGCTCGGCACCGGTTTTTCCACATAACTCGCTCTGTCAGGCTGTCGAGATGACAGAGGCGCCTCTGGGCTCTGTTTTGGCCCCGGGGGGACGACTCCAAACAGGCTTCCTGCTTCATGTGACAAAATGGCTGCTGTCAGAGGGGATTTGGATGAGGCTTAAATCTTGTTTATTTTGTCATATTTCTCGCTCTCATCAAAACGGCACATATTCGGCTCATGTTATTTAATACTCTGTATGATTTGGCCACTTGTGGATTTTCTCTCGCCGTCACGTTCGGCTGGTTTTGACTTCAGGAGGAAAAATAACACCAAGAAGAAGAAGAAGGAGGACAGAGGGGCCCCAGACTCAGAGTAGAGCGAGGATATAAATGCCTTGCTCAGGGGTCACGTGCTCCTCGGTGGAATTCCTGAGTCACTGTCCCCCCCATCCCCCCTCCTTCCTCTTCTGTCTCCTCCCCCCCTCTGCTGCAATAACACGCCTTCCACCGTTCAAGGTTGATCACACAGCGAGCGGATGAATGGGGGCCTGTGTGTGTTTATGCCGGGGCCCCGTCGCTTTCAGCCGCCATTCAGAGCAGCAGCGAGGAGAGAACTTTAACCCGTTCCTGGCTCTCTGGCTCCTTCTCCTCCACAGACCGTCTGTTTACAGGCACCGTTGGGTTTAAACCCCAAACTGAAACAGTTCATTTAAAAGTAAAAATAATACTTTTTAATCATGCTTTTAAAAAAAACCTCGAGGTTGCATATTTGCACGTGCTGCAAAATTGGACGCTGGAGTCGTTTCATTGGCTCACTGGAGACAGCGTACAGGGTTCCCAAGGTCATGGACAACCTGGGAAACTCATGGAATTTCACAATTAGGTTTTCCAGGCCTGGAAAAGGTCCTGCAAATAGTAAAAATAATTGAAAGGTTTGAAAAAGCCATGGACATTTTATTGAAATTGTCAGAGTAATCTTTGGTGTATGACCTTTCATGCAATGTCACATAACAGCAAATTAACTTTCTGTAGCTGCTGACGTAGTGTAGCTCTAACGTGTCGCTTTGTGACGTTTTGCTTATATCACGTACATTTTCTCGCTGCATTCCATCCCCCTCTGCAAATATGCCCGCTACCTGAAATCATGTTTGAACAGAGTTTGAATTTGATATGTTTGAAAAACGCCAGACAAATGGGACGAGGAAAAAAGATGTTGAGGGTCCTTGAAAAGTCATGAAAAAGTTTTTGCTCATGAAAATGTGTGGGAACCCTGAGTGAAGGAAACAATGGATTTTTCTGAGGAGAGCTTAAACACCAACAGGTTTCTCGATACATTTGCTTTGGAAATATCATACTTTAACCCTTTTTGACAGAGTTCAAGCAAAAATATCAAATATCGTCCAATTCCAGCCTCTGAAACTGTGAGGACTCACTGCTTGTCTTTGTTGACAAGTTTTGGACTGTTGGTTTGAAAAAAACAAGCATTCCTTTTTACCATTTTCTGACATTTTATAGTTCAAACACTCAAAAAATTACAGACAGATCAGTTAAAATAATCTTAAGCTGCAAGCCCGAACTAAATATGTCCAACAGTGAAGGTATGAGTGTTATATAGATCATAAAAACAAGCATTTAAACATTTAAAATGGCACTTTTGAGGTTTTACAATGTTCGTGAGCCGGTGAGATTAAATTAGTCCAGGTCAACAGACTAACAGGCCGGCTGTGGTTTTGATTATGTAATGCTTTTTCCATTGATGATATTCCTCTTACTCTCTACGGTGTCTGACATGAAAATGGTTTTTAAACTCCTTAAATCTCACATAATGAAACTCAGGTTATGATTTACTCCACAGACTATTTAAGATAAATTCATTCTTATTTAGATAATCAGTAAAACTGTCACTGTTATTAATAATTATATACAGTGATGGGAAAAAGTACTCCTATTCCTTCAGTAAGATATTTTTACACTACAGTTAAATCCTGCAGTTAAGTTTACCAAAGTAAATGTACTTCTATGTGAAAGTACTTTCAGCTGTGTTTTATTGTTACAGGTCAACAAACGTGTTGCGCCATATTTTTATGGTCCGTTTCAAATGTTAAACTTTATCTTGCACAGTCACTAAACTGCAGCTGTTAGATAAAGTTTCCCTCTGAGATCTGCTCAAGTAGAAGTATGACGTGTAACAAACACGGTTCAAGTTCAAGCACTGAACAAACTCTTAATCTGAATTAATCGCATACATCAACTTCTGCTCTGAAAGTATTTAAAACATTTCAGTTCAAATGGGTTTTGTCAGATGTGTCGTAGTGAAGCTGCAGGATTTTAGATACAGTTGTCCCCCCTGTCCTCGACCACCCAAACTGGTCTGCTTTCCATTGTAACTCAGTTCGTGAGGGAGTTAGTCAGTCGCCTGGTTGAGTGTGACTTGACGATGCTGGCTGCTAGCATTAGCATCAGAGGCTATGCTAGCTCCGACATCCAGGTTCGCTGCTGAATTCTTTGTGTTGAGGTGATAAATTTTGGGTTTGAAGTTCCCTGACGGTACGAAAATTCCTTCTTGCAGAAACTGCAGAGAACGGTGCTCCTATCAACAGTTCCATCTGAGCCTTTTTTAAATGTAAACGCTGCATTCACAGGGCCGAGCAGCGTCGTCTCGTCTGCCTCCATCATGTGACAAAGCCACCGTGGCCTTCAGTGACGTACCTGGTCAAAGCATTAGTCATGCTTTTCTGACGGAAGCATTCGTTGAACGCGATGTGTCCAAGAACAGTTGGAAACTTGAAAATCCAATGACAGTTTCTGTTCTTGCCATTTCTGACTGTGATAAATGGTGTCATTTGGCGACTTTTAAAGAAAACATGCCGTCTAATTCTGCGTATGTTTTCTTTAAATATCAGCATTATCTAAAAAATGATATATCAGATATTCCTTTATCCCAAATAATTTAGCTGCTGAGGATAAATTTTTGACCTTGGAAATCCACTTTTTCCACTTGTCTGGACCTTTATTTGTTTTTAACCACACCGGGTCCCGAGAAAATATTGGCCACACATCATACAGATGTGTTTTTAAGTTTTATTTCTATCCTTCCAATCCTGCAGTCCTCTGCAGACACAAATTTCTTAATTACTTTTTAAGTCTCTGGATAAATGTCCAGCATTTAGACATGCCCAACAATGGTCTCTCACATGAGACTTCTGATAATAGACAGGTCCCAAAAATTTAGCATTTAATTGTCCAAAGAGGCCACTTAAACAAATATCATAATCAGATACAAACCAAATAAAGGTGCAAAATGACAATTACCATGTGTGACTTTTGGACCATGCAGACTATCAATATTTTGGGGTCGTATGTTCCTTCTTTGCAGCCATGTTGGCGCTCTCTGTCGCTGTACTGCCTCAGCCCACAATACAACAGGTGTGACCCCCGCACTCTGGTCATATGACCTTTTACTCTCCATAAAAAAAAAAACCTTGCAAAAAGAAAAATACATTTTTATTTAACTGAACAATATTTTTAAAGGTGGTGTATTTTAATGTTAACTTTTTATCTACCAGTTTCATACATTTATAATCGGTTTTAATGGCAGTGAATTTAAATGTTCATGAAATTATGACAGAAAAAAGTATTTCAGTTACACTGATAATGAAGTTCGATGAACACCTTTAGATGCAGCTGAAATCTTGAAAAAGTGAGTAAGTTGACCTTAAGTAAAGACTGTCTAATCAAACTTGTAGCTCACGGTATATTTAAATCTGTTTTTTTAACATGGGTTCAGGGACCACCAGGGGCCCTTGAAGGGGTCCCAGAGGTCCCCCTGCATAGTATTATTGTTCTGTATTGAAAAGGAGTGTAGACGACTGAATTCCACTCACAGTTTCCACTTTCACATTCCTTTAAACAAACAACAAAAACTCTCAGATGGGTTAAAACTTCGGTCTGCTGCTCCTTTTGATGTCTGCCAGCCAATCAGACGGCCGATCTAAACCAGATCCAGACCTCCGCCCTCCCTCTCCGTCTCTCTCCCAGGCCGGTTCATCTTTGGCGTGAGGTCGGCCTCAGATTCCAGCCGAGCCAGCTCATTTCTTTTCATCTGTCACCGAAACTCAACACCCAGAGGGCCCGAAGAGCCAGTGGCCCGAGATTAATGGGTTTGCTCAAATTACGTGGCACACTCAGAGAAAAACTCAGGATTTCATCCCCCTCCTGTTCTTCTCTCTCTCTCTGTTCCCTCTGTTTATTCAGCTGTCCCTCACCCAAAGCTCACCCCCTCCTCCTCCTCCTCCTCCTCTTTCCTGACTCTGAAGTGCAGGATGGGGCTGGAGGAAACACGTCTTGAACTCATTGGCTGCAGAACAGCAAACACACAGCGAGCAGGAACAACAAACCTCAGCTGTTCTCACCTCGGTGAACGCTGCCAACAACAACACGATGAAAACACTGAAAATACGCCGTGATTTCATAACAACTGCCCACAGCTTTACACCGATATTTAACAAGGAGTGATTCATTTTAAATTTACCCTGATTGACTTTACTCCCATGGTGCCCGTGTTTCATTTATTGCACACTTAATAAGGCGGCAAACTCTACCTGGAGGGCTTATCCAGTTTATAAAAACAGAGTTCTGTTGCCTTCAACCAGGTCACGAGAGTTCCTGCAGGAAATCAAGTGAGTGAACATTTTCTAATTTATGTGATGACGTATGAAAAGTACACTAAAGTAACTGGTGTGTTGCTGTTAAAGGTTCCAGTGCAACCATTGAATCCTCTTGTGTGGCAACAGGGGGGGGAACTATAGCTACTAAAGGTGCACTCAGAATGAACTGTAAGTGAAAAGAGACGTGCAGCTGCAGACATGTTTGTGGCGTGCACGACACACCCTTACAAACCACACCCACTACTAGTGCAAGACAAACCCACCAACGCGATGGTTATCTGAACCCTGCCACAATGTTACACTGTCATAAATAAATGAGAGTAAATGGAGCAATAATGCACCTTATAAATGTAGACATTATTCACTTTATAAGTAACTGTAATGCTTCATAGCTAATCACTAACTTAATATGTAGATGTAGATGTAGCCTATCTATTACCCTTAACCTAACCTTAACCACCTTTCTCTGAACACAATACTGCATTGCTAACATTAGCTAATCACTAAATTAGCATTAGCATCAGTAAAGAGATGTAGCCTTCCTATTATCATTACCATTGTAATACTTAGTAGCCAGCTAATCGCTAACTTTGCATTAGTAATGAGATGTAACCTGGCTTTCCCATTACCCTTTCCCTAACCTCAACCACATCTCCTTTAATACTTACGAGCTAATTGCTAACTTAGCATTAGCATAGGTAACGAGATGTAGCCTTCCTATTAAACTTTCTCTGTCCTTAACCACCTCTCTTTGAAAGTGATACTTCGTAGCTCGCTAATCACTAACTTAGTATTAGCTTAAGTAAGGACATGTACCCTTTCCTATTATCCTGCCCCTCCTTTACCGTAGCGGTGCTAAGTTAGCATTAGCATAATTAACCAGATGTAGTCTTCCTATTGCCCTAACCTTACCAGTACTTCATAGCTAGCTTATTGCTAACTTGGCAATTTCGTCGGGACTTTGGGTCATGTAGCTGCTCCAGCTGCAGTTACACCGACTCAAGCAAAAACAAGGTGCCAGGTTCCCCATATTGTCCTAACAGTGGCACTGTAATTTTTTTCCGATTAGTTATGTAATGCCATTTGGCCCGAGAAACTTTTCCCCATTGACTTGAGTGGTAAAAGTAACATCTGTAAATAAGTGGATACTTTTCACGTGTCACGACGGCCACAAAATGATTTCACCATCAGGATTTGATCCATTCGGTCTAATAACATTTCGGAAGTCCAGAAGAGCCGCACAATTAAGTCGCGCTTCTATGAGCTACGCAGTGCGGAAGTAGCGCCGATCATCCCCGGATCATCTGGGAAATTCTAAATGAAGCAGTCAAACTATTTTGGCTTCAGAACTGTCAACTCATTGAACTCTGTTTCCTTCTTCAGTCTGACATTGTGTCCACTCCAAACAGTGTCCATGGGAGAAGGGAATTCAATTTTCCCTCATCAGTCACTAGAGGCAAAGTATCTGCTGATGTGTGCCATGCCATGTCAATATACCTGTTTTACTGTGGTTTTAAAATTGGAGCGGAGCAAAATAAACCCACAGTGTCAAGCAGCGCTGTTGTTACTCATTATTGGTTCCGGCTCACCGCTTGACATTGGTGTTTGTCCCTTGGAGCACCGAGAAATTCTTGTTTCACGCCACCATGCCAGACAGACCAGTCAACATGAACTCGGTAGAGTGGGCAGATTCAAAGGTCTGGACTCAGGCAAAGCTTTGCTGCCATTCTGTTCTTGGCTCGTATCCCCTGACTTCATCCAGACAGTCCCATCAGCCTCGGCCTCTTTGATTCTGCATGCCGAGTTCAGGCCGATTCTGGGCCAGGTCATGTGGCTACCCGGGACTCGTTAGATGCATACAGTGTCTTTTCTAAATACACTTCTGTGTTCACTACTCCGATACGTTTAGGAAAAGATTATTGTTTGGATTAAATTAAGTAAATTTGTTAAGTAACATTATGGACGTGATGTTAGTCAGCTTAGGTATGTAGAATGAAACAACTTAACGCTGAGTAAAGGGAAGAAAGTCTTGTGTTTGACCCGTCCATCCAACCCTCTGTTGCGTACGGTTTTGAATGCAGACTTTAACTTGCAGTGGAGTATTTTTAAGTTAACATACTGCTATTTTTACTAAAGGATCTGAATAATTCTTCCACCACTGTCTGTTGCCAGCCTTACAGCTCTCCGCCGTCACCTGACCGGCATGCTGTTAAACCTTAGCAACAAGTGCTCCCCACCCCCCGTCCTGCTGTGCTGTGCTGTGCTGTGCTGGCTTCAGGCTACAGGGTTCAGGGCTTTAGGGTGGGGTGAGCTTATGTTTACCCCGTGCCCCTGGGTCACTGTGTCCAAACGAGCAGCTCACACAGGCCCCGCAGCCTCTCTTCATCTGGAGTGTGTCCAAATCCAAACGCTGTTCAAAAGGTCAGTCGGCCCCCGCATGAAAAACGACCCCGGCTCAGGCAGAACATGCTGCAGTCACACAATGACCGGCCTGGCCCCCCGCCACGTCAGCACTTTCACAAATCTGCCCTGAGGCTTTAAAGACCTCACACGCCCTACACACACACACACACACACACACACACACACACACAACAAATGTCAATATTGATAGAATTTCTCTTCTACTTCAGTTGTTTACAACTATACTTTTAAATATCAGAATTGCCTAAAAGTCTTTTACACCACAACTACTGCTCTCCCCCGAAACCTAGATCTTTTACTTTATTAAAACTAGTAATCCCTCAGTAGAAATACTCGGATACATGTTAAACGCCTTCATTCAAAATGATGCTTAAGTACAAAAGTATTAGCATCAAAATAAGGACATGTTTTAAGTACCAGACGTAAAAGTACTCATTATGTAAAATGGCCCGTATCAGAATAAATATACATTAAAGACCCTGTTAGGGCCGACATCACGATGACATCATGATGACATCATGTAGTCAGTTGGAGGTGCAGCTGCCTCTCCCCCACAGGGCTGTAGGCTCCATAGGAGTGTTAACATGTGTTTGTCTTGGGGAGGGATTAAGAGGAATATTGGATTTCTCTGCAACGCTAACTTTTTAGCACATTAGCTAACGTTAGCTTCCATAGCAAAACAAACAAGTGTGGTCCTCCTTTGTAAGATTGGCTTCCTGTGACATCATCCATCCACTGAGTGAGAGCATACGGGTCGGCCAGTCTGGTCCCGTTGCTCAGTGTTTACTTATTCAAGTAACACTGGCGGTCCCGGAGAGTGAGTGACCTGACATGGTGCGTTGGTAAATTCAGTCTGACGCTCTACACTAAAATGAGAGCCCTGTTGGTGGAAGAAACGCAGCGTTATATTTCTACATGAATGAACCAACGGTTAAGTTAATCACACGTTCACTCCGCTCGGCGCTCTGCTGCTCCGTCTCCACAGACAGAGTGTCCAGAGTGCGCTCTGCCACTCTGAGAGTGCGCTGCTCTGGATAACCCAACGCTACATTCAGACAGCGCTCCCATTTCCTAATGTCTGTGGAGGACGTGAAACTGTGAAAACACAAAATTCTCTGTCTAGAGCTGGTGTTTGGTTTGTCTGTTCTGGGCTACTGTAGAAACATGGCAGTGCAACATGGTGATCTCTGTAGACGAGGACCTGCTCCCTGTGTAGATATAAACGGCTCATTCTAAGGTGACAAAACCATAATGATTTTTATTTTCATGTAATTATACACTAAAGAAAAGACACTGATTATCTTCATTCATTCATCTTCTAACCGCTTCATCCTCGTGAGGGTCGCGGGGGGGTGGAGCCTATCCCAGCTGACATCGGGTGAGAGGCAGGGTTCACCCTGGACAGTTCGCCAGACCATCGCAGGGCTGACACATAGAGACAGACAACCATTCACACCTATGGACAATTTAGAGTAATCAATTAACCTAGTCCCCAAATTGCATGTCTTTGGACTGTGGGAGGAAGCCGGAGTACCCAGAGAGAACCCACGCTGACACGGGGAGAACATGCAAACTCGTGAGGCGACGGTGCTAACCACCACACCACCGTGCCGCCCCCACACTGATTATATTATATTCAATTTCTGCCAATAGATCCCCCTTAATCCTACACACTGGAGCTTTAAGTACAGCATCTGAAATTGTCCGTAGTAACAGTAAAACTTCACTGTGCCACAATTACAATTATTATGATTATATGCATGAAAAACACAGAAACACAAATCACAATTTGCCTCACAGGGCTTTACAGCATACGACATCCCTCTGTCCTTAGGACCCTCACAGCTGATCAGGAAAAACTCCCCCAAAAAATAGTGTCAAGTGTCGTTCAGTTTGGGATCAAGGTGAAGATCACCTGCTCAGTCAGTGATAGTGAGAACAGCTGGGTGTCATGAAGTCCTCCAGGCAGTGAGTGACTGTCGATTTGGGTCAAACTGAGGCTGAACATTGATCATGTTTTTTTTGTCTTAAGTGTTTTTTTCTTCAATGCTTAAAATTGGCAACGTTTTGATTTCATTGTGATCACACGAGAAACATTCAATACCAGCTTTCAGTGACTGGCTGCTATTTGAAACAAAGACATTTGGGTCCAGCAGTATTGATTATAATAATAACATAATTCACTTATTTATTATTTTATTTATTATATTTCTAACTCACGTAAATACTTCACATGGATCGTCCTGTGGATCAATTTGAGCCCCAGTGAGAACACGAGGCCTTAGAACCAGTGCTGGTGATCACTATTGATTTGTAAATGAAATCAATAAGCGGTATTGTTTTCACCTGGGTTAACCTCATCACTGCCCTTTGTAAGCTCTTTGTGTCCATATATTTACAGATGAACCCTCCAAAATCCCTGACAGTCATTCCTGCTCGGACTGCAGCAAAAAAAGAAGGAGGGATGGAAACGTGAAAGGTGTGTGTGGTGTGTTGGGTGTTGGAGGAGGTGGTGTATGGGGCTGTGGATGGACGGCGGCGGGTCAAACCCAGCAGCTGCGCGCTCTATAATTAGCCGCCGAGGCGGGCAGAGGCTCCTGTGCCATTAATCAGCGAACTCCCAGCAGCGAGCACCAAGAAAGGAACGCACTGCTGTGTTGACTCTTTATCTGGAAAAGAGGTTTACAGAGCGAAGGACCAAATATAGCAGCCAGCGCCGAGAGCTGCGGCCCTGTTGCCTGGATATCCCTGCTGGAGGGTAAACAGAGGGGGACGCTGGATTTGCCACGTCAATGAGCTGGCAGGAAGTAAAGGCCACAGAGGGAGGGGGGGGGGGGGGGGGGGGGGGGGGGGGGGGTGATCCCTTTTATCCTGGCTGATACTTTATAACCTGAGAGCAGCAGGCTGGACTGTTTGCTGGCCACAGAGGCAGTTTTACAGTAGAGCTGAGGGTTTAGAGGCAGCGTGCACCTTATCTGGCCGACAGTTTTATTACACAGCAGACGGAGTCGAGCAAATCTGATATTGATCACATCAGACCTGCAGAAATAAAACCGACAGGAAGCTCTCTGCCGCAGCATCTGTCGGCCGGAGACAAGGTCCAAAGTTATAGCACGCAGGAGAGATTTGTCCGGCCAAGACAGGAGACGACACATTCACCTAAAATGACAAAAATAAAATCTGTATCTTCTGAACAACACAGATTACATGCTTTGAAAACAAAAAAACAATTAAAAATAGCAGAAGATAAAAGTGAAGATCTTGATGATATATAATTTTCGGTGCCAACCAAGATCTTTTTTTTTCCACAGAAGTGAGTCAGCCCTTAAGTTAAAACACCAAACAAGTGTGTCTGAGCACGTTCACTTTGTCTATAGATATATACGATCTGGTCAGAAAGGTTCCCATCAAGGTTTCCTGGTAAAATGTCTATACAACTAGGACAGAGCTGCAAGGATCACAGGACAGTAAAAAGGTTTGTCTTCTGAAAGAAAAACATCAGGAAATATATATTTTTAAGGCCTAAAGGCCGACATTTTCTTACTGTCAACAAATTAAAAGACCAAAGCAAGCAATGTGTTAGTCCATCTGTCACTGCTTGCTGACTCTTCTGCTGCCTGTGCAACATAAATTATTACCAACTATTTACAAACACATAGTTTATTTTTTAAAAAGGGTCAGTAATTTCCTTAAATGTAGTTTTTAGCTACTCAAACAAAAAGGAATAGTGCATTTATTCAGTGATGGATTAACACAAATTTGGTGCTCTAGTGAATAGTGAAAATCTAAGGGCTGAATAGTAGAGAGCATTTAGGGCCGTAAGAGTGGAGGCAGCCACATGGCGATAAAATACATCACCATAGTCTAGCACTGACAGAAAGATTGCTTGCTCAATCTTCTGTCTACATGATAGAAGGAAACAGGACTTGTTTCTGTACAAAAACCCTGCTTAGATAATAATTTCCGTGTAAGTGCATCAACATGTGTTTTGAAAGTGAGTTTATCAAAAAACTCAAAAAAAAACTCTGATCTAACATTTCCTACTTTTACACACTGTTGTCTGCCAGAGAGGTAATTGGTGAACCATTTAATGGCTTGTGGATCAAATCCCATATTTGATAGTCTTTTTGGGAGTGAGTCAAACTGAGGTACTTGTGTGCCGTTTTTGGGACAAGACTGAAGCTCTGTGGCACAGAGAAAACAGCCAAGTGGAAGCATGTAGATAATAAACAGAGGAGGACCTAGGATGGAGCCTTGAGGTACTCCTCAGTTCCGACAAGCAGTTTATGATGTGAAACAAGTGACATCAGGCTCATGGGCTACACGGGTAATGCTTTTTCGTATGAGCAGTTGTGTTTGGTTTCATTAATCCATCCGTCCATCCATCCATCCATCCATCCATCCATCCGGATCGTGGGGGCAGCAGGCTGAGCAAAGTACTACAGACATCCCTCTCCGCAGAAAAACTTTCCAGCTCCTCCTAGGGGATCCTAAGGCATTCCCAGGTGAGATATATATATAATCCCTCATGCGCGTTCTGGGTCTGCCTCGGGGCCTCCTACCAGTTGGATGTGCCTGGAAAACCTCTAACGTAAGGCGCCCAGGAGGATCCTGATAGGATCACTGGAACACGTCAACTGACTCTGAGACACAAGACTGCCAATCACGTCCTGTTTTCTAACAGCAATTAATGATGGTTTCTGACTATGATCGTTTCGGGACCTTAACCAAGTGGTTTATTTAACCATGATGACAAAAGTCCCCTGAACTTCATGAAGCAATTTAAACCCAAACCATGATCTTTCCATATCTCTAAATATGTAGTTTTTGTGCCTTTCCCATGGCAGACGTTTCTCAACTGGTGAGTTTTAACAGTTTTGGATGATACAAAGAATGTTGTCCAGTCAAATGCACTTATATGCATCGTTGTGGAGGGCAGAAGCAACATGTGTTATTTAATTTGAAGGACTTGATGGTGAATTACCCAAGGACTGCTGAGATCAGGATGACCATGGATACTGACTTTCATCCCTGAAAACATCTGAGCAAAACTTAAAGTAGGTGTTATTTTATAAATCCCGGCTACTGTCTGTTTGCTGCCCTTCATGTTTGAGCTTTTCTTATAGCTCACTTTGATTTTGATTAAAGAGCTTTTACAAAGACAAAACCTGACTGTGTCATTCATCCGGTCTGCAGAGCGTCAAGTTTTGGCAGAGCTTTTTTCTTCCTCTTCCCTTAAGCCTCGTTGTTTCATCTGCTTTTTGGCAAACGTCTCAGAGGTCTGCTCTTTAAAGAGGAGTGCGCCCATCCTTCCGGCCCCTCTGTTTAGCCTCAGCTTTGAGCGTTAGCTTTTAAATACAGTGTGGTTTGTGCTGCGCAGGGCGGAGCTGAGCTCTCAGCCGTGTTGGGGGGCCCGGATCGTCTTCCTCAGATCTGCTTTGTAATTAAATATCCCCCGCAGCAGCGCAGGGCCGCTTAAAGAAGGAAAGAGCTGCTTCCCTGCCAACCCTCTTCTGGTAAATGTGTAACAGCTGCTCAGCACTTCCAACCAGGCTTGCTCAATATTTGGGTTGTTTCCCAAATCAAAGTCCAACCTTTGAACCCTCCTCACCCTACTCCCCCTCCCGCCTCTCTGCAGAATGCTGCTATATTTGATCTGTGTGTGCTGACGTCAGCACGCCTCCTCTATCTCCACTTTCACAAGCAAAAGATAAAATCTGTTTATGTCATTTGTGTATCACAGAGTCACAGAGCTGTCCCGAAGCTTCTGTTACAGCGCTTTAGATCCTGTCTCAACTGTAAACAAGATGCTCTGAGTTAGAAAATAGAAAATTTAGAAAAAATGGACTGTAGCAGGGAGAACTGAGGAGAATCATTCAAAAGCAGAATCCTACTTTATGCACAACAGATCTTAATTTCCAGTTTAAATTATTATTATATTATTTTTTTTTCTTTTAATTTAAAGTTTGAAGTTTCTTTTCAGTAACTGCTGGGCAAACCCAACAAATACAGCTGTGGACTTTTTAGCCATGTTCAGGCTGTTCTCTTGCACTGTTCGTAGGTTTTTCTACAAACAGTAATACATGAAAATTTGTACGTCCCACATAACGATGAGCCAGTAATTCATGCGTAACCCACATAATTTGGAAGGCTGCGTCATGTGACTGATGAGAATAAAGAAGAAAGCAGTCCTGTTAGGCTGGAGGTTGGGGTGGTGGATGGATCATGAACACAGGACTTTACTCAGAAGACGAGTTCAAAAGTGTATTAACTCTGAGTGAACTCTGACTTATTTTCTTAAAAAAAAGTCACTTTACTGCCTGAAGTAAACCTCCGTAACTGTACGTCAAGGACGTAACGTCATTCATGGGGCGTTCACCATTATGAGAACACATTGCCATGATAGCAGTGTCATTCTGTGGGTTGGTCCACCACTTTGGTCCAGACTAAAATTTTGTGACTTTTACAACATGGATTGGCTCAAAATTTGGTACAGCCATTCATGGTTCCAATAGAATTCATTATAATACGTTTAATCAATAGCTAGGTTAAATTTTAAATCTATCCAAAACTTACTTTATGGCCAAATACCTGCCAATGGCACTAACTAATGACATTTCTATCAGCCCCAGCAAATGTAAGCATGCTAGCACGCTAAACCCAGGTTCCTCAGGAACGCTGCTCAGCCTTGCTTCCGTTTTATCCCAGTGGCCAGTCGGGGTATTGCAGCAAAAAATAAATTAGATTTAAATATCTGTGTTGTCATCACAATGAAATATCTATGAGCTGACCGGGGACCTGTGGGCGGGGCCGGCACGAGAAACACTACCGTGCATATTCAGTGGGCCGCACACCACAGAAAAAAACCTACAAGCTAGAAAACTTTTTTGGTATACGCGCCATGCAAGCAACTCTCTGTGGCCTCATTAGGCGTCACCTTGGGGTCCAGTGTCCATATTGGTGAATTATGAGACAGTGGGCCCCTCAACACAGATATGCATAAGGCACCGCCTCTTACACACAGGAGCAAGAAACACAGATTTTGTGGTTTTGCCTCTTTTGCTTTTGTTGTTGTTTTGCATTTGGTCTTTGTAGTAATTCCTTCATCATTGTTGGCTGTTTTAAGTCTCTTTGCAGTTTTTTTTGCATCTCATTTTGAGTCCCCTCCTGGTTGGTACATTACAGTAATTTGAGTGACATTTTGCAGGTGAAGAGTAGGTTTCCTTACAGTTTGGGCCCCTGGGCCTGTACCCGGCAGGCCCGTTCAGTAATTGGTATCCAGATTTATATTCATTGGTAAACTAAGTTTATGGAAATCATTACACTTACACATCATGATAGCATTGTCAGAGTGACCATATTAGCATGCTGACATTAGCATTTAGCTTAAAGCAGTTGTAAACTCTTAACTGGAGGAAGTGTTGTAGACGGCAGTGGACTGTGCAACATCTCGACATGTGAACCGCAAATTATTTTCATTTTATCACTGATTCGTTCTGTTTTCTTATTATTTAAATGTGTTTGTCGTCTGCCACGGTTGTGTCGCACTTGGACTGTGCTACACTGCCTCCAAGATCTCGAGTGGTACTGCTCAACTACAGATGAAATGAATGCAGAGTACAGGCAGAAGGCTCCGTCCATCTCTGTCTCCGTATCTGATGTTGAGCGTAACGAGTCCTGTTAGACAAAAGACAGATGTCTCCTGCCCCACATTGACGGCAAACTTAAGGGAAAGTTTGGCTTCATCGTATTTTGTATTTGACTATTTTCTGAATCAGCATCACCTGTTTTTTATTCTTACTGGAGTAAAATCTGTCCAGCTTGTGTTTTATGTGCCAGTTTTCTCTCCTCTACTACGGTTCAGATCCTGTGTTGACAGGCTTGTCTACATATTTTTGGCCTCATACTTGATGCACTTTTGCCTTGATTTTAACATGATAAAAAAAGTGAGTTTTCTTTTATGACATAAAGTGTGTAATCCTCTTGTTTCTGCAGCTTCTCTCTGGTGACCAGTCGACCTGTACTCTGAAATAATTACAAACCTTATGTTGAAATTACAACATACTCTATGTGGCAATATCTGTCATACTGAGAACTGAGTGTGTATTATGTGTGTATGTGTGTGTACAGGGCTGTTATTGAGACAAAGTCCAGCGTGGCTGATGTGCGTGCAGGGTCGGGCTTTGGTTAGTTGTACAACAACAACAAACACGTGGTGAGAGACGGTCCGCTGCTCTTTACACACAATTTAGCTCTGTGTCGGCCTGCTAACGCTGAGTAGAGCTGAGTAGAGCACATTTAGCCAAAATGTCAAACTGTTTACACCATATGATGTACGTGACTGTGTGTGTGACGCAGGCCCACATGAATTCAGGCCTTTACAAATGTCCCAGAGTGTATCCCTGTGGAACGCCAGAGATTAGACAAAACAAGCCAGTTTTATCCCTGCAAGCCAAAAACTGTAGATTTATGCCCCCCAGAGAGGAGGATGCACCGGATTAACATCCAGATGAGGAGGCGCATGTTGCTGCCGGGGACGAGGGAGAGATTCCCCATCTGACTGGCAGTCAGCTGATAGCAGGAGGATAAATGCAGGCAGTGTGCAGGCAGGGAAAATCAGGTCACTGCTGCTCCGAAACAAGGACACACATTTTATTTCCTCCCTGCTGCTGTTCCAAAGAGGGGAGGGAAAACGACTGGAAAACAGGATTTATAGTCTGGGTTATTTTCATTGGAGTCATGAGGTTTCCAGACTGCTGTTCTTCCTCGGCGTGCTCCAGCAGTATGTCACCTCGCTGACATAAAAGTCCACAAGCCCAGAGGGACTGTTAGAGGACTCTGAAGCACTGCAGCCTGCCGGAGGAAAACACCTCCGCTTTAAAAGTCTCACCTAACCTTTTTTTTTTTTTTTTGCCAAACTATTAACGAGGGCACATCATCAGGCGACATATCTTTGTCGTTTCCGACAGCACAGATCAGCAGGACATACGTCAGTGTCAGCACCAACTGCTACAACCTGTGGTTAAGGAGTGCTGGGAAATGTGACAGATTTCTGGAGGCTTCAAAGGAAGAACAGATGTGTTTTCAGTCACACAGACGTCTCCTGATCCAAACAGTCATTCAGTGCATTTACAGGCTGATTATGAGCAGTGGTTTCTGATTTATAATTTGGTATCTCAGGATTTCTGTTGAAGACAAGTCTTGACACTTCAGGTGACGTTCCATAATATCAGTTGTGGTTTAGGAAAGGGTGAAAATACACCTGGTCGCCCAGCCTCTCGGGATACCTTGTGTCAGAGCTGCATGTACCCCATGCACACCGTCTGACCATTTTGACACTTCACATCTCAGAAGAAGCTCATAAAACTGAACAAAACTGACTGTCTGTGATGCATTTCAATGGACGTCCAGGCAGAGAGTGTCCCAGTGTATGGGGATGGCTATACGCACTGTGATTGGCTCATTGCCTTTAAGGGCGGGGCTTAGCCACAGGTCAATTCTGCGCAGTCTAAAAAGCAGCGCAGACTAACTCTCGCCGTCACAGGAACAATGAAAAACATGTTTGGGAGGAACAGAGATCTTCCCTGGGACACCGTCGAGACAAAAGGACGCAGTAAACTCACTATCAGCACATCAGGGGACGCAGCCTGTTGTTTCCCTGATGATGCTACATTGTGAACAACAAATCTGTGTTGACATCAGCAGGAGGAGAGCTAGTTAACGTTAGCTGTTAGCTGTTAGCTGACGGAAGTTGCATTGAGTTACATTGTGATGTGTTTAAGCTGTATTCAGTAAAGATGAGGATGAAGGTGAATATGCAGTGTGTCTCAGATCTCATTCTTCTGTTTCAAACTCTTAACTCAAAACAGTCCAAAAGTTGAGTGTGGAATGATGGACACTCGTCACCCTCAACAGTCACTATCTTCCGCTACGTCACAAGCTCGTCAGCTTTTGACATGGCGGCTGAGAACAACGTCTGAGCTGGCTACATGAACACCACCGTGTTATACAGATGTTAGTTATGCATGTTTTTTTCACTGAGTACCGATACTACTGTCGAATCAGTAACGTTTGTAGGCTCTGTGATGATGTGGCACTAGAAACAATTATATGAGTTAGCATTCACCAACTAGCTAACTTGCTCCTTGCTACAGTGGCACATTTTAATCAGCATCGATAAGTTTGGTTTATGTGTGGGCGGAGATAACGGTCAGATGTTGGCGATAATGCTGTCGTCACATCTGGTGAGTGCAAAATAGCAGGTTGTAATCTGATACAGCACCACCCTGTTGCAATTAGTGCACCACACAAGAAGTTCGTAGTGTTCATAGTGTACTACACTGAAGTGTACTAATGGAAGTATGCGATTGGAGACCCACTCTTATCTTCTCATGATGTGTTCAACATAATCCTGTAAAATGTAGTTTTTAGTGAGAAACTGTATGCTGTCTGAAGGAGAAATGTTTGGATGTTTTGACAGCAATATAAAGTGTAACATGTAACATGTAAGGCCTTTGAATAAGTTATTAATATTTAAAATGTTATATATGTAAAGGAAGGTTATTTTAAAGGTTGTTTGTGCTCATTTAAAGACAATGTAATGGACTGAAATATGTTCTTTAATTAAGATGTCTTTGTTTCCCTGGCACAAAAGGGGGAATAAATAACGACAAAAACAAAATCAACAACAAAACATCAGTATCAGCTATCGCTGTTATTTATAGCATCCGTATCAGCCCAGAATTTCACAATTGGTGCACCCTGATTTTGTTACTGTGCAAATAACAATAAAGCAGAGGGAAGGGGAGAAATCTGATTCCTGATCAGCTGCTGGTACAGTAAATGCAGATTTTACTGTCAAAGGAAACACGTTTTATCGACTCTATGGCACAATCTCTGTATAAAAGAGTTCAGTTAGAATAAAAATAGACAGTGTTTCCAATTCACTGCCTTTGGATTAAAGAAAAAAATGTCTGAGTTGATTAAAATGTGGTAATTGAAGCCACAGCTGGAGCTGCCTGATTGGCTGGTGAGGCTGCTGATCCCACCCATCATCATACCTGGTCAGAGATCCCAGCGCACACATCAGACATTCATCTTTATCCCCCAATCCATGTTTCTTTCCTCTGGAGGACTGAAGGAGCCTTTTCTTCTTCTTCTTCTTCTTCTTCTTCTGCATGATTAATGTCGTCCTCTGCCACCACGCCCCACTGCTGTCTATTTTTAGAGACCCATGTCAGGGAGTGCCAGCATCCTTTGTTGGCCACAATTCACATGATGGATGAAATCATCTCAAAATCCTCCTCCTCCTCCTCCTCCCTCCAACAACTCACACACTCTGTCATTCCCTTTTTTAACTCCCCCGCTGGGCTCTGATATCACCGTGAACTGGGGCACAGAAAGCCTCTTTTTTTTTATCAGGGAGGAAAAAACAAAAACAAAAAACAAACAAACATAAAACTGCCTAAGCTGCCTCGGAGTGTTTTTTTTTATTTCTCAAATCCCCAAACTGGATTTTGAGTGATGAAGAGGAGGAGGATGCTGAGAGTGAGATTTCAAAACAAAGAGAAAGAATCGGCTCTGTCACTCTGACTTCCTGTCTGTCCCAGAGGTCTGTGATGACGAGGATCAGCTGACAGAGCGGGATGAAGGCTGAGAGGCGAAGGACGTGATGTTTTGTTCCCGGAGGACGTGACTTTATTCTGCAGGATCTAAGAAGAGAGGAGGTGATTGTCTCTGCGACACACTGACACACATCGTCCTGTGAAGGCCTCACGGGGGCTGCAGTTGTTTCCACTTCAAATACTCAGTGTTCACTCTTTGTTAAAGATGCAACGTGCTCAGATGTTACTGACCTGTACTACAGTAGATATCCACTGGATACATGGAACTCCAAAAATATTTGCCGGTGCTCCCAAAGGTTTATCCACTTCGGACCATAGTTGATGGATTCAGACTGAAAGGAACCAAAATTACTCTGAGGCAAAGGGGACGTGAAATAGCAACTTATATACCACATAGAAATCCAAGGGCCCATCTGTGGGACACATGAACAGCTGTATCTGCTTATGCTCAGGTGGTTTACTCGTACGGCTTTAAGATACAACCGCCACAGCAGGTTCGATAAACACTTCTGTCAGACAAACAAAAATCAGCTATGACTCACCTGTGAAGTGTTTTAATCCACCCATCTATAAAATCCAGACAGAAGTGTTCTCACACACTCCCAAAGGTAGTGTGCATGTGGACCCTCGCCGGCACATGGACGCTGAATCTCTGCATTGGCCCCTACACATGCAAATGTATAAATAAAATAATAGTTAAAGTGTTTTATATGACAATGGCATAATTATCAAACGTAATAATGAAACGTAATTCTGCAAGTTCAAAGTAACAATATGATATTATTCCTGCTGAAATATATTTATAATTTAGTCGGAAACACTTGAATAAAAGAAAACTTTATTTCCATTTGCAGTGTTATAGCTGGCAGTATGTCTCTGTTCTGGGGCTCTCTGCCCTTCCATGTGCATACGTGGAAAGCCCAAGGCAGGGAGAGCAGCATCGATGACAAACAGAAATGACACTGATAGGTCAGACACAGCATGAAAAGGAGGAGCTGGGGTGGAGGCAGCTTGCAGAGGAAGCAGCGACAGTAGGCAGGTCAGAGCAGTTTAAATAGGGCGCCCTGAATGAGATTCACCATATTGTTTGAATAGAAGGGAATCATGTGATCTATCAGCTGACTCCCTTCATCAGTCAGCTGCTGCATCTGTTGATGGGGCTGCTTGAGATCAGCTGATGTAGCTGAGATATGAGCTGAGCCTGACATCATGTCCTGTCTGATCTAACACTGTGCTCAGTATCTCCTCGCGACAGGGTCACTGTAACTGAAGTAAACTTAATTATCTGCAGACAATAATTCTCGGTGCTTTCATCACTTCAAATTTACCTTTTCACATCACAGTCATTTGATCAGTCGTTTATATTAAAGTATTGATTAGTGCAGTTTTAGCTTTGTGAGTGAACAGACGTGAGAATACAGCAGCTGATGACCTGCTGACCTTTAACCCTGGCAGCTCCAGCAGCACCTCACCGTGTCACTGAGGGTGTCATCACTCTGCAGACCTGCACTTCATCTGTGTGTGTGTGTGTGTGTGTGTGTGTGTGTGTGAGACTCACACAAAGCTCAGTATGAGTGTGTTATGTAAGTCACACACACACACACACACACACACACAAACTCATGTATTATATCTGCGTCCTCCCCGTGTAAAACAAACACTTGATGTCCTGAAGCATCACATGTATGTTTGTAGTGTGATGAAACTGGAACACTGCTCTCTCTCTCTCTCTCTCTCTCTCTCTCTCTCTCTCTCTCTCTCTCTCTCTCTCTCTCTCTCTCTCTCTCTCGTCGTGTTTCTCTTCTGCCTCGTCAGTGGCGTTTCATCTGGCGGCGAGGCGGAAGTGCAGACATGTGTTTCTAATCCCGCCGCAGGTCAGAGCCAATCAGCCGGGCCAGCTCTGATCATTTCAAAGGCTCTGACACAGTAAACACCAAACACACACACACACACACACACACACACACACACACACACATACACATACACACACACACAGAGCGAGATGAGGCGAGTGTTTACCCTGCAGCTTGTTTCACTTCACGTCTCTTCTGTCTGGAGGGTGGAGCTGCGACGTGTCCGTCAGACATCAAAGAGCAGCGGCTGTTTGGTTTCTCGACCTCCATCACCTTTTGTTTCTGAGGTGAACCGCTGGGTTGGCTGCTGAGCTGGTGACCTTTGACCCCAAACTTCCTGTCCCCTCTGGACTCTAAGCGGTGTTTTTCTATTTCAAAGAGTTACTCAGACTGAAAGATGAGAAACACTGTTTTGTTATTTATTAGTTTGCAGCCTTAATGTGAATATTATTGTTTAGCATCTTTTCATTTTGTAAATATGAATCATAAGTTACATCGTCGCTGACACTGACTGAGCCAACCCTGGTTAGTTGTGTGGTCATTAAAGTGTATTTAAGGTAAAGTGAACTCAAGTGATTTTAAAGGTCCAGTGTGTAGGATTTAAGCCTGTTTACACGGATACTGATGCAAATAGAAACTGATTTTTATTTATCCCGTATAAAAAAAATTCCGGGTTTACACGATCAGTTGTGAAAACGATATCCCTGTTTACATGCAAAAACAGCAGCTTTTTCCAGCAGTTAGCATGCCAGGCCAGTAGGTGGCGATACGCAATATGTCAAACACCACAGAAGAACGTTGTTTTCCTCTTGCACTAGTGATAAAAACAATGCTAAACAACATTTTAACCTTATGTAGCATAGTTAGCTGCTGTGCACTAATATTGGGCACAGCAGACGTCTTTGTGCGCCGATGTAGCAGCGATGTTGATGCAGCAGTGCTAAGTTAATTTGTAAGCTCGTAAGTCGTCCCAAAGTGCTAACAAAACGTAAACAACCCGGCATATATCCGCCATTGTCGTTGTGGTTCCCGGGCGCCTAATGGGCATGTGCGAACTGGGTTGTAACATCATCGTTTTCCAAAATCTCCGTCTATCCTGTTTACACGTCTCCATAGAAACAGAAATTTTTAAAAACTTTCGCTTTGGAAGCTTTTTGATGCCAGTTACGTGTAAATGATGGGTGCAAACGCAAAGATAAATACCCGTTTTCAGAAGTATACAGAGCCGCACAAACAGACCCTTAGGGGGCTATATCGGCAGAATATAATCAGGAATGCACAATACTGGATTTTTTGCCCATGTTTTTCTGGGAGTTGGTCTTAAAGAGACAGGCGCTAAAACCGAGCGTCTCAGTCAGCAGGTGAATGCAGGTGTTTCAGCACAAACAGTTTAATATTTTTACTTCAGTGAGATCTCATTAAATAAAGTTAGAAATAAGTTTCATAAAATGTTCCGGTCCTGTCGGAGAATGAAGAAAAACTTTTTCACCCATCCAGTCATTACATCCGTCTGATTCAACTTTGACCTTCTGTACTTGTCCTAACTGATGGGACCAAAGCTACAACAACTCTCAGCTTGTAAAGAAACAGAATTTTCTCAATGACCTTTTTTCTAGCATCACCTTTGTGTGTGTCAGCAGTAAAACAAGAGGCCCGCAGGTGTTAAAGCACAGCACAGAGGGGTAGAGTTAGTGACGGACAGGCGTGGTCTGCTACTCCTGCTCTTATGAAACCAGCCGCCTGTGAACAAAACTTCCTCTGAATTTTCACCATCTTCACAGATCAAAGGCTCGTCCCTGTTTTCTGCTGCAGGCTGTGAAATATGACTTTATTCCTCCTCCCACACTCCATCCATGCATACCAATCTGACAGCTCCTACTATTAACCACCGTGTGTGTGTGTGTGTGTGTGTGTGTGTGTGTGTGTGTGTGGGTGTGTGCACGTGTGATTGTGTGTTGCGTAGCCTCCGGCTGCAGCTGTATATATCTTCCAGTTCTCAGCTCAGAGCGTTGTGTTTCTAAACTTTGGGTGCTCTTCCCGTCTCGTGTTGTGTAAGCGCTGCAGCCCACACAGCCGAGCTGAGAGCCCAGAAAATGAACCCCGCGGCTCCCAAAGGGCCGGGAGGAGGGAGAGGCAGACGACTTTCACCACACTTAAAGGAGTCACCCGCAAAACTCATTTCTCATTTCATCTGCTCCGGTTTCCCTGCGCTGGACTCTCCCACTGTGGGCCAATTAAAAATGTTCTCACCAGCCTGCATCACCTCTCCAGAGCAAAATATCTCAACTACTACTGAAACGATTCCCGTCACATTTGTTTTATGTATTCAGGATCTGTCCACAGATGTAAAAGGTATCCTGAGTACTGACAATCTGTACACGAGTAAAAGTCTAATCATGCCCACAGAAAATGACTCCAAGTGGAAATGACCCCTTCAGAAACCGCTCAAGTGAAAGTAAAAAAGTATCTGGTTAATAAATTATTCAGTTACTTTCTATTTGAATATTTTTAGGGTGTGCGAAATGTGCAAAATAATTTCCTCAGTTTAAAAATAACCTGTTTTGATGAAGATATGTGAATTCAAAAGGCCAACAGACCCCCAGGTACACGATGAGTTAATGTCATTATAACAGTGATTAGCATTACACCTGAAAAACTCACATACCCGTAGCTAACGTTAGCTAGCTCACTACATTTCTCTTACAGTGTGTGCAAAACTTTAACGTGCTTGCAGAGATTAGGAGGTTTTAAAAGTTCTTCATCATGAAACTTTTTGTCTGGCTGTCCGAGACGAAAGATGACCGACGTGAGAGGGATGTGGTGAACGATGGTCCGACATCGAACAGTGAGAGAGGTTCAAGGATGGTCGTTGTCACGGTCTTGCAATCAAAGACAGCCTGGGATAAAATTCTGATAGTGTCAGAAATTTGGGACTGCTGTTACCACCATTGTCTACTAACCAACCAATAGAAATGCAGCATGATATGAAGCACTGGCGCTAAACCCAAACAAACAGACGGACAGCAGCTCGCCATGGAGGCAAAACACACTGAAACAACCTGTTCTCACTCCAAGGTCATCGAAAACCGTGACTTCCAGCGTCAGACACCGAGGATAAAAACCGTCATTTCACATCGGCATGATACGCGGCTGTTATTATTTAATGGCGGTAAGCGGCTGTGCGGCGAAAAATTGCAGCGGGACAACGACTAAACTTAAGGTAGTGGAATTCTGAGTAGGGTGGGCCGATTGGGTCCAACAACCACCGAATTGCACGCATGAGGCAGGTGTTCACTTTCCATAAGACATTCTTTTTTCCTAAACCCAACCATGTGTGTGTGTGTTGATCTGTTGTGGCTGGATGTCTTGGACCAGATTCAGAACTTTAAACTTCCTTTCGGTTATAAAAAAGTGAGTCAGTGTCATGAGTGCTGTCTTATCTTGAAAACTGAAGTTCATTTCTCAATAATGTCATAATGTCTCGGTGACATCACGTCACATGATGCTGTCCAGATGTGATTTAACATGTTGCAAGTGTTAACTAGTGCTGTGGTTTCAGTGGCGACATCCTAAATCCATTACATCATAAACTGAATGCAAGAAGATGCAAGAAGACAATTCTCAGTCTTGCAGAAGGACCATGATGCAACAGCCTCTCACTAAACAAAATATCTAATCTTCCCTTTCTTTCAAAGATCCTTGCACTAAGCTGGTTTAAATCTTATTTATCTGATCGTTTTTCAGTTTGTTCATGTTCATGATGAATCATCCTTATGTTCTAAAGTTTGTTTTGGAGTTCCACAAGGTTCTGTGCTCGGACCAATCCTATTCACAGGGGCTTTTGGGGGGAGTTTTTCCTTATCAGCTGTGAGGGTCCTAAGGACAGAGGGATGTCGTATGCTGTAAAGCCCTGTGAGGCAAATTGTGATATTGGGCTTTATAAATAAGATTGATTATTAATATATGTCCGTTAAAAGTGATTGTTTTTGCCACTGACAGGCTCAGATAAATATTCTTAGTGTCGGATTGTCATGATCCTGGTAGTTGTTCATGCTCTGGTATCTCGTGGACTTTGTTTTGTGGTTTTCTGTTTTCTTCCTTGTTTCATGTTATTTATTCATGTTTAGTCTGCTTCCTGTTTTATTTTGTAGATTCTCTCCTCATGTGTTGTGTCTGGTTTCACTTCCTGTCTTTGCGTGTTTCCCCGCCTGTTTTCTGTCACAGCTGTCTCGTTAGTCCTTCCCTGTTCCCAGAGTCTTCCCTTCACACCTGTTCTGTACTGGTCGTCTGCTCCACCCTAGTGTTCCCAGACACACCCTTGCTGTCAGACAATTTCCATTTCCCTCCTTTAGCCTGTGTCCACCTGCTCCAGCTGTGTCTCGTTCTTGTCATCATATATACCTGTGTTTCACTTTGTTCCATGTCAGTTCATCTGTGTTCATCCCCATCTCCGTGGTGCCATTTCCTGCCTGGTCTTTTGTTGTCTGTTTTGGATTTCATCTCTGTCTTCATCGTGCCTCCCAGGTTTGTTTCAGCTTAGTTCTGGTTCTCCTTTCTTTCGGACATCAAGAGTAAGATGCTTTATGTTTAATCAGAGACAGCCCCAAAATTGCTACCACCAAACTCACCAGACTCCATTTAAATAAACAGTAATTTATTGTTGTGAAACACACTCCATTCAAAGCTGTAAGAATCGAAATAAAACTCACAAAAATTTGTTTTTCCACTGTTCAGAAATCACCAACTCTGGTTTGGTTGAAATAAACTTTTAATTCACCAGTTAGATGTGAAAACATGCTGCCTCTGTATACGCTAAAATTACTGTGTATTTAAATAGAGTCTGGTGGGTTTGGTGATGGTGACTTCACGGCTGTTTCTGGTTAAACTAAAAGGATCATACTCTTTAACACAAAGCTCTATCTCTGTAAGGATCCTTTCATACTGTGTCAGAATAACAATCTGAGCCTGTCAGTGACAAAAACACTTTTAATGAACGTACAATGACGATGTGGTTATATCACAGCCTGTTTTCTCTCTCAAGAGTGGACCAATTTAAAAAAATGATTGTTCCCATCAGTCACTTTGACACAGAAACATGGAAAGGTCGGTTCCAGGCGATACTACCTTTATGACAAAGTTGTCACAGTGAAATTTAAGGTGTGCTGATGGATTCACGTCATCAACTCATGCATTGAGTAACATTACAAGTTAACGTTCCACCTTAAAAGTTGCCGGCAGTCGGCCCAGTGAATGAAGTTATTTTTTCTCAGACTCCAGCTGCTGTGAGAGGCAGCAACACATCCTTTCATTTAATAGTTACAGTTTACTAATAAAACTCTGCACAGTATGAACAGTGGTTACATGAGCCTCAAAACCAGACACAACTCAGGCCTGAGCAGAGTGACCGTCCTCCACTGAACAAACAAAAAGCACCAGATACTATCCACCACTCTTGCTATTGTAAACCAAAGAGAGCAAGTCGAGTCGAGGTGAGTCGTGCCGTGCGGCGGAAATTAGGCATATTTTATTGAAGTTCTTCGTTGGGAGAAATGAGATGTAAGTGATGCTGTTACCGACTGTGCAGCCTCCACCTGATCCTGCTTCATTCGCTCATTCATTGAGTCGTCCCAGAGGCGGAGCAGCATTTCCACCTCGACCCTGACAGCTTCACATGCTCTCATCTTTTTCCCAAGCTAAAAAAAAAAAAAAAAAGACCCAACCCTTCTCTAATAACAGCCTGTGCATGGTAGCTGAAATCCCCACAGGAGCAGGCAGAGGCAGAGACTTCTCCCTCTGTCATTGTTAGCTGTGAACATCTGGTTCCCAGCCATGATTCATGGAGGAGCATCTCCCTCCTCCTCCTCCTCCTCCTCCTCCCCCTCCTCCTCCTCCTCCTCTTCCTCGGCCGTGGTCGGGGATGAGATCGGGTTTTGTGGGAAGGGGAAAAAACGCTTCGGTGTCAGTCACAGCCTCATGGAAAGTTATCCAGCAGGCCAGGGGCAGGATATGTTTAGATGGTGGCGGTGGTGGTTGAGGGGGATGAGGAGGGGAGGAGGAGGGGGAGTGCATATTTGTGAGAGGGGATGTTTGAGTCCGGGCGCATTGCCAAGAGAGAAGAGCGAGGAGAGAGCTGGAGGGAGGAGGAGGGATAACATAACATCTTATTTTAGGATGACTTTTTTTCTTATTAAAGATAGATAATTTTGTCGCAGTAGATTTATGATTTTGAGGTTAGTGTTTTAGATTAGATTATGATATTTACTGTATTTTTTAGCTCAAGCTGACAAGAAATAAGACCGTTGTGCCAAATAATTTAATCATGTACTAATCTCATGTTGTGGAAGTGGAACTAAGTTCTGTTTGCTAAGAGGTTTACCTTTATAAGATGATGATATGTGAGTGTTGTGTTTACAGCTAGTTGTGCTGCCCCCTAGTGCCCATAAAACAAACAAACAAAAACAAACAATGAATGTTGGTTTATGGCAGTGAAGAAGTGTAAACACATTGACTTATTTCAGGGTTCATAGAGACGTCTCTGCAGGCCTGTTTAAGAGAGACTGGGTCAAAAGGTTTGGTGCTTTGCATATGTCTGAAGGGTAAACAACCTGTGGTGCCGTGTGATTTATTACCGTCAGGTCAGGGTGGACGGTTGAACATATGAAGTGTTTGTCTTTGACCCAGGAAGAGGCAGTTTGCACAGTGCAGTCGCCAGACGAAATGTTGGCTTTGCACATTACTATGTAGCGGATATATTAAACTTAACATTTGTCAGCAGCACCACGCTTAACGTGGTTTAGACAAAAAAAACAACACATTCTCACTCCAACCTCGTCACATATTGATGACATGGTCATGGACTTTCCCTGTCCACATATGACGTGCAAGGTACCCTGGGTGTGTTGCGTGTTGATGTTCTGGGACGCCGTTTCAAGTTGTCTTCTTTCAAGATACATGTCCGTTCTCACAGGAAATTGAACATTTACATACAGTCTCTCTGTTGGTACAACACCACTAACTGATGTTTGTTTTTTAGGAATGTTGTGAGGTTTAGGAAAAACAAACAGGGTTTGGCTTTAGAATCTTACGGGACACAAACACCGCTCTCTTGGGTGAAAGTCCTTGGTTGGACCCATCCATCATCCCGCCCTCCCCACTTGGACTTTCGCTGCCTTAACTTTTGTCTTTGTCCCACTGTGTTCCCCCCCTGACGCGAATGGGTGCCGTTAAACTTTAATGTAAAGTGGTCGTGTATCATGCCGACGTTAAAGGACACATTTTCCATTGGTTTCTGACACAAGTCACTGCCCAAGGGCCACATTTCGACGACTTTGAAGAGACTGATATAGTTAAGAAAAGATCATGTTTTGGCTTAAAATACCTACTTCTTGTGGCACTAACCTGTCTGGAAAAACACAAAGTTTGGGGGCTTAAAAGATGGTGGAAACACGACTCGCTAAAAAGCAGCCTGTTGTTTGTTGGTTTGAAACTGCAGCTTGGCAGTCGTATTGCTTTGGTTGTTCTCTATCTTTAACCAAACTGTTTCTTGCTTGTATTAACTTCTACTTTATTTGCCATCATGTCAAAGATTGTATTTTAAAATTACTTCAGAATAAAAATTAAATTAGTACAACATGAGGTGCATGGAGTGCTGCTGGGTGTAGAAAAATTGTGCTTCTGGTGCTCTTCGGTGTGGGGATCAAAAAAGTGATAGAAAGAAAATTCAAAAAACCAAGGCACTCAGGGAGTAGAAAAATAAAAAGCCTTTATTAAATCATGGCTTTGTGCTGATTAAAAATGTCGACATGTTTTGGCCGTGTGGGCCTTCATCAAGACAAATAATTATTTCCAAAGTTGTTTGGAAAAACGTCATTTGAACTCTGTTTTTAGCGTCATTGTAGCCTGTAGCTCTGACTGCCTCTCTGGGCACCGCGCTCACATGTGCCGTGAGACCAGCAAAAGCACGTGAACACACTTTGAACGCGGTGCTCCTCCATAAGTGGAGTTTTGTTGCTGCCCCCTCTCCCGCTGGATCTCTGCAAGTGTTGTGAGGTGTCAGTTGATATTTAACATCAAATCAGCTCTGATATGAAGAGACAGTCACTGTAACGTCAGTGTTAGTGACAAAACGAAGACAGAAATAATGTTGACTGTGATTATTAAGAGCCTGCAGCAAGTTTCAAGTCTCTGCATGTTGATTTTTTATAGAAATAAACTGAAACTAATGTGTGCCTAAAATGAAGCATTCATCAGTCCACCCCACACACCCACTGATGCTCATGTGTGTGTTTTCTTTTCCTGTGTATCCTCACAGAGTCCGGGCATGCAGACTGAGGGAGCTTTTTCCTCCTGCAGAGAAAACCCAAAGTGAGGACGCGTCTACGAGGAGGAAAGCCAAGCTTCCACTGTGGTCGACCTACTTTCACCAAGAGCCAACCTCCATCGAGGGGAAAATGGCAAAAAAAAAAAAAAAAAATATGGAAACCAATCCTCAAACGCTGCACTCAGAATCTGAGTTCAGAAGAACTAGAAAATGGGATTTAAATTGCTCTAAATATGGGTGTTTGGGAGCTCTGAAGTCTTTTTGGGGTTGTGTTTGTGCATATTTTACCTTACACACACTGAGATGCTTTTGATTCCAGTTCAGTTATTAACTCACCACTTACACTGAAAACACGGCGCCACAGTCAGAGGAAAACACAGAATCCTCAAAAACTTTTCAGGGATTTCCAGAATGATATCTTTAAAAGTGAAAGCGAGGGAGTGGTTTCACATTTGCCCTCTGATTACGGTTTCAAGCCTGTTCCACCTGAAGCCACACCCAGTGATGTCACAAGTTCTGGAGCTCACCTGACATCACTGCAGCAAATCAAGGAGTTAAACTACTGGAGGTCAGTAAAATAAAAGTGGAGTTACGTTCATATTTAAAGCAACATTGCGTAACAGTTTCATGTGCCTGAACGCCTGTTGTTGCAGGCTGTGACCTTAATTGTGTCTTTCCTGCCATTCGGTCCTCGTGCAACCAAAGTGAGAGCTGTGTCTGAATATTTGGCACAAAGTCAAACACGTTCTCAGTAGGTGTTGGCCTCCGCCAGGGTTGTCCCTTGTCCGTGATAGTCATTGACAGGATCTCAAGGTGCAGCCGCAGGAAGGAATGGGTCCAGTTTTGGGACCTCAGAGTTGCATCTCTTTGCAGATGATGTGGTTCTGTTGGCTTCATCTCACCGTGACCTCCAGCATGCACTGGGGCAGTCTGTAGCCGAGTGTGAAGTGGTCGGGACGCAAGTCAGCACCTCCAAATCTGAGGTCATGGTTCTCTGCTGGAAACTGCTTTACCTCCTCTATCACATCCTCTGGGTTCCATGTCCGCTGGTCAAGTCTAAATGACCGCAGTCCGTGTGTTCGCTTGCTGTGGCAGGTTCTCTGTCACCGCTGAGCCCCCTGTGTCTGTCCTCACAGGTTATATATAAAATAAAAAAACATGTAAATAAAATATCTCTTTAGGATCAGAAGTCTGAGGACCTGAATGTTTACAAGGAGCCGTCAGGACATGTTGGTGTGACGGAGGGACAAATGGACGCTCCTGCATCTCCATCCTCAGACTAAACAGGGGTAAAAATAAATTCACGATACACACCAGCACACCCTCTCACTTACCCTGCGCCCTGAGAGGGCAGAGAGGGTTGCTGGGTAGATTTGGTGGCTATACTTATCCACAGGCACAGTGGGAGTTTATATATGTATGTATATAAATATATACATGTATATAAAACCACCTGTGTAAACCCCCTCCTCTAACTGTGTGTGTCTTTTTCTGGATACTTCAAGTTATATTTAAAACAAATATCTGAACCCCGACCCAGTGAAACTCAAAACCCCTCTTACCCTTTACACACACACACACACACACACACACACACACACACACACACACACACACACAGGTTTGTACTTCTGTACTTGTGAGAACCTTCACTGACTTAAAACATTTCTCAGCCCCTAAACCAAATATGACCTTAACCCTTACACCAAGTCTCAACCAGACAAAATGTTGTCTTACTATCCCAGAATGATCTGTACACACTGACAAACATGTTGTCACTTTCTAAAAGTTGTACAAAATGAATGAAATATCCCAAATTTCTAGACTTTTTAAAAACTGCATTCCCTCACCTGAAACATCGTCACCTGACAAAAAGGATCTAGTTTTACAGAAATGTCTTCTGCTTCTGAAAAATCTCCTGACATTTAGAAAACGTCCTCACTTTTCAAAGTTGTCTATCTATTCAAAATTTTTTGCAATCTGCTAAAAATGTCCTCAATTTTTGAAAAACATCCTTAGAGAAAGCAAAATGTGCTCACTGCCACAAAAACTACTTTTTCCATAAATGTCTACACTTGCCAGTGATGTTCTCACTTTGTAAAAATGTCCATGTTCATCAAAACTTTCTGCATTAGTCAAAAAATTTCCCATTTTCAAAGATTTTTTGACCTCACAAAAATGTCCAAATACGAAAAATGGGCTCACGTTTTAAAAATGTCCTCAATTTCCAAAATATCTGGTCATTTAAACAAATCTTCCTACCAGAAATGTGCTCACTCTGCTAAAATGCCCTCAGGTTTGGGAAATGTCCAAAATGTCTTGTTTTGAAATAATAAGGTCCCCACTTTCCAATTATTTTTTTTACTTTACAATAATGACCTCACTTTCCCAACATTTCCTAACTTTCCAAAATATCCAGACTCACCTCAAAAACTAGTTTTCCAAAATGTCCACACTTGCAAGTGATGTCCTTACTCCCCCCAAATGTTGATCTGTTTACAATGTCCTTATATATTTTATATATATATAAAAAGAGGTCCCAACATTCCAAAATGTCTTCATGTTACAAAAATGTCCTTGCTTGCCAAAAATTAGTTATTTTAAAAATGTCCACACTTTTCAAAATTTCCTGTCAATTTTGACAAATCTTCCTACTTACTAAATATAGGTTCACTCACTGAAAATGTCCTGACTTGCCAAAAAACATTTACCCTCTACAAAATGTCCCCATTTATTTTACAAAAAGGTCCCCACTGTCCAAAATGTTTTTACCTCACAAAAATGCCAAAATCTTCCCACTTTTTAAAAATGGCCTGTCAGTTTCAACAAAGCTTTCGTAAAATCTGATTCCCCAGCAAAAAAAAGTGGTCACTGTCCGAAAATGTCCTCGAGTTTAAGAAATGTCTTTACCTGCCATAAAAAGTTGTCCTTTTACAAAATGTCCTACTTTTTTACGACTGCCAAAAATGTCTTCACATTTAAAAAGTTCACAGTTCCCACGAAATTCACTGTCAAAAATGTTTCCATGGTCAAAGCTGTCCACTCTGTCCTCACTCTCCAAAGGCTAACAGACACGTCAGAACTGTCCTTTCCAAACATCCATAGTTTCCAACAATATGGAAACTATTTAAGAAAAGGAATAAATGCCAAAATGCCCTCTCATTCTCTAAGAGCATTTTCACTTCTTCACAAAAATGTCCTCACATTTCAGTCTGTCCTTCTGTCCCCTCAACATTTCAATAATGTCCTCGCTTTCTGATTATGTCCTTGCTTGCTTGGTTTCACTTTTTAAAGATGTCCTCACTGCCCAACAATGTAAAATGTCAAAGTCCAATTTGTCAAATGTTTCAGCCTTTAAATCCAGTACAAGGTTTCATTCGTCCGTGCGAAGACAGCACAGCGTCCACTCTGAAGGTTAACAACACAGTCATCAGATAAAGAATGATCATTTGAACATTACGAATTTATAAAGAAAGAAATGTGTGAAATGAAGTTTCATCCTGTTCTGATTTATATTTTAAATCATTTTAAATGTTGTGTTTTTTAAAGTTCCTCGAGTAAACAGAGTCTGTTTACTTGCTTTGCGCTCTGCCCTACTTTTATATCATGGAGGAGAAGCTGATTTATTTTCTTCCTTTTAACATCAGGCCTGTGTCAAACGCTCTCAGCCTAATTTTGTCCTCATTTTTAAAGCCTGGCTGCTTAAAAAGTAAACACATATCAATAAATAAATAAACAGAGACGCACAATGCAAACATGAAATGCTGAAAGTGAAATAAGCTGGAGGGAAATCACACTGACTGTTTAGCAGCAGCAGAGGAGGCTTCTGGTGTTGTGTTGAATGTGGTCGACATCAGAACTTTACACCTCTGACCTTTGAGCTCCTCTGATACTCCGGCGGCGCTCCTATGAAGACCATCAGCAGACATTCCTGAAAGGACGCTGGTTATTTTTGGTCCTTTAAACATGTCGAATGTGAGCTTTACATCTTGGTTTTATATTTAGAGCCCAGTCGTCCTTTATTAAATATCTTTCCTGAGCTTTCTGCCAAATGTCGTCATGAGGAGCTACTGATCACAATCCTGTCTTGTTATATTTTTCCTTTTTTCTACTATTTGTTTAATTTTCTTTGACATTATTATTTCAGGACGAATATTTATCATAATTATGAGTCTTGATCTCATGACTTACCCATTGTCGTCTGCATCAGATAGGAACTCTTCCATTCTTTGTCTTCGTGCATTGTTTTGGCAGTTAATGTGCCTAACTGACCTGAACATTCATGGATGATAAAGATCCAGTGATTTATCTAATTTTAAGCCTATTCTAACAAATGCACTGCACGCTCAAAAAAACCAAAAGTTAGCATTTCATGTTTCTGCAAACCACAGATACTTTACTTTTGTACATTATTATGTAGCAGATACATTAAAACGTAAGGTTCAACAATGCTGCTTAGGTTTAGGCACAAAAACAACTCTGGTTATAGTTAGGAAAAAACATGTTTTGGCTAAAAAGTACCCAGTTTGGGTGGAACAATTCCTGCTGGGAACACAACAGTGTCTTGGTAAAAACAACTACTTTTCTGTGGCACTATCCTGGCAAGAAAAGCAGCAATGTGTCAGTAAAAAAACAACCGCTTTTTGTGACAATATTTTAGCTGGAAAAACAGCAACATGTTGCTAAAAGCCGCTGGAAGTCCGACAATGTCTCAGCAAAAACACAACTGCTTTTCAGTGGCACTATCCTGGCAGGATAATTAGCAACGGGTCGCTAAAAAGCAACTACTGTATGTTCGGTGGCTAAACAGGTGCTAGAAATGCAATGATGTCTTAATGACAATAAAAACCCTTTTCATGGCACTACTCTGGCAGGAGAAGCAGCAATGTCTCAATAAGAATCACTGCCTTATGAGGCACTCTCCGGGCTGGAAATGCAGCAGTGTTTCAGTAAAAAACAACCACTTTGCATGGCACTATCCCAGCTGGAAAAACAGGTGGCTGAAATATTGCATCATTTCCTGTTTGTACAAAATGGTTAGATACACTTTAATGTGTGGTACCTACATAATTTGATTAGTAGCGTACAGTGCATGCTGTTAGTGTGTTTAAAAAGTGTCAAGAAAATGAATCCAAAATATTTCTACTGTGTAAAAACTGTAGGATTCTTTGTTTTTATTTGTATTTGTAGTTAAACTATCAATTTCAGTCACTCTGCAGCATGCGGCTGACATTCCTTGTAATGGAGGTTTGGCGCAGTGACATTCAGACAAGTCTGGACTTGTTTTTCCACCATCGTCACACCAGTGCACGGACTTTTCTTTTTTTAAACTGCTCTCCAACGCATATGTCGCTGGTGTGTAAATCTGCATGTGTGCAGCTGACACAAACAAAGCAGCCAAACTCAAACGTCCACGTGTTTTCCTGCAGCTCGGAGCACATGGCCCGGTGTGCGTCCCCTGGATCGGGTGTCTCCGTAACCAGAGACGCCTGACCTGTGCTCATGTAAGCCAGCCGTGAGTCAGTTATATTTAGACCGTTGGGGGGGGTCAGCGCTGCCTTAACCCCGCAGCTACACAGCACGCTGCCAGCTCCGCCTCGGGTTACAAGCCGCTCACTTTAGAACAAACAATGTCGGGGAACTGGACGGCGAACGGAGAGGATTTATTGCGAGAGATAAAACAGATCAAGTGTCACTCAAGGACACTTCGCTCTGCTCTACGTGACACTACGACGACCCGAAAAAAGATACGGGGAGCGCCGAGGCAGGAAACCCAATCAGGAGCGAGAGAACGACGCCAACATGTTGACTAAGCAGAGATGTTTGGCTTCCTGTCGCTGCTCAACTGAAAGAGGCGAACAAACATACTGAGAGCCGACCTGGGACCTCAGTGGGGTTTAAAACTGACAGGAAACATCACATTTTGCTGAATATACTGCTGTGAGAGAGAAACGTACTTTTGGTATTTGTCATACTGTCTGAAAATCAATCAGCAGACTCTTTAAACTTTGAGGGGCGGGAGCCACGCTGTAAATCCTCACAGGTGTTTGGCTGAAGACGCGTCTGCTCAGGTTAAAGTCGGTCAAAGCTCTGCGGGGTGTGAAGGTCACCAAACTCACCAGACCACTGAGAGAAAACTTGTTTGAAATGAGCCTTGCACGACACATGCTGGTTTGCTCCTGTGTCACACTGATACAGGAAATTAATACGATATTTATGATGTGACCAGGCCCCCAGGAGCTCCGCTCAGCCTTGTACCCAGTTTTTCCTTGCGACCACTTGCCGTATTGCAGCAAACAAAATCCCCTGCAAAGCATTTTCCCCACAGACCACAGACGTCTGTAAAGCTGCTGACAGGACGCCTCCAGCTGCAAACAAGCTCAATTATGACTCTATATTCTGAATTTCTGATCAACGGAGGTTTTATATTTTTAAAACTTTCCTGGAGTCGAGGATAGCAGTTTAAAAATGTATGACATCATGAATTTGGAAACACTACTGTGCATGTTCAGTAGGCTGCGTACCCTGGAAGGAAACCCGAGCACAGACTCCTGGGTGCCCCGCGGGCAAGAGCGTACGTTTGCATATGGACAGTAGGGACATGTCCCTACCAATATTTTGGGAAGACACAATTGTCTCTACCAATACAAGCAGCTGCTCTCATTCTAAAGTCGTCAAATAACAGTGTTTGTCAGTGATTTTGAAGTCAGACACCGACGCCAAAAGCCATCTTTTGCAGTGGTATGATAACCACCAGTTGGCCGGGGCCATCCGTCATGGCGGCGTCAGTTTGAAATGCTGGTAACGACTTCATATAAGGAGCTGGAAAATTCCCATAGAGCAGGTGGGAGGGGTGGCGGATGGGTCCAACAAACTCTTTCAATGTCTGATAGTCCACCACGAACATTCGTCACGTCTCGTTATGAAAATGAAACATAGATTTCATCTTAGTTTTTATGATCAAGATCTATCTTTAGCTCGACATCGTCTCGGTTTCGTCATGGACAAAAGGTCGTTGACGAAAACTTTAGGTCGTAGTTTTCGTCAGCTAAATTAACACTGGTGCCTTTTTTCCTCTTTGCGTCAAAACAGGATTTTTTTCAATCTTCCTACCGCTGGACTTGTTGGACTGTGTGGACACAGCCTTGTCTTTCCAGGTGGGACAGATTGTTGTCACTGTTGGACAATGTGTTTCCGTGTCAGCCCGCCGGCGTCACAGAGCGAGGGCTTTATTAAAAGCTTTTAAAGCTGCAGTGTTGATCTGACGTTCATTAATCATCACTCACAGCAGTGACAGAGACCAGACTGGACACAATGGGATGTGATCAGAACTGATCAGGGATCAGCTGTCTGTGCTCATGATGTAATTAAAGAAATAGTTGGGAGGCGTTCAGGGGAGTTTACAGAGTGACTAACTGTCATGGAAATATATGATGCAGGCTGAGGGAAAGTGGTGGTTACAAGGCTCAGTTAGAGTATTTCCTGGGAGGTGTTGAGGATCTGATGGTGTGTAACCAGGAGGAGGATCAGAGGAGGATTTCTCCTTTAAGGTCTGATCCACCTCTTTAATCTGATCCCACGAAAAACTGCTGCTCACAGCGTTACAGATAAACCAGAGTCCTCACTTTGACTGCTGCAGCTGACAGCTCCACAGGGCTGCATCCACACACGCTGCTGATAACAGGGCTCATTCTGTAAGTGTGTGTGTGTGCGTGTGTGTGTGTGTGTGTGCGTGTGTGTGTGTGTGTGTGTGTGTGTGTTGTTGGGTTTCCAGGAAACTTCCTGCTGTGCCTGATCAGGAGCCGCGGGGCAGCCAGCTCAGCAGATTGAGCTGTCGTTGTGTCCGTTCGTCCTCTCAGTGTTCAGTGTTATTCTACACCAACGTGTCAGCTCCACTGGACCTGAAGCCTCACATCAACTCAGAGGAGACGGATGAGGAGGAGGAGGAGGAGGAGGAGGAGGAGAGTCCTCAGCAAGTCTGCCCTAAAGTTCCACTGATCATATTTTTAAATTTACAACAGATCAAATGTCTGTATAAAGTCAGAGGATCATCTCCAACTCTGCAGCTCTACGGAGCTCTTCAGCATCTCTCAGCTCGTGCCGAACCGTCAGTCTGGGTCAGGATTTTAGCTGCACGCTGTTAGCAACATGTGCTGAAGTTAGCACAATAAGAAGTCACAAGTGCAAATGAAATGGTGAAGCTGGACGACCCGCCTGCTGGTTCTGGGTCAGCTACAACAGCATCAACACATTCTCGTCCCAACTGGTCAAACACTGACACTGGCTCCGTGGCTCTTGCACATCCAGCTATGACACTCTCGGTATCCTCCTGTGTCACATCGAGACGTTTCAGCTCCCCGTGTGCCCCGGAGGTCCAGGAGTTAATCTTGCTTGCTCTTTCACTTGCCTGTTTGTTCTATGTGTTGCAGGTGGTTTCATTAACGACTACAAACTGTCCGTCAGTTTGTGGTGCTGCTGTTGGGTTCTTAACACACTCATGACACTAATATTAATGTAAGTAGGATTTTGGATTTGGAGTGTCTGCACTGGGATCTGTGCAAAGCGGAGTTCTGTCAGAAATACTGCCAACACATCAGATGTGCTGTGCTTTATCTTAATGAGTCCTGTGCTTTGGCTTCCCACAGGAGCTGGACTGATGAGTGTGGTGAGTGACAGGAGGGTGTGTGTGTCTGATGATATGTGACCCTCTGATTGATCGAGGCACCTCCACACTGTTGCTTTCCCCTTCAGTTATTGCTCCAACAAGCGTTCGCAGACGCCAGGTCAGCTGGCCGCCCTGCAGCCTGTCCCGTCACCGTGCCTCCATCATTGATCTCCACAGATATCAGTGTTTGATTGGTGACATCTCCAGCTGCTGTATCCCTCTGATTAGCCCCGAGTCCAGGCCCGTTGGCGGTGACGTTCAGCCCGAGCTGACGGTGCGCTGGCGTCGCGACTCAAAGCCAGAATACAAGCGTGTAATCTCCTAAATGAGAATTGACTGTCGCTGTCAGAGTTGATGTTATCCCCGGGAGTCCGTGGACGGAGCTGCCATTATTCTAATTAAAGCAGGCCAGGGGAGGTGTGAAGACAGCAAGGGGAGGAAGTGACAGGGCATGAAACACACAGAGAAGGCGTCATTTTTATTTTTATAGCAGAAACAAAAGAGGATTAATGTTTAAAACCTGAGACCAAAAGACGAGGTGATGAGCGGAGCCAGCAGCAGGCAGAGGAGCAGATTATCTCTGCACTCGGATGCCGTTTCTGCTGCCAGCAGGATGACGTACGAACGGAGAAAATCAAAATCATAGCAGGTTTTAGGTCTGATCTACTTCTGTTGATGTCCAGCGTGAGATGTTTCCACTTTTTCCATGAAATATGGTCGAACAATAAGAGAAGGAAAGAGGAGAAGACATTTTTATGCCTCTGCGCCAGCGATAGCCGCAGCTGGAGGCATTGTGTTTGTGGGCTGTCTGTCTCATTCATGTGAACACGATACCTCAATAACACCGTCAGGGAATTTGTTTAAATTTGGCACAAACATCACTTTGACTCAGCGATGAACTGATTAGATTTTGGTGGTCAAAGGTCAAAGGTCTGTGTGACTTTGAATACATCCTATTTAATCAATGCAATATGTCAAGAACCTCTTGAGGGAATTTCCTCAAATTTGGCACAAATGTCCGCTCAAGAATTCACACACTAATTATGCCGAAAATTCACACAAATGTTTAACAGGATAAAATAATGACGTGATGACATTTATATCCAAAAGGTCAAAGGTCAGCTTCACTGTGACATCATGGCCATTACTCGTCATATGTCAGGAACAGAAGGGGAGGCAGTTGGTCAGACACTAAGCTTAAAGGTTTGTGTAAATATCAATGTTTTCACAGACATACATCAGAAAATTGTGAGTAAAATGATTCTCATCATGTTCCATAGCTCGAGGTGATTTAATAAATGTGCATGTTTTATTTTAAGATATTCCGTTTAGTATCTAGTATGACAAAGAAAAGCAGCTGTTAACTAATACTATGTACTAACTATTATCAAAGTAGTTGCTTATTAAGTTCCTTTCGATCTACTAATCTATTAATTGACTAATTGCAGCAGCACAACAACGACGTCCTGGTCAGAAGATCAGCACATTCACACTGTGAGAGGATCAAACTTTAATTTAATGAAGCAGAAATCTGTTTTCTGTTGACAAAACATTCTCACCTCAAGGTCCATTTAGTGGCTGCTCTGGATCACATCACATGATCTTCATCAGCAGGCAGAGTATGCAGGTTGTTGTATAACTGTAGATGTTTGAATGTTGAATCTTCGAAAGGACGAGAAGTGCTTCAAAAAATGGAAATTTCAATAGTTTCTACAGTTTCGCAGCAGCTGAAAAAACTTCATCTGCTGATGAAGATGATGAGTTACAATCAGAAGCTTGAGAGCAGTTGCTGAATGAAACCTTTGCTTTTTTCAGAGTCGAGAATTAACTCTTAACTTCAGCGTTTTTCTACTCTCTGCTCCTGTTAATCATCTCTTGACCAGTGTTGGGCAATAACACGTTACAGTAATAATGTTACTGTTCCAAGTAATGAGTAGTGTAATAGATTACTAATCCACAGATTTGTCTCTGTAATTGACAGTTCAGTTCAGTTCAGTTCAGTTCAGCTCAGTCTCATAGTTTCTGTCTCCACAGTGAAAGTTGTGGATGGTCCCAACAGCAGCGTCCTTAGCGTCCCCATGTTTGGTCCCCCCTCTGTTGGGGTACCTAGCACACAGATCTGGTACTAAAAGGTGGAGCTGTGAACACTGCAGTCTGATTAGTCAGTAGAGGACGGTCACTCTGGTTTTATGTAACCTCTGTTCATACATCAGTAAACTACAACTATAAAATGAAAGAGACAAAATAACTTCATTCACTGGGCCGACTGCCGGCAACTTTTAAGGTGGAACGTTAACTTGTAATGTTACTCAATGCATGAGTTGATGACGTGAATCCATCAGCACACCTTAAATTTCACTGTGACAACTTTGAGCATCACTTTAGTTTTTATATGACACACACTTTTAGTAATGACTTTAAAAATATAGATTAATTTGGAGCGGATTATGTGAAGGTCATATATTCTAATCCTCACTTCCTGTGGGCTACAGCAACACTAAACCCCTGAGCTTGCCTGAGAAGGACTAAATGCACAAAGCTGCTATTTTTAAATATCCCATGGAGAGAGACTCTCACTGCAGCCTGTTCTATTTTGTTGTGAAAATGTGGGCGTGCAGCCTCGTTCTGTGGACGATAAACCAGGTGCAGACTTCCATCTGTGTCACCGCTGATGAGGAAATACAGCGAGTGCTGGACGGAGCAGTGAGTGACAACAACCCCGCCCACATTTAAGAGCACTGTCTGAACACACCGAGGGTCTAGGTACCATGTCTGAAGGCTCACTGCTGGTTCCACAGGTAGTGAAAGTGTTTGGTGTGAAGGGGGCTTCATTTACGTTGTTACTGATGGCGTTCCAAACTGACGCTGTCCGGCGGTGATATAAATTGACACCAACCAGTGGCGTAAGGTGCCGATTTGTGTGGATGTCTGACACTGAAATCACTGACAAAACAGCAATATTTGACGTCTTGGGAACGAGAGCAGGCTGAATATTCACACAGTTCAGACATCTCACATGCACCTCTGTGTGAATGTGCATGTGAGATGTCTGAATTCTGAGAAAGGATGCAGATGGTGTCCTGGAAAGGTAATGAGTAGTGTAATGAAATTTGTTGGTGAGGAGAAATACCCTACGAACAGCAATAATATTACTTTTGATAAGAGCAACAAGTAATGGGAGTAAATTTGATGAGTAAGGAGCCCACTCTGCTCCTGACCCCTCAGGCCGGGATCCAGTGCTCCAGGAGCCAGAGAGTGGCTCAGAGAGAGTCTGCGTTGAATATGATTTGTTGCTGGGGAGAGGGACGTCTGGGGTGCTTTGCTTGGCTGCTGCTCCACAACCCAGCCCTGGATAAGAGGATGAAAATGGATGGATGGAGGAATATGAGGTGAAATACCATAAAGCTTCAGTTAGTAGCTCGGGCAGATTCCTGCTCATTTCGCTCAATGGAGGACAAAAATGACTTGAAGAGAAAACTGAAGTTGCAGGACAGTCGTGTGTGTGTGTGTGTCCATCCCTCGCTCGCTTTTCAGGGGGACGACCAGCTGGTGAAAGCCTGGATACAGCGCACGTTGCTGGGATGCTTTCGCAGGGCGAGTGGGTGCAGAGTGGAGAGCTGTGCTGGGTGTTAACCTCAAAATAGCCATCAGACCCCATTCAGACCCCCAGCAACAGCCTGGTGTTTACCTGCAAACAACTCGCACAACGCCTGGTGACGACCTTTATTTTACCTTTTGACACGCAGGCACACACACACACACACACACACACACACACACACACACACACACACACACACACACACACACACACACACACACACACATTACAAACATGATAAAACCTGTCAGCCCAGACGTGGAAACATAAACACTCCTTCCACACATTCATGCACACAAACACACACGTACACACTCAAATGAATTCTGCTGGGATGAAACATGACCTGTGTGACGAACACACACACACACACACACACACACACTCAGTGTTTATATTCAGTGAAATCCTCCTCCACTAAAGCAGAAGTGTGACAATCACCCTGCAGGCGTCTTAACAGCTGTCTGAGTGTTGAGCCATAAATAAACTCAGTGACAAAATGAGTGCACACACACACACATGCACACACTGCAGCCCCGAGGCCTTCTGGGAAGTTTGCAGACATGAAGGAGATCAGGTGAGGTCTCATATTAACACACTGGATTTCTTTCTTGTCTCAGAGGGAACTGTTTGATAAAAATAGAAACGCTTAAAGGGAGCGTTCAGTTTTTTTTTAAAGTGGGGCTGCATGAAGCACTAATGTGTGTGTCAGTCCACCGTCTCTGCCCAGCAGTCCGTGTGTCTTCAGTTCAGTACACTTGTTTTTGTTCCTTAGCGTCCCCATGTTTGGCCCCCCCTCTGTTGGGGTGCCTAGCACACAGATCTGGTACTAAAAGGTGGAGCTAGAAACGCTGCAGTCTGGTCCTTGCTTCTTTCTTCCCACCTGTTTCCTTACGTCCTTTGGTTTTATTCTTTAAAGGAATATTTCACCCACATAATGACCATTGGTATAACAACCACTCACAGCTTGTTACACCGAAATCACAAAGATAATTCTGTTTTTCTGGCATGCCTTCAAGGTGAGCGAAGAAAACGGAGAACGTTCTTGATGAACTGAAGTCGTAGGCGACCACAGAACATTTACAAACTCTCACACAACTGGCGCAGTATAATCCAGCTGGGTAATGCGTCTGAACTCGGCTCGTGCGTTCCACTGAGCAGAGTTCACTGATGAGGCACGCGAGGAAAACAAAGTTTGCTTCACGTGTTCAAGGTGACGCTGGCTGAGCAGCGTTTCTCCTCTCCATCTTCAGTCCCTCCTTTCTCCCACCTGCCTTTGCTTCCTTTCCTCCTTACTTTATATGCCTCATGTTTTCTACCCCTTTCTGTCCATCCTCTTCCTTCCATCCCTCATTCTTTCTCTCTTCTGTCCTTTTCTCGGTAGTTTCCTTCAGTCTCCCTTTGGTTCCTTCCAGTGCTCCTTTTTTTTAACCTTCTTTTTACCCTCAGCTTCGCTTTTTTATTTCCTTTCCTCCATCCACCCTGTTGCTCTCCTTATTTATCCTCCTCATTTTATTCCCTTTTTTGTTATTCCTTTTGTCCCACTGGTTTCCATCACCTTTCTTCCTTCCTGTCATCCCACTGTACGTCACTCCTAACCCCTTTCCCTCTTTCTTTTCTCCTTTTGCTTCTTTTTTACCTTTCTACACATCTGTATCTGTCAGTTTTCTTACTTCCTGTCAGTAATCTCTTCTTCCATTCATTCTGCCCTGCTTTTATCATGTTTGCTTTTCCTCATTCCTTCCTTGCTTGCTTCCTTCCTTCCTTTCCATAGTCCCTCTTTCCCTTGCACTTGTCTGTCCTCGGGGATCTGGCTTGATCTGGCTCACTCGTCTTTTTTATCTCCTCCCTCGATCACAGACATCCAGTCCTGCCAAATCTCTGTGTTCCTGGTTGGTTAGATAAGAGACACAGTTTGCCAGCAGCCCCGCCTCCCTCTGAACAACACCCTCTTTAATCTCAGCCGCCATCTTCCCTCGTCTTTCATCCCCCCCTCCTCACATCCCTCGGTTGTCGCCACACACCACTGACAGCCACTCGCTTTCAAAACTGGGCGTCCCTGCCAGACGACGCAGTGTTTTTCTTTGCAGCGTCGAGATGATGGTGTTCACATGTGCGGACACAGGGGCCCAAGTGTTCAGGGGGCCATAAACGCAACACGACCACAAAGAGAGACACTTTAATCCAAGGAGACACAAAGTTAGCCCGAAGAGATGCAATACAACAACAAAAGAGATGCAACACGACCACAGGTGCAACACTACACTAAAGAGATATAAAGCAACTACAAAGATGAACAAAAATAACCAAAAACAGATGCAAACCAACCAGAAGGAAAAACAACGTGACCATAAAGAGACAAAAAGTTACACCAAAGAAATGAAAACAGCTCCAAAGAGACACAAAGTTATCACAAAGAGATAGAAAACAACAACAAATGAGATGCAACACGACCACAGTGACACTCAGAGTGACTGGAAGGAGACACAACATGACCATAAAGAGACATTTAATTATCCACAGAGACGCTAAAGGACCATAAAGAGATGCAAAAACCAAGTATCCACTGTGTGATTTTGGGCTGTCCCAGATGAAAGATGACCAACGGTAAAGAAACATAGTGATATCTTTGGTCATGGCTCTAAAACACTGGTCCTACGTCGCACAGTGAGAGAGGTTCAAGGATGGTCGTTGTCACGGTGTTGGAATCAAAGACAGCCTGGGATAAAAATCTGACAGTGTCAGAAATTTGGGACTGCTGTTACCACCTGCGTCTACTAACCAACCAATAGAAATGCAGCATGAAATGACGCACTGATCAGCGCTAAACCCAAACCAACAGACAGACAGCAGCTCGCCATGGAGGCAAAACACGCTACAAGGAATGTGTGTGATTCCAGCAGAGAGGAAACCCTCGTGAAGCCTTGCCTGTGATCGCGTAAAGATGGGCGAAGCGTGGAAGGAAATAGAGGCGGAGCTACAGCTGCCAGGTGAGACACCTAGCAGCTAGCAAACACACGCAGTATATAGTGACCAGAAAACAGTCAGAGCAGTAATAACCTGTGCAGCATCACTCAGGATGTGAAGCTGTTGCATCGTACGTCGTAGCCTGTGACTCAGTAGGCGCTGTCATCGTACAGTCTGCAGACATCAAACCTGATGTCGTACCCAAGTTTATTAGATCCATGTCACACAGTGTAGCTGCACTAAACTTATACATACATAAAATAACACAAACAGAAGCAAAACGACCACAAACGTCTCTCTCAGTCTGCGTGTCTTGCTCGTGTGTGTGCTCGTGTGTGTCTGTGTGTGTGTCTGTGTGTGTGTGTGTGTGTGTGTGTGTGTGGGGGGGGGGGGGGTTCGTCTCACAATCTGTCAATGAGCATTTGCCGTGTTTTTTTCACAAGACAGAGATTTGTTGACGTGATCGACAGCAAAGTGAGTTTGGACGAGACGCTTCTCCGATCTGGTTAAGTGTGACGATGAGAGATAAAAATTCTCCTCTGCTTCACCTCATGCGGGGTGAAGCCGAGCATCAGTCTGTTTTCCCCTCTCTCTCTGTCTCTCTCCAAACTTTGTGGCCTACTTTTTGGGCGCTTTGAAAAATTGTCTTTGGCGAGGGTTGGATGAAAGTTGTCGGGGGGGCGGCTGGGCAGAGGAAGCGAGTGAAGGCTTGCCCCTTTATCTTCCTGCCCAGACCTCCATCATGTCTGACTCTCCCTCCCTGCTTCTATCTTTTCCTCTCTCCTCCTCTCATGTTGGGAGATTACTCATCGACTTAAATTCTTGCATCTAGAATAAAAAAACAACTCTTTTTTTTAATGTGACAGACTGCTCTGAAAATGTGATGAAACACAAACAGTCTCTTTGATGCTGTTTCAGATCGAGTGGTGATTTTTCAGACAAACACAAATGAAATTTTTTAAACAGAAGGTGTGTATCGTCACTAAAGTAGAGCAGATTAACACACTGATTATCTGCTGCAGAGGTTAGCATGTTCAGCTAACTAGGTGTGACCACCAAGGAGCATTTGTTAACTAAACGTTTGGTTCAACAGGTTATGTTAAAAAAGAGACGAAAAGCCCCGTCCATGATATCGTGTTGGCAGACAGCACGTTTACATGACTTCAGAGGAAATGGATTCATCGTGTTAAGCCTACTTTACACTACATGGTTCAAGTGACCCAATTCCGTTTTTTTCCTCTCAAGTGGCACAGATCTGTAACATGAACGTGTAAACAGGAAAAAAACGCATGATATTGGATATTGTCAGATCAGATTCAGGCCTCCTTCATATATGGAAATATCTCACATATGAATCAGATATCTGCTAATATTTTTCTTTCTGTCAGCGACATACACTCCCAACACAGGACGGGTTGTTTTTATTGACTGAGTTGATTATTAAGCCATCGTGATGCACGGATCGGCTCTGATAGCACCCGAATCAGCGTGTACGCAGCAACCATCCAGCCGCACCCGTCTGCAGCTGCACGGACACTTCCACCGCTCTGTGTAGGCTAAGTTACCTTTTAAATTATGTGGAGCAGCGCCAGCTTTCCAGGTGATTTATTCTTTAACGATTAACTTTAAATATTTAATTTTAGTCCTTAAAATTGCTTTCAGTTATGTAAACATTTCCATGTGTGCAGAAATGTCACTGTAGCAAATACTGTGGGACATTTACACAGTGGTCAAGAGTGCTGGTCTGGAAGTGTCGCAGAAAAAACAGAAGCTGGCTGCGTTCTGTTTTGTCCCCGTGTCTCCGTGTAAAAAATAAGGTGAATAGAACATGTAAACAGCAGTCAGGAAAAATCGGATATAGGCAACAAATCGGAATTGGGCATCAAGACATGGCAGTGTAAAGGCAGCATTAGTGACTTCTGTCGAACCGCTCTGAGGAGTAAAATATTCTCAGCTCTCTCAGAAGTGGAATTGATCAGTTTAGTCGGCCGACGTGCTCTTTAACCGGTCAGCAGGCTGCACGGCTCGTTGGTCTGCTGCCTGACTCATTGATGGATTGATTAATTGCTCAATTGATTTTGGGTGGCCGTGTCAGCATGTTCGCTTGTTGCCGTGTTGTTGCGGAACTCTGCTCGTAGGCTGACAACATGAAGCTAATGAGGCGCAAGATTTACACGCCTGCCTCCTCTGTGCTGAGGCAGCAGCCTAATGGGCTCCAACCGACCTCTGTGACCTCTCTAACACACACACACACACACACACACACACATGCATAATGACTACATGTTTACATCATGTCCAGTGTACTGTTAATGCAGGTCACCAGCTGGTGAGACTCCACCTGTCAAGCCTTTACTCACACTCAGCACACGTGCAGTTTGTGTTGTATGTGTTGATTTCTGTCATAAAAAACTCTAAATATTGAAAAATATATTTATCTTGTATTCCAGTCATCTGTTTAACATGTACGCTGTAGGTTTCATGACTCTGACTTAAGGTCCACTGGCGTCCGCCCAAGTCTTCCCTGGTCATTTAAAGAGGTGGACATACAAAGAGCTGGGAAACAAATGAAGCATTATGAAATAGAGGGCCCCCAAATAAACACAAGTAGTCCAAATAAATAAAATACAAAGTGGGAAACAAAAGCGATTGGCCCAAGCCCTCATCTTGTGTACCTTCAGTGTTGAAACAAAACCTACACCGTTGCAAGTCAGTTCTTAGTAAGTAAAAAAAAACACTTGCTGCGCCTTTTTATTGTTGCCAGGCAACCACCCCATCACACCCCACACCCTAACCTTCCTGTGTGATCCGTCTACAGTTTATTTATCTTATGTATCCTGCAGTAACCAGTGTGTAGCTGCTGCCATGTTGAGGCAGAGGGTGCTGTCTGTAGCTCTGGTTGAGGGTGAGAGGCTGTCAGCAGATAAACAGAGATCTGTGTGGGTACATGAGACCCTAACAAAGAGGCTGGATCATGGGGAGTACCACCAGTTGGTCCAGGAGCTTCTCCTCCATCATGGACGTTTACAGTACTGCACTTATCTGCTGTTTTCTATTGAGATGGTGCTAACTGTGCTTTGTAAAGTCGTATAGCTCTGGGTATCCAGCAGCCACTACCACCAGTTTCTCCTCCATTGTTTACCAACTGTAAACTTGTTGTCGTGACCACCACAGAAGCCCCGCCTCTCAAATCACCCCATTGGACAATGGGAGAGGAGCAGAGATGATGTGGGGCGCTTTTCGGCTTTGAGTTGAAGTTTTTGCAGCTCAAGGAGTTCAGGCGCCTACAGCACAGAAACACAAGGCGAGTAGCAACGTAAAAACAGCAAGAAAAAAGCTTCATCCTCATTAAAAACAATTTACAAAAAGCCGCCTCCAGCTGCTGAAACACTTCCTGTGTGATCAGAGCTTTTGGATTAAATAAAGGTTACAGAAACAAAGAATCCAGTCCAGCATCCTGGTGTATTTTCATGGCGACTCACTGTCACGCCGTTAATGTTGTTAATAACGCTTTCCTCCTATGACAAGTCACATCTGCTGGGGAAAAGGTTTGCAGGCTGCGCTTTATCTTTTAAAAAAACTGTATTGATTCTGAACATTTCCAGAGAATAAAGACGTAAAGGCTGCAGCACCTGCAGCTGTGGGAGTGTCACATGTTGTTGAGTTAGTTTGTCAATGTGCTTTGTCACACTGCAGCTCACTCCGCTCTCTCTTCCTGTTTTGGTTGCTGTTGCTCGGCTGAACAGACGACCGTTTTACTACAGGAAGTGAGACAGGAGTTGGTTTGTGTCATTTTTTGTTTTTTTTCTTAGACCGCAGCGTGACTGAGAGCTGAGTTCACCGCGGCTGAGGAGGAAGCGTCCGTTAGATTTGTTTTCATCGTCTCATGTCCTCTGGCGTCCCTCAGAGCTGAGCTGCTGCTCACTCACTTCTTCTTCTTCTTCTTCTTTGTATACCAAGTTACTTTACAGCTCAGGATGAGTCTGTGACTTCCTGCTCACACTGTCTTTACGCTTTTCTTAGGTTTTAATGGTGCGATCCAATTTAAATCTCTGTTTAAAGAAGCTGGTAAATACTAAGAAACTAAGGATACATGAATATCATCATATATGGTCACTTCTGGCTCTAAAAATACAAGATGGAGACGGCTGAAATCCACAAACTGGCGGGTGACATCATGATTATTACGTCCATGTGGTCGTGCACATGTGGTGCATTGTGTATGTTTTAATATTAGGTTAGGTAATAATGAGCGAGACAAAATGTGTTAAATGTCTGTTTAAGCGCTGAAAACAGTCAGGCTCGCTTATATTATTATTAATATTTCAATTGGGTGGTCCAGGACAATCCTGGACAAACCGGTTCGTCTGGTCACTGTTAGCAAACCACCAAATTAGTGAGTGAGGTGTAACTTCAGAACGTGTTCCTGTGGTACGCCCCCAAAATTGTGATGTGTACATGTTTATCATTTCTTTATTTCTCTACAGGATATTGCATCATCTCAGTGATGTTAATGATAGTCACCCTTTTTTTTTAATATTTCAATTTTAGAAACACAAAATGCTGAGTCGTGCCAAGTATGCTGTCCGCATACACAAAGTTGAGCACGTTCTCAGTGTGCGTTGGCCTCCACCAGGGCTGCACCTTGTCTCTGATTTGTTTGTGATATTCATGGACAGGATCCCAAGGTGCAGCCGGAGGTTCAGTTTGGTGAGCTCGGAATAGCATCTCTGCTTTTTGCAGATGATGTGGTTCTGTTGGCCTCATCACACCGTGACCTCCAGCGTGTACTGTGGCCGTTTGCAGCTGAGTTTGAAGCAGTCAGCATGAGAGTCAGCACCTGGGTGTGGACTGCACCCCCTGGGTTGGGAGAGAGTTACTGCCTCAAGCGAGGGAGTTCAGGTATCTCGGGGTCTTGGTCACGAGTGAGGATCAGGATCCTGTTAGAGGTGTTGCAGGCATGTCCAAGTGCTGGTTGGCCCAGGGGCTGACCCAGAACATGCTGGAGGGATTATATATCTTGTCTAGCCTGGGAACACCCTGGGGTCCCCCAGAGTCTGGCCCGGAGCTGGACAGTGTTGCTGAGGAGAGGCACGTCTGAAGTACTTTGCTCAGCCTGCTGCCCCCACAACCCGGCCTCGGATAGGCAGATACAACGGATGAATGGACAGAAAATGCTGATTTTTATCTGCAAGTCAAACTTTTTATTATCATATTTGTAGATAAACTTCACATCTCTGTGATCGCCGTGACACTCAGGTCCTTCAGTCTCTTTTTTTGCCAGCCTCCTGTCACTCGTCACGCAGAGGAAGTGAGAGTCGTAGTAAAGAAGTGAGAGTGTTTCTGAGGTGAGCTGATGACTTCAGTTCAGATTTGACGGTTGCAGGATTTTCCCGCCTCAGTGCGGCGGCGCTCAGGGGTCTGTCTGCAGATGACAGTGTGGTTGAGATGTGTTACACACTCTCTGCTGCGTCCTGTACAGTCTAACCACATAGAGCACAGCGGACTTACACAACAACTGTAGCTCAGCGTGCAGCCGCTCGGCTTTAACCTCCGCGACAACATGAAAGGGGAAGTCAGACATGAATAATAAAGACTCAGCGTGTGGAAAGTTCACACTGTTTACTGGCAACAACAAATGCTCTCAGACAGAATGAGATTAAAGACGTTAACGCATTGTTAGGTGTCATTTTATTAATAAGGAATGACACAGAATCTCATGTTTATTAAAGTGTCGGACGGAACAAAGAACGTCCTGATGATTTTTCTGTTCTGACCAGCTGTGCAGTGCAAATTTTGTCCTGAGGGTGGCGTTAACGTCAGGCAGTGTTTAAAATCTTAAGGTTCGTCCCCTGAGGAGCAGGAATGGGGTCAGAAATGTTTGGTTTGTTGATTTTCACTTACACGTACAGTGATGCAGCATATTGGAAATGAAAGTGTATACATGCATGGGACAGCAGCATTATTCAAATTTTGAAAGATACCCAAATCCTCCTGAAGTTTTGCAAAGAGTCTATGGCTGTGTCTGAAATCACTCACTACTCATTATGCAGTCCACTATGACGTGTGTTCGCCCTTTTGTAGTGCGGTCCCAATGTATCATGGGAGTTATTATTCCCTATAAAGTGGACTCAAAGTCTGTCACACTGCACCGTTGAAAGTAGTGTAGCGACGCACCAACCTTTTTTATCTTGTTGCAGATGAGCTCACTGTATGATCCTCTACATAGGACTCCCTGTATAACAATGAGGAGTGAATGAGTGAATATTTGGACACAGTCTCCATCTGATTGGCTCAAATTCCAGAAAATCCAAAGTGTGTCTTGGTGCTTTCAGGAGAGAAAAACAAGATGTCTGACGTCATCACTTTGGTGCACAAGTAAAGCACTGTGTGGAAATACTAAAGGTGCGTTAGACATCAATTAACTGTCTTATTTCCAAATTCTAAGAATTACTTTCAGTGATATAGATGTGTTGCAGAGGTGCTGCAGCAACCTTTGTGTGACGGTGTGGGCGTGGTCCCTCACTATGGTTTCCAGCTCTGCTCATTGTACTCACCTGTCTGCCATCAGCTCATCAACATGCAGTATTTCACCTGCTCACCACACTTCCCTTCACCGTCTGCCCACGCCAGCTTCACCTCAGCCTCCTCCACTCCTTCCCCTGCACCCAGGACCCCCACCAACATCCCCATCCCATCATTCCTTGTGGTAATAAACTTTTTTCTATCATTCCATTTCTTTCCTGCAGATGTTTTTCCCTCGAGTTCATGACAGCGTGCACCTTTACATGCACAGTTAAGTCGAGCTGTTGGCGCCTCTACAGTCCATGAGTCAGATCCACCCCACGCTCATCCACAGCTCCACCCACTTGTCCATATATGGTCACTTCTGGCTCTAAAAAACAAGATAGCGACGGCTGAAATGCTGAACTTGAGGCTTCGAAACAGTCGTCCACAAACCGATGGCTGACGTCTGTTATTTTATAAACTTAATGGTTCATGCTTGTTGCATTTCTGTAATCATCACCATTTTGACAGAAGCTGAAGTTATACTTTAAAAGCAAGTCATTTTCAAGGGATTCCCTGAATAGTGTGTGTGTGTGTGTGTGTGTGTGTGTGCGTGTGTGTGTGTGTGTGTGTGTGTGTGTGTGTGTGTGTGTGTGTGTGTGTGTGTGTGTGTGTATGTGTGTGTGTGTCTGCTCCTCCTTTCAGTCACTACAGCTGTGACTGAAAGTTTTGTTTGGGGCCTAGAAAGTGATTTAAGCGTCTGTTTATATGCTTCACGTGCATGATCTTAAATTTGGATGCTTGTCTGCAGAACGAGCACTGTCAGAGATGTTCATAGCTGCAGGCAATCAGGAGATACTTGTAAGCACTGGTGAATATTTGGGTTTAGTCCGATTGAATCTGTCCCTCACGCAGTGAAACATGAGTTACTAGTAGCTATTGAACAAACAGCACTTCAACAATCAAACTGCTAATATCCATCTGCGGTCGCTCTATATTTCTACACTTGGAAGTAATCTTAGACACACTGGCGGGACCGGGAGATCGAGCCTGCACAGAGAGCTGCCGGAGCCGGGAGAAAGGACGGCAGGCATGGCGTTATCCGTCCTGTGTCCTCCTGCAGTTCTTTCGTCTCTTGCTGCATTCACTTTTGCATTCGTCTCTGACTAGCCACAACTTTTCATATATATTATTTTAATTAGATTGTCCAAAACTGAGGCAGCAGCTGGGGCAGCAAGGTAGTGGGCAGCTGCCACCATATGGCAACCAGGCAGCTGCGCCCCTGGTTAAATGTGCATGGAGAGAAACTGTTCCTCAGTCCGGTGGTCTGTGCTGTGATGCCTCACACATGCTGCTTTCATCTCTCAGAAGTGAAATAAGTCAGTGTTATATCAGTCTGTATTTGATTCTACAGTCCTTGAAATGTGTGAGACCGAAAACATTTTACAGTTCCACATCATGGAGAACATCTGACATGTCAGACAACGGCTTTTCTGAGCAGCTAACTTCCCCGGAGTGCTCCGTGTCTGCTCAGAGTTACTTCACCTCGGTGTTCGTCCTCTGTGACCTTCTCTCGGATGGTGATGATGATGTCTGTGGTCAGATCGGCTCCAGAGTCGAGAGGAGGAACAACCTGATCTCTCTCCTGCGGCTTCCAGAGCCTCGCTGACGGCCAGAGAGGGACTGATGTGTGATGGAGTGTGGGGTTGTGGGTAATCCTATAGCCAACACCGGAGAGTTCTGGATCACCATCCCAGTATTTCTACTGTACGCTGGCAGCTGCTCTGCTCTGATGCTGTGAGAGAATTGCATTATGGGAAGGTGTACAAGTGTTGAAGTTCAGCAAAGATACAGGAAGTATTTAGACAATAAGAGAATAAATAAGATAAGCTAATTTGCTCTCCGTAATATGTTGCACTCCTCCTCTTCCTCCTCCTCTTCCTCCTCCTCCTCCTCCTCCTCCCTCTCTGGTTCACAGACAGCTGCTGCAGTGTGTGTGCGTTAATGTCTGATCCTTGTTAACATCTGAACCGTCTTAACCCCCGTGCACAGTCACCGTCGTCCCCGCCAAAACAAAGCCCGAGGCCGCGGCTCTGACTCACTTGTTTGCAATCCCCCCGCCACAACTTCCCACGGCCTGATGACAGCAGCAGAGCAGCTCGCCGTCACCCGAGGCTAATATCTGCTCCCTGATAGCTTCATTTACTCTGCAGAAGAAATGATTTTCTTTTTTAACCTCACTAATCCCTGTTAGGACATGCCTCTGCTCTCTCTGGAGCCCTGTTCGGACGGGATTAGTGTTACAGCGAGGAGGCGGGGAACTGTAATCATCACCGGAGCATGTCTGTCATTTTACTGTTGTGTAAATCTGCCAAGGTAATAGTTTTTACAGACTGTGCAGGCTATCAAATTCCAGCCTGTTTTACCTTCTGTGAAACAGAAAGCTGCAGTGAGAGTCTTCCAGTCTGAGCTGCATGACTCAACGACAGCAGGGCTTTGAGTTCAGATGCATCAGTCAGGACGTTTACATGACACCAGAGACAATGGATTTATTGTGTCAGTCTGACTGAAACTGGACTTTTAAAATACATATAAACATGTTAGTCCCACTGCAATCATTCTAGTAGTGGGACTAACACACCCAGATAATTGGGAGTCAAATTACTCCTGAATGGATCCACCTTAATCCTGAGGCCCGACTGTGGAAATGATTTTGAGCACAACTTCCTGTGAGACAGAGGAAGTAGCAGTGAGCTAGTTAGTCCCATAGACTGTCTGTGGTTAGTCCCAGTGGCTACTGTCAGTGGCTAAACGCCAACGCTGGTTCTTTTCCAAAGTCATTTGCCTTCAGTTTATTTTTTAACAAATATTTAACTAACATTAACTCTGCATTTTCTAAAATGTCTCTGTGGAGCTCTGGCACCTGTCGCATTGTCCGTGTCTGTGACGACTAACAACCAGTCTGAGCTACATGTTTGTGTTGAACATGTGACCAGAACAAAAAGGGATTGTTCCTGTTGCCATGGTTACCGTTGAAATCCTGATACAGAAACGAGTCCCCATGGCATCACGTGACGGACCCGCAAGTTGTAATTCCATGTTTGGCCACTATGTAAAATTGAATTACAACCATAAAAACGCACAGTTTCAAGATCAGAGTCACCAATTCAGTATCTGACCAAATGTCTCCCCTTCTGTTCCTGAGATATGACGTTAAAACATGACGATGTCACAGTCAAGCTGACCTTTGACCTTTTGACCTTCATTATTTTATACTGTTAGAAATGTGTGTCAAGTTTTGCCATAATTAGCTTATGAATTCTTGAGTTATGGCCAAAAACTAATTTTGTGAGGTCACAGTGACCTTTGACCTTTGACCACAAAATTCTAATCCGTTTATTCTTCAGTCCAGGTGGACGTTTGTGTCAAATTTAAGAAATTCCATGTAAGTGTTCTTGAGATAACACATATGCAAGAATGAGACAGACAAGGTCACAGTGACCTTGACCTTTGACCCTTGGCCACCAACATCTAATCAGTTCATCCTGAAATCCAAGTCAACCTTTGTGCCAAATTTGAAGAATTACCTTGAGGTGTTTTTGACATATCGCGTTCACAAGGACGGGACAGACGGACAACGCGGAAACATCAAGTCTCCGGTCACGGCTGTCGTCGGCGCAGAGGTATGAAAAAGCCTCTAGTGTGTTGAGACCTTTACAAATGACATGGAGAGTGACAAAGACACAACACACACATGACAAATGCTTCCACAGTGTGGGAGTCTGTAACATGAAGACAGCCCAGCCCTGTGTGAGGAGTCTGAACCAACACACTCTGCATCAGATGATTTAATGAAGCTGTTAACTATCTCGTCTGTAAACGCTCACTCTGAGCACATGAACTCTCTCCTGACCCTGAAAATGACCCACTTAGTGCCGTCGTCCCTCCATACATGCAGCTGCTGAACCCCCCAGACACCAATTATTATTCACACCACATACAGCAGTGTGTGTGTGTGTGTGTGTGTGTGTGTGTGTGTGTGTGTGTGTGTGTGTGTGTGTGTGTGTGTGTGTGTGTGTGAAGCTAAAGCTGAAGGTGAAATTAGAAGATAACATGAGTTCATATCACATCTGAGCTGTTATCTGTTGCACCAACATCTCCTCTCACTGACAGGCTGATTCACATGTGAGTTACTGTAGATATTCCTGCTCTCCAGAAGATAAACCTTGATTCTGAAAATGATTTTGGTGACCTGTGATTTTTTGCGATTTTTCACAAGTCCTGGTGTTCTGTTTTTATATATAATAATATATAATATATATATATGTGTTCACACCAGGCGTGAAAATAACAATTTGGGCGAATGAATTCCCGCCGGGCGGCACAATGGACACAACGCGAAGGTTGCAAATTACGCAAATGAAGTGGCAGGAATGGAGCGAGCAGTGCAATATTACGTCAGACGCGTACTTGCGAGAGCTGAAAAACCTGAACTTCGGTGCCAAATTCGTGCCAGGATAGCCAATCAGCATTGAAATCCTCCAGAGACATATGACACTGAGGAGGTACTGGCAGAAGTTCATTTGTTGATTCAGCGATTTCACGTGTGGATGACGCGAGTAAACACAAAATATTCTAGCGTTTGAAGGCTAGAATACTGTGTGAGCTTCCTCGTCAGTTAATTGACTTCATGCATCACGGACGGATCAGATATCTATCCATTATCTTACATCAGTTTGAATTTTATGCATGATAATTATACTAATAATAATAATAATTATAATAATGATGAGTAAAATAAAATTCTCTTTGAGGTATAGCAGCAGAACACGTCACGTTCAGTGATCGTTCAGTGTTCTGTTGTCTCCGTCTCCTCTGTGGTCGTCTTGGCGGTGTGTCACTGTCACATCATGGAGATCCTGTTTCGTCCCACCAAACTTGTTTGTTTCTTCGTCCAAATCAGATTCAGAATGTTGATCACAACAGGCAGTGTCAGAGTCTGAGTCCATCAACGTCTTCACAGGTTGCGCAACCGTAACTTTTTCTTCAGTGTCGGCATTTTCATGCAGTTTACAAGCTGCTACATTTCTGTAAACATCTTCTGGTTTCCAGTGCTGTTCTATTTCACAAGACGTGTAACAGCTCCACCTGAAAGAGTTAAAATGTTCACATTCAACTTCCTTCATTGTGTTCTGTACTGACTTTAAAAGATAAATCATCGTCTGTTATTCATATAATTATCTCTGTTTTAATCACATCACCATTTGCTTTATTTAAATTTAATGAAAATACTTAAGTAAGTTTTTCCAGTGTGTGTGTGTGTGTGTGTGTGTGTGTGTGTGTGTGTGTGTGTGTGTGTGTGTGTGTGTGTGTGTGTGTGTGTGTGTGTGTGTTGAACGAGAGCTGACACTCAGGCAGAGATGACATCACAGCGTTGGGTTAATAAAAGCTGAGCTCATAATGGGAGCTGATGGATTTCAGGGCTCAGACACTCTCACCTTAAATAAATCTGCTGCACTCCACTTCCTGTTTGAGCCGAGGATGAAATAATGAGCTCGCAGACAGACACTGAGCGGCCGCATGACATCAGCGTGTGAAGCGCCGCGGCAGGAGGAAAAACTGATTATTTAATGGATGTGAAGAACATCTGGGAGAAACCACTTTACCTCCGTTCTGTGTTTTTGAGTTCAGTGGTATTTAGGGAAGGTTTGGATCCATAAATATCTGCTGTGTTTATAGTGTACTACACTGAAGTGTACACTACACTTCAGTGTAGTACACTCTGTGCACTTCACACTTCTTGCGTGGCGCACTAATTTCAACAGGGTGGTGTTGTCTCAAATCGCACACTGACATTTTGCACTTACTGGAAGTGACGATTGGCTTTTTATTTTTCAACCATCTCTTCATCTTCTTTTTTAAACAGCAAATTGCAAACAGGCGGTGAAGCATTATCGCCAACATTTGACTGCTACCTCCACCCACGCATACACCAAACTTACGCAACAACAGCAGTGCACAACACAATCTAACAAACATTGCTGACGGCTTCTATTCGACAACAGTATTGGTACTTAGTGCAAAACACATGTGTAACTAACATGGCTAGCTGCTATGTCAAAAGTTGTAACGTTTTTTAACATAGTTTCCGCTTCATCACAAAGATAGTGTTCGTCAAGGGTGAGAAGTGTCCGTCATTCCACACTCAACTTTTTGGACTTTTGAGTGTGTCAGTAGTTCACTGCATTTTCCTGTACAGTGCAGTGTGAATGTGTAACATGGTTAATAAGGTCGAGGTTACATGCAGCCGTTATGTGTGACGTCTATTCATTTTGTGGATCTAAGATCTTTCCACTGCTGAGATGCTTAAAGGGATAGTGCACCCAAAAATGAAAATTCAGCCATTATCTACTCACCCATATGCCGAGGGAGGCTCAGGTGAAGTTTTAGAGTCCTCACATCACTTGCAGAGATCCAAGGGGAGAGGAGGTAGCAACACAACTCCACCTAATGGAGGCTGACGGCGCCCCAGATTCAAACGTCCAAAAACACATAATTGAAACCACAAAATATCTCCATACTGCTCGTCCGTAGTGATCCAAGTGTCCTGAAGCCCCGACATAAAAAGTTGCACAAGCGCACACGTGATTGCGGTGCCCAGAGAGGCAGTCAGAGCTACAGGCTACAATGAGGCTAAAAACAGAGTTCAAATGAGGTTTTTCCAAACAACTTTTTATGTCGGGGCTTCAGGACGTCCAACGGACAATGATCCGTATCACAGCTCCAAATCCAAACCTGAAAGACTCTGAGCTGGACACAAAAAGTGTTCAGAAGCTGTGATATCTGCCAGAGGGGGCGCTACTGAGCCCTGACCATGCAGACTGACCAAGCAGGGTGCCCACACTTTTGCTTCAAGCCCTTTTCATGTTTTGTCATTTTGAAACTGTAAAAGATTGAAATTAAAAGTTAATCTTACTTCAAATACTAAAGAAATGTTTCATGTTCATCAGTTCATCTTCTACTCACTGAACTATTCACAGCATCATGTTAGTTTTACGTGACATTTTGAAGGGCCTGCCGGCACTTTTGGCTCCTGTCGTCCACATGGTTGCAGACCGAACTGTCTCGTATTTATTTACAAGCAAATCTTTCAGGAGTAATAGCTGCAGGTCTGGTGGAGCGACACTCTGAGAGCTGTCACCTGTAGTTCAACTGTGTCTCGCTTCACTGCAGCTGGTTTTCTGCTCTGCTTGCTGTGTTTCAGGTGCGGTTGTGGGTATATACAGTTAAAAGAAAGTAACTCAGAGCAGAAAGCTGATTGGTCCTCCCAGCATGTGCTGATGACATCACCCTGAGGGTTCGGTGCTGTCAGGTTTCACATGTTTCAGTCCGTGTCTATTTTCCCTCAGATTGAGGAATGAATTGGAAACACCTGATGAAACTCTGATGCAAATGTTCAGCTCCGTGCTGCTCGAGGCTCTTCTGGCAGAACTACACAGCCTGCGTGTCTCATCTGACACGTTTCACCAAAATAAAACCCCGTTTGATGCCGACATGCCTCACAGGACAAATCCAGCGTGACTCCGGTGTTTTCTCATTTGATGTATTTTACACCCCTTTAATGTTGATTCTGACTTAAAGATCATTTTAATCAGTTTAGTCAAACCTCTCCAGCTCATTCACTCCCATTCAGTTCCAGTCAGCTCTCTAAACAACTGGAGACTAATTCAGTCTGTAGTCCGTCATGTGAGAAACCAACAGCCAAGTTGCATCACAGCAGTCGTGTCAGGATGTAAACATGTTTGAAAGGAGTTCATCAAACGTCTCAGAACACCAGATGAAAATTAAACCAAGAGCAGAAACAGTCAGAGCCGGAGAGTAACTCACGAAGCTTCCACACACAGAGGAGATGTTTTCCTTTCATATGATTCACTGCAGTGATTTGTGACTTTGACACATTAAGTTTGATAATGTTTCTCAGGTGCTTCTGTGTTTGGATTCAAGATGTGTTAATATGATACAAGAGAAATGGAACTTAAAGCAGCTACAATCAGTGGGTCTCACTCCTGAAAGGTTTATAAACCCGTGAGTAAATTCCATCAATCGTAAATCATAAACTGACAGCGTGCTCCTGCTTGTCAGCAGTTAGCCTCTGCCCATGAATATCCAGTGACACCATGTATGGAGGTGATAATTACTGTGCACAGGTGCATCCTGTCGACCTGTGGACATGGAGCAAACAAAGAAAGACAGAGACAGAAAGGAAAAACTTTTCTGATGCAGACAGCTTCAAGCCATGTTTACACGAAAACGACCCACTGAAAACAGAATCGTTTCTCATTTTCTTTAGACGACATTGGTTTGATAACAACCGTCGTGCACACGGATCAGCAAAAATGACCAAAACGCTGCAGTATACATGCCAGGCCAGTAGTTGGCGGTGTGACGCTTACGCTTTCTTCTACAGAGCAGCGATGTATAAACAAACAAAATGGCAACCGCACGAACGTTTGTCTGGACGGACGACGAGGTGGAGTTGCTACAGTAAATCTACACAATGATGGGGAAGCGTTGATAAATCCAACAGGGTGAGCAGCACAAACAGAGCTGGAGGCCGCCATTGTTGTTGTGATGGTTGACTTTCTCGCACACGCCTATTGACTGGAAGCGTAATGAGCATGTGCGGAAAGTCTCCGTTTCAGAGGAACTGCATATTGCAAGTTTCCATGACAACGGAGACGGTGCCGTTTCCAAAATATAGCACTCTGTCTGAGTTACAACATGATTGAGCTAACTGGAGTAGTTTCATGTCGTGTCCGACAACGGGAGGCTTTTAACAGATGACGTCCTGATGTTAGCTTTGCTAACTGTCCCTGTCAGCTGCAGCGGGTCCATGTCATTGGTTCTACAGCCCATTGATTCGACATCCCATTGGTCCGACTGTCCGTGGTGCTGAACAGCTCGAGGTGAGCAGGCTCACGGCTTATGTGTTTGTCACTTTCTTTTTCATTTTAACCCACACCATGATCTTTTCCTGACCCTAACCAAGTGGTTTTTGTGCCTAAACCTAACCAGACCTTACCCACAGGGCATCATGATGATTTCGGAACAGACTTGAGTTTAATATGGTCGAACCAATGGGCAGTTCCCGCTGCAGCCACTGATGCTTTCTAGACATCGTGATTTCCCATGACTTAATAAACACCACACATAGCAACACAAAACTGCTTTGCTAGCTCAATCATGTTGTAACTAAGATATCCGCTGGAAAAAATGTTTTTTTATTCACGGATCTTTTATTGAGTCATTACCTTATTTTTATACTGTCTATGGTTATTACAGACACCGCTAACAGCTAAAATTAGCAGCTAACGGTTAGCCCAGCTAATCTACGATAACCATGTTATAAATTACAAAACGTGCACACAGAAATAGTAACGTTTGTTAAGTCATTGTGTTTATAGACTTAAACATCAGATTAGTCTACACGGTGATGTAGTGACGTGACGTGATATGTAGATTCGTAGATATGTGATTCCCTGGGGGCACCGCCGGAAGTGAAGGGCGTGAGCGAACCCCGAGGCCCCTGCACTTCTGTTAGCTGAAAAACTCCGGGCTGTGCCTCCAGAGGTGAAGGAAGAAAAAAAAAGTTTTTTTGTTTTTTTTTTTACTGATGGATTTCCAGATTGGTAACAAGCTAATCACCAATTCCCTGCGTTGCATGAACTTTAAATAGAGTTACATTTCTTTGCACATTTCTCATCAAACCCAGAAATGTGACTCTCTGTATCCACTGCAATGAAAATACTTTAAATGATATAATGATATCGACCCCTCTATAAAGTCCTGAAGCTTAAAGCCGAACAGTGAAGTAGCTTTTTTTCTGGGACTGTTGTTTTACAGACATCATTGTGTCAGACAGCGTGCGGGTCTAACATGTAGATCTAAGTAGAGACCAATGAACACAGAACACGTCTGTGTCTGTGTCGGTTTTTAATATCGAGAGTTTTTATGTGAAAATTTACTCTCAGATTTATAAACATTTCAGGAGAGACATCCACTGACTGTAGCTGCTGTAAGTTCCATTTCTCTTGTATCGTGTGTGTGTGTGTGTGTGTGTGTGTGTGTGTGTGCGTGTGTGTGTGTGTGTGTGTGGCGATGACAGAGTGAAGTCATCAGTAGAGACGAGCAGGTTCACAGCTGCTTCACCACAGGAAGCTGCTGAAGACTGTTTTTCCTGGACGAGACCTTCACAGGAAGACGTGACCGTCCTCGACACTTCGCTCCGTTTGCAACAAGACGTTCACTCCCCCAGAAACAGACTCCACTGCAGGGGAGACAGAGGGGGAGTCACACCGTCACCTCTCATCTGTTCATCCTACTTCGTACTTTCCTCCCTCCCTCCCTCCGTCCTTCCTACCTACTCATGTTTAGAAAGTGAGGACATTTTGGTCCTCACCTCTTCAAAGAGCTTTGTGTGTGTGTGTGTGTGTGTGTGTGTGTATGTGTGTGTGATGGAGTCAGTGTGTTTGTTCAGATGCGGGGTGACAGCGGACATAAAAGGCCGGCTGGATGCCACAATGAACTCACGACACCGACCTGCGAGCATCACCTTCTGACACCCAGCAGTGTGTTTGTGTGTGTGTGTGTGTGTGTGCATGTTGGTGTGTGTGTGTGTGTGTGCATGTTGGTGTGTGTGTGTGTGTAACAGCAGGCTGTATGTGGGTCACATTCCCAACAAAAAAAAAAAGTCTCTCTTCACATTTTCGTGTGAAGCTGGTGGTTTGTGTTTTTTAAATCCTGGCGTGGTGCGTTCAGGGTCACGCTGCAGGACGCATCAGTCTGGGATCAAACTGAAGAGACATTCAAGTTACAGATATGACCAGGGTGGAAGTCACCCGAGGTGTCTGGTCAGTGTCTGCGCAGTCGTGTCTTTGATTTCAGTGATAAAATGGAAAAGAATCCTACATCTGAGCAAATACAAGACACAACTTCTGAACAGGAAACACGTGTTCATGTGAACATGTTCACTATGTTTCACAATAAATGTGGTGAAGTTGACTTTTGAAAGGCAGACAGCTCGACAGCTGTAATCACTGGGTCATTATTGTTCTCACTGATTGATCGACAGCTCCGTCAGCCGCTGCAGACGTGTGGGGCAGTAAAAATGAAGAGTGAGTGCACACAGAGGATGATGGAACAGCAGGTCAGCGCAGATTGTTAATGAACGAGCGGTCAGTGAAGGTGAACAGCTGCAGAATCAATCTTGTCAATGTGTTGCAAATTGCAGAAATGATCCACAGACCTTGTTGTGAGCAGTTTCATGTAGGAACTACTTTATTTCTGCCGAACTCCACCCACCAACTGTATCACTGCACAGAAGGAATCCTGCATCTACTCGTGACAGCGCGACGTGTAAACATTGATGGCGTCCTCCTCTGCTGAGCTCTAGCGTTAGTTAGCTCAGTGGTGCTAGGTGAGCTAGCAGTAGATGCACACTTCCTTCTGTGTGGCCATACAGTTGGCCGGTGTTTGTTCAGTAGAAAGAAAATATTTCGAGACGTTGATGTTGAGTTTATCACACACACATATCTTACATTATAATGATGAAAACTCCGTATGTGGTAGAGACATGAAACTTTGCACAGAGATGCCTCTCCTCATGAGGAACACATTTGCCTCAAGAACCCATAACTTCCGCTTATATAGATTTTCCGCCATTTTGAATGTTTTGAAAAACACTTCAAATGGATCTCTTCCTAGGAAGTTTGAGCGATCTGCATGAAACTGGGTGAACATAATCTAGGGACCAATATCTAAAGTTCCCTCTTGGCAAAAGTTGGAAAACTTACTAAAACTGAGCTTCTATAAGGCAATGAATATTGCGGAGGGCGTGGCTCATCACATAAAGGTGTATAACATCTCAAGGGTTTCACCCATCACCACGCAACTTTGTAGGCATATGACCACACATAATCTGAGGGGACCCCTCCATTATTGACCCCATCAAACAAAATGGGGGCGCTAGAGAGCTCATTTCTTATCTAGGCCTAACCGCCATATGGATTTTTACTAAACTTGGTAGATATGTAGAACAGGACGCCTCAAGGTGACTGGAGAAATTTAACTCTAATTGGCAACTGGGTGGCGCTATAACAACAGAAAAATGCTTCAAAATGGCTAAAATGCGACTGATCGCTGTGGCTCCCCCTGTGGACCAATGTTGGTGTTGTTTTAAACACTTCGGCCTAACTATCTGCCTTTATTGATTCATTTGGTCGATTGTGTAATCGTGTATAACACAAATTTAATTTTAAAAATGTGTTTAAGTGCATCCTTAATGTCACTTGTATTTTATTTTGGTATGACTTTCAGTGACACTGAGCTACAGAGTTGCAGAATTTGATATTTTTTTATCTTGTGTGAACAAGGTAATAACTTTTATGCACAACATAAAATAATAAAAAAAGACCCTTGTGGTTTTTCAGGGGCTCTGCACTGAGCTGATAATAATGTTAAAGAAAACTTCCAGGGGAACCAGAGGTCTGTACCTGTTGTGTAAACTGTTCTTCTTCTGGCCCTTAAATGGTTGTAAATGGTTTGGAAAACATGGTTATAGTGTTCAGTCTTTAATGGTGAAAGCTGATCTTTGGCTGCTGGAGCAGAGCGGTGTGATGGGTGGAGGTGGAGGTGCGGATGGGGACGGAGGGGTTTGTGGCGTCCTCTGGTCGTCCTGCTGTTCATCAAAATAAAACGAGCTCATTAATCTGAACGACACGTGGTCACTGCAGGAAGTGGCTCAGAGGCGTTGGAAGCCCAAACAGCTCCAGTTTAAATGGCAGAGGATTTAAATGTGATCGGTCGGCGCTGTGGGAGTGCTCAGCGGCTGGCAGGTTTACGACCCCCGCCTGCTGCAGCCTTCTGTTGGAGGTCTGGAGCGGCTGAGAGGGGCCGGTCATCAGAGTGAGTGATGCCTCAGGAGATTAAAGTGGCCAAGCTACAGGTTACATTCAGGAGGAAGCAGCAAGTGTCACTTCCTGTGTCACCCTGAGGTCAGAGGAACATGTCTGGAACACGTGACAGATGAAGTCGCCAGATGTTTGATCATTTGTGCTCTGTATGAGCAGTGATGCCAAAACTTCCACAATGTACGATAATGATACCATTTTGTGAGGAGATGGTTTTAAGCTCGCTGAACACTGCTGTACAAAAGCTGACCATATCTTTGGCCGTGGCTCTAAAATGGTGGTCCATGTCACACACTGAGAGAGATTCGAGGATGGCTGTTGTCACGGTCTGTGATCAAAGACAGTCTGGGATAAAATTCTGACAGTGTCAGAAATTTGGGATGACCATCTCACTGTGTGACTGCTGTTACTACCTGGACCCAAGCAGGTCGTTTGATATGCCACAATGTTGCACTCCACATATGAAGTACCATCAACCGCAGTTGGTGTTTTCCCTCCACATTTCCCCCTGATGTCGTTACACAATAACGCCGACTGGTAGCGCGTCATGCTGACATGAAAGGATGGCATTTTTGTCTGTGTCTGACACCTGACCTCAGAGTTGCATCTCTGTTTTTTGCAGATGATGTGGTTCTGTTGGCCTCATCACACCGTGACCTCCAGCGTGCACTGGGGCGGTTTGCAGCCAAGTGTGAAGCAGCTGAGACGAGAGTCAGCACCTCCAAATCTGAGGCCGTAGTTCTCTGCCAGACGAAGCTGAGCTGGAAGGCGACACTTTCAATTTCCTGGTCCATCTGCGTCCCAACCCTCACCTATGGTCATGAGCTCTGGGTAGTGACTGAAAGAATGAGGCCAAAATGAGTTTCCTCTGTAGGGTGTCTGGGCTCAGCCTTAGAGATAGGGGGAGGAGTCAGACATCTGGAGGGAGCTCGGAGTAGAGCGGCTGCTCCTTCATGTCAAAAGGGGTCAGTTGAGATGGTTCAACATCTGATCAGGATCCTACTGGGCGCCTCCTGTTCGAGGTGTTCCAGGCACGTCCCACTGGTAGGAGGCCCCGGGGCAGACCCAGACCACACTGGAGGGATTATATATCTCATCTGGCCTGGGAACGCCTCGGGGTCCTCCAGGAGGAGCTGGAAAGTGGGGATGTCTGGGGTGCTTTGCTCAGCCTGCTGCCCCTGCGACCCGGCCCCGGATAAGCAGATGAAAATAGACGGATGGATAAACACTGCAAAAAAGATTTTAGCGTGGAGTTCCTTGTTAAGATGGCAGCAGGTCGGGGGGGATTCAGTTGTTGCTTAAAGTGGATGTTTGGGCCAAACTCACATGTAATTGATGTATTATAATTAGTGCAGCTTAAAGGTGACTTGTGGAGGTTTTGATCATTGGATATATCAGTGTGTTTTCACTCACATGTGTGTGTATCACATGCTGCAACATCATACACATTCCTGCTGTCAGCTGCTGCCGATAACACACTGAAAACATAACAGTGTAGCAGACGGGCAAAATAAACGACTGCAAGTGAGCAAACATGGACGTAAACAAAGCAGGATTTAAAATATCTTTTGACAAATGGACTTTGCAAATGTTTTGTGAGGAAGGAAATGCATTCAGCACATTTCCATGTATCCACTCATCACTCTGAGGAAAGCAAAGGCTCATGGGAGCTCTCCAGTCAAACTGAGCCAAGTGACCGTTTGGCCGTGATCCACGCTGCTCGCAGAAGAGACGTTTTCTCTCTGTGGGGGGGTTCAGAAACACGACACAGCTGCCATCTTGTTTTTGTTGTTGTGGAGAGAAAGCGAAGAGCGTCCAGCCTACAGGGCGGGTCAGAGGTCAGCCGTCAAGATAACAACGCTTTCTTTTTCACAAACGCAAACAAGAGACAGATGGAGATTAATTTTTCATCTTCTCAGGAGCCGGGACCGTTTCCAACCGCGCTCCATCAGCGTAACGATAAATATAGCTGTTATTATTCTGTTATTACTGGACGCTCCATGTGCAGAAAAATGTTCTTCTTTTATCCTGCAGGACTGTTAATCATTCCTCAGCCGAGTCAACGAGAGAACGGTGGGAACTGAATTCAGACCGGCAAAAAGTTCAGACTGATATTTGAAGAATCCATCACAAACTGTGAGTCATGTATAAACCATGCGCTGATTATTCCTCATCACTTTAATGACTCTAATCTGCAAGAAAAACAGACGGATGGAAACCTGACTGATGTGTCATTTTGTTTTTGCCAGTAACAGTGATGTAAAGTAGTTACAATGGGCCCCCGTGTGTTCGAGGCACCAGTTTTGTATAGTTTATGTAGAGCAGGTATATCATTTTGTTATACACTTATACACTTTATTAGGGACACCTGTTCAGCTGTTCGTTAATGCAAAAAGCTAATCAGCCAATCAGGTGTCAGCAGCTCATTAACATTTAGTCATGTAGACATGGTGAAGACGAGCTGCTGAAGTTCAAACGCAGCATCAGAATGATGAAGAAAGGTGATTGAAGTGACTTTGAACGTGGTTAACATGGTTGTTGGTGCCAGACGGGCTGGTCTGAGTATTTACTGGGATTTTCAGCACAACCATCTCTAGGGTTTACAGAGGATGGTCCCAAAAAGAGAAAATATCCAGTGAGCCAAAATGCCTTGTTGATGCCACAGGTCAGAGGAGAATGGCCAGACTGGTTCAAGATGATAGAAAGGCAACAGGAAGTCAAATAAGCACTGGTTCCAACCAAGGTGTGCAGAAGACCATCTCTGAAGCAACAACACCTTGTCCAACCTTGAAGCAGATGGGCTACAGCAGCAGAAGACCACACCAGGTGCCACTCCTGTCAGCTAACAACAGGAAACTGAGGCTACAATTCAAAACTGGACAATAGAAGATTGGAAAAACGCTGCCTGGTCTGATGAGTCTGGATTTCTGCTGCCACGTTCAGATGGCACTGGGGGTGTAACTGGGACTTGGCTTTTTATTGAAGTTTTACGGTATATATGTCTGTGGCTGCTCATGCTGATGACTTGATGTGATGATGAAGGAGGCAGATTGTTGCTCCTGCAGCATCTAATAACCTCAAACAGCCGTCAGGTCGATACGACATCATCCGGCCGGTCAAGGATGCGCCGAAAACACCAATTTTACAGCAGTGTTGTCATGGAGACGGCATTGATTTCATCGCGAGGTGGCCGCTCTTTCTTTTGACAAGATCCTTGTTAGTTCAGCGGTTATAAACATGCAGGAGACGTCAATACCGACTCCGTTTCTGTTTATAGCCGTCTGATGGAATCAACACTCGCAGCTGGTCGCACAGAGAAAATCTATAAATGTAAATGTTTGATTCTGTGAGTCACAGCAGCTTTTAGAAACTGTTTCCACCTGAGACACTGAGGCTGAACAGCAGCCAGACAGCTTCATTATTATTATATAGTGTTCATAAAATGATGTTTTGATCGAATCTGAGCTGAATTCATGACTTTAAGCAACAGTCTGACATCTGGAAAATATACTAACACTGTTTGACATCACATGAATCTGAATCCAAATGATGTGTTTAAAAATGTATCAGCTCTGTTAATTGGAAAGCAAATGTCACTCAACAATCTGGAGTTTATTCTCTTTTTGTTGTTATCTTAAAGATACACTTTGAGATAATAAATAATGTCAGGCTTTAAGGAAGGAGATAAAAAACAAACAGAAGGCAATATAAAAAGAGAAAAATCGGATTTTGTGGAAAAACATGGAGAAAATACAAGATAAGAAGACAAACAGTAGAATAAAAATCTGGTTTGTTCCACAAGAGTGATTGTTAGTCAGTTTTAAAGGTCCAGTGTGTCAGATTTAGGGGATTTAGTGGCATCTAGTGGTGACGACTGCAGATTGCAACCAGCTTAAACTTCTCCTGGTTAGAATTCCTTCAGTGTTCATTGTTCAGGAGGTTTTTACAGAGAGCTGAGTTATCCACAGAGGCCTCTTCCTGTCCAAAACAAACAGACCAGCAGTAAAAATTTAAATTAAGCAGTTTCATGTTAAAAAATCTTTCTTTTTTCTTTGGTTGCAGGTGGGTTGTTAGCTAAGTTGGCCAACGCGAAAAAAAATACAAATGTCCCTATCTAGAGCCAGTGTTTGGTTTGTCTGTTCTGGGCTACTGTAGAAACGTGGCGGTGCAATGTGACATACAACACACGTGTCAGCAGCACTTTATAAATATGGCATCACATGTTAATAACAATTATTTAGCGTCCCTGTTATATCCTCTGCTGGGAGGGTAAGGAGCTCCTGGACCTTATTTGGTTTCCCAATTTACAGACTTTTTCAGCTGCTGTTCTTATTCAAGTTAGCTGCTAACTGCTAACACATACATTTTAAATCTCCCGCAGTGGCTCACACACACAGCATCGTCAAAATGTCGCACCCATCCCATTCATGGTCCTTCCCGCCAGCTGTCCCTTTTACACAGACGTTGATTCTGCGCTGTTTCTAAGCTGCGCTGCCAGCTTAAAGGCGAAACAACTCTGTCCCCCATTCTGTAATTTTACCGTTTATAAAGAGTGGCAAGGCGACATAACATTCTGAAGTCATCAAATACAGCAGCTTAAACACAGTGTTTCTCTCTGCTGCTTTACCTGCCTGAAGGTGGTAAAGGTCAAAGGTCAGCAGGTGGCGTCCGTCTTGTCTCCTGACCTCTGAGCGACCTCATCAGCTGCGGGGAAACACCGACTGAGACGCTGCCATTCGTCCTTGTTACCACTGAGCCTCTCAGACAGCCTCTCGCTCCTCCTCACCCCTCCTCACCCCGCTCTCTCCTCCTACGGCGTCGCTTCCGTCTCGCGATTGGGTGTGATCCCGGCTGGTAACCATGGCGACAGTTGCTGGGGCCAGTCAGCCAGCGGCGGCAGAGGAACTCAAACGTGAGGACTGTTGAAGGACGGTGGATGGAGTGAGGAGGGGTGTGATCTGTTGGTAGGGAGTCTTAGAGGGGAGTCATAATAAGGAGGTGTGTGTGAGGTGGAGGGAGGGGTGAGGGTGAAGATGAGGATGAGGAGGGGTTCAGTAGGTGAAGACAGCCAGCTGTGTCCTCGGAGGCGGGCCACAGGTGTGTGTGTGGATGAAATAAATGAGATAATCCACAGGGAGGTGTCAGTGCTGCTGCTGAGCCTTCTGCTTCACCTCTTTGTCTACACACAGTTTCACATCATGAGAGCGCCGCAGAGTTTAGTTCAGGAGAAATATTTCAGCGAGTCAGAGGCAGCGTGAAAAAAAAAAAGTTAAAGACGTGAACAAATTGGATTTCCTGCAGGCGGCACAAAAAGGCAACGATGCACCAAGGTGCTGGAGTTCAAGATACTGACTGAAAACACATCATGGCGTCTGGTTCAAAGTTCAAAGTTCTTCATTTTTGGAACTTTTTCTAACCCAGAAAGATGCTGAAAAACTCGCACACGCTTTTATTACCAGCCGCTCAGACTATTGCAATTCTCTTTTTCTGTGGACGACCCAAAAAGTCAATAAGAAAACTACAGTTAGTCCAGAACGCTGATCACATGACCCCGCCCCTCCACACATCAGATTTTCTATCATTAACGAGTAACATCACAGTCTTGATTTTTAAGTTTATCTCTCCTGTTTATTTTTATTTTATTTCATTTATTTATTTATTAACTCTCTTTATATTCTGAGGAGTTCTAATAATCTTTTTTTATTAGTTTGTTCTGTTATGGTTGGTTTGCCTTTTTAAATATTTTATTGTCTTGTTTGTGTGACTCCTGCTGGCTCCGTGTGTTTCTGCTGTCGGCCCCGTGTTGAGTCACTGCTTGCCTGTTCCAAATGAGGATTTTTCCTTCATCATGAGTGCCGTCAGTCAGACATGTTTTAGTCAGGTGATACTATAAAGTGCATTGTACTAGTTGGATTAAAATCCAAGGATAAACACATGTGAATATACAACGTTCCTCAGACATCAGTTGGGTAGTCGTATTCATGTTCATGAAAGACGGCCTCTTTAAAAGCAGACTTTAAACTGTTCCCTCTGACAGCCGACTGTCAGTAACACAGATGCTGAGACGTGCACGAAGAGTCCGCTGAGATAAACGTCTCTCTGACTCTGTATCACGTTCTGACAAGCAGCCGCCGTTGAAGCGAGCTCTTAATGTGATAAAAATCTGTCTGTGCTCAGAGATGGCAGCTCGGGTCAATAACCGCTGATCGGCTGGAGACGGTTTGTGTTTGAAGTCCTCAGAGAGCAGCGGCGTGCTAATCTCTCCTCTAAAACTCCAGCAGCTTCAGTCTGACGCTCCGTGACGTTATCAGCGCAGACATCATCTGTCAGCGTCAAACTCTCAGTGATCCGTCCTGCATCCCAAAACTCGCAGCTCTGACACGTCCTGGTGGGCTCATATTTAAGATGCTGTGTAACCATGACAACCCGGGGTCAGATCTGGTCCACGTGTACCTGTGCTGCCCGCAAAGCAAAAAATAACACAATCATCAACACTGAAAGATTTATTCACCATTCATTTCTGAAGGCTCGTATCTCCGTTGTATCTCTGACTGCGCCCTTATTAAGGACGTGTGGGTCAAAGTGTGTAAAGAAATTGATATTATTCTTAAGAAAACAATACAAGCTGCTTCTCTTGTGCACAGAGGTGTGCTCTTCTTCAGTGAGTTCAGATCCTGTCCCTACAGTTTCAGATTGGATGCGGAGCACTATGGAACTTTTACCTTTAGAGGCTACAAGCTTTTGGCTCAAGAAACAGCCCTTCAAGTTTTTTTTACTTTTGGGACCCTTTTCTGGACAATACTGGGAATGATGTTATTTATTTATTTTTATATATAAATAAATATATATTTTTATATTTATTTTTAAGTGCAGAGAGTGTGTTCTGCTCTGTGTTAGTTAGGAAATAAGTTGGAAAAGAGGATGTATAAGAAGAGACGTACATCTGCCACTCCCTGTATTTTGTACTGTCATGATCCTCATCTCAATAAATATAATCTAACTAGTCCATAGCCACTGGTAGCTGTGTCACCTTCTACCTATGCCAGTCCTCAATGCCTATGTGCAGTTTCACATAGATTGACCACGTCAGTGAGTAGAAAAACGTGGGACAGACAGAATGACACACTGACAGAATGACACACTGACAGTTTCCCTGATTATGTACAGCACACCATACCATGACTTAGTCATAGCAAACATTAGAAAACACCAACATTGGTCCACAGGGGGAGCCACAGCGATCCGTCGCATTTTAGCCATTTAGAAGCATTTGTCTGTTGTTATAGCGCCACCCAGTTGGCAATTAGAGTTAAATTTCTCCAGTCACCTTGAGGCGTCCTGTTCTACATATCTACCAAGTTTAGTAAAAATCCATATGGCGGTTAGGCCTAGATAAGAAATGAGCTCTCTAGCGCCCCCATTTTGTTTGATGGGGTCAATAATGGAGGGGTCCCCTCAGATTATGTGTGGTCATATGCCTACAAAGTTGCGTGGTGATGGGTGAAACCCTTGAGATGTTATACACCTTTATGTGATGAGCCACGCCCTCCGCAATATTCATTGCCTTATAGAAGCTCAGTTTTAGTAAGTTTTCCAACTTTTGCCAAGAGGGAACTTTAGATATTGGTCCCTAGATTATGTTCACCCAGTTTCATGCAGATCGCTCAAACTTCCTAGGAAGAGATCCATTTGAAGTGTTTTTCAACAAATTCAAACTGGCAGAAAATCTATATAAGCGGAAGTTATGGGTTCTTGAGGCAAATGTGTTCCTCATGAGGAGAGGCATCTCTGTGCAAAGTTTCATGTCTCTACCACATACGGGGCATGAGATATGCCCATTCAAAGTTTGACATTTCAATGGGTTGCTATAGCGCCCCCCTTTGGCCAATTGATGTAATACTGCTTCATTGGCATCCTCCCATGACCCTCTACCACTGTGCCACATTTCACATGGATTGACCGAGTCAGTGAGGAGAAAAACATGGAACACACACACACACACACACACACACACACACACACACACACAGAGTTTTCATCATTACATAGTCTGTGAAATAAGTTTCACGTTTTAACCTTTTCTAAACGTCTTTTTTCTTTTAAAACTCCTTTTAAATATCAAAATACTCAGACTGTAATATTCAACCCAGAGTCGACCGACGCGCTGATGCGTCCAAATCACATGACTGATATAAGATGACGTAGCAGCAAGACGCAGCTTCGCTGAATCTCCGTTTCAACGTCTTCAAACTGTATACCAGTGTTAAATTGTATTGATAGGCCAAGTAAAACCAGACTTATAATAAATAATTTACACTATGCTTTTTCCTGAATATTATCGTCACTGTGGCACATGTTTGTTGCAGGAAGAAACGATAGAATCAGGCTATTTTAACGAAAATGCATGCAAGCAAAAAGAAAAAACCATGACAGCCTCTCCTATTGGTGGTGTTTTTGTATGATTTTAGGTCCAGTGTGTTAATACAGTATGTCAAAATTAAAAACAATAACTATAAAGTCACACAGGTGAGGTTGTGTTGAAAAAAAATTACACACAACAAGTAAACAGTTGAAATCTAAAGGTAAAATCAAAAGTAGTAGAAAAGTAGATTATAAATACAGAACGCAGGTGATTGTTAGACGGACAGGAAACACTGAGAACTGGATCATTATGTATGTATATAACATTATGTGTGTGCAGACACAGACACCATTAAAAGCTTCTACAGATGTTAATAAAGCTTCCTGACAGCTGATCCAGCTGTGATCAGCTGCCGCCGTCATCACAAACAGACGTCGCTTCACGTGGCGCTTCAGAGGAAACGTCTCGTTTCTCTTGAGGCATATTTCCGTGTTTCTTCTCTCCCCGTGTCCTGCGAGGGCGGAGCTAAGACGTGAGGAAGAGATACAAGTCAGGTGTTGGGATGAACCCACCATGTTTTCAGAGTTTGCTCCCACTTGTCCCTCAGTGATGTGATGCCAGCAGCAGAGAGTAGAAAAGCACCGTCAAGGTCTCAACCACAGTCCCAAATCCTGCGTCTGGTGCCTTCCTCTCTCTGCGTGACACTCCTCCACAGAGAGCCTGATTAGGTTTGAATGGGCTCCAGGTGTAGCTCATTGATGCTACTCCATATAAACAGCCAGCAGCTCGTCAGTCTGCAGAGACACTGCTCCGCATGCTGTGGTGAGTTATGTTGGAGACGATGTTCAAGCCGTGTCTTTGTCTCTTTGGCGTCCTGCGTGAGGCTTCTAAAGTTTACTGATGTTTCAGTGTTGTAGGACAGATTTTCTCTTGATGTCCAGCACTCTCCCTCAGTGTGATGTCTGTCTGAAAGAGAGAGCTGATTTGACCCTTCTCATGACTGTTAAGGTAAAACTCTTTTGGAGGTTTTGACTGATGAAGCAGCTTAAACTGACGTCAGCCGTTCAGCACAAACTGTCGGCTGCTGAAGTGTTCAGGAGCAGCTCTGGGCTGAGCAGCACCGTGTGAGGAGCTGTTTATTTACTCAGTGACTCAGTTTCTGTTTGGCCTCTGAGGGGGTGTGTGTTTTTCTATCAACACACACACACACACACACACACAGCTACATTTACTATTCAGACCGGACACTGTGTTCGTGTGGGAGTCCATTTGTAAACGTCTATAAATAGACACGCTGTGGTTTCTGCTCCACTTGCAGTTTGGTGTTTTGGTTCCAACCAGAACACTTGGATATAAAACTGAAGGCAGACATCTGGTTTTTATTCTGTGTCACAGCTACTGAAGCTACTCTGCTCCTCGTCCTGCAACCCAGCCGCCAGAAACAATGCTGGGGTTGTGTGTTTCTGCAAAACACTGACACGTTACATTTGTACGTTATTATGAAGCAGATAACTTGTAAATTTACATTCCAACAATGCTGTGGTTAATGTGTGGTTACATTTAGGCACAAAGTCTTCTTGGTGATGGTCAGGAGAAGATCATGTCTTGGCTTAAAATATCTGGTTTTGAAGGCACAATCCCTGCTGTAAGGCAGCGATGCCTACGTAAAAAAAAAACAACTGCTTTTCGTGGTACTTTCCCCTCGTTTCCGTTTCCAGCGTTGTTTATGCCACAGAACGTGAGTGTGTTTTTGCAACCTGTCGCCACATTTCTAACAGTGTTTGTGTCACTGAACATGAGTGTGTTTTTGCTACCTGTTACTTCAACTTTAGCAGTGGTTGTGCCACTGAATGTGAATGTCTTTGCAACCTGTCATCACATCTCTAGCAGCATTTGTGCCACTAAGCGTGATTATGTTTATGTGACCTATCACCACATTTCCAGCAGTGTGCCCCTGAATTTGAGTGTTTTACAACCTGTCGCCGCACTTCTAGCTGTGTTTGCGCCACCAAATGGAAAAGTGTTCTTGTGACCTGTCACCACATTTCTTTCAGTGTTTGTGCCACTAAATGTTTGTGTGTGTTTGTGACATGTTCTCAACATTTTCCTGGTGGCTAGGTTGTGGAGGGACCCTGAGATCTGAGATTTTCATAGCCAACAACTGCCTCTCTATAATTTTTGTGCATTTGACACTTGAAATCATCCTGATCTAACATCGTGGTCACCGTCCTCGACAGCTCTGCTTCTCGCGCCATTGAAACCACAGAGAGAATCTTTGACACTGGTTTCACTGTGACTTCACCGCTAAAAGAAGTGACTTAACACTGGAAGGAACACAAGCAGAGACAGTTAAGTAAGAGTCTGTGTTTGTTGTTTGCAGCTTTGGGAAGCTGCTCTGAGACGAGTCCTCCATCACGTCACAGATTAAACATTTACAGTGGAAAACAGAGACGACTCAGCTCCTGACTTATTCAGATGTCAAACGTCTCCAGCAGACTGTTGTGTCAGAGGAGACACCGAGGGGTTAAAGCAGAGGGCGGAGTGGCTCATGTGGGATTCGTCACGGGCGCAGACACCTGTCAGGGATCAGGTGACCTGCAGCGCTGGCTTCCTCCCTCCTGTCTCATCTCTGCAGGCTGGATTACAGCGTGTTATGAGTGTGGGAAAAGGGGCTTGGCTATCGAAGGGTGTGGCATACATGTTGTGGTCGCCATGCAGGTAGATTTGTGTTTCAGCTGCTTTGTGGTCTTTATGGTTTGTGCGTCAGGTTTTCCCTCGATCTATGACATGTTCACATGAAGTTCCTCGAGGATGATGTGTAAACAGAGAGATCTGATCCTGAGAGGCATTAGCATGTGTCACTCTATCGTCTGGGGGCTACACTGACTGACACCTCACCAGTTTAAAAAAGACACACCTTCCACAGTTAATTTCAGTTTCCTTTCTTAAAGGAAGCTGAACCTTCAAACTCATCATCCGTGTTTGTCGTCGTAGGGCGTGTGTCCACACAGGGTTTTCCTTTAGCAAAAGTGGTGGCAAGGCCCTTCAAGTGCTTCATTTAAAAAAAAAAAAAAAAGATATCTGGGGGTTTTGTTTCTATGACGATATCTTGCTTTTATCTCCGTGATAAGAGCACAACACTCACCGATCTGCTGACACGTGTTTCCGTCTTTGTTGTGACAGTTTCTGACCGACATATCGCCCAGTAGCTAAAGGGGCGGCAGTGACATCACCAACGTTTTTCTAAAGCCCAGTTCAGGCCAAAGATTTGGGACGAGACGAAACCATTTTAAAACGTTGCAGAGAAAAGTTTAAGCAGGCAGGCGTCACCTGCGACTCGGCTTGTGAAGTCACCGGCGGCTGGTTTAGAACATGAAGCACGTCACCTGTCTCAGCAGCCAATCGTCTCGTAGCAAAGTCCGCCGGCCAATAAGAGTTTATTCAGCTTAAGAAGGAACACTTCATCCTTCAGTCAATCACAAGTAGTGACGTAAAAGTACAATATTCACCTCTGAGATGACGGAAGAGGAGAGAGTTGCATATACTGTGATGGAAATACTTTGAATTACCTTGAATTTGTTCAGTACTCGAGGAAAAGTACTTAGTTACATTCCACCACTGTGACCTCCAGCTGCAGGCAGACATGATTCTGTCGAGGAAGTCAAGGACAATCGGCTGTTTCATCTCAACTTGACTTTAAACCTCATGTGAGATGAAACTCATCAGGATGAATGTGTGTTTCCTCAGCACGCCTGATGTGTTGCGACAGACAGATCGAAGAAGATGAAAGGGAGTTAAAAGCTCTTTAGTTCTGTAAATTAATCTTTTCTATGAAGTGAAGAGAAGAAAAGATGGCCAAAGGGACACAGCTGGAGCAGCTTTCATCCGCTCGCCTTCTTCTTCCTCATGGAAATCAGAGAAAGAGGAGAGAAAGCTGTTCCGTCCTGCTGACTTTAAACTGATAATTGTTGGAGTCTCAGTTAGAGGCTTCAGTGTTGTGTTAATCCAATAACTGTTTCATTTATTGGTTAATTGTGCTGCTCGGATGGTACAATGATGCTTCTCTGACAAAGGATCACACAGATGATTCTGAATGTTTAAACCCATTTACCACAAGTATATTTGGACTCGCCAACGTCTACATGACATCAGAAACACGCTGGACTCTTCAGATGGACGTTAACATTTGGTTGGAATTAAAATTGGGTTGATGATATTTTAAGTGTCTAATGACATCAGAATTTTACGTATCGTGGCCGCTGTTCTCACAATTTTTTGTATGTTTTCCTATGCAAAGCAATGCACCCAAATTCATACATACCCCATGTATTTCAGAAGGCTGTGATCACGTGACCAATGTGCTGACGGCAGTAAACAAGGAAGCAGTCCCGAGCACTTGTAAGGAGGCAGGTTGGGGTGGCAGATGGGTCACAAGAAAACAGACATTCGCCCAGGACCTTCCCCTGGAGCTGCGTGTTTGGAGCCATGTGAACTTTAAGGTACGTCCTCATCTCGTCTTAACCCTAACATCAGTTACTTAAATTGCCAAAATCTGACCTCTAACTTTATGTTTATGACCTAACTATACATTAAGGACATAATCGTTCTATGAGCATTCGTCCACATTGCAGATGTTGGGTTTTGTTCTCCGTACTTTACGACTGAATATCATTTTCTTTGTCAAGATTTCGGCATGCGACGTTTGGAAGACGCTGGATTTGTGTTACTTCACAACACAACTTACAACAAACAAAATATCAGTGTCCTCTATCGTCAGTACTCGTCAACTTGACGTCAACATTAAATGTTTTTGAGTTTTGGTAACCTGACGTCACAAAGTTCAACGAGATAACCAGTCGTTCTGAAGTTGTCAAATCCTGCTGCTTTTTCAGTGAAGCAAATATTACTTCAGGTTTGCCCAGTATTTCAGAGCAATATTGGACAAACTTACGGCCGACCTTTCTGTTTGTCAGCTCTGGTAGTTTCCAGCTACACGTCTCCAGGTGGTTGCTTTTTAACAAACCACAGGTTTTATTAGATCTGAGGAAAACTGCATTCTCCTACTCTGCATCTGGACGTGGAACAATCTTCAAAAAGATCTAAAATCAGAAACAGTTATATCCATTGATAAATTCAGCAGCATCATAAAGAATGTGATGATGGAGACGGGTTTGTTTTTCTTGAGAGGCCGCTATGTTTGAATAGTTGTTGTTTTATTGTGGAGTTTTCTATTGCGTGTCATATTCACTTGTCTTTCAAGACCCACAGAATAATTTGTTCTATGAATATGTAAACGTATGTATGTATATGAGAGAGACCTTCTGTTATTATACACAAAAAACATTTTATTTAAAATGTATTATTATGTATTCAAAATTTTATTTTGTCTTATTCCATTTCTTTTTTTTTATCAACTCATACGTCAGTCTTAATTGCATAAATGAAAATTAAAAAAAAAAAATAATAATAATAATAATAATAATGATAATATTCTCTTTGAGGTATAGCAGCAGAGCACGTTGTCACGTTCAATGTTCTGTCGTCTCCGTCTCCTCTGTGGTCGTCTTGTCCGTGTGTCACTGTCACATCATGGAGATCCCTTTCGTCCCACCAAATTCATTTGCTTGTTCGTCCAATCAGGTTCAGAATGTTGATCAAAACAGGAAATGTCAGAGTCCATCAACATCTCCACTGCCTGCGCAACTGTAAACTTTTCTGTCAGTGCCGACATTTTCATGCGGTTTACAAGCTGCTACATTTCTGTAAACATCTTCGACCAGTTTCCAGTGGATTTTCTTCTGTGTTTGTTGTGTAACAGCGCCCCCTATCCTATAACAGTGAAAACAGAATGTCTTGTCAATGGCGGGGAAAGTGTTATGTATTTTTCAGACACTGCTTGTCACAGAGGAACTGCTGACTACAGTGGCTGATGCAAAAATGTAAATGTCCCTATCTAGAGTCAGTGTTTGGTTTGTCTGTTCTGGGCTACTGTAGAAAAAACGGCGCTGCAACTAGAGATGTACCGATACCACTTTTTCCTTCCCGATACCGATTCCGATCCCTGAACCTTAGGTATCTGCCGATACCGAGTACTGATCTGATACCAGCGCGTAAAATAAAAATGGATGGGATATGAATTGTTGTCTGTCTCAACTCCTAAAACTCTGTGTAAAATATTAAGAAATAAATACATGATGGTAGAATGAATGCCATAAAATGTTTTTTTATTGTTATTATCCAGTGTTGACACAGATCAAGACACAGGTTAAAGTGCAGCCACACAATTTGAAAAAAAAAAAAAAAAAAAGACATTTTAAAGGCTACAGTTTTTAAACTCTGCTCCATTTCCGTTTCGTGTACTCGTCGATACTAGATACCACATGTTAGGCAGTATCTGACGCATTTCCGCTACTGGTATCGGTATCGGTACATCTCTAGTTGCAACGTGGTTATCTCCATAGACGAGGACCTGCTCCCTATGTAGACATAAACGTCTCATCCTAAGGTAACAAAAACACAACAGCTCTTACCCTCAGGTTCCTTCTGCCAGTGTTTCCCCCTAAATCCTTCACACTGGAGCTTCAAGCAGCAAAAGTCAAAACTGTAGTTATAAACTTTACAGAGGAAACAACACAAAGCTTTTATCTCCTGAAATGAAGCTATGCTGCTCCTCGTGTATAAACACTAAAAGTGGGAGAGTAAAGTGTTATTTTTTATGTTTTGGGTGAACTGACCCTTTAAAATAATGAAGGTGAAGCTGAGAAAATGTAGAAATCCCCAGATGGTGAAAAAAAACCCACAAAGCGCTGGTTCTTCATGTTTGGTGACACACGGACTGATGACGCCTCCCTGCAGACATCTGGGCTCGTTTGTTCGCCGTCGTGTTTGTTTACAGTCGGTGAAAAATGGCTGTGAGTCTTTGATAGCTCGCCGCAGTGTGTTGATCAGTAATGTACACATACACATTAACTGTGAATTATTTGGTCATGGCAGCATTTATAAATCACAGAACCACCCACGTCTAATGTACATTTTCACCGCAGCGACGACTGATTCATAACATGCACATGTTCATCAGCTGTGTAAACCTTCATGTATTTTGCAGGAGAAAAAAGACGTCAGCAGAAATGTGCACCAGGACGCCTCGAAATGATCCTTCACACAGGTGCTGTGAATAGCAGAGGGTCAGCGTCTTCATATGTGATTCTGAATCTTTTTTTTTTTTTTTTTGGCACATTTATATTTTAATATCACCTACGGACAAGTTCCAAACAATTCATAATAAGAATTCATAATCCTTGTTCACTTTTAGCTGCAAATTAAGTTTCACAGTTTACTGGAATTCTGAATCACTGCACACACAGTACCTCACTGATGGTGAGGAATTCAAAACTCACTACACAGCAGCATCCCACATTTCTTTTTGATAACTTGATCATAACTTAACCTTGTACTTTATGGATGTGCACTGGTGATAGTCGTGTCCAGAGACATGGTGTCAGTCTGTCTGTACGTCCCATACTTGTGAATGCGACATCTTAAGAATGCCTCAAGGGAATTTCTTCAAATTTGGCACAAATGTCCACCATTAGGACTCAACGATGAACTCAATCATTTTTGATGGTTATAGGTCAAAGGTCAAGGTCACTGTGACCTCATCTGTCTCATTCTAATGAACACAGTATATCAAGAACAACTTGAGGAAATATCCTCAAATCCGGCACAAACGTCCACTTGGACTCAAAAATGAACTGATTTTTGTGGTTGAAGGTCAAAGGTCAGTGTGGCCATAACTCAATAACTCAGACGCTAGTTAGGACAAAACTTGACCCAAATGTCTGACAGGATGAAATAATGAAGGTCAAAAGGTCAAAGGTCGTCTTGACTGTGACATCATCATGTTTTAACGTCATGTCTCAGGAACAGAAGGGGAGACATTTGGTCAGATACTGAATTGGTGACTCTAATCTTGAAACTGTGCTGATTGTATAGATCTTCTGTGTGTGAAGCATCCATGTTTTCACTGACATGATGGAGACTGTCAGAGACACTGGACTGGTGGGCGGAGTCATACAACCACAGGGTGGACTGGTGGGTGGAGTCATACAACCACAGGGTGGACTGGTGGGTGGAGTCATACAACCACAGGGTGGACTGGTGGGCGGAGTCACACAACCACAGGGTGGACTGGTGGGCGGAGTCATACAACCACAGGGTGGACTGGTGGGCGGAGTCATATAACCTCAGGGTGGACTAGTGGGCGGAGTCATACAACCACAGGGTGGGGTGTTGGGCGGAGTCATACAACCACAGGGTGGACTGGTGGGCGGAGTCATACAACCACAGGGTGGGCTGGTGGGCGGAGTCATACAACCACAGGGTGGACTGGTGGGCGGAGTCATACAACCACAGGGTGGACTGGTGGGCGGAGTCACACAACCACAGGGTGGACTGGTGGGTGGAGTCACACAACCACAGGGTGGACTGGTGGGCGGAGTCACACAACCACAGGGTGGACTGGTGGGCGGAGTCACACAACCACAGGGTGGACTGGTGGGCGGAGTCATACAACCACAGGGTGGGGTGTTGGGCGGAGTCATACAACCACAGGGTGGACTAGTGGGCGGAGTCATACAACCACAGGGTGGGGTGTTGGGCGGAGTCATACAACCACAGGGTGGACTGGTGGGCGGAGTCATACAGCCACAGGGTGGGGTGTTGGGCGGAGTCATATAACCTCAGGGTGGATGGGTGGGCGGAGTCATACACCTGTGAGGCAGTAAGTCTAGATATAAGATTTTGTTTGGAAACATTTTTTGCTAACACTAGATCTCAATCTGTCGTTAGTGCTGTTAGCTTGTTTAGTATTTTGCATGAATGCTGCTGTCACCGGTCCACATGTGTTTTGTGGATTTGGAGAAGGCTTGGGACCGTGTCCCCAGGGGCATCCTGTGGGGGGTGCTCCAGGAGTATGGGGTTGGTGGCCCCTTGCTGAGGGCCATCCAGTCCCTGAACCGAAGGAGCACGAGTCTGGTTCGCGTGGCCAGCAATAAGTCGGATCTGTTCCCGGTGAGGGTTGGACTCCGCCAGGGCTGCCCTTTGTCCCCGGTTCTGTTCATAACTTACATGGACAGAATTTCTAGGTGCAGCCGAGTGGTGGAGGGGGTCAGGTTCAGTGACGGGAGGGTCTCGGCTCTGCTTTTTGCGGATGGCGTGGTCCTCCTAGCTCCATTGAACAGTGACCTCCAGCTCTTGCTGGGACGGTTCGCAGCCGAGTGTGAAGCAGCTGGGATGAGAATCAGCACCTCCAAGTCTGAGGCCATGGTCCTCAGCTGGAAAAGGGTGGATTGCCCTCTCCAGGTCGGGGGGGAGGTCCTTCCTCAGGTGGAGGAGTTTAAGTATCTCGGGGTCTTGTTCACGAGTGAGGGTAGGACGGAGCGGGAGATTGACAGGCGGATTGGGGCGGCGTCAGCAGTGATGCAGGTGCTTAACTGGTCCGTTGTGGTGAAGAGGGAGCTGAGCCAGAAAGCAAAGCTCTCCGGTCGATCTACGTTCCAACCCTCACCTATGGTCACGAGCTCTGGGTAGTGACCGAAAGAACGAGATCGCGAGTGCAAGCGGCCGAAATGAGTTTCCTCCGCAGGGTGTCTGGGCTCAGCCTTAGAGATAGGGTGAGGAGCTCGGACATCCGGGAGGGACTCGGAGTAGAGCCGCTGCTCCTCCACATCGAGAGGAGCCAGTTGAGGTGGTTCGGGCATCTAGTAAGGATGCCACCCGGACGCCTCCCTTGGGAGGTGTTTCGGGCGTGTCCAACCGGGAGGAGACCTCGGGGCCGCCCCAGGACACGCTGGAGGGATTACATCACACGGCTGGCCTGGGAAGAGCTGATGAAAGTGGCTGGGGAGAGGACTGTCTGGGCTTCTCTGCTGAGGCTGCTGCCCCCGCGACCCGGACCCGGATAAGCGGAGGAAGACGACGACGACGACGGCTGCTGTCACACTGAGCGTCCCGCTGAGCCCCGTTAAAACTTTATTTTTATATTTGAAAAACAAAACAAACAATGAATCATTAGCTATGTTTCCATCCAAAAGTGATTTGAATCATTGGGAAATGCGCATTAAAAGAAATATGAATCCTGTGTGTTTCCATTAAATGTACAGACTTTGGTGAAAACTACGAACTCGTGCGAGTTTTCCGCAGAACCGGAAACAAAACAAGTCTCACATTCTTCTTCTTCTACGTTTTCTGGCGGTTGGCAACCAGTTTGTAAGGAAGCCTGAGAACATCATCATCATCACTGCCGGCGACTGCTCCACTGTAACTGCTGCTCGTGATAAATAAAGTCTAGAAACTTGAAACCGATGATCATGCTTTAGAGATCCTGGCTGTAGGAAACATTCTTCCAGCTTGTTGTTATCGTGGAATCAGATTCACTGTGGGAGCTGCAGTCCGGTCAGAGCGCTGACTGTGTGTGCTTGTGTGTGTGTACTTCTGTGCGGTTTGGTTGTGTGTGTTTGTGTGTGTAGCGGGGGAATAACATTCCTCAGTATTACCACAGTGATGATAAGTGCAGTTCAGACAGTACACATGACCTCCAGCCAGCAGCCTGCCAGCGGTCAGTAACGAGCAGGGCGGAGGCTCAGAATATTTCTGTCTCTTCAGGACAACAACAGGAGAAGAAGAAGGGAGGGAGGACGTCACTCACTGACACACATATTGTAAATACACACACTGCAGTGTATTTATCCAAAGAAGTCTAACTGTCCGCCACACCCCTCCCTGAAACAATGACCGTCCAATCATCGCTTAGCAGCGTTTGGATTTGTCCACATGTTGAAGCAGTGAACATGATTCTTATCTTACTGTCTTTATTTCCTTTTCTGGAACCCTGGTTTACCTTATTTGGGAAAAAAACATAGCAGTGTACGTTAGCCAGTGTGGGGCTACAGCCAACCTCAGTGAACTCACCTGTGGGGGGGGGGGTTTCCTGAAGCTTCACATTGTTGTGCTGTCAGTTGTTTCAGACCCGAGGTTTGAGGACATGTTTACGCAGTGACAGAGTTTTAGTCTTTTAGTCTGTCCTCTGAGTTTTAGTAAAGCAAGTGTTTCTTCCAAACTAGCTTGATGTTTTGTGACGCGCCCGCAAAGTGAGTTCACTGATGTGACCGTTGTGTTTCATGCCAGTAATGGGGCGATAACAAAAGTAACATTATAATGACTTGATATGGGGGTAACTGTAATATTATCTGAAATTGTATCAGTAATTAGTAGAGACGAGCACGTACACCATTATCTGTGTCTGTGTCTGTTTCACCAACTGAATTATCTCGATCTGCGTTTGTACTCGGAATGGGCGGAGTTTATCTAACCAGTGGACTCCAGTGTTGTCTGCGTTGTGTTGATATGAAGAGGCCCAGACTGTGGCAGGCGATCTCCATTTATTCCTGACAGCAAGTGGCAAAAACAAATCCTCCATCAAACGCAGCCATACAGACTCAAGCCCCTACACAAACTGTCACAGGATTATGTTAGCATAGCGTTCACTCAGACAGGACACAATGTCAAGCTCAGCTCACGTCCCATTCCTTTCTGTGCAACCACTTGCCAACAGATCTTCCTTTTCACGTTGTGTCTGACTTATCAATGTCATTTCTATTTGTCACTGATGCTGCCCTGCTCTGTTCTCCAGGGCTCTTTGCTGCTGCTCTCCCTGCCTTAGGCTTTGCATGTAGGCACATGGAAGGGCAGGGAGGTTTGCTCTCTCTGCTTTGTGCTTTCCACGTAAGCACGTAGAAGAGGCTATCAACGTGTGTGCATGGAAGGGCAGGGAGGTTTGCTCTCTCTGCTTTGTGCTTTCCACGTAAGCACGTAGAAGAGGCTTTCAACGTGTGTGCATGGAAGGGCAGGGAGGTTTGCTCTCTCTGCCTTATGCTTTCCATGTAAGCACGTAGAAGAGGCTTTCCATGTAGGCACATGGAAGGGCAGGGAGGTTTAAAACACGGATATTCCAATGAGAGCAATGTTGCTTACCTCTTTCATGGAGTACAACAGCAAAAGGGGAGAGGCAAGGCGGGAGACACCCCTTCATAGGTGGTGTACCCCCAAAGGTGAACATGGGGGTACAGAAACTGAGTATCAGATGTTCCACATATTAAACATGGGTAACAACTGGAAACAGCTGCTGAAATGAGGATTTTTTCTTCATCTCGGATATTGTCACTTTTACTCATATGATACTTGTACTCAGCTCAACCCTAGTATTTAGTTACATTACTCATTACTGCCCAACACTGCCTCTTTAAAATAACACATCAGTGATTGTGCCGTAGCTTTGCTGGATGTTTTATCTCAGAGTGAATCTGAGTTTCTGTATTTAGGCTTTAAAGTATGTATGACATTAAATGCAGTTGTGGTTTTACAGCAGGTTACAGACTATGATTGATGGAGGGCTGGACTGTTCCTGACCCTCATGATCCCACAGACACAGTGACTGATGGACCTTCAGGTCTGTTTTCATTCACTCACCTCCATTTCTCTCACAACACATTGACAGATTGTTTGTGTGTTTGTGCAGCAGGTAAACAAGCTGTAAACACTGTTCACATTTTCAGACGTCATCAGCGTGTGTGTGTGTGTGTGTGTGTGTGTGTGTGTAAGTGTGTGTGTCTCCTCCTCCTCCTCCCTGCAGACAGCAGCTCTGTGGGGTTTTCTGTGTCCGGAGCAGCAGGTGAGGAGATTCTGCTTGGTAACCCGTCGTCATGGAAAAGACACCTGCGCTGTGATTGGTGGAGAGCGGCAGCTGGAGGTGCGTGTGGTGTCTCCTGTCAGACGGGCGAACCACAGCGAGGTGGTAAACCGTGTTACATAACAGCTCCGTGTTTCGTTCAGGCTCATTGAGAAGGTGGGACTGAACCAACTGAAGTAAGAGGAGAAATTTATATCAATAGTTGAGCCGACACGTTCTCGACACAAGCTCAGCATCACCAGCTGAATATCTGCTGCAGAGGAGCTGCATTAGATACCATCGCAGCATCTGTTATTTTTAACACTGACCAAGCACAAAGATGTTGCAGCAAGTTGCCTTGTCCCAATATCAAAAGTCCCAATATCCAAATTGCCAGTGTCTTCAAACCTTTTAGCTCATTATTGTCGCTAAAATTGGTAAAGTTTGTACGTCATACCAAACTAAATAAGTTTTTAATCATAAATAAACAAGTTTCAACCACTCAATGTGATCAGGTTTTAGACTGTATCCTCTTTTTGACTTGGCAGAGATGGCTGCCATCTTGTTTTTACATGGATTATTGTGCTCTTACCACTAGATGGCACAAAAAGTGTCCACAAATGAGGACAGCAGGTCTGAGTTAAGCAGAATGAAGTATAATGTCCTGTAAACCTAAACTGTAATGTCCTCATATGAGGACACGGGGTCTCAGGAGGATATAAAACATTTATTATCTTATCTTTATTATCTCATTTGCGGTTTCTTTTCTGATCATAAGTGCTTCATCGTAGGCAACTGGTCGACATTTCGCCACTTGGATGAAATTTTCTATATCTTCCTGAGACCCTGTGTCTTCATATGAGGACATCACATTTTGGTTTTACTGCACCTTATACTTTACTCTGCTTAACTTAGGCCTGTTGTCCTCGTTCTTGGACACTTTTTTGTGCCACCTAGTGGTAGTAAGACCACAATACAATAATCCAAACAAGATGGCAGTCATCTCTACTCAGTCAGTCTGCAGCCGACCCTGATAGAAAAGAGGACAAGGTACCAAACCCGATCAGTTTTAAGAAGCCTCTTGGATGTGAGGCAAAACGTCTTTCAGAAACTCAAGCTAGTCCAGCTGTCTATTATAGAGCACTTATGATTCCCGTGACCTGGATGTCAGACATTTCTTTCCTGATGCTGCCACTGGAGGGCACTAAAGTTGAACATTTCCTAATAACACTAATACCTGACCATTCACTAAGTCCCAACCCTCTGATGCAGACTGGCCAATCACAGCATTGCATCGGCGAGCTCTGACAGGGGTTTGATCGCTACATGGCCGTGCTTCATAGACTCTCATACAATCGTTTCATATTTCCTTCATTTTCCGGCTGGTTTAGTGGAGCTCAACACTGGTCCTGGAGCACACTGTGTATTAATGATACTTGTTAGCTGGAGAGGGTGGAAGGAGATTTACGTTTATTCTCTGTTCTGAAACCAAACTCATACGCTGAGAAGTGTAGGGTTAGCTAGCTAGCTACTGAAGGTTTAGCCTACTGTGTTTCGTCTCTCAACAGCAATTCTGTATTGTACACATCTTTCTCTTTATCTATCTCTTCTTGTTGGACTGTCGCACACCTTTCGGAAACCTCCTCGCCCCACACTTTACCAATTTCAAATTCCTGATCCAGGAGAGACCAGAGTCCTGCACGGGTCACCATTTTTGAAAGCTCACACCCGCCCATATGAGGACTCTGGGAGAGACTGTGCTCTGTTACCTCTGTATTTTAAACTGTGGCTGTTCAGAACAACTAGAAACACTTGATTTCCAACATGGCTGGACAGCCTGGAACGACGTACGAACCTCTCTTTTTCTCGTTTAACTCGGCTCTCATTCTCTCACTGTACTGTCATGTCCCTTCTCTGTCCTCCTTTGCCATGTTGGTATCCCTCACCTCCTCCTGTCTTCCTCCTCCTCCTCTCTGCAGTGTCCTCCAGCATTGACCAGGGGAGCCTTTTATACAATTACTGCCAGTGGAGAGCCATAATTTCATTCTCCCTCTCTCTCTGTCGGTGGGTAGATGTGAATAAAAGGGGGCGCTGCACCTGGAGAATACATAATGGATCAGAGAGCGTAGGATAAAAATAGCCGAGGACAATGAGGGAGGGAGGGAGGACACATGACTCTGTCCTCCTCCAGCAGAGAGGCCTGTGGTTTACATGTGAACCTCGTGTTGCTCTGGGAGAGCAGCGGATGGCGGTGGGTTTTTTTCCTTTGGAAGACATCACTTTGAACCCGGCGCTGGCTTCTTCGATAAGACGCCGTGGCGCTCCGGATTGAAGTCAGATGTGCGGCGCAGTTGGCGGTTCTTCCTCTGTTATTCAACTCAACCCTGATGAATAAGTGGTTTCAGTGTTTTATAACAAGCAGAGGATGTGGACTGAAGTGTTCTTCGAAAGCTGAGACACTAACACACACACACACACACACACACACACACATATTCTCAAACTGTAACAGCTGCTTTTTGTTTGAAGCTGAACAGTGGCAAAATGTGTGTAAGTACACTTGTCAAATACTGTAATTAAAGCTCCAGTGTGCAGGATTTAGGGGGATATATTGGCACAAATAGAACATATGTTTCTACACCAGCTTAGAACAGACAACTCTAGATAGAGACATTTGCGTGCCACATTGGCCATCGTCGTTAGGAGCCCCTCTGCAACAAGCAACGCCAGAAAAACGCTGACGATGTAACGTGAAACTATTTTATTCAGTGTTTTTACTGAAGTTAAAGTCCTGTGTTTTGTGACCCGTCCACCACCCCATCCTTCCTCCTTACTGCACCACTTGGGACTGCTTCCTTGTTTGCTCTGGTCAGTGCGTTGGTCACGTGATCGCAGCCTTCCAAAATATGTGGGCTATCCACAAATTACTGGCTCATGATTTCGTGGGATATGTACGAATTTTGGTGCATCACTCTTCATTAAAAGACGTACTAACAGTGCAGGAGAACTGTTTCCACTTGTTTCCTGTCTAAGGTAAGCTAAAACCAGCTGCTGGCTGTTGTGTCATATGAACATGTTAATGATCTTCTCATCTAACGATTGGCAAGAAACAGAGTGAATGTATTTCATGAAATGTATGAAATATGTAAACTGCATCTAACAGGAGCAGTGTTGACAAAAACTATGATGAAATTTTTTTGTCAATGACCTTTTTTCCATGTAAAAAAACAAGACAATGACTGAGCTAAAAAACTAAGATGAACTCTGTTTAAATTTCATTGATGAGACTTGATGAAAATGTTTGTGGTGGACTCTCTGACACTGAAAGCTGAGAACGGCCGTGCTTGTAATGATCTTCAGATGCCTGATGAGCGACAGGCTGTAAACTCCAGTAAATAGTCTGCACCAGGATGTTTGGGTTGGTGCGAGTTGTGAGCTGTAATTCAGCAGTAAATAATGAGCCGTGTGTGTGTGACTGTGGATGGTGGAGCTGCTGAATGGATCTGTGCAGTTTGTTAGTTGCAGTGGTGGCTGTTAGCAGCTAGCTCCGCTCGCAGCCTTCACAGCTTCACCCCGCAGGACTCCACTCAGTCCGGACTGGAGAAGGTTTGTGGGTTGATGGTGTTTGACAGGCAGGTAGGAGGCTCAGTTATCTGTGAGTGTAGCTGTGCTGTAAGTAAACAGGCTGAACTCAGATCAGTTTTCTCTGACAGAGATGAAAGTTTAGTTTGAATCAGCAACTCTGTGAGAGGACACCAGTTTAAACCTCCAGACTAACATGTTGCACATGAAGAAACAAGTTATGTTTCTGCTTCTTAACAGTCACATGGATGAGTCAGAGTTTACAATGAACCTGGGGACAAATCCTAGTTGGCTCACATTAGTTATTTGTTGAGAGCATAAATAGAGAGATGTTGAGCTTTTCAAATGATGATCAGTAAGTGTGTGCTCGTAAATCAGCCCTTAAACCTGTCACACACTGCTGGAGACATGACACACACATTATTTTATACAACCTGTCACCTTGAGTCTGATTTATGATCCATGAATCAGACTCACTGGGTTAGTTTGAATATAAAAGACATATAGAAAACAGAATGACTAAAGTTGACGAAAATGTTTAAAATTTCCATCGACTAAAACTATGAAGGGTAAAAATGAAAATGAATGAATATGACTGAAACTAATAAACATTTTCATCTTAAGGCTGAGACTAAAACAGGTTTTGTAAATGAACAGTACAGCAGTAAATATCGTCTTATTTCTGATCATTTAAGCTTCAGGACGGATCAGCCTCTGAGGGGCTGAAGTCCTCTCACGTCCACAGTGTGAGCTGGGACCAGCACTTCAGTGGGAAAAGTGACTTTATTCTGACTGAAGCTCAGTGTGCAGCTGTCAGACCTTCAGCGCCTCTGAAGTTCTTCAGTCGTCATCTCTTTATGCTCTCCTACATCAAAGAACCTCTGAGGGAAAGATGGCTGAACAGGTAACAGTGACTCTTCTGAGACGCCCTGGGCCAAATCACTTTCATTCAGGTCTGCAGACACCGGACATGCATTCAGGACGGGTGGAAGAAATGGCCTCGAGGAACCAGTGAGTACAGCTATAGGTCCTTCTGCCTCAGATTCCATGTGTAAGAAGCTGCATACATAAATGCTTGTTTGCCAAACTCGGTACGTACCCGTTGTACAGACAATAAAAACATGCTCTGTGAACGGACAGCAGGGTCATTTTCAATTTTTTGCTGAACATACACATCAAATGTGCTGAATGCAAGTCACAAATAGTCACCTCCACAGTCACCAGATCTCAGTCCAATAGAGCACCTTTGGGATGTGCTGGAACGGGAGATTCTCATCATGGATCAACTGTGTGATGTCATCATGTCAATATGGACCAACATCTCTGAGGAATGTGTCCAGCACCTTGTTGACTCTGTGACACCAAGGTACTAGCAAGGTGTATCTACAGTAGTAAAGTGGCCCGTGGTCACCATCAAACACTGAGAGTGGCTCAGGAATTACTTCTCGTCTGTGCATTGGTTTTCTTTTGTTTTTTGAGGGTGTAAAATCCTACACAGTATACCTTTAAGAGAATGCTGCATTGTGTCCTCCATGTAGCCTTAATGTTTTTTTAGGCTAATGAGTTTCTTTATGTCCGTTTATAGTGAGTCTGTTAAAGTTAATCAGCCTCTAAGCGTGTTTAGGAGGCCCAGTTTAACCAGTTTAAAGACTTTCTGGTGTAATATGTTTTGCTGCCACAGAGGAAATAAATTCCTGAGTGAAACAAGCTGAAACCATCTCCTGATGTCTCCACCACTTTGCTGCTCAGCAGACTTGATTTAGTCATCATTCTGTTTCTGCAGTAAAGACCATTACAGAGTGTCCACAGACAGCTGCTCTCTCCTCATCCTTCCTGACTGATTATTCTCTAGTTTGGTCTCCTGCTAGTGTCCTTGGCACTGCTGGTAGCATGAGGCCGTACCTGCAGCCCAGTCAGGTTGATACCAGACACCAGGAGACCGGCCGTTACACCAGGAGAGCTGGACAGGGCCGTAGAAGGGCATCAACCCAGCAGCAGGACCGCTATCTGCTCCTTTGTGTGAGGAGGAACAGGAGGAGCACTGCCAGAGCCCTACAACATGACCTCCAGCAGGCTGTCAGAAACAGACTCCATGAGGGTGGCATGAGGGCCCCACGTCCTCTAGTGGGACCTGTGCTCACAGCCCAGCACCGTGCAGCTCCAACATTCACCAGAGAACACCAGGACTGGCAGGTCCACCACTGGAGCCCCGTTCTCTTCACAGATGAGAGCAGGTTCACACTGAGCACATGTGACAGGCGTGAAAGAGTCTGGAGACGCCGTGGTGACTGGTTTGATGGTGGTCAGTGATGGTCTGGGGAGGAAGATCCTTAGTGGATCGCGCAGTCCTCCATGTCATAGCCAACGGTACCCTGATAGCTGTTAGGTACTGGGATGAAATCCTCAGAGTGTCTGTCAGACGCTGGTGCAGAGGGCCCTGGGTTCCTCCTGGTTCCTCCTGGTTCCTCCTGGTGCAGAGGGCCCTGGGTTCCTCCTGGTTCCTCCTGGTGCAGAGGGCCCTGGGTTCCTCCTGGTGCAGAGGGCCCTGGGTTCCTCCTGGTGCAGAGGGCCCTGGGTTCCTCCTGGTGCAGAGGGCCCTGGGTTCCTCCTGGTTCCTCCTGGTGCAGAGGGCCCTGGGTTCCTCCTGGTGCAGAGGGCCCTGGGTTCCTCCTGGTTCCTCCTGGTGCAGAGGGCCCTGGGTTCCTCCTGGTGCAGAGGGCCCTGGGTTCCTCCTGGTTCCTCCTGGTGCAGTGGGCTAAAACATCGCTCTCACTCACGGAGAAGAGGAGGAACATTAGCGTTAGCGTTAGCTCCCGGTGTTAGCACTAGCCGGGTCGGCTAGAGTCCGCCAGGCTGCCCGCCTGGCTCGTGGGCTGCTGAAGCTCCAGACATTAACCCATCCCAGTGTTTCCTCCGCAGCCTCCACTTCACCCAGCTTCACTCAGCTGCCCGATAAACCCGCTGCTTCTTCCCACATGAACGTACATGAACGCGCAGCCGGACCGGCCTGTAAACAATGGGCTGGAGATCAACACAGAGAGAGGGTGTGTGAGGTCATGCTATACTCCAGATGAAATTACACCTCTAGTTCTTCACATATCAATTTTTTAATTCCTTCAATCTAGAAATGATGAATTTCACTTATTGCTCCTTTAAATGACAACTAATTTAGATAAATGTGTTATATTTCTAATCTTTTGTCATGTTTAACTTTTTGGCGTATGGTGAACATACAGAGCATAATATGAATTGTAACAATATCAACTGTAATTTCTCATAATGTCAAGCAATATTTATGTGCATTCCTTATTTTCATGAGCACTAGGAGCAGTACCTACGAAAAGATAGGAGCTACTAACATATTGATGAATGCTGAAATACTGTTCATTTCCTTCTGCGTACAGTTGACACACAAATCTGTTCTGCTCACATCACCAGGAAGATTAAATTAGGCTATAGATGAGAGAGACTACCGAACACCCCGACAGCTTGAACAGTGGTCACACTGCAGTTTAATGTTAAAAAGCCCCAACAGTTAAATAATATAGTCACAGAATAGATAAGAGGAAAAAGAATCTGTTAAATTTCGTCATACATTTGAAGTTCTATGTATCCTCACTCTTAAAGGAGCAATAAGCGAAATTCATCATTTCTAGATTGAAGGAATTAAAAAATTGCTATGTGAAGAACTAGAGGTGTATTTGCTGAGATGGAGACGAGGCTCAGTGACTAGAAGAGCTGGTAGAAGCGCTCCATAGCTGTAAGTTACTCCAGTAGCCGTAGCAGCTCTAGTGCTAACTCTGGGAGCTAACATCCCCACTGTGAGCCCACCAGGCTCACTGTGGAGAGCAGAGGTAGAGGGAGGTGTGGCTCATGACACACTTTGTTTTGGTCTACAGACAGTGCACAACAGCAAACGTAGCGGTGAAAGGATTTCGCTTTTTGCCCCTTTAAAGATGTTAAAATTTGCATGCTCACACTGGCACTCTTCCATCTTATCACAGCAGGATGCTGTCTGTCTGACTTTTCCTTTATGGACGTCTCTCTTTTGACTGATGGCTCATTTCACACCTGCATGATTCAGAAAACGTCCCCAGTGAAAGTGAAACTAAAGACTGTAGTCGCTGACTAACCTGCAGTCCAACAGCTCTGATGTGTTGTCCTCATTAGCCTGCCCTGGGATCAGCTCACATTCACATTCAGATGAGTTTTAACCACCGCCAAAGACCAAAGGCTGCAGATTGGAGAGCGTCCCAGCGATGAAGGAAAAATCTCACGTCCTGCCTGCCAGCAACCAGAACTAACAGTCGAGGCACAAATTAGATTCTTTTTTTTCTTTTTTCTTTAATAAATCTCTGCAGACCAGACAGAGTCCAAGAATTACACTTGGCACATCTGAGATGGGCTGGAAAGACTTCAGCCGTAAACCGTAAGCTTTCAGTCAATCTGACAGACCTCCCAAATCATCCAAATCTCACTACCTCCCTCCCCCGGCTTCTCCCCACTCCTAAGGAACAGTTAACTCCTGGGCTCTGAGTTTTTTGTGCGTTAGAGCTCAAAGCATTCATCTTTCTGGCACGAAACAAAAACAGGACGGAGCTGTGTAACCGGAGAAAAGAGAGTCGCGGTCATTGAAGCTTCTCCGCGAGGCCAAAATGAGAAACAAATGGCTGCTTCTCTGTTAGCCATCGCTGCTGGCTGCCGTCCCGGACTCCTCGTCCTCTGGAGGCTGGCGTCTGCTCACTTCAGCAACAACAAAACCAGCATCAGCATAAAGGAAAGAACAGACAAATACTCTTCCGTTGACAAGGTATCACATCACGCGTTCACCCTGCCTTATCAGGCAGGGCCCATCTCATCAGCTTCAGGTCCTGCCAAGACGAAGCAGGGAGTGGTTTTAAAACCGAAGGCAGGACCTTTTTTGGACCTTTTGATCAATTTAATTTCATACAGCTAAAGCTATGACGAAAATATTTGTTGACTAACGTTTTTTTCTCAGCGAAAAACAAACTAGTGCAGGTGGCGTAGTGGTAGTTGGTAGAGCAGGCGTACTTAAATGGGTAGGTTACCAAGCAGGAAGTGGGTTTACTGTCCTATATTCCAATGACTTGTTGGCTGATAGGTGGGTGTACTGTAACAGGCTGTTGGAAAGCAATGCACCCAAATTTGTACACATCCAACGTATTCTGAAAGGCTGCGATCACATGACTGATACGTAGTAAACAAGGAAGCAGTCCCTAGCGCTTGTAAGGGGGCAGGTTGGGGTGGTGGATGGGTCACAAAAAAACGGACTTTCGCTCAGGACTTAAAACCAACAAAATATCTACGTCATCTGTCGTCAGTAGAAATTTGGACACCTGACGTCACAACCTAAGTTTAACTAAATATCCAGCCTGTCAGTGGCTGCGGCTTGGCAGGCGTCTCACCTAGGTGTCACGCCATCCATCATCCCCCCAAGTGGCAAAGTGATTTTGTCACTGGGAGATGAAGGAGGACGGTGGGTGGTGATGTGTGCCAAGCTGCAGACCACTGCTCCAAGCCAGCAAACAACAAAAGGAGTTGTGAATGTGCCCTCAAACAAGGCACTCTGAGCCAGAACATGATCTCTCCCAGCCATAACAACGTGATGTTTGCGTCTAAACCCAACCACACATTAATCACATCATTGTTGAAAGTTTCAATATGTCTGCTGCATAATAACATACAAATGCAATTTATCTGAGGTTTGCAAAAACGCACAAGGCAAACATTTCTTCTGGGTTGTGATGGCACTAGAAACATCAGAGGATCACCAAAGTTATTTATCCTGACAGGAACACATACGCTGAACCACATCACAAACAATCCAATAGCTGTTGAGATATTTAAGTAATAAACAAACAAGCCGGTCTCAGGGTGGCGTTAGAGTGAAAAGGTCAGGTTACCACCGATTTCACTTGCATTCATTCTCTGGGGAACATGAATGTCTGAACCAAAATTCTTGGCAGTCCACACAGAGAGAGAAATGTTTCAGTCTGGAGCAAAGTGGAAGACGAGAAGCACATTGAATCAGGACTAAAATGTTTTTTGTGTTTGTTGATTAAACACAAACACAAAAAACATTTTGTGTTTGTGTTTAATCAACAAACACAAAAAACATTTGGTGTTTTGTGTGTTTGTTGATTAAAACAAGACTAAAACTTTGCCCCTGTAAACGATCAGAAAGGTACATTTTAAAATCTGTTACTAAAAAACACACTGGGTTTGGACTTAGATGCCAGGCTGCGATGGGAATCGAACCACGGCTCACTGTGGCTCCCTCACTGACGTGAGAGCCGATCAGGTTTTACAATCAGAGGGCTTATTACGTCGCCTGCAGACTGAAGTCAAAGCTGATTTGTGAGGCTGCAGGTACCGTCTGGTGGCTCTCAGAGGGTCAGAGGTCACTGTGTCATGCTGTCATGAGAGGCATGTGACTGATTACAACACGTACAAGAGGATTTGAAGAATACACTAAGCTTTCCCTTCGTCAGCCAGATGACAAGAAGACATGATTGGTGATGTGTGTTAAGGTCGTGTGGGACAGGAAACCCAAACAAAAACCCTTTGAAGGAAAAAAGTGTGCTCAGAATCCTGAGGAGGCGACAGTTCGTGCAACTGTTTCTGCTCTCAGTTTTTCCTGGCCTCGTTTCCTCCCCCAGGCGACTGAATGAAACACTCCCAGCTCCGGCAGATAAGAGACTTGAGCGCGCTGGTCGAGCCATGTGGGTGTGTTCGTTTGACGCCTGGCGTGCTTCTCTGGCAGCAACATCACAGCAGAATGTCCTCATTTCATTGGAAACCAGCAGAGGGGAGGAGTCGATGGGTGATGTGCCTCAGAGGGGCAGAACCACGGGTGTTTCCATCACCTGAGATTCCCTGACCTACTTCAGCTGTGTGTTTGAAGACGACAGGTGGAGGAGGGAACACAGAGCCTCTGGACTCTCGCTAAGAGCCTTCGCACACTGTGAACTGTGACCTTTAAAGACGGGAATCCCTCGACAGCAGGCTGGTAAACAAACATGTAAAGGTGCTTACGCTCATTCATTCATTCAGTCACTGAGTCGGAGCCCAGTCGCCAGAGGAAGACGTCGGCATTCAACGTTTCTGAAAACCACAGATATGTTTTTTTTACATTTGTTCATTTCATACGCATCATGGCGTTTCTAAAGTGACGTAGTTTTGAGCTGACTTTGTCATCAGGAGGTGGAGGGGATGGTGGATGGTGTGACACTTAGACAAGAAGGCGGCAAAGCAGGCGACCACGGGAACTGCCCATTGGTCCAACAGCCCATTGTTCCGACCATATTAAACCCATTGTTCAGAAGTCCCATTGTTCCGAAATCATCATGATGCCCTGTGGGTAAGGTCTGGTTAGGTTTAGGCACAAAAACCACTTGGTTAGGGTCAGGAAAAGATCATGGTGTGGATTAAAATAAAAAAGAAAGTAACAAACACATAAGCTGTGAGCCTGCTTCACCTCAAGCCTTTCCCAGCTGACCCAGAGCCGGTCGCGGCGCACCATTAAGGCAGAAATACGCCCGCCGGGAGCCGTTCAGCACCGCGGACCGTCGGACTAATGGGCTGTCAGACCGATGACATGGACCCGCAACCACTGCACCCCACTGGTCGAGTACAACAAAGAATAAACAAGTTATTCTTTAGTGACACATTAGATTGTGCCACCAAAAGCAGGTGTTTTTTAACGAGACATCAGCAGCATTTCCAGCCGTGATTGTGCCGCCAAAATTGGGTGTTCTTTAGCCAGACATTGGCGGCATATTTAGCTGCGACTGTGCCACCAAAACCGGGTGCTTTTTCGCAAGACATCAATGACACTTTGACAATAAAACTCATTGCAGAATTTCCATCTAAAGGCATCATCCTGCTGACACTTGTTTCGACGGTAGGTCATGCGACTGTAGTGTAGTTGGTTTTTAGCCTAATGTTAGTTTTTTGCTTCTGGAGATTACATCTAGGCTTTAGTTATGAAAGTTTTGTTAATTTGTGAAGATTATCTTGCTGAACAAAATGTGTAAGTACCATAAACGTTTGTTTGCCACAGAGATTATTTTCTGCAATAATCCAAAACCCAACTGGAAGGAAACCAGTGCAATGCTAACTTCTGCGTCTAAAAAAGAGAACATGAATACTTCCTGCCCAGGAAATAATTGTGAAGTTAAACATGACTATGTTTCTAACATAGTTTTATATCAGATGTTTTTCCACCCGTATCAGAGCAAACCAGACTCTTTCTCCTCTGCACAGGTGGCACGTATCACACACACATCAGTGAGGGATGATGTAAGAAGAATAAAGGTTTAAAAGAAGCAGATGGTAACACACGTCTCTCCACACTATGGCTGAAATGATTAAGATCTATAACATCGATACACTTATGCATGATCAAATCAGCATTAAGTAGATTTAGTTTGCACTTGAGCAGATGTGAGGAGGCCATGTTTGTTGCTTTTTTGATATTTTCTTTTAAAAAAACAACTAAAGATTTACAGTTAAAGTGAACAATAGACTTTAATATCAGCAGTTTTACAAGGTGGAAAATGATCATTGTAGTGACCTGTAAATGTTTAAATCTTTACTAGATTTGGTTTGGGTAATGTGGGTAAAAAGATGTATCGCCAGACTGACGGAGAGCCCTTACAGAACTACATCATCTTGTCCTTGTACAGTTGGCTCACTTTGTGCTGACCTAACCTCGTCCCCAGCTCCAGACCTCACGCTCTGGAGTCCCTGCAGGAAGTCTGTGAGTCGCTCCGCATGTCTGATCAGACGATTGCATCTGTTTTGCATTATTAACATGAAACCCTGAGCGAGGAGAATCATCTCGTGTTACATGTGATTTGGCAGCTGAATCACTCTGCTGCTTCAGGCGGTGACACAATGTGAGCGTGGGCGCAGTATGTGTGTATCTACACACACATTATACAGCCCACATCCTGCAGTTCATCTTCATGTGAATGCATCAGAGGGTTTATTCGCTGGGCTTTTCTTGATCAGGATTCTGCTGCTGATGAAACACTCTGAAGCTGTGAGGTTCAATACTCAGAAAACACAAAACTAGAACAAAATAGGCTAATGAACTCCCAGCAAACAAGGTGACATGATGAACAACGCAGCTAGGAGCTAACGTTAGGCTAACTTTAGCTGTTCTTCGTGTTATTTAATCTCCTGTACCTGCACATCTCTTAATTTGACCACCTGCTCCCACCAGCAGCAAAAATCACACTGCCCGTTCCCGTTGTTGAGTCCTGTGAGACGATGTTGGGCTCAGTGGTTGATGACTTGCACCCATCAACAATGGATGATGGCATTGTCGTTGTTGGTGCCAAACGGGCTGCTCTGAGTATTTACTGGGATGTTCAGCACAACCATCTCTAGGGTTTACAGAGGATGGTCCCAAAAAGAGAAAATATCCAGTGAGCCAAAATGCCTTGTTGATGCCAGAGGTCAGAGGAGAATGGCCAGACTGGTTCAAGATGATAGAAAGGCAACAGGAAGTCAAATAAGCACTGGTTCCAACCAAGGTGTGCAGAAGACCATCTCTGAAGCAACAACACCTTGTCCAACCTTGAAGCAGATGGGCTACAGCAGCAGAAGACCACACCAGGTGCCACTCCTGTCAGCTAACAACAGGAAACTGAGGCCACAATTCAAAACTGGACAATAGAAGATTGGAAAAACCACATTCAGATGGAAGCATGGATCCATCCTGCCTTGTATCAACGCTTCAGGCTGCTGCTGCTGGTGGTGTAATGGTGTGGGGGAGATTTTCTTAGTACCAACTGAGCATGGTTTAAACACCACAGCCTACCTGAGTATTGTTGCTGAGCGTGTCCATCCCTTTATGACCACATTGTACCATCTTCTGATGGCTACTTCCAGCAGGATAACGCACCATGTCACAAAGCTCACATCATCTCAAACATGACAATGAGTTCACTGTACTCCAATGGCCTCCACAGTCACCAGATCTCAGTCCAATAGAGCACCTTTGGGATGTGCTGGAACGGGAGATTCTCATCATGGATCAACTGTGTGATGTCATCATGTCAATATGGACCAACATCTCTGAGGAATGTTTCAGCACCTTGTTGACTCTGTGACACCAAGAATTAAAAAGAGGGTCCAACCCTGTACCAGCAAGGTGTACCTAATAAATTGGCGTCAAGTGTACTTTGAATTTGCACCTTATGGTTAGGGTTAATTTAGACTTTCATATCTGTGCTCTTTATATTTCCCCTCTCACCACTTTATATTGCTGCTGCTGCTGCTGCTGCACAGCAATGTCCCATGGCATGAATAAAGTTTTATCTTATCTTACTCATACCATCCAAAGGAGCTTCAGTAGCCAAATTTGGATGAGTCAGTGACACCAGCTGAAGCTTCCCAACACAGCAGAAACTGGAGACTTTGATGATCCAGGTGGGAAGACTTCTGGTTTTATCAGATAGAGAAAAAACACAAACACACAAAAGCATCGGCGGCTTCACCAACTCTGTTTCTCCCAGCTCCTGTAATCACTGCCATGTGCTGCACAGAGGTCAGAGGTCACAGAGACGTTGGCATGCTACACTCACAGGTTTTCATTAGCCAGAAAGGTCAGCTCAGCCGTGTGGGAGAGAAAGGCTTGTTTTGTCCCAGAGGACTGTGGGTAAGAAGGAGAGACAGAGTCAGACAGTGACGGAGAGAACTGGACAGAATTTACTTCAATAACATTCTTTTTTTAAGTTGCCGGTAAGAGGTCAAAGGTCAACCTGCATGGTAGGTCTGTCCTGTTATACAACAGTCAGGTTCAGGCAGGAGCGTCTCACATACACAGACAGTCTTTCATTACCAACAGTGGACCGATATTTTACACTACCAAGTGAGGACCATTATTTTGAGTCATTTTGAAAAATAAAATAACTAATTCATTAATTATTTCATTTGATATCTTTCTAAATCACGTAAGTGCAAAAAATGCTCTACAATCATTTTTTAACTTGCCAAGAGGGGACCTGTAGCCCTGGCTGCTGATGTCTGCCTGTTAAAGAGAAGATGTCATATCCTGCTGGGGAACTGTGTGTGGTGAAAACAAACTGAAAGGGTAGGTGTAATACTTCTTTGATAACTTTTAAATGAGAATAAAGTTAATTGTAATATTTACAACACTTAAACATTCCTATGTGGTACAAATATCCAGGAAATAATCACAGTCACTAGCTGTGTTCGAAATCGCTCCTTATCACAGATATAGTGCACTATATAGTGTTTTCGCCATTTTGTAGTGTTGTTAGAATTCTCCGCAGTTAATTTCATTCACTATATAGTGGACTATAAAATACCCACAATGCACAGCAAATGTGAGTGAACAAACGATGTACCCTACATTTTACTCCTGTATACCACAATGCAATGCGGTCGTCTTTTGCCAGAGGAGAAGAAGAAAGGCACAACAAGCCAATAGTTTGCTTATATCAGCTAGCATGTTAGCTTAGATTTTTTTAGGCTAATTACCAGTTGTCATTGGCGAATCAACAAAAGACGCCTTAAACGCCTAAGATACGTTTGCCTTCGCCTCCGTCTTTGCCTGAGGAGCAGGACTTGAGTCAGCAGCATCCAAACAATCACCGGAATGATTATTTTAATACACAAAAAGAAAAGAAACGAATAGGATGCTAGCCGGTAACGTTAGCTCATGAGCTAACAATAGCCACTTAGCTCACACGAGCCAGGTAGCTTGTAGCTTGTGCACAATCGTGGGCTATTACAGCTCACAGTGCAGACACACAACCGTAGCTGACAAAACCAAACGTCCACACCATTGACATTTCAACAATTTATTGACAAAAAACAGTCCGATCATCCTCAAAGCGCTCGGTTTGTTTACATGATGCTCGGTGCGTCCACTTGCGTCACAGAGTATGTGGCGCAGCTACTGACGCAACGACGTTCAGAAAATTTCAGTTAGTGCCCGAAATCTCGTTCAGTCGTTCCCAATGTGGTGCACTGTATAGTAAACATGAAATAGGGAATAGTGAGTGAGTGGACAGTTTCAAACACAGCTACTGTCTTCTAGAATATTTTTTTTTACCTGTGAGTTATTAGTTACATGTCTACATGCACAAATTTATCAAGCATTTCAGAACTAAAAACACATATACTTGTATTTGGGTTTTAATCAAATGACAAATATATTTTACATAATATTTAACAGTTGGATCACAACAGTGACCTCATTTTTATTTTCTTTTAGGTGTATTCACATTTTGTGTTATGTACTGGTCAACGGGATCACTGCAATAAAAGTGTAAAAGGTTTTTATACATTAACAAACAAACAAAAAGAGAGAGTAGATTGGATTGGAGGATTCAAGCACATTTTAAAATGGACTAAAGTCATGTTCTTGTAAAACAAAATGTTAAAGGTCTAATGAAAATGTGATGGTTGATGAATTTTAATTAAATTTTTTCACTTATGCTCATTTCTTTCTGTCCCGAGTTCTCTTTTAAGATTTTAAACTACATTTTACTCTCCTGCCTTTTTAGGAGCCCTTCAGTTTGTTACAGTGTGAAGCTTGAAACTCGGTGGATGGCTGAAGTAAGATTCAGCCTTTACGTTGTTGTTTTTTTAAGCGTACTAAAAAATCATGAACAAGTAGACTGGTTCGTTTAGTATGTGATCTGCTAAACAGGCCCACTATAGTCTGAGGCCTGCAAGCCGTTTACACTACTACCCACTAACTCACCTGGTAGAGCAGGTGCCCCATGTACAAAGACCATGTCCTTGCCGCAGCGGCCGTGGGTTCAATGCCAACCCACGGCCCTCTGCAAGAGGCCCATTCAAGAATTAAATAAGCATACTTTAACTCTGTTACACCGACACACTGAAAAAACAGCAGATGGAAGAAGATCAGCCCTGAACTGTGTTTTCTGGTAAGAAGGCTGTGGTATGGTGCTGGTTATAGTCACTAGGCAACATCAGGCACAACCTACCTCTGAGCCCTTTAAAGTTGGCACAGTGTAGGCACAAGAGTAGCACTGAGTGCCCAATCTCATTTTTCCAGGCGATAAAAGGTGCAGCGTGTGTTTCAACCCTTCGTGAGTGGTTAAAATTCTACCTTTAGCCTGCAAGGGGCAGTGCTGAATATGAATTTTAACACACACACACCTGCAGCCTCCCTCTTGGCTAAAATTTCAATAAATCCAACAGACATGACTTGAGCATGATTTAGAACCTAACCAACAAAATGTAACCTCCAATATGTGCCCTGCTGACTCACTGGCCCACTAAATTTTCATAAAGCCAAGGTCCCCTGTTGGAGAGGTACACGAGTTTGTACACACACACACACACACACACAGCCTTTTCTTGGGGTAAATCTGGGTGGAAGGTTACGAGGTCAAACTCTGCATTCCTCAGCAGCAGAGTGTGGTTTGAACACACACACACACACACACTCTGTGGCTGGCAGGAATAATTTGCCGTCACAGCTCAGAGTCGGTGATGTGGAAGAAGGCTGACCTCCATCATTAGAAACATGAACTCACTAAAAATAGATCGGAGGAGCCTCGCTGACTGTTTGAAGTATGTAAGCTTAAATATGCAAATTCACATATGAACGTGACGGGTGGAAAAAGTAAATTGTATTTTCATTTAAGTGTTTGTAAAGCAACTTTTTTACATCTTATGTAAAGTTTACTTTATATTTTTTATTTTACCATCTCGCCATATGTTCTTTGACAATTTAATTCTTTTAATTTATTTTTTGTCACTCCATTGTACTTGCTTATTTTTTCTGCAACAGATTTTTTTTACTACTTACTTACGTACTTACTTAATTTGTTCATTCTTTAGACTTTCACCCGAGAATATTATATTGGATTTTGTTGCTGTTGTTGTTGTTGTTGTTGTTTTAACACTTCAGTTAACCTAAATGTCAGCCACTATTAGTTGTATGAATATGTGTATACTCTCTCAGAGTCAATGATGAGCATAGCATGTTGTTTCACTGCAGCAAATCCTCTCAGAGAAGAGGTTATTACACTGGTATTTTCCAGTAATGGCCACTGCAGATAGTAGTTTGCATTATCTTGGAGAAATTGATCTAAAGTAGGAACCATAAGAGCTAAAACATTCTTTTGCAGCAGCAGAAAGTTAAGGCTTCTGTCTTTACCATACACTACACGCATATGTGGTATTTCACCCTAAATATGTCGGTATTTGCCAGTAATGGCCACGGTAGATTGTTGTTGTTGCATAATCCTGTATCAATCTAAAATTAAAACCATAATAGCTAGAGCATTCATTCTTTGCCAAGTCTTTTAGCTTCTGTGTCATCACGTTGTACGCACATAATAACGTCATTGCACTATCTTATATGTGGTGCAACACCACACGAAAATGCAAAGTGGTGTCAGAGAAATAAATGATGAATCCTTCACGACACATTTGTACTCTGCTCATAAAAACAAGCACTTCTCAAAAACTCAACGACAGATTTAGCTCAAATAATTTAGTGTAAAGACATATTTTGTTAATGTTTCTACATTTAAAAATCTGTTGTCTTAAAATGTTTTTATACATTATATTTTTTGATGACACAAATTTAATAATAAATACACAGTACAGTTTGCAAGGTGTAGGGAGTGTGTGACTGAACAGACGAACATGAGATAACATGTTCAACCCCGCAGCTCCACATGGTTCTGTTTACACACACACACAGGATCACATAGGATCACACAAACATGGCTGGAAATCCAAACAACAGCTTGTTTGGAGGAGCTCCATCACTTCCTGATAACAACACTCCTTGTCTTTAAACTCCCCCTCAGACCTCCCGCTCCTTCTCTGCTTCTCACCCTCAGACTTACTGAGACCCCCCAGCACCCCTCTCTCCTGGATCTGGAGCCGGGGGGTAATGTGTTTGTGTGTGTGTGTGTGTGGGGGGGGGGGGGACTCCACCGAAGCTCAGCCAACTCCTCGCTAATCCCCCAGAGTCTCCCACAGCTCAGGAGTGTGTGTTTCTGTGTGTGTGTGTGTGTGTGTGTGTGTGTGTGTGTGTGTGTGTGTGTGTGTGTGTGTGTGTGTGTGTGTGTGTGTGTGTGTGTGAGACGGTGAAGCGAGGGTCCCACACTCTGCAGTCAGCCCACCCATATTTCATGTTTTCCTGTTCTGCTCGGCGGCTCACTCGCCCCTCAGGGAGGAAATTCCTCCTCTCGCTCACCCAGACATCATCGACCTCCTGACCGAGCAGTCACATGACCCAGTTTGTGTTGTGAGGAGCCTACGTTTCCCACAGTGCAAAGGGGCCTTTTCAGTTTTATTTAATGGGAGTTCTTGCCAAGTGTTAACATTGAAATCCTCTTTACGTCCCTGGTAGATCACTGACTGCTTCATCACTGCAAAGGCCTCAGGAGTCTGAAGGAGTCAGAGTCAAGACAGAAACAGAAATGTTTTTCAGTGTCGCAGCGTTTTTTTAAATGTCTCTCGCTGGTTGGGAAGCACAGGGGAGACTTTGGGCCTTTGCCAAACCTTCCCCCACATCCTCTCCCCACCCACTTTCAGTCCGTTTCTGCATTCACGTTGAGCAGTGTCAAGTTTGTAAAAAAATGTACTTTATTTTGAAGTAAAGTTAATTTTCCGGCACAGAGCTTTTATTTTGAAGTGTTGTTTCCTAAAGTAGAGTGAGTGACTAACTGACAGCGACCTGACAGAAACAGAAAACTAGCTCAACGACACGGCCAAACATAAGTATGACCCTAAATATATTAAACTGAGTGGACCTTGAACTAATGACTAAGGAGAGGTCTGGACCCCATGGACGGACCAGTTGGGAACCAGTGACGTAGGGGGTACGCCACATTTCGTGCCATCCCAAACCATGAATCTGTGAAACCAAACGTGTGTGTTCTATTGGCCTCAAAGAGCACTGTAATACATTAATTATCTCAGTCATCATCTTATGCATAAAACTAAACTGGGAAACACCTTTTAAGATGTTGAAAAGATCAATCTTCATATAGCAGGTCAGTCTATCGACCCTTTTGGGGCTGATGTCACAATGACATCATGTTATCACTGTCACAGTAGGTTACTGTGTCATATTTACCGTAAATTATTGTGAAATAACAGCTGTATACTGTGATCTCATAGTAGTTATATTACTGTGATACAACAGGATGTGACCTGTTATCTGAGTAATCTCACAGTTAAACTCCACATATTACTGTGATTTAGCAGAGTTCTTCTGTAAAAGTATATTTACCTGCATGAATTTAACAATAAAATTCTGAATGTAGTAAAATGTCACAGTCGTAGCCTTTAACGTGATAACAATGTAATTATTGTGAAATATTACAGTTACATATTGTGACTTAATAAAAATAATTTGCAGTGCAGCACTTTGCAAAACAAAGTTACAGAGTGTTTCACACGGTTAAAACAGGAACAAAAACATTGGAGGAAACAAATAAAATCACTAAAATGGAAATCAAAAGTAATACAAAAAATTATACAACATTATAAAGACATATGGAAAAATAAAATGATGTGCTCGCATTTTTTTCAAAGGATAACTTTGAGAAATGATATAAAAGATGTCACTTATCCTGCAGGTCTTAACGGTCTCTCCGTTGTCTGTGTCCGTTCATGCCAATTGTAAAGATGAATGAATTACTATACTGAAAACACTTTGCATACAGCACGAGAGCAGCCAGGAAAGTTCTCACTTAACGTCTTGTCTTATAATAGCTGTGTCAGATATTATGTATTAACTCACTGCTGATGTCTGAGAACTAATTAAACCTGAACTCAATAAGCAAAAACAAGAGCACAATCAGCCGTCCAAAGGTAACCATGAGACTCTGCAGGCCTGAGGAAAGACACACACAGCTTTACAGAGTTTACTTGTGGTGTCGCTGGTATTAATGTTCTCATTGATTCGCTCCATTTTGTGGGATCGAACAGCTCCCGTCGCCTTTGTCTCGGCAGCTTCAGCCATGCTAACGGCCCTCAGCAGAGGCTTCACGCAGAGAGCTGCCATCTGTGGAGAGCAGGACGCTGCCAAAACAAACACACAGCACAACAGACTAAAAGATACCGACAAAACACACACACACACACACACACACACACACACACACACACACACACACACACACACACACAACACTGCCAAAAGTGTTTGTATTGGCTGAAAATGTTCAGACATGCAGATGCAAAGTCGGAGAAACATGTTCAGTTATATTTCAGATTCATGTTATCTGGAAAAACATTTGAGTTGATCAGACAAAATGTACAAAATGAAATGTACAGTCTTGCTCATCAGATGCAAACAGTCTTTTTCTTAATAAACTTTGGTAAAGCACATTTAACTCTAAATTGTCCAGCATCATATCATACTGCTGCGACAGCTTCCTTTTGGTCACCTGAACTGACGCCACCCATCCGCTTATCAAACTGTCGCATGGGTGTCATCCAGCCGACCGGTAGGACATTATAACACCCCAAAAAGTTTTGTTTGGCCTCGTTACAAACTGATACTGCAGCGTATCATACCACCGTGGCAGGTGGAGTTTAGCGTTGGTGTCCGATGCCAAATCACTTACAAAGTGGCAGTATTTGACAAATTCAAATGAGAATGGGTTGGCCAACACGTTCTCATCCCAACTTGTCAAATACTGCCGCTTTGTCAGTGGACATACACGTCAAAATATGACGCTGTGGGGACGCTCCTGTGTCAGTTTTTGACATTTGTTGTCCTCCGATTTGGAGGTTCCTACTCTCATCCTCTCTCTGTCGTCTTTCGCAAAGGTGGTTAGTGGCATGAAACCCACTAATTGTCCCTTAGACATTATTCCGGCCAAGTTTTTAAAGGAGGTTTTTAATTCTGTTGGGTCAAGTGTGCTTGTTTTTATAAACACATGTCTTAGTTCAGGGTCTGTCCCAGTGGCCTTCAAACATGCTGTGGTTAGGCCCCTCCTTAAAAAACCACAACTTGACCCCTCTGTGCTGTCCAATTTTAGGCCTGTCTCCCATTTGCCTTTTCTGTCTAAGGTTTTAGAAAAAGTTGTTTTCATTCAATTGCAGACATTTTTAGAGTCAAATTCTGTTCTTGATAAGTTTCAGTCTGGCTTCAGATCATAGTACCGAATCAGCATTGCTAAAGGTACATAATGATATTGCCTTGTCTGTGGATGCTGGGAATCCTGCTGTGCTGGTGCTGCTGGACCTCACAGCGGCTTTTGATACAGTTGACCATGCAGTCCTTGTGTAGCTTAGACCAGTATGTTGGCATTCGTGGCACTGCTCTCCAATGGTTTAGATCATACCTGGCAAATAGGAGCTTTTCTGTGATGATTGGTGACTTCCGCTCTTCATGTGCATCCCTCCCTTGTGGGGTGCCACAGGGATCTATCCTCGGCCCTATTTTATTTTCATTGTATCTCTTACCTCTGGGCTCAATCATAAAAAACACAATTTGTCTTTTCATTTTTATGCCGATGATTTGCAGATATATTTGCCCGTGAAACCCAATGAAAATATTGCACTAACTCAGTTGTTAAATTGTATCACTGATGTAAAGCAGTGGCTGGCACAGAACTTTTTGCACTTGAACGACAGCAAAACAGAATGTATTTTCTTTGGCACGCCGTCTATGTCAAATGTTTCCACAACAGGCTCTTGTACTCTGGCCCCCTTTTTTAAACCATTTGTAAAAAACCTTGGGGTAACGTTTGACAATGGACTTAAATTTGATAAACAGATTAGTTCGGTTGTTAGAACAAGCTTTTTTCAGCTCCGTCTCCTGGCCAAAGTGAAGCCATTTCTCAGTCGGCAGGATCTGGAGAAAGCAGTCCATGCTTTCATCAGTTCGAGACTGGACTACTGTAATGCCCTTTACGTTGGCCTCTGTCAGTCTTCAATTTCGCGTCTCCAGCTTGTACAAAACGCTGCTGCCCGATTTTTAACAGGCACGTCTAGACGTGAACACATTACACCCGTTCTGTCATCACTCCACTGGCTTCCAGTTCGTTTTAGAATTGATTTCAAACTTCTGTTATTTGTCTTTAATGCCATTAATGGCCTGTCTCCCTCCTACCTGTCGGAGATTTTAACTGTCCGTGATCATGGCAGGGCCCTGCGTTCTTCCGGTCAGCTTCTGCTAGAAGTCCCAAGGTCGAGGTGCAACCAGTGGGGTGATCGTTCTTTTGCTGTCGCAGCTCCTCGGCTGTGGAACAAACTGCCCCCTGACATTCGCACCACCACTGATCTCGGCCTTTTTAAATCGAAGTTGAAGACACACTTTTTTAGATTGGCGTTTAAACCCTGACTGGGACAGTCTTATGCAGTTTGTTTGTTCTATTTTAATGTATCTTTAGAAGGCTTTTTAATTGCCTGCAGCACTGTAGCACTTTCCACAGTCGAAACCTGTGTTTTATGTTCTGTTTTTCTGTACTGTTTTTCTGTACTTTGTTTTTGACTTTGTTGTAAAGCACTTTGGGTACCTTTTTTTGGTTACTGTAAAGGGCTATACAAATAAATTTGATTGACATCACACTCTGCGGCAAACTGCCCCAGTGCATGCTGAGGGTCACGGTATGATGAAACCAACAGAACCACATCATCTGCAAAATGCAGAGACGCAATTCTGAGGCCAACACCCTCTGAGAGCATGTTTGACCTTACACCAAGTATGCAGACACAGCTCTCACTTTTGTCATACAGGGACCGGATGACTCGTGTCAATGACCCCGGTACCCCATAATCCCGCAGTACGCCCTACAAGACTCCTCAAGGGACGAGGTTGCCTTCTCCAAGTCTACAAAACACATGTAGACCGGATGGGCAAACTCCCGCAACCCCTGTGGCAGCTCTGCGTGGGTAAAGAGCTGCTCCGCCATTCCACAACCAGGACAGAATCTGCATCACTTGTCCTAAATCTGAGGTTCCACAATCGGTCAGAGCCTCATTTCCAGCATCCTGGAATAAACTTTCCCAGGCTGAGGCTGAGCAGTGTGACACCCCGATGGCTGGAGCACACCCTCTGGTCCCCTTTGTTGACAAAACACCTTAAAATGTAAAATATATAAATCTGAATCTAAAGACAACAACGTCATTTGTTGTGAAACATACAGAGTCAGGAATTAGAGAAGTGAAGTCACTAATAGTAACCTGTGTTCTACTTTCACAGTGGAGCTCCACGTTAAACCCGATCATGAGCAGTGTCAGATAACCCGGGTCGATCTGTTCACAACCAGGCTGTCCTGCTCTCCCATGGTGCCGCAGGACATTTTGGATCAAACCATCCAAGGGAGTGTGTGTGTGTCTGTGCTGCTGCACACACACACACACACACACACACATTCCAGTGTTGTGTGTAGTTCATTCATGCTGCCATACGAGCTGCTGACTGTCTGTTTAAATCCTGAGCACCATCAGGCCTCCAAATATCAGGATATCACCGTCTGACAGGATGCAGACTATGTGTGTGTGTGTGTGTGTGTGTGTGTGTGTGTGTTGGACTGTGACACACTGAGTGTATTCTCAGGGTGTGTGTGTTTTATGGAGGCTGTGATGGACCAACAGCTACCCCTGCTGATGGACAGGCGTCACTGCTGGTGTGTTCAGCCTGCTGTACCCATAATGCCACGGGGCACGATGCTTGTTTCAGTCTGTTGGTGTCTGTGAGACTCAGCGTCAGTCAGACAGGAACATATTTAACACTTTGACTTGAATCTGTTGTGATCGCTGAGAGTCGAAACAGCTGCTGCTGCTGCTGCTGCAAAGAACTGGACTCAAACACAAAACTTTATCCTGAGATGCTAAAATTCTACATGTTTTATGAATTTATATTTTTTATTCAAAGAAAACACAGTGAAATAAGAACACAATATGCTTTATTTCCGTTTTAACTTTTGACTCATGGTTTCACATATAGATCTAATGTCCACACCAAAGAGTAAGCATTTTGTTTCACCAAATGGTTGAGGAGTCGCTTCATATCATTATAAAAAAGAAAGAACAAATCACAATGACTAACCATGTACTGTTATATAATGATAGTTATATGTTAGTTTATCAACATATATCAGTTTGTTACTATGGAATTAATAGTATTACCAGTACTCATATTATCATCATATATTTATTCTAGATATTTACCATTACATTACTTTGAAAACATCTCAAACATAGTGAATAATCATCCTAATATAATTTTTGTTATCAAATATAAAATGGAACAACATTAAATATATGCTATGAACAACAGTAAATATTCATCCTTTTTTTTTAATTTGGTAAAAATGTGTACATTTATTATTTTGGCATCACTACCTTAACCATGACAGCACTATGGAGAGACTTTTTGTTTAACATACTAACTCCCTGTAGGAGGCAAACTGCGAAGGCATTCTGTTTAAAGACACGTCTAGCATCTAGTGGGGTTTTTTGTGGGGTTTTTTTTTTTTTTGCATGACAAACCTAAACTAAATGGTAGAGATGCTTAATCAGGCTGAGTCAAAAATTGGCAGTAAAATAAATAAATAAAGGAGAGAGTTATACAGGACATACACACTCGACACCCTAGCACCAAAGGGTCTAAATGAGGACTTCAGCATAAAACCCTGTCTTTGAACTCTTGCCTCATGGACTAGTTTGCATGTTGTTTCTTGTTGTGCTTACATATAATACTTCTTGACATTTACTGTGTTGCCATTAATGTGCAGCCATGTCAACTAAACATGAAAACATGAAAAACTGAAAAAATATTGAACTATTTGAATGTCTTTTGGATCTTTGAATGTTGAATATTTGAATGCTTTGGATGTTTTTTGCGAACTATCCTTCTTGACAGTAAAATAAATACAAAATATAACCATTTAACCCTTTGAAACCTGGAGCGACATCACTTTTCTTATGCTGCCTTCAGACGCCTTTAACAAGCATTCAAACCTTTGAACCTTTAAAACAAACCGGTGTGATTTCTTTCAAACACACAGGAAAAAAGGGGGATGAGCTACTTGGTTAGACATGTTCCACAAAGGGCGACAAATTAATAGAATTAAAAAAATTATTTTAAAAAAAGTTCAGGAAAAAATATATTTATTATTATTATCATTATTACAACATATTACAACAAAACTATGTTATAAAATTATTAGAATGTTTAAGCTCATTTCTTTGTTTGATTTTAACTTTCTTTTTCTTTTTTTTAATTCATACTTTTAATATTTATGCAAGACAACAATACACATAGGTCCAAACCATGATGAATACAAACAGCCAAAACAGAACAACAAACAAAGACAAAGCATTAACATAATCATAAGAACACCACATAGAAGAGCGATTAGTGCATGTACCCATACTTAAATACATTTTCAATTCATTTTCAAAAGGTCCCAGTTGTCCTATACAGGGGTAAATTTGATTTCAAAACAAAACAAAAACACAGCATTTCTCATATTGAACAAATACAATATTCAATCAAATTAAATCAAATCAATACTGGCGATGATGATATGCATCCCCACACCTGCTTCCAAATGGTTTCAGACCTAAACTTGGTGTCATTTAGTATATCTGTTATTTGCTCCATACCTAGAAGACTGAAGAATTCAAACATCCATGTTTCTATAGAGAAACATTTTGGTTTGTGAAATTTCCAGTTTGACAAAATCATTCTTTTGGCAGCCAAAAAGGCGAAGCCAACTGTCTTTCTTTCCCGTCTTGTTTTTAGCCGAACAGCCCTGTGACCCAGCAGACACCCAGCTGGACATGGAGCAATACTTACATTAATAATTATTGAAGTTAACTTACAGACTGATGTCCAAAACGATTTGGTTGCAGGACAATGCCACAGCATATGAACCAAAGTCCCCGAAAATTATTTTCTTGTTTTTAATTTATAGAGTGCCGAAGTCACGCCCCTTCCGGTAGAGCTCATGGGACCTTAGATCGGAAAAAATATGAATGGCAGTGAATGGTGAGAGCAATGTTATCTTTTGGTCCCGTTTGAGTTGCGACATGAAATCTAAATATGTTGTTAATGAATTTAAAACATCAATTTTAAGGTCAAGAAAGTCATACTTTCTGGTAAAATTGTTGAGATATAAGCTTTTTAATTAGAAAGACTCAAGAGTACACAGGAGGAGGTCGCGTCTGTGACGTCATAGCTTTAGCTCGGCCTCCCCGCTGAAATTCCACTGTTTTGTGATTAATCGATTTATGATTGAAGATGTGTGTGTTTTGTGCCAGGTTACAGTCACTAAGCTGCAGGAAGCGAGCGAAAGCTATGACGTCACATACGCGACCGCCTCCTGTGTAGTTTTTCTAGTTACGTTTTTTCAAAAGCTTATATCTCAACAGTTTTACCACAAAGTATGACTTTCTTGACCTTAAAGTTTATGTTTTAAATTCATTAATGACATATTTGGATTTCATGTCACAACTCAAACGGGACCAAAAGATAATATTTCTCTCCTCATTCACTGCCATTCATATTTTTTCCAATCTAAGGTCCCATGAGCTTCACCGGAAGGGGCGTGACGTCAGCGCTCTATTCTCATGTTGCTTGAAAGAAACAAACCGCCCCTCCCTCTGACAAGTACCGAACAGTCCCTCAGTCGTTCACCGTGTGTATCTGATTAACCTCACAGTCTCTGTGTGCCACTTATACTGTTTAAAAACCCGCAAGTGGTATGATTGAGTCTCAAATCACTGCCGCTTCTTCTTCGCTCCTCCATTGAGCTCATTTACAGCTTCTTTCACCGTGAAACATTTTAATTCTTCACATTTGCCGTCAGGCATCCTACAGACGGCTACAAGCTGTCACACCGCGGGGTCCTGACGGGTCCTTCCTGCCCTGAGCCGCTCGGCCAGTCCCCGCGACGTCAACCAGCCACCGGAGAAAAACACCGTAAATCAACCCGAGCTTCTCCTCCAGCCGACCGGGTCCGGGAGTTATGATGGGCGGTAGGACCAGCGCGATAGCCGCGGGGGTGTGCGGCGCTCTGCTCGTCGGTTACTGCATCTATTTCGACAAGAAAAGACGGAGTGACCCCAACTTCAAGAACAGGCTGCGGGAACGTGAGTGTTGACCTCTTCTTCCTCCTCTTCCTCACCTTCATCGGGCCTCGGGCCCCGGATCTGGTCCGGTGTGGCTCGATTCGGGTCTCGTCGGTTCAGCCTGCAGGTCAAGGCTAACTCAGTGTTAGCTGACTTTAAAGGCTCTGTTGTCCCGGTACAGCCAGCTTTGACTCGCGTGATGAAGCTCTGACGCCGAACCCCGTTCAGTTATTAGTCATTTTAATGTTTCATCTCAGTAAATGATCAATTAACATAAATCACAGTGCAGTGTAAGATCATACACCAGTCCAGAAGGTCTCCGGGTCAATTCGGCTTATAGTCCTCCAACCAAGAAACACCACTTAAAGAGGAAAGCCACATTCTCCTATGCTATCACCATGCTCCACAACAGGGCAGCCCAGCTATGTCAGGCCTGTTTAAACTTTTCATCCATTCAAACTTTTATTTAAGACTCATTTAATTTGATTTTATTTGTAAGGACAAAATACATTAATCAGCATATCTATAAATGACTGGTTGTTATTCATCTGCAGTCATTTGGCAAGATGTTGTGTAACCAATAATCACAGAACATAGACAGCATTAACTACTCTGGGAAGTCGACTGAGGGAGACTCATTTTCTGTGTCGTCAAGTATGAACAAAGACATATAAAACAATCAAGAAGCAAACAAAGAACTATCATACATATCAATTAAAACAGAAAGGAAATCATACAGAACAATAAGCTATAATTGTGATGTGTGATCACTATAAATATGAAATTAAAAAGTAACCAGAACTATTAAATGATGTAAATCTGTACTTTACTTTACATCTAATTAAGTAAACCCCTGTGTGCGTTCATGTGTGTGTTTTGTGTGTCTGGTTTTGTAGGATTGCATCACTGATTCTGAAGTTTGTGCTTGTCTCATTATTATTTTTTGTTATTTCCGGTCTTTACTTATCGCCCGATATACAACCTGAATGTACTGACTACTGAATGCACGGTGTTCAAGCTGTTATGAAGTTTAAAAAAAAACATGGTGTAGATGTTCAAAGCATTAACACTCAGTTAGAACAAGATCTGAAATAAGACGTTTAAACGACCTTAAGTGTCCAAGAGTGTGTGTCATATAAAAACTAAAGTGATGGTCAAAGTTGTCACAGTGAAATTTAAGGTGTGCTGATGGATTCACGTCATCAACTCATGCATTGAGTAACATTACAAGTTAACGTTCCACCTTAAAAGTTGCCGGCAGTCGGCCCAGTGAATGAAGTTATTTTTGTCTCTTTCATTTTATAGTTGTAGTTTACTGATGTATGAACAGAGGTTACATAAAATCCAGAGTGACCGTCCTCTACTGACCAATCAGACTGCAGGGTTTCTAGCTCCACCTTTTAGTACCAGATCTGTGTGCTAGGTACCCCAACAGAGGGGGGACCAAACATGGGGACGCTAAGGACGCTGCTGTTGGGACCATCCACAACTTTCACTGTGGAGACGAACTGAACTGTATCGGACTGCTCGGTGGAAACGGGGCTGAAGAGTCACCTGATATAACCCTCAGGTCTGAGGGGGAGACAGCATCCAGTGATGTCAGTGTAGAGGCAGCAGCTTTTCCGTATATAACACCCCCATAGTCCAAAACAGACTTTCTGTGTTCTCATAAAAAGTATCTGTTTAATATTTCAGTTAATGCATATTTAATTTTTATTCTCTCCCTCACACACACACACACACACACACACACACACACACACACACACGCACACACAAACTTCAAATGCACAAAAGCAAAATGCAGACACCCAAGCAAAAAAAATATTATTTTTAATCATTATTATTATTATTTATCACACAAAAAAATAAATGTCCTTAAAATACCACGTCACATTAAACTAACAAACACACCCATGATAGAGTTAACATGCTAAGGCTACTCAGCTTTGTGAATCTTCTTTTTCGTCTTCTGTTACGGCAGTTGGTTGGTTAGTTTGCGGTCCGTCAGTAAACACAAACAAGAAGATGAAGAAGAAACACCTCCATCACATTGGTCGAGAAGATGCAGTGAGGACACACTCAGCTGCTTAGGCAGAGCGCTCCGTGATTGAGTCGACTTTTTTATGGAACAATTGGATCATTAGTTAAAAATTTTTAACCAGACACCAGGGCGGGTAGGTTAATGAAATCTACTGACCAAACTCACCGCATTAGGCAGGTGCTGATCTCCAGCCCTGGTGCTGCTGTCCATAGTGTGTTTTATTCAAACACTGAAAGACAAAGTTAAACTGCTACAGTGGATATGTAAGTTTAGTAAGATAATTTATAAGAGATACTAAAAACACTTAATGTCATATTCTATCTGTTACGCACCTTGTTGACGGTGGCAAGATACTGTTAAATCAATGGATATTTAAATGCAGACTGTTGTGACGTATTGTAATCCTGTTTATCCAGGGTGGGTGTGTTGATTACAAACAGAGCCTCAGACCATACTCACAGTTACACTCTGGCACAGTGTGCTATCCTTGCCCAAGGGCACCTCAGCAGACCAGCAACACACACTCATTCACAAAGCTGTTACATAACAACACACTCAGCATCACTGTCCTGCCAGCTGGGCTTCAGCCAGACGGAGATTATGGTGTCACTCAGGAAACGGTGACACGAGGCTGCTTGAAGAGTAACAGTTCGGTCCTTAATCACAGTGGGCAGCGGACCAGCGTGCCTCTGAACACGCTGGTCTTGAGTCTCCAGTTTGTGAAGGGTTAATTTTTTTTAACAAAACACAGAATGTGTTTGTCATTAAATACAACTTATTTGTAATCCAGGCTTTTCTGGTCAGTGTTTGGTGCTCAAGTAACTGTTTACTCAGGCCGTGTGTTCAACAGCGCGTTTATTTTATTTAACATTTCTGTGACTCAGAACTCATCTCACCAGTGTTCACAAAACACATGAAAATTGGCCAAAGTGACCAGTAATTGGCCAAACCCTTTTTCATACATACCATTAACTTTTTTTATGTGAAGCTTCATGACGTATTTGGTTTCTTTAGAAACAGCGATTTCTTCTTAAGTGAAGGGGTTTGAGTCAAGGTCACACGTTGATTATAATGGGAAACATAATAAAAATTCTTCACAATTAAGTGTAAATCAATCACGGTGTTAAACAAATGCTGCTGCTGAATAAGATGTAAACTAAAACAGTATTCACACTAAATATGTACATTCCCTTGAACAGAAATAAATCAAGAAGTGATGGATTCAACCGAATTTTATTGATCTTCATTTGAATGATCCAATATTGATTCATAAAATTCGAGGTCTACAAGTAGTGCTGGGCAGTATACCAGTTCATCTGCTATATCTGTTGTAATTTACCTTAAGATGTTAATTGTTCATGTATGACCTTGCCAGCGCACAGCTGACACACAAATGTTCTCACCGTGAGAAGAGCTGCGGTCAGAGCAAACCAGCGTTGCCAGGTGTACGATAATTATCGTATTTGTACGATAATTTGGCCCTCTGTACGATGTACCATCAATAATCCCCAAAAAGGCCAAATGTACGATAATTTGACCATTTCATGAATGTGTGGTTGTAATCAGTATGCCAGAGTTTTTTTGTGAGCCCTGAAGGCATCTGTTCCCATGTGACATGTTTCCAGCCAATCGCACTTTGCTTAGCGTGAGATACGGGTAGCCTTGCGAGTTTTATAATATAACGTAAACACTAACATTAGATAGTACTGGCGACTGGCAACAAACAAGGAAGATAACATTAATGTTTCAGAGGCTACACTACAGTAGGCTAACGTTAGCCATTAGCAACTGGATGCTGTGTTGTCATATGTAACGTTGCAGCCTATGTTACATTATTCAGTCCGAATGCAGTGACTGGTCGGAGTTTTCTTAGAACCATATGAGAGTGGTATAATTATGAGTTTATTTCTGGTGGAATTCACTTACGTTTTAGTGCGCCATCAGCTTATTAATAGCATTTTAACCTAAACAAAGAAAAGCGTAAAATTTCCAGAAAGGTAAGTGTTGCTTTAAGAGAATCCTGACCGTCCTGATAGGATGATATTAAAATGTTTTTATATTCTGATCTCCTGACAGTAGAATAAGCCACTATCATTGTGTGTTCAGACCTGTGTGTAATTGACAACAAGAGTGAAAAAATTGAATTTCCCCTCTGGGATTAATAAAGTATGTAAAACTAAATGTATATAAAGGGGGAAAATACTGTTATACCGTGAAACAGCTAGAATCTTTAGAAATACCATGATACAAATTTTTGGTCATACCGCCCAGCACTAATATACATTTATATATGCATTATTAATAGTATATGCATTTTCCCTCGATCCGTTGAGTCTTAACCCTGTTAATCTTACAGGTATTAATCGGGCCCTGGAGCAGAATTATTAAAGACCATAATATCGACAACAAAGATTACTGTTGCTGCTTAAGATATTTATTTATATTTAAAATATTACATTTCAAACCTTTTCTGAATTTATTCTTTTTTTTTATTTAATAATTCATTGTACAATGTACAGCTCGACTACTATGAGAATCTCTTGAAACCTTGTGAATTAGAATCGAATCAATTCAGGCAGTCATTGCGGATACCCCTCCATATTAACAACAAAAAAATCTATCACCAGAGTAAATGAAACAGAAAATAAGACACAAACTATATGGTATTATCAATCAATATTTACATTTTGTTCCTTTGAATGAAAATGAATCATTTCATTAAGTAAGAGAAGTGATTATTTAACTCTGACAGGAGAGATGATCAGAGGTGCAGAGTTTTTACCACCATCATTATTACAGGGACTGAAGTATGGGAAGAGTTTCTCAGTGAAGGAGCAGCCAGTAAAGGAGTAGATAAGAGCTGCAGCATCTACGTCATAAAAGGAGACCAGACCCTCCTCATAATCCACAAACACGCCCACCTTCTGAGGACGAGACTTCAGAGAGAGACGGACTGGAGGGTTGGCAAGAACTTCACACTCATTTCTATTTATTAGACACAGAGTCCAGTAACCATCCTGAGGTCTCAGAGGGATTACCCCTGTTCTGTAACTCGACTCTCTGGCCACTCCTAAATCCCATTTAGTCTTTCCTTTAACTTGAACCTCGTAGTAAGATCTGCCTGAAGAGAAACTCTGCTTTGCTAAAACACAAAAAAAGAGAGAAAATCTCTCTGGGTTGTTTGGGAGATTCTTTTCTACATCACCTAGACTTACTTGTTTCCCATCATCAGACAGGATGAGATATGGATTTGCTGTATCAGGATCAAAAGTCACATCCACTGCATACTGCTGGACCCTCTTCAGCTCAAAATCTGCAAGCAGCTTCTTCATCTCTTTACTAACTGTCTCCTCCAGCTGAGACACAGCTCTCCTCACAGTCCCCACATGTGATGGACAGATGCCGATCTCTGTCCAGTCCTTGGTGGGTGAAGCAGCTTTCAGGGACTGAAAGCTTTGGAGAAGATGGAGGTGGTCTTCAGAGTGTGAGAGCTGCTTCACCTCAGTGCTCCTCTTCTTCAGCTCAGAGATTTCCTGTTCCAGCTCTTTGATGAAGCCTTCAGCTTGTTTCTGTGTCGTTTTCTGCTTCTTTTCTATAATTTTCATGAACTCATTCAGGCCTCTCTCAACAGACTCTTTCATGGAGGTAAAAGCTTGAACACCTTCTGCTATCTCTCTGTCTGCATCCTCCTCACTCAGGTCAGCAGAGTGTTTGATCTCCTGAATCTTCAGTTGTCTCTTCTGGATCATCTGCTGAATTTCAGCCTCCAGCTCAGCCTTCTTTCCTTCATATCCTTCTTTCAGAGGAACAACATGATGTGTCTTGTGGTCTAAAGCAGTGCAGAGCATGCAGACACACATCTGGTCGGTCTTACAGAACAGCTCCAGAGGTTTATCGTGCTTCGTACACATCCTGTCTTCCAGGTTCTCCACAGGGTCGATCAGCTGATGTCTTTTCAGGCCTGACACTGTCAGATGAGGCTCCAGGTGAGTCTCACAGTAGGAGACCAGACACACCAGGCAGGACTTCAGGGCCTTCAGTTTGGTTCCAGTGCAGACGTCACAGGGAACTTCTCCTGGTGTGGACACTTGTTGCTCTGTCCTCTCTCTGATCTGATCTGATGGCAGAGTGTTTGCAGCAGCCATATCTACACACATTGTGTGAAAACGAAAGCACAAAATATTTTAACAAAATATTTTCACTGCAGACCTCCACATTATTTGATGCACATGCAGGAAGTGGTAAGGTATCAGTTGAAGCTTACATTACATTAGTTTTTATTAGTTGTTTTTTATATTAGCTCACTGCTGTAAATGAACAGGACAGATGAGACCTAACCTGTCTCCCCTCTGTGTCTCTATTCAAGTTAAAGTGGACAGGACTGAGGGGGCTTTTTTTCCAATAAAAGAAAATGCATTAATTTAACCATGCAAAAGAATCGAAAAGGCAGAAATTGCCTAACCTCAATAAAGAGCCACTGCTTCAAAATCAAATGCATTTATTAATCAGAGCACTATCGTAAGAACTCAGAACTAGCAGAGATTTGAGGATGCGATATTTTCAGTGTATGAAAAATTATCTGATCAAAATCAGCAGGAAGAGGGCAGCAGTAGAAACAGCTGTTCTCTCTTTTTCTGAAGGGTTCTGGCAGTCTATTAATCGATAACCTTAGCTCCATTTCAGCATTGCAAAAAATAGGCTACAACCCTCTTGTGATCGGTAGTGTTACTGTTGTCGCCATGGAGATAGTCGTTTTAAATCCCTGACGACTCTGACCTGCATTCAGTGTCTCTGTCCACAGGAGCAGCCATCTGTCAGCAGCTGCTCCTGCAGAGCTGAGAGGACAGCGGCCGTTCAAACTGCCTTCACCATCCTGACTGATAGCAGACATTTACTGAACCAAGACAGCTTTAATATCACCATGGAAAGAAACTGACTGTTTTAATGATTCATTGATTTTATTAACCAGTCCACCATGGCGAGGGACGGGAATCTGCAGCTTAGAGACAGACTGGGAGCAGATTGATCAATGAATATTTGGTCAGTAAGTTAAAAACACATGCTGCGGGATATTTGTGGGATTTCTGCTGTCTGTGCAGATTACACTTCACTTAATACCACAGATATAGACTTGGACAAAAAAAAAACACAGGGCGTGTCTGGTTACCATGGAGATGACCGAAACATTTGCTCTTTCATTTCTCTGAGTGACACCTGTCAATAGTGTCAGGCAATGTGCCACAAAATCAGCCTGTAAGACCCTTCCTGGCACTGGCCCACTGGTCTTTCTCTACCCTGTGCGTGTGCACCCACTCTCACACAGACACATGCAGACACACACGTAGACACACACACACACACTTTTTGCACCCTCACTTCTGAAATGAATCAGGCGCGAAAAATACAGGTTGAAAATACAGATAGAGTCTCACTGACCTGGTGGTGCTGAGCTGGTGTCTGACAGACTCTCTACCAGATCATTCCTGTTGATCTTCTCTAAGACCTTCTTGGTGACCTTCAGAGCTCCATCCAGTGTATAGCTGCTCGCCATCACATTCACTGTGTCCCATCTTTTTGCTTTCTCCAGTTTGGACACTTTGATGGCTTGGTAGTCTCCCAGGAGGTCAGGCTGTTGCAGGTACCATTTGAAGGTCTTAAATTCATTGTCTTTCAGATCCTCCAGAGCGTTCAAAAGGTCCAGGGCTTTCATCATTGCTTCCTGCTAAAATCCGACAGTAGGAAGGAAAAGTGTAACACAGATGTTGGCTGTTAGCTGGAGTTAATGCTCTTTTGATGTGGGAAACTTCTTTCAGTTTAAGAGAGCTATCTTTGTGTTAGGCCAGGGAGATACTTGCTTTTAACCACATGTTCACGTAGACAACCTGTTGCATCAAAGGACCTGTGTACTGTGCGTGTTACTAGAGGGTTCCACTGGAGGGCACTCCAGAGAACTCAGACCATATGGAACTTGGGATTTGCATGATGTAAACACAAACATAGAAATATGCAAGCAGGTCACTCTGCTGCTACTTCTGTGGTCACGGCATATAAAGTAACAGCTGTGCCATCGTAGAAGGTATGTTAGGCCATTTTTTTCCCTGTTAAAGGGTTTTTTGGGGAGTTTTTCCTGATCAGCTGTGAGGATCCAAAGGACAGAGGGATGTCGTATGCTGTAAACCATCTGAGGCAAATTGTGATTTGTGATATTGGGCTTTATAAATAAAATCAAATTGAATTGAATTGAAATCAAGTATGTTGTCTCACTGCATTTTGGCTTGTGGGTGCCGTTATAAATGTCGCCTCATCACAAATGAGGCCATGCAATGTCGCAATGTCAATGTCTTGTTAACAGGACTTTTGACATGCAAACTCATTCATTTACAGTTACTCTTCCATTTGATTCAGGAACAGAGGCATCAGGATGTGCCAGGTAGACTTCCAGTGATGTTTGTCCAACATCTTCTTTGTTGTTATGGCCGAGATCCACCGAGCATGTCAGCGGCGCGACACGTCTGCAGCACAGGTCCTGTAGTAGCTCGCCCCCCAGTTAATCAATTACAGTGGCTGCACCGGCAACGGGAGTGATGCGACAACCCCGTCTGTCGTGTGACAACTCTATTTTTGTCGTGCTACGCGACCCTACGCGACCCTCCAGCAGATAAAAACTACATGAAATAGTGTGCTAAACGAGCACACTGTGTTTTAAATGAATAAAACATTATCAGAGGTGATATGTGATGATTTTTTTCATGCATTTACCCATGTTTATCCGTGACATTGTGTAAATGTCCGTGGCGGACATTTGAAAGCAAGTAGATGACAAACAGTACAGTAAACTTGTAGATAACTCAAATATATGTAATAACTTAGGTGGAAAATGCTTTAACATTTCATGCAGCCTACATGCAGCCTCTCGGCTCAGCAAACGGTAAGTGGAGCCCAGATGAAAATGCTGCGACGCTACGCTGACGTGACGCTTACGTTTGGAGCCCGGCTGTTAGTTACATACAGCACTTCAATTGTGCTTTTGCTTTTACTTTTTTTTTTCTTCATTTGGACAGAGACAGAGAAAATAATTTGAACAGTAGCTGCAGCAAGATTATACTTCATGTTTTTTAAACAAAAGGGAGAAGAAATCAAGCTTAAGTTTGATTTTAAACACACAGTACATCATTTCTGCCACTAGGGGTCCTCTAATCAAAACAGTACTAAAATGTGGACTTTGATGGTGTTGTGACGCAGCATGGGATCATGGGAGTTGTTGTCTTGTTAAAACACCACTGATAAAAAAGTTTGTCTGACACGCCTCAGGCAGAAATCATGTTCTTCATGTTGATGTTCACGTATTTTATACCGGCTGAATTTGAGTTGCTACAGCCGAGCTGAATGTCTGTCACCAAAGTTGACACCAGCTCTCCCCCCTGGCGAGGTGATCTCCTATAGGCAGGGAGTGAGGCTGAGGGACCGTGGGGTGGGTTATTAGGTCTGTATTGGATGCAATAAATGACAGAAAGCCATGTAGCAGAAAGATGTGGTAATACTGTAACTGTGTATAATTTTGTGAAATAGTTTGATTTGGAATGACGTGTCCTTGGAAGTTAGAATAACTAGAGGGGGTAAAGGGGGTACAACATTGTTGACAGGCTATCACACAAAGTGAACTGCCACCTCAAATAAAATTACAGATTTCTCAGTATTGCTGGAAACATTCTGGACAGTGTAAGTACACAACTCAACAATATAGAATAGGGTGTTTTCAGACAACACAGACATGAAAATCTCACGTTACCTTGTTACCTATTATATCTCCAAAAACAGTAAATATGATCAGCGGTACTCACCAGTGTTCAGCAGACACTCTGCCGTGTTGTTGACAAAGACCTGATGAAGGCAGTTTAATGTTTTTTCTGAGAGACACAGATCCGTCTCAACTGTCTGAACTCTACTGCGACACTCGTAAACCTTTAGATACGATTAAGGAGGGTGATGCAGAAATGTTGTCTTTCCAGTTTCGCTCCACCTCTGACTGCAGCTCTGACGGTGAGGTTTGTTCTTCCTCATATTTAGAGCTGATTTTAATCACATTTATTTCCTTGACTTAGCATGAATAGAAGCTAACCTGTGATCTAGTTACATGATTTTTACTGGAAGCACTGAGCAGTGTAGGCGCAATTTGAAAAGTGGAAGAGTAACGCCGGGTTCAGACTACATGATATCAGCCCGATTATAGCCCAGTGTGGTGTCGTACGGTGTCTCAACTCTGCCACTATTGTTTTATTTTATTCCTTTATATCCTCCATTATGAAGAAAGAACATTGTTTGCTAGCTTGATGCTAATGGCAGTACTCAGCAGGTTGATAAAGTGCCTCTGCTGTTTCCTTTTTACTCTGTGTGCTAACGTCCCTACAGGAAATATCTAAAAGCCTGGGCTGTTGTTGTCCTACAGTTTCCATGGCAACAGATCACTCTGTGTTCCTATTGGTCAAAGTGACGGCTGTGAAGGGAGAAGAAAATCAAACATGCTAGACTGTCTGTGGGGACGTCGTCTACCATGACACACTACACAAGATAAAGCAGCGGATTACTGCGTACGACACTCAAAGTCTCAGCTGAGAGAATCCCTTCATTTTCTAAAAAAGACTTTTATTGTGAAACATTTGCAGGAACTTCTTGTGGAAGATTTAGTGCGCTACTTCAAATGTAGCTCCGCCCATCTGGTGACGCTTTTTACGTTACTACAATAACATTTCAGCTGAGACATGAACAGACACAGTGACCGATATAATACCAATAATAATAAAGATAGGACAAGAATAACCCGATGACATCACACAGCATGAAAGACGCCCAGGTATGATTGGTCGTGGACCAACATGCAGTCTGTCATGTCTGTCAGTGGACAGTGGTCGCTCTGTGCCATAACACCAGGAAGTGACAGTATAATGGAGACTTGTCAGCTGTCAGTGATTAAACAACTTTGACCAAAGTCATTTCAGCTTTTGAAGGAATAGTTAAACCACAACAAAAACCACAGCTTGTTGTTTTCGCGGTGCATCAGCGGTGGATTTTAATGTAGTAAACCTGATCATGTGGCCTCTGACTGAGTGCGGTGTTTGTGTTGTGTTTGTGTTGCAGGGAGGAGAAAGCAGAAGGCAGCCAAAGAGAGGGCAGGCCTGGCAAAGGTGAGCACCAACACGACACTGTGCCGTAACACTTCCTGAAATCAGCTGTCAGTCAGTTCACAACAAATCAGTGTGTGTTATGGTAAGGGGAGAAAATTGCTGAAGTCGTAAAGTATAGTAAAATATTTCTCAGTGATTCAAAAATGCAAAAACATTTTACTGAAATAAGAGTTTATAGGTTGGGAGAGAGTTACTGCCCCAGGCAAAGGAGTTCAAATATCTCTGGGTCTTGTTCACGAGTGAGGGTAGAACGAAGCGTGAGATGGATCAGTGGACTGACGTGGTGAAGAGAGAGCTGAGCCAGAAGGCAAAGCTTTTGATTTACTGGTCTTCAAACACAAATCAGCTTCACTATGACTCGCAGCATTCACAGACAAACACTTGTCTTTATCTGGACACATTTTCCCCACAAATACAACATGCTAACGTAATTAGCACAAGCCTATGGCATTTTACATTGTATAAATTAGCCTAGCAGCTAGTGATCTTTCCTCTGCTCATATGAAGCCAGGATAAATCACACACAAGACTTAGAAATGCTATTTTTGTGGAGGCTTTATTGTCTTCACAATTTATTGTTTCTTATCTGTGAAATTAAAGTAAATCAAAGCTTTGTTTCCACTGAGGGAAATGGTTTCAGCTCACAGAGACAGACAGGAGGTCTGTGTCACTGTGACATATAGTTACATTTCAGGGATGGTGCACGTTAGCCTACGTCATAGGCTCTACGTAGACGCAGAAGTGTAAATCCTGCATTAGAGATGGGGTGAGGAGAGGCGTTGTGGGCACGTCCCACTGGTAGGAGGCCCCGCAGCAAACCAAGAACACACTGGAGGGATTACATATCTCATCTGGCCTGGGAACACTGGGGATCACCCAGGAGGAGCTGGAAAGTGTTGCAGTGGGGAGAAGGACGTCTGGAGTATCTTGCTCAGCCTGCTGCCCCCGTGAGCCGGCCTCGGATAAGTGGCTGAAAATGGATGAAATAACAGTTTGGTTTGACTGTGTTTCCAGTGTGCACTATTTTTGGGCTTTTATTTTTAAAGGCAGAACCTCTTAAGTTCCTGTGTTATTCTGACAGTTTGATGGCAGCGGGCATAAAATGTAGCATGTGAAGATACAAATGAAGGAACATGATGGTTTTTGTAGTTTTAGCATTGACTGACTTATTTTCTTCTCACAGCTGTGAGCTATCAACCACTGTTTGTTTTTTTCACCTAATCTGCTGCAGTGAAACTGTTGCAAGAGAATGCAAAAAACCAAAATGACCCTTGAGGGCCTCTGTACTTTTCACTGTTGATGGGATGATGACTTTCTGTGAGGTCTGACTGAGTCTTGATTTCGTGACAGACCCAAAAAGAAACCGTAAAAACCAGAGAGAAGAGTTTGACTTCCTGTGTCTGCCTGTCGTTTGTCCTGCAGCTCCCAGACCTGAAGGACGCTGAGGCGGTGCAGAAGTTCTTCCTGGAGGAGATCCAGCTGGGGGAGGAGCTGCTGGCTCAGGGTAACACCTCCTCTACAGTCAGATTCATGGGATTTTATTGGTTCTTGTATCAGAGTCCTTCCTCTGGTCTGTGTGGAGTCTCTCAGTGCATCTTAACGTCTCATGCTTGTGCTTCGCTCCACAGGAGACTATGAGAAAGGTGTGGACCACCTGACCAACGCCATCGCGGTGTGCGGTCAGCCTCAGCAGCTGTTGCAGGTGCTGCAGCAGACTCTGCCTCCGCCCGTCTTCCAGATGCTGCTCACCAAACTGCCCAGCATCAGCCAGGTGGGCCACACACTTCATTCTTTAGTCTTTACATGGTTCTCCACTAGTCTTCATGTTCTCTCACACAGAAAGTTTACATTTTGAAGTCTTTAATCTGACTCTTTCCTCTTGACTGCTGTAACACTAGAATTTGTCAATTGTGGGATCAATAAAGGTGTACCTTACCTTATCTTACCTTAACAAGAACCACCAGAACAAACAGTTTAAAATCACACAGTATCATTAAAACAAATATAAAGATCAGACAATAAAATAAGTTAAGGGCTCAACATGAAAACAACACTTTCACAAATAAAACAACTTATCAAAAACAACTAAAGGGACTTTTGGAAATGAAATCTCCTTGTGATGAGCCTGATCTAGAAGATGGGGAGTTCTTTAAAGAACAACTGTCATCATATAATGTGTTAATGGACCAGAAACCAGCAGCTGATCAGAGCTCACTTCACATTTTAGTGATGAAAAAAGAAAAGTATATAGTAAATATAGTTTACTGCAGTAAAAATACTAAAACCACACACAGCCCAGTTTGGTGAAGCAGGCTGGAGTCTGACATGGACGCTAAATGATATATTTTGGTGGTTTGAGTTGAAGGTGTGAGAAAGAATAGTATCAGTAACATTGTTAACACTGTGCTACATTACAGAGAAATACAAAACCGTACTAATGAACCTTCATTAATATAGGCCTATATTTTATCTCCAAGTGCACGTCACACACTGAGCGAGCCGCCTGTTAATGACGCTGTGGGCTAATGGGCATGTAGCTACTTCCATGTTTCACATGATACGTCATGTTTGTAGTCGACCAATGAAGATGAGTTTACATATCACCTTGGGTTCGTCCTTCACCTTCTCAAAATGATCCCACACTTTGGATTTCCTGCCCGACATGTTATTAACTAGCCTGTGGAATAACCGCAGGTACCAGCCCTGGAAATTAACCTGACTCCTGTCTGACTGCTGAGCGTGGACACTTCCTGTGTCTGTCCTTTCAAAGTAAAGTCACACATGCTCCAGTCATGTAGGTTTGGATTTATTTTGACAAGGTGCAGCTCCTGATAGTTTCCTGTTTGTTGTTTTGTCCTGCGACTAAGCGACCAATGAAGTTTTGCTGACTAATGACCTTCCTGGTCGACTAACGTTTGGTTGACTGTTCGGGGGCGGCCCTCGAAGCTAAGCAATCTACTGCTAGAGCCTGTGTACAAAGTATAATATTTACCCCTGAGATGTAGTGTAGTATAAGGTTGCATAAAAAGGAAACACTCATGGAAATTACCTTGAATTTGACAGTCCATCTTCATCCTGATTGGTTACTTCACCCTGTTAACTCTTTCATGTGTTCTCTGTCTGTCTCTGTGTTGTCTTTCTGTCCTGCAGCGTATTGTGAGTGCACAGAGTCTGAGCGAAGACGATATAGAATGAGAGGATGCAGAGGACCCCCCCCCCTCCTCTTCCTCACCCTCCTCCTCCTCCTCATGTGGACCCTTCCTCCCATGACGACCTGCCAACGCCTCGGCCTCCATCACTCCGGCCGACGTCCATCACTTCCCATCAAGGCGTCCAAAGGGAATTAGTTTTTTATTCCTGGTTTATCCATGACAGTAGTGTTTGTTTGTTTTGACTTAAATGACCCGTTTTGGGGTGTAAAGAGGATCTGGATCATAACGTCCAGACGAATACAAGAGCCCGTCCCCACTCCACCATCAATAGGTTTGTACTCATGAGCTGGACTGGGTGTTAACATGAATCCTTCCTTCAGGGTGGTGTAGCTCACATCCTGACAGCATCATGTACCAGGTTTACACTGTCTGACATGTTTGTACCAACCATCTTCATGGTTATCATGATATCAGTCGTAGAAAGTGACACAAACAGGAATCTTCTGTCTGCTCGAAGGCTTCACAAACTATTTATTGTTTTTGTTATCAGTCGTCTTTCTGTTCGCTCTCCACTTGGAAACACTTTTTAAAAAGTGATGAAATGTTTTGTTCATAATAAAGAGGACGGCCCTCTTTACGAAGAAAATAAAAAAATGTGAACAAATTATAAAGTTGTCTTTTGAGTTTATTTTATTATGCTTCCACCACCTTAATGTAGTGGAGGGGTTTGCTTGTATCAGTGAACCTTGCAGCTGTGTTGTCCGGGGCTAATAGCTCCTGGTAGGGTCTCCCAAGGCAAAGTGATCCTATGGGAGGGGCCAGACTAAGAGCGGTTCAAGAAAACCTTGATGAAACGGGGAGGGGGGGATTCGCCAACAAGCGTCAGGTGGCCAGGCCTAGGGCCATGGGGCCTGGTTCGGCTCGTCCCAAATGACTGACATGGAGCTACCCTGCCCACCACCCACAGGGACTCGCATTGGGGCCAGGTGCATTGTGTGCCAGAGAAAGACAGGTGCGTGGACCCGGGCATGCTGACCCCTGATGTCGCAGACTGGCTCTGGGGACGGAGAACTTCACCTCTCTGGCGGGGAACCAGAGCTGGTGTGGGAGGGAGAGCTACACCAACTAGATAGTTAGGCTCACCTTTGCACACGAGGCCGGTTGAGGAATCAAACTCCTGGCGAGGAGCTTGACTCTTGTTTTTTCAGAAGTTGCCCAAGGTGAGAGACACTGGGCGGGCGTGGGGATACTCACGAGTCCCCAGCTGAGTGCTGCTGTGTTGGAGTTCTCCCCAAGGAACAAGAAGGTGGCCCCAATTGGATTGCGAGTAGCTCAGAGGAGGTCTCTGACTGTTGTTTGTGCGTATACACTAAACAGCAGTACGGAGTACCCGGCCTTCTTGGAGTCTCTGGGCAGTGTCCTTGAAAGGGTACAGACCAGGGACTCTATAGTTTTCCTCGGGGACTTCAACCTTCAATACTCACGAGGGCACTAATGGAGGAACCTGGAGGGGGGTGATTGGGAGGAACAGCCTGCCTGATTTGAACCCAAGCAGTGTGATGTTTTTGGACTTCTGTGCTGAATGAATCTGCCATAACGAATGCCATTTTCAAGCACAGGGAGGTTCGTAAGTGTACTTGGTACCAGTACACCCTAGGCCAAAGATCGATGATTGACTTTGTGGTTGTACCATCAGATCTACGGCCGTGTGTCTTGGACACTCTGAGTGAAGAGAGGAGCAGAGCTGTCAACACCGCCTGATAGTGAGTCAGATCAGATGGTGGCAAAAGCTGCCAGGAAGACCTAGTAAATCCAAATGCATGATTGGGGTGAACTACGAATATCTGGCGGAGTCACCTATACATGAGGTCTTCAACTCCCACCTCCAGAAGAAGTTTTTGTGCATCCCGGGGGAGGTTTGGGACATGGAATCCGAGTGGTCATGTTAAATCCTTCATTGTTGAAGCGGCTGCAAAGAAGGACTTTTGGTTGGCCTCAAAGAAGCCAGAGGGGTTGTGGGAGCTTGCCCATCCAGTCTACATGTGCACTGTGGACTTGGAGAAAGCTTACAACCACGTCCCTCAGGGAGTTTTGTGGGGTGTACTGCAGGAAGACATGGTACTGGGGTTGCTGCTCCATCCGGTCCCTGTATGACCAAAGTGAGCGCTGTGTCCACATACTTGCACAAAGTCAAACACGATTCTGGTGGGTGTTGGCCTCCACCAGGGTTATCCCTTGTCTCTGACTGTGTTTGTGATATTCATGGACAGGATTTTGAGGCGCAGCTGGCGGGAGGAAGGGGTCCGGTTTGGTGACCCAAGAATTGCATATCTGCTTTGTGCAGATGATGTGGTTTTGTTGGCTTCTTTACACTGTGACCTCCAGCATGCACTGGGGCAGTTTGCGGCAGAGTGTGAAGCAGTCAGGATGAGAGTCAGCACCTCGTCTGAGGCCATGGTTCCAGAAAATGCCAGAAAATGGTGGAGTGCCCCCTCCAGGTTGGGAGAGAGTTACAGCCCCAAGCAAAGGAGGTAAAGAATCTCTGGTTCTTGTTCACAAGTGAGGATAGAATGGAGCGTGAGACGGATCTGCAATTTGGTGCGTTGTCTGCAGTGATGTGGGCGCTGCGCCGGGCCGTCGTGGTGAAGAGAAAGCTGAGCCAGAAGGCAAGGCTTTTGATTTACAGGTCCATCTATGTCCCAACCCTCACCTATGGTCATGAGCTCTGGGTAGTGACCAAAAGAATGCTGGAAAGCGTCGCTTGGGAACGGGATGTCTGGAGTACTTTGCTCAGCTCTCTGCCCCCGCGACCCAGCCTCAAGTAAGTGGTTGAAAATTGAATGGAAACTGGCGATAGCTGCAGGAGGAGGCATTATTATTCAAATTTGGTGCAAACGTTCACTTGGAGATGTTATTTACAGGTTTTAAACAGGTTTACTCTGATACCATGTGAGCGCAGCATCAGTGGAACAGTTCAACAGTTTTGGGAAATATGTTTATTCACTTTCATGAAAAAAAAACAAAAAACCATCTTTGTACAAATTCTGACACAAAACATGAACACCAGATTATTTAATGCAATACAACAGCTGCACAGTTATAAATGATGTATTTTAATTAAGTCTTTCACAGAGAAGTGTGATTCAAATTAATTTTAGAGTTGTTCTCGTCCTGCAGACAACACAAACATTTTCACTGACATGTAGAATTAAAACACTTCGGCAAACAAGTGCGCCTGGCCAAGTTGTTGAATTTCCATCGGCTTGCACCTGCTCAGGCGCACTGCTCGTCATTGCGTGAGACTGTTTATGCGTCAATGTTTCAAATTAGGACGCTTCAGTTTCAGTGTTTGTGAAGTGCTGAGCATACGACTGGATACATGACAACTTGGATTGAACTGCATGAGTTGTGTGAGCATTTGTAAACACATGTTTTGATGTAGTTTTGCTGTTGTTAAAGGTGGACCCCTGTGACATTTCTCAGTTTTATGGATTCTCTGTTCCCCATGGAGGCATGCAAGGCAAGAGAAATTTCCTTCAAGAATTCAAGGTAACACGGGGTGAGTAACTGATAAACAAATGACGTCACTCTAAAGGTGACGTATTCCTTTAAAGCCTTCTAGGGCTCGATGTTCGTCCGTCCAGGAAACAAAATGTATTTGTCGTGAAATTCAACTTTTCTGTTGAGTGTTAAAGTCACTGTTCACTCAGGCCTTGTGTTCAACAGCTAGTTTATTTTACAGCTTTTATTTTATAACCATATATTTACAGATTTCTGTGACTCATCAGTCATCTCACTGTTATTCACTAAAAAATTAAAAACCAGTTATAACCAAACTGCATCTCACACAAAGTAGAAAATCCTGTCAGCATCCTTTCTATTGTTAATGTCTGTTGACTTTTAATGTCCAGTAAATCAGTGACACGTACTGTATCCTGTAGACATGACCAACATGTAACAGTCTGACATTTGTTCCCTTGAATAGAAATACAATAATAAATACAAAATTAGATTTCAACTGTGTCCTCTGACACGAGAAGCTGTAGACATGTCTGTACACAGTTGTAGATGTCAAATTAACTTAAATAAAATGCCTCCAGTGCTGTTACATTTGCTCCTACATGTTGGAGCAGATAAAACGTTTGACATTGTTTCATTTAAAATTGTAATAATTTAATATTATTTGTAACAGCAACTGATGAGTGTTGACAAGTAGAACACAGATACAGGTTACCTTCATAAAAAATGGACCCAAATATACTGAACAAAAATCTTGATTTTGATCCCATTTTTCACACGTTTGAGTGAAATATCTCAGACCTTTTCATTCCCCAAATAGATATATTGCTCTGACATTTTGGTCACAAATTTGATCAGATTAGTTAATTGGTTTATGAGCTCTTCTTCTTTTACAAGATGGTCCGTCCACCTGACAGGTGTGGCACATCAAGATGCTGAATAAAGAGCATCATAGCTCCACAGGTGCTCCTTGGGATGGTCACAAAAAAAGGACACGCTAAAATGTTTGATCAAGACAGTGACACAGATGTCACAAGTTTTGAGGGAGTGTGTTACTGACATGCTGTCTGCAGCTCTGTTGATGAGGTTTAGTTCCCTCATGTTTAGACATGACTTTATCACATACAAGTTCTACTTGGCTCAACATGACCTGAAGACAGTACAACCTATTTCTGAGTAAGAGGAGTCGAGAAGTGGGAGAGTAAGAATACTCTGTACTACCAGCAGCCCAAAGGCCTCATCAAGGTGTGTCAGTGTTTGGTTAACAGTACAGTGACTCCATGCTGGTTGTTCCTTTGTGTTGTGGTCCATCCAGTGGTCGCTCTGTGCCATAACACCAGGAAGTGGAAGCTTGTTGCTGTTGTTACTGTAGTGCAACGAGCAACTGTCAACTCAGCACTGAGGTTCTCATGGTTTTTACCTGTTAATGTTGCACTGAATAACACCAGCACCATTTGACACAACAATTTATGAACTCTTTAAACCTGTCTTGAACAAAAACATGATGATTTTCATGCAGAATTTTGAGCAACAAAAGAAAAAAGAAAAACCACACATTTATTGTTCAATTGGAAATGACTTTAAACAGTCTGTACTGTGTAATCTGTGTGAAGTTTAACTTGATGCTTTTATTGTGAAGCAGCCACAGGAAACACAGTGTGTTTGTCAGGAAATGCAACTCATGTATAAACCAGGCTTTTCTGTTCAGTGTTTAATGTTCAAGTCACTGCTTACTCAGGCCTTGTGTTCAACAACTAGTTTATTTCATTCAACAATCACATATTTACAGATTTCTGTGACTCATAAACCATCTCACCAGTGTCCAACAACACATTAAACTGGTCCAAAGTCACCAGTAATTATCAAACCACTTCCCAGACAAAATATTCAAGTAAAAAAAATCAAAAAGAAAAATTTGTTCAAAGTCAAACTGCAGCCTGACATATTTGGCGTCTTTACATTGATTGATTGATTGATTGATATGTTTATTTAAGTGTCAAACACCATACTTGGTGCCCTGCCCTCATGGGCTTATTAGACACTGAACAGTAAATAATACATCAAATAATTCCACGATTACATCCATGATAACCACGTGACATAATACATAACAGAGCAAAACCTCTGAAAATAGGGACACATACAGATAAAAAAATAAAAATAATAATAATAATAATAATAATGATAATTAGTTAAACAGGGTACAGAATACTTTGCCGCAAGTACCATGCCTTTTCTATAAATTCTGCCAAGGCAAAAACATTATTTTCAAACAACCAACACAGAATCTCACCTTCATATTTCCAAAATAGATCAGGATTTTTTAACTGAATGGATTCAAAAAGAGAATTCCTTACATCACCATATAAAGGACAATGAAAAACAAAATGAAATTCATCTTCCACAACCTGGAGATCACAAAATTCACACAAACGTAAATCTTCTTGTATTCCTTTAAATCTTCCCACTTCTACTGCCAGAGGTAAGGTACCAGTTCTCAATTGAGCACAGAGGGACCTCTGCCTTCTCTTCAAATTAAGGACAATATAAGGTTCTGTAGCATAGTCAATCTTAAACTGAACATAATTTCTGAGCTTTGGCTTCCTCCATATATCCTGTTTCCATTGATCTTCATACTTGATAAACATTTTTGTTTAACACAATTTATATTACATTGCAGATTATTTCTGAACATTATATGCATGTCAGACAATATTATTGAGACCTCTCTAGACCAGGGATGATGGTTTGCCCTGTCCCAATTAAAAATTTTCCGAGTTAACCTTTCCTCTGGCAGACTGACAAGACGGTTCCACAATCTCACCATTTCACATCTTTGTTTTATAATACATGGATCCCATCCTGCGTCCCCTTCAATAGCTGCCTTTGCTGCATATTTATGCACACCAAGAAAACACCTCAAAGCACGATTCTGAACCGAGTTACACTCAAAAACTTCTTCAAAGCCCCAGACCCCTGCAGCATAAAACAAAACTGAGTCAACCAAGGATTTATAAAGTTGTGTAAATGTAGAAAAACCAAGATCCGTACATGACTTCATTTTACTCATCACATAGCCTAACGCTCTTCCAGCGGACTCTGCTAATATTTTTCTTCCCTCTGAAAACTTCATATTTTCATCAAAGACAAAACCAAGATATTTATAATGACAGTTGTACTTTAAAGGCACAGAGCCAAACTGAACTGTACGCTTACTCTGTAATTCGCTTTTTTTCCTAAAATGAACAATTTGTGTTTTTTCACTATTAATGGCAAGACGCCATTTACTGCACCAAGAATTCATAATATTCAGCATATTTTGTAAATTGACTTCATTTTCAGCAATCAGAATAATGTCATCTGCATAAAGCAGAATACTTAGATTCATATCCTCTATTGAAACACCAAGATTAACCTGTTTAATTTCTTGAGCTAGTTCATTTATGTAAAGAGCGAATAGAGAAGGGGAAAGTAAATCTCCCTGCTTCACCCTAGAAGGCGTTGGGAACCAGTCTGTTCTTAAGTTATTTACTTGTACACAAGCAATGGGGTCTCTATAAAGGGCTTTTATAGCTTTTATGGCGTCTTTACAAATAGTGATTTCTTCTGTCAGTGAAAATAAATGTCTGTGGGTTTAACAGAGGTTTAAATAGATATTCTGCACATAAAGTTTGTGTCATGATGCAGAGTTGAAGACATGAAAGTGTCAGATTAACATGCTGCCTGTGTGATGGGATACAAACAATAAAACATCTTAACAATGAAGTGTACATCAGCACAGTGAACAGATTCTGCAGAAAATAAGATGTCAACTATACAGGATTCACAATAAATATGTACATTTGTTCCCTTAGACAAAAGCAAATCAATACATGAGATAAGTGATTATTTAACTCTGACAGGAGAGATGATCAGAGGTGCAGAGTTTTTACCACCATCATTATTACAGGGACTGAAAAATGGGAAGAGTTTCTCAGTGAAGGAGCAGCCAGTAAAGGAGTAGATAAGAGCTGCAGCATCTACGTCATAAAAGGAGACCAGACCCTCCTCATAATCCACAAACACCCCCACCTTCTGAGGACGAGACTTCAGAGAGAGACGGACTGAAGGACCAGCAAGAGCTTCATACTCATTTCCATTTCTCAACCATACAGTCCAGTAACCACACCGAGGGCTCAGTGTGATGTTTCCCTTCCTGTTGATCGACTCTCTGGCCACTCCTAAAGCCCATTTAGTCTTTCCTTTAACTTGAACCTCAAAGTCAAATCTGCCTGAAGAGAAACTCTGTTTTGCTAAGACACAAGTACATTTAGAAAATCTCTCTGGGTTGTCTGGGAGATGTTTCTTCACATCACCATATTTCACTTGTTTCCCATCATCAGACAGGATGAGATATGGATTTGCTGTATCAGGATCAAGAGTCACATCCACTGCATACTGCTGGAACATCTTCAGCTCAGCTTCAAGCAGCTTCTTCATCTGTTCACTGAGTGTCTCCTCCAGCTGAGACACAGCTCTCACCACAGTCCCCTCATATGATGGACAGATGTTGACCTCTGTCCAGTCCTTGGTGGGTGTTGGGTGGTTGGTGTTTAGAGACTGGACATTCTGGAGAAGATGGAGGTGGTCTTCAGAGTGTGAGAGCTGCTTCACCTCAGTGTTTCTCTTCTTCAGCTCAGAGATTTCCTGTTCCAGCTCTTTGATGAAGCCTTCAGCCTGTTTCTGTGTCCTCCTCTGCTTTGCTTTGATCATTTTGATGAGCTCATTCAGGCCTCTCTCAACAGACTCCTTCAGAGCAGTGAAGACCTGAACACCTTCTGCTATCTCTCTGTCTGCATCTTCCTCACTGAGGTCGACTGAGCGTTTGATCTCCTGAATCTTCAGTTGTCTCTTCAGGATCATCTGCTGAATTTCAGCCTCTGTCTTCTCCAGCTCGGCCATCTTTTCTTCATAACCTTCTTTCAGAGGAACAGCATCATGTGTCTTGTGGTCTGAAACAGTGCAGAGCATGCAGACACATGTGTGGTCGGTCTTACAGAACAGCTCCAGAGGTTTATCGTGCTTCGTACACATCCTGTCTTCCAGGTTCTCCACAGGGTCGATCAGCTGATGTCTTTTCAGGCCTGACATTGTCAGATGAGGCTCCAGGTGAGTCTCACAGTAGGAGACCAGACACACCAGGCAGGACTTCAGGGCCTTCAGTTTGGTTCCAGCGCAGACGTCACAGGGAACTTCTCCTGGTGTGGACACTTGTTGCTGTGAGCTGCTGCTGCTGGCTTTCTGTTGAGCTGACTGTCTGAACTGAGCGACCATCTCAGAGAACAAAGTGTTGACCCTCAAATCAGGTCTTATGGTAAAAACCTCTTTACATAAAGGACACTGGCACCTGTCACTAATATTCCAGTGTTGAGTGATGCAGTTTTTGCAGAAGTTGTGTCCACATGGTGTGCTGACAGGATCAGTGAACACATCCAGACAGATGGAGCACAGAAACTGATCTTCAGATGGCAGATAGTTTGCAGCAGCCATATCTACACATGTAGTGGGAAAGGAAAAAACATACAAACACTCATTTTACAATTTTAATTTGTTTCAACTGACAGGAATGTTATTACTGTTCCTTTAAGTTTAACATATGATATTGGGTAATGTAACATTTAATCATACATGCTGTGTTTTGACCTGCACTGAGCTGTGAGCAGCGTCGTGCTGACGAACTCACCACACTGGTAAATCAGCACAGAATATGTTCACATCTTGTTGTGAAGATCAGTTTATATTTAAGCAAAACATCACACTTCCTCCAGCTGCTTCACATTAAAAGCCTCCTGCTGGTTCTCTGTTAGAGGCTTTTATTGTGAAACAACTAGAGGAAGTACAGAAAGCAGTATGTAGGAAGTGATCAGTGAAAGTGTCCTGACACACAGAGACTGTTTACAGCTGTCAGAGTGAGCTACTGTACAGTGGGTCTGTGGACAAACAGCCACAGTTATATTGTTATCAGTTTCATAAGTATGAAGAGAAAAGAGTGTAGCTGGAGTTTAGTGTTAGTCCTGGTTGTTGAAAGTGTAAATATGATCAGCTGTACTCACCAGTGTTGGGCAGAGACTCTGCTGTGTTGTTGACAAAGACCTGATGAAGTCAGTGTGAATTTTCTTTTAGAGAGAAACAGAGACTTGTCTCGACTGCAGCGTGGCTCACACTCTGACTGACTTTACTTTCATTTCTGGAGTGTGATGTTGCAGCTCTCCTCTTTCCAGTGTTGCTCCGCCTCTCACTGCAGCTCTGTTGGTCAGGTTTTGTTTCCTCCCTCTGATTTACACAGTTATTGGGAAGCACCAGGGTTTTCTCTGGATAATATGGAGCAAAGGTGGAGCTGCACCTGACAGGTGGAGGAGTGAGGTGTGTGAGAAGGTGCTGCTTAACTTTAATTATGTGTGTGTGAACTTTAAGGTGCCTCAGCTTTATTTTAACCACAAGAGTTTAGTTTATTGGACACAAAGACGGAGACGTCACACATTTCTGCAACATGTCAACAATAACACAGTAACTTCTAAGACTTATTTTTATTGTGGTTCTTCGTGTAAATACGACATATTACCATCAAGTCAAACAACAAATACAACATGTGTCATCACCAAGAAAGATCACTCTGAATCAGAACTTCTAAAACCAGAAACAAAAGTTTGCAGAAATGAATGTGTTACCTATGTAATAAGATACATATAATAATAATAGGAATAATCTTAATGAAGTAGAAATCAAACACAAGTCTGTAGAAAATAACATATAAACTACAGTTTCCACAATAAATGTTTCTTTGAATAGAAATAAATCAGTACATGAAATAAGTGATTATTTTACTCTGACAGGAGAGATGATCAGAGGTGCAGAGTTTTTACCACCATCATTATTACAGGGACTGAAGAATGGGAAGAGTTTCTCAGTGAAGGAGCAGCCAGTAAAGGAGTAGATAAGAGCTGCAGCATCTACGTCATAAAAGGAGACCAGACCCTCCTCATAATCCACAAACACCCCCACCTTCTTAGGACGAGACTTCAACGATAGAAGTACTGAAGGTTCATCCAGCTCTTGTTCTGCTTCACCCTGAGTGCGTTGATGAGATCGGCCTGGCGTCTCTCAGCAGACTCCCTCAGAGCTGTGAAGACCTGAAAACTTTCTGCCATCTTTCTGTCTGTTTCTTGTTGGTTGAGTTTTAATAAGCGCATCATCTCCTCAGTCTTCAGCTGTCTCTCCTGGATCATCTGCTGAAGTTGAGCCTCCAGCTCGTCCTCCTGTTTTTTATGTTCTTCTCTCAGAGGAACAGCATCATGTGTCTTACGGCCTGAAACAGAGCAGAGCATGCAGACACATGTCTGGTGTCAGTGGCTTCTCCTGTCTTTACTTAAGCTCAGTTTTAATGGAGTCATGATTTTATTTACATTTTATTTCAATCTTTAAATCTACACTGTCTCTCAGGGCTTCAGACAATACAGCAGCTTTACCTTCGCTCTGAGAGGAGGAAGTTCCTCTGTTCTCTGAAGTCTCTCCATCATCACTGACATCCACTGACACTGTGTGAGACAGGTTGTGTGTTGTTGTTTGGTGAATATAAGCGTCTGTACAAAGAGCCTGTTCCTTTACAAGTATTGTGTTGCTCGTGTCAACTCACTGTTTTTGCCTGAAAATACAAATTAAAAAAGTCTCACTGACCTGGTGGTGCTGAGCTGTTGTCTGACAGACTCTGCACCAGATCATTCCTGTTGATCTTCTCTAAGACCTTCTTGGTCACCTTCAGAGCTCCATCAGGTTTATGGCTGCTCACCATCACATTCACTGTGTCCTGTCTGTCTGCTTTCTCCAGTTTGGACACTTTGATGGCTTGGTAGCCTCCCAGGATGTCAGGCTGCTGCAGGTACCATTTGAAGGTCTTAAATTCATCGTCTTTCAGATCCTCCAGAGCGTTCAAAAGGTCCTCTGACGTCATCGTGGCCTCCTGCTAAAATCAGAGCATTTTGTCAACTGCAGGAAAACTGTAACACAGATGTGTCACAGCAGCAACATGAGTTCTGATTGTCCGACAAAGACAATGGGCAAAAGAGCACAGACACTGGACACTGGAAGACTGGAAGAAGGTGTTGTGGACAGATGAGTCCAGGTTTGTGGTCTTCAGATCAAACAGAAGAACATTTGTGAGACGCAGAACAAATGAAAAGATGCAAGAACAGTGCTTAATACCATCAGCCAAGCTTGGTGGAGGCAGCGTGATGGTCTGGGGGCTTTGGAGGTGGTAAAACAGGAGGTCTGCACAGAGTGGACCTTGAGGGGCCCTGAGGAAGGAAAGCTATCACAAGATTTTGCAAAGCCATGTCACACCCTGTGGACAGCACTTGACTGGGGCCAATTTCATCCTACAACAGGTTAATGACCCAAAACACACCTCCAAAATGTGTCAGCCATATTTAAAGAATAAGCAGTCAGACAGAATTCTGACTGTAATGGAGTGGCCAGCACGATCTCTGGATCTGAACCCTACTGAGCTGTTGTGGGAGCAGCTTGACCGTATGGACCGGAGGAAGACTCCATCAAGCCAATCCATGTTGTGAGAGATGCTCCGGGAAGCACGGGCTGAAATCTCATATATAATACAGTCTGTAGTTTAGAAATAACAGAGCGTAGACTGCTGTAATGGACCAATCAGACTGTGTATAAAGAGCTGTGGTTACAGGACGACATGTTGCTGTGAGTCTTTGACAGTCTGGTCATGATTGTTACTGCGTAATGTTGAATGTTGTAAAGGAACAAATGTCTGATATCACTAATGACACAGAAACCAGGTGTGAAACTGGCTCAGTCAGTCCGGCCTCTCTCAGCAGCACCGCTTCTCAAATTTCTACTGCAGCCAGCAGAAATGGAGAGTCAGTGGAGACGATGTCCAACATGTCCAATACATCCAAACACTGTTTTATCCTTTACACTTTTATTCTTGTGATCAGAAGCTGCAGCCACATTATAGTTTGTACTGTGAACACACAAGTGAACAGAAATCAAATTTCACTTTGATCTTAATCACATGAAACATGATCAGCTGTACTCACCAGAGTTCAGCAGAGACTGCGCTGTGTTGTTGTTGAAATGTTGTCTGTCCGGTGTTGCTCCGTCTCTCACTGCAGCTCTGATGGAGAGGTTTGTTCTTCCTAGTGTTTGCACGTGATACTAGTGACACACAGGTTTTCTCTGGCTTAACATAAGCTGAAGGTGGTACCACTTATTGTTGAGGTCAGTTATTTGAGAGGAAGCTCTGAGCTGTGTGGGCACCCCGTGAGAAGTGGGAGAGTAAGAATACTCTGTACTACCAGCAGCCCAAAGGCATCATCAAGGTGTGTCAGTGTTTGGTTAACAGTACAGTGACTCCATGCTGGTTGTTCCTTTGTGTTGTGGTCCATCCAGTGGTCGCTCTGTGCCATAACACCAGGAAGTGGAAGCTTGTTGCTGTTGTTACTGTAGTGCAACGAGCAACTGTCAACTCAGCACTGAAGTTTACTGCCTGAAGTTTAACTAGATGCTTTTATTGTGAAGCAGCCACAGGAAACACAGTGTGTTTGTCAGGAAATACAACTCATGTGTAAACCAGGCTTTTCTGTTCAGTGTTTAATGTTCAAGTCACTGCTTACTCAGGCCTTGTGTTCAACAATTAGTTTATTTCATTCAACAATCACATTTTTACAGATTTCTGTGACTCATAAACCATCTCACCAGTGTCCAACAACACATTAAACTGGTCCAAAGTCACCAGTAATTATCAAACCACTTCTCAGACAAAATATTCCAGTAAAAAAAATCTAAAAGAAAAATTTGTTCAAAGTCAAACTGCAGCCTGACATATTTGGCGTCTTTACAAACAGTGATTTCTTCTGTCAGTGAGAGTAAATGTCTGTGGGTTTAACAGAGGTTTAAATAGATATTCTGCACATAAAGTTTGTGTCATGATGCAGAGTTGAAGACATGAAAGTGTCAGATTAACATGCTGCCTGTGTGATGGGATACAAACAATAAAACATCTTAACAATGAAGTGTACATCAGCACAGTGAACAGATTCTGCAGAAAATAAGATGTCAACTATACAGGATTCACAATAAATATGTACATTTGTTCCCTTAGACAAAAGCAAATCAATACATGAGATAAGTGATTATTTAACTCTGACAGGAGAGATGATCAGAGGTGCAGAGTTTTTACCACCATCATTATTACAGGGACTGAAGAATGGGAAGAGTTTCCCAGTGAAGGAGCAGCCAGTAAAGGAGTAGATAAGAGCTGCAGCATCTACGTCATAAAAGGAGACCAGACCCTCCTCATAATCCACAAACACCCCCACCTTCTGAGGACGAGACTTCAGAGAGAGACGGACTGGAGGGGCATCAAGAGCTTCATACTCATTTCCATTTCTCAGCCATACAGTCCAGTAACCATCCTGAGGGCTCAGTTTGACCACATTACTGATGACCGACTCTCTGGCCACTCCAAAAGTCAAGTCAGTCTTTCCTCTAACTTGAACCACAAAGTAAAATCTGCCTGAAGAGAAACTCTGCTCTCCAAAGGCACAATATATATCAAAAACGGCATAGGATGGAAACTTCATCTTGATAGGAGTCACTTGTTTCCCATCATCAGTGTTTGCTTCATTAGGATCAGAAGTCACATCCACTGCATACTGCTGGACCCTCTTCAGCTCAGCTTTAACCAGCCTCTTCATCTGTTCACTGAGTGTCTCCTCCAGCTGAGACACAGCTCTCACCACAGTCCCCTCATATGATGGACAAACGCTGACCTCTGTCCAGTCCTTGGTGGGTGTTGGGTGTTTAGGGACTGAACACCCTGGAGAAGATGGAGGTGGTCTTCAGAGTGTGAGAGCTGCTTCACCTCAGTGCTCCTCTTCTTCAGCTCAGAGATTTCCTGTTCCAGCTCTTTGATGAAGCCTTGAACTTGTTTCTGTGTTGTTCTCTGCTTCTCTTCTACCATTTTGATGAGCTCATTCAGGCCTCTCTCAACAGACTCCTTCAGAGCAGTGAAGACCTGAACACCTTCTGCTATCTCTCTGTCTGCATCTTCCTCACTGAGGTCGACTGAGTGTTTGATCTCCTGAATCTTCAGTCGTCTCTTCTGGATCATCTGCTGAATTTCAGCCTCTGTCTTCTCCAGCTCGGCCTTCTTTTCTTCATATTCATATACACAACATGATGTGTCTTGCGGTCTAAAACAGGGCAGAGTGTGCAGACACATGTCTGGTCGGTCTTACAGAACAGCTCCAGAGGTTTATCGTGCTTCGTACACATCCTGTCTTCCAGGTTCTCCACAGGGTCGATCAGCTGATGTCTTTTCAGGCCTGACACTGTCAGATGAGGCTCCAGGTGAGTCTCACAGTAGGAGGCCAGACACACCAGGCAGGACTTCAGGGCCTTCAGTTTGGTTCCAGTGCAGACGTCACAGGGAACTTCTCCTGGTGTGGACACTTGTTGCTGTGAGCTGCTGCTGCTGGCTTTCTGTTGAGCTGACTGTCTGAACTGAGCGACCATCTCAGAGATGAAAGTGTTGATCCTCAAATCAGGTCTTATGGTAAAAAGCTGTTTACATAAAGGACACTGGCTTCTGTCACTAATATTCCAGTGTTGAGTGATGCAGTTTTTGCAGAAGTTGTGTCCACATGGTGTGCTGACAGGATCAGTGAACACATCCAGACAGATGGAGCACAGAAACTGATCTTCAGATGGCAGATAGTTCGCAGCAGCCATAGCTACACATGTAGTGGGAAAGAAAAGAAAAACATTGTATTTTAAAGTAGGATTACTGTTCTTCTAAATAACCTCAAATATATTTTAGGTTAAGTTATTTTAAATTATATATACTGTGTTTTGACTTGCACCGAGCTGTTAGCAACTGCGACCATTTAAGTCGTGCTGACAAGCTCAAGCTCACCACTCTGGCAGCGCAGCACTGAATATGTTCACATCTTGTTGTGTAGATCAGTTTATATTAAAGCATATCATTGCATTTCCTCTAGCTGCTTCAGAGTAAAAGCCTCTCACTGGTTCTCTGGTGGAAAACCTTTATTGTGAAACAACTAAAGAATATAGCGCTAGTGGCAGCGCTTGGTCTATGTTGCCTAACAGCAGCTTTGAACAATCCACTGGTATGGCTGACGTGCTGACGTATTGCGGTAAGCGAGTTGTGTCATTTCCGGTGTCTCTGTAGCAGCGTCTCTGTGCTCTGGTGAATCCTACTAGCCTGCTTTCTGCTTTCTCACTTCAGTTGCTTAAAACGTCTACTCCAAGTCTTAACCCACACTAGTTCTGTTGAAGCACTCATAGCTCTCCTCCTTTCTACGACTTTCTCGCTAATCTCTTAGCTGTTGTTTCCACATTACTAGCCTTGGTAGCTACATTAGCTTTACTGCTAGCGATGGCTTCTCCCTCTGCTCTCTCTTGCTCGGTGTGCCACATGTTCAGTTATGCCTCTGCCTCCTTTAGTGACAGTGGTAATTGTAACAAGTGTAGCTTATTTGTTGCGTTGGAGGTGAGGCTTAGTGAATTAGAAGCGCGGCTCCGCACCATGGAAAATCACTCAGTAGCTGCGGTAGTTAGCCAGCCCCCTGTAGCCAGTACGGAGCCACATAGCATAGCCTTAGCCTCTGCTAGTGGTCCTCCGGTAACTCCCGTTCAGCCGGGACGTTGGATTACTCGGCGCCAGAAGCGTAGCTCCAAGCCGAAGCCCACGGCTCACCACCAGCCTGTTCACGTCTCCAACCGCTTTTCCCCACTCAGCGACACACCCGCTGACGATAAAACTCTGGTTATTGGCAGCTCTATTTTGCGGAACGTGAAGTTAGCAACACCAGCGGCCATAGTCAAATGTATCCCTGGAGCCAGAGCGGGCGACATCGAATCAAATTTAAAACTGCTGGCTAAAGATAAACGTAGGTTCAGTAAGATTGTTATTCACGTCGGCGGCAATGACACCCGGTTACGCCAATCGGAGGTCACTAAAATGAATGTTGCCTCGGTGTGTGAATATGCAAAAACGATGTCGGACTCCGTAGTTTTCTCTGGACCCCTCCCTAATCTGACCTCTGATGACATGTTTAGCCGCATGTCATCATTTAATCGCTGGCTGTCCAGGTGGTGTCCAGCAAACGATGTGGGTTTCGTTAATAATTGGCAAACTTTCTGGGGGAAACCTGGTCTCATTAGGAGAGACGGCATTCATCCCACTTTGGATGGAGCTGCTCTCATTTCTAGGAACCTGGAAAATTTTATTAGCAGATTAAATCCCTGACAACCCAGAGTTGAGACCAGGACAGAGAGCTGCAGTCCTATACGCCTCTCTGAGCTTCTAGTTCACTTACCCAGCCATAGTTTTCATAGTTTTATACCAACGGTGTCTGTCCCCCGACCACCTAAATTATTTAAATCTAAAATTAAACAAAGAGGAGTTGTGCAAAACAACCTCATAAAAATTAAAACCTCTTCTGTGACAGAAAGACAAAACAGGAGAATTAAATGCGGACTGTTAAATATCAGGTCTCTTTCATCTCAAGCAGTGTTAGTAAACAAATTAATATCAGATAATCATATTGATTTACTCAGTCTCACTGAAACCTGGCTGTGTCAAGATGAATATGTTAGTCTAAATGAATCCACTCCTCCCAGTCATAATAATACCCACATTCCTCGAGGCAGCGGCCGAGGAGGGGGAGTTGCAGCCATTTTTAACTCTAGTCTGTTAATCAACCCTAAACCTAAACTAGACTATAATTCATTTGAAAGCCTTGTTCTTAGTCTTTTACATCCGACCTGGAAAACCTCGCAGCCACTTTTATTTGTTATTGTGTACCGTGCTCCTGGCCCGTATTCTGAATTTATATCTGAATTCTCAGAGTTTTTATCCAGTTTAGTTCTAAAATCAGATAAAGTTATTATTGTAGGCGACTTTAACGTTCATGTCGACGTTGATAATGACTCCCTGGCTACCGCGTTTATCTCATTACTAGACTCCATTGGCTTCAGTCAGGGTGTACATGAACCCACTCACTGTTTTAACCATACCCTCGATCTAGTTCTGACGTATGGAATTGAAATTGATAACCTAACAGTCTTTCCACAGAATCCCTCGCTATCGGATCATTATTTGATTACTTTTGATTTCTTTTTACTCGATTACACGCCACTCAGCAACAGTTACTATACCAGATGTTTATCAGATAGTGCTGTCGCAAAATTTAAGAAAATGATTACTCCGTCGTTAAATTCAATCCCAAGTCCTTCAGTAACAGAGGTTTCCCGTACCGACTTTAACCTCTCCCGAATTGATCAATTTGTTGATAGCACCGTAAGCTCGCTGCGAACAGCACTCGACTCTGTAGCTCCTCTTAAAAAGAAGTTAACAAAGCACAGAAAGTTCGCTCCTTGGTATAACTCTGAAACCCGTAAATTAAAGCAAATATCGCGAAAGTTTGAAAGGAATTGGCGATTAACCAAACTGGAAGAATCTCGTGTAATCTGGGCAGACAGTCTCAAAACTTATAAGAGGGGCCTCCGCAATGCCAGAGCAAACTATTACTCAGCTTTAATAGAAGAAAACAAAAATAACCCCAGGTTTCTTTTCAGCACTGTAGCCAGGCTGACTGAGAGTCAAAGCTCTATTGAGCCTTGTATTCCTTTAGCCCTTAGCAGTAATGATTTTATGAGCTTCTTTAATGACAAAAAGCCATCATTAATCATTAGTCATTCTTCTACTGTTATTATACACATATGATTATTATCACACATGTATACTGCCAGATACTAATATATACTTTCAACATATTGTACCACAGTAGCCAGAACTATAACAACAATATTATTACTTTCATGAATGTTGTTGTAAGCTACTGTCATTACCGAGGATGTCCTGCATCTCTCTCTCTCTCTGTCTCTCTCTCTGTCTCTCATTGTGTCATACAGATTACTGTTAATTTATTATGCTGATCTGTTCTGTACGACATCTACTGCACGTCTGTCCGTCCTGGAAGAGGGATCCCTCCTCAGTTGCTCTTCCTGAGGTTTCTACCATTTTTTCCCCCCGGTAAAGGGGTTTTTTTGGGGAGTTTTTCCTGATCAGCTGTGAGGGTCTAAAGGACAGAGGGATGTCGTATGCTGTAAAGCCCTGTGAGGCAAATTGTATTTGTGATATTGGGCTTTATAAATAAAATTGATTGATTGAATTGACAAAATTCTAACTATTAGAGGCAAAATTCATGACGACCTGTCCTCAGATAGTACCTATCTAACCTCAAACACAGCTGTAACACCTAATATTTATTTAGATTCCTTCTCCCCAATTTCTCTTCAAGAATTGACCGCAGTGATTTCTTCATCTAAATCAACCACGTATCTCTTAGACCCCATCCCAACTAGGCTACTCAAGGAGGTCTTACCTTTAGTTAACACCCATATATTAGACATGATCAATATATCCTTATTAACAGGCTATGTACCACAGTCTTTTAAGGTAGCTGTAATTAAACCTCTACTAAAAAAGCCCACCCTGGATCCAGAGGTGTTAGCCAACTATAGACCAATATCTAATCTTACCTTTATGTCAAAGATCCTTGAGAAAGTAGTCGCAGACCAGCTGTGTGATTTTCTCCAGGATAATAATTTATTTGAGGAATTTCAGTCAGGATTTAGAGTGCATCATAGCACTGAGTAGGGCATTAACAGAAAAGTCGATCTGTCGACGTCAGTGGCACAAGTCGACAACCCCCGGGAGGAGTCGACAAGTCGTGTGTTTTTTCTCTCTCTCTCTCTCTCTCTCTCTCTCTCTCTTTGTGTGCTTGTGTATGGAATGCAATCGCTGCCTCTGATTGGCTTACGCTGATACTTTATCCTTGACTTAACCAATAGTCACAGTCACTTCATAAAAATGGCAGTAACGTTACTTGGCACGTAGAGGGGAAATTAACACAAGACCACAACAAGACAAGAGACATGGCTGCAGAGAACGTAGAAGGTGATAGGCCTGAGAAAACACCTGAAGGCCTGAACATACTCAGGCCTAACGTACGCGGACCGGACTTCGCAGAGGTCCGGGCGGACTCAAAGCGGATGTCCGCAAAGCTCAGATTTTACGACCACGCTGACTCCGCTCCGCGCACCAGTGACTGCTCGGCATGTATTTTTCACATCGCTGGGATTTTTCATGGACATTTTTACAGGAAACTACAATGCGGAACTGCGCTCGACTATGAAAGCCCGAATGACTGCAGACATTCCTTGGGCAGTCCGCTCCGCTAATAGTACACCCGAGTATGTTCGGGCCTGAGAGTGACAGACACACATCACATGTGTGGAGATACTTCACTTTCCTCCGCACAATTGACTGCCTTGACACAATTGGCCATCAAATTCTGCTACAGAGACTGGAACACTTAATTGGCCTAAAAGGTTCTGCACTAAGCTGGTTTAAATCTTATTTATCTGATCGTTTTCAGTTTGTTGACGTTCATAATGAATCATCCTTACGTACTAAAGTTTGTTTTGGAGTTCCGCAAGGTTCTGCTCTCGGACCAATCCTATTTACTCTATATATGCTTCCTTTAGGTAACATCATTAGAAATCACTCTGTAAATTTCCATTGTTATGCGGATGATACACAGTTGTATTTATCGATGAAGCCAGAAGAAAGTGATCAATTAACTAAACTTCGTAACTGCCTTAAAGACATAAAAACCTGGATAAGCACCAATTTCCTGATGTTAAATTCAGACAAAACTGAAGTTATTGTTCTTGGCCCCAAACAACTCAGAGACTCTTTATCTGATGACATAGTTTCTCTAGATCACAAAGTGGGGTAGAGCACGTGCATCCAAGATATTACAGTAACCCCTAACTGAATTACATTACTAAAAGAGACTAAAATACAGTTTTCATTGACTAAAACTAGACTAAAATGTCATCAGTTTTAGTCGACTAAAACGAGACGAAAATAGTCATGGATTATTCTGACTAAAATAAGACTAAAATGCTCAGACTTTTAGTTGACTGGAACTTGACTAAACAAAAAAGAGTATGAACGTGACTAAAACTAGACTAGACTAACTAAACTAAAATTAAAACAGGCCGCCAAAAACAACACTGGAACTGAGCAGGTTGATAGAAAAACAATAAACATATAAAAACAGATAAACAACAAATGTTCAACAAATGTTCCCAAGAAAAGTATTTAGAGAACTATTTAGATTTTTTTTTTTTGAAAAAGTCACATAATCACAATAGATGACCAGTATACACATCAATTAAATACACTGGATCCCTTAAGTAGGAACTGAACTGAAAGCCCCAAAAAGACCACACACATTTTTCATTTTACAGGTCCATTACAATGTAAATATAGAAGGACAAACAACAAGAAAAACAGATAATACATATAAATATATAATGTCAAGCACCAATGGGGATAATATTAAGAAGAGATATAAGAAAATATATATCTATAGGAAAAATATTAAGAAAAAAATGAGAAAACTGTTATGCAGCACATATAAGCAGGATGAGACATAAACAAGAAAACACTAAAGAAATGGTCAAATATCAAAAGCTTAATTCAAGCCCCTAGTCACAGTATCCAGTGTGGAAATCCAAAATGCTTCCCTCTGAAGTAATAGCGCATTGATATCACCACCTCTGGGTGGCAGCTGTACACGTTCAATCCCAATTTATTTTAGCAATGAGATACAGTGTTTTGCCTCAAAAAAATGTAAAGCAACAGGATTTTTAAAATCTTTTGTCCGGATGTCACTCCTGTGTTCTGACATCCTGGTTTTTAAAGGTCTAGATGATTTACCTACATAAGCCAACCCACATATACATTTAATCATATAGATGATGTTACGTGTGGTGCAGCTGATAATACCTTTAATATGAAAAAGTTTCCCAGAAACTGGATGATTAAATTTGTGGCATTTGTAAGTGACGCTGTGCACATCTACCACATTTATAGTAGGTATAGCAGGTAAGACCTGACAAGTAGATTCTTTAACTTAGGAGGCCTAGATGTGGTATTGCAGCGGTGCCTGGATAGTGTGACGTGTGTGGTTTTGCTGCTGCCGTGGTCCTGCCAGATGCCTCCTGCTGCTGCTGCTGCTGCCATCATTAATCATTAGTCATACTTCTACTGTTATTATACACATATGACTATTGTCACACATGTATACTATCAGATATTAATATATACTTTCAACATATTGTACCACAGTAGCCAGAGCTATAACGACAATATTATTACTTTCATGAATGTTGTTGTAAGCTACTGTCATTACCGAGGATGTCCTGCATCTCTCTCTGTCTCTCTCTCTCTCTCTCTCATTGTGTCATACGGATTACTGTTAATTTATTATGTTGATCTGTTCTGTACGACATCTATTGCACGTCTGTCCGTCCTGGAGGAGGGATCCCTCCTCAGTTGCTCTTCCTGAGGTTTCTACCGTTTGTTTGTTTTTCCCCCGTTAAAGTGTTTTTTGGGGAGTTTTTCCTTATCCGCTGTGAGGGTCTAAAGGACAGAGGGATGTCGTATGCTGTAAAGCCCTGTGAGGCAAATTGTATTTGTGATATTGGGCTTTATAAATAAAATTGATTGATTGATTGATTGATGGATTATTATTATATTATTATTAATAGAAATAAATCAGTACATGAAATAAGTGATTAGTTTACTCTGACAGGAGAGATGATCAGAGGTGCAGAGTTTTTACCACCATCATTGGTGCAGGGACAGAAGAATGGGAAGAGTTTCCCAGTGAAGGAGCAGACAGTAAAGGAGTAGATAAGAGCTGCAGTATCTACGTCATAAAAGGAGACCAGACCCTCCTCATAATCCACAAACACCCCCACCTTCTGAGGACGAGACTTCAGAAAGAGATGGACTGGAAGGGCGTCAAGAGCTTTGTACTCATTTATATTTCTCAAAAATATAGTCCAGCAACCATCCTGAGGGCTCAGTGGGACCACTGCCTTCCTGTTGATCGACTCTCTGGCCACTCCTAAAGCCCATTTTGTCTTTCTTTTGACTTGAACCTCAAAGTAAAATCTGCCTGAAGAGAAACTCTGCTTTGCTAAAACACAAACAGCAGTAGAAAATCTCTTTGGGTTGTCTGGGAGATTTTTCTGCACATCACAATGTTTCACTTGTTTCCCATCATCAGACAGGATGAGTTTGGGATTTGCTGTATCAGGATCAAGAGTCACATCCACTGCATACTGCTGGAACCTCTTCAGCTCAGCTTCAAGCAGCCTCTGCATCTCTTTACTGAGTGTCTCCTCCAGCTGAGACACCACTCTTGCCACAGTCCCCTCACAATGCATGGATGCTGACCCCTGTCCAGTCCTTGATGAGTAGTGGGTCTTCAGGGACTGGAGTGTCCAGAGAAGATGGGTGTGGTCCTCGGAGTGTGAGAGCTGCATCACCTCAATCCTTTTCTTCTTCAGCTCAGAGATTTCATGTTCCAGCTCTTTGATAAATCTTTCGGCCTTTCTTTTTGTCGTTTTCTGCTTCTCCTTGATTGCATTAATGACATCTGTCTGGCCTCTCTCAACAGACTCCTTCACAGCAGTGAAGACCTGAACATCATTTGCTATCTCTCTGTCTGCATTTTTCTCACTGAGGTCGACTGAGTATTTGATCTCCTGAATTTTCAGTTCTCTCTCCTGGATCATCTGCTGAATTTCAGCCTCCAGCTCGGCCATCTTTCTTTCATATTCTTCTCTCAGAGGAACAACATCATGTGTCTTGTGGTCTAAAATAGAGCAGAGCATGCAGACACATGTCTGGTGTCAGTGAGTACTCATGTCTTTTCTTTCATTTAGTTATAATAGAGACATGATGTCTCACACATAAGTAAAAATTACATGTCATTTTTCAAACTTTAAAACTACACTCTGTCTCTCAGGGCTTCAGACAATACAGCAGCTTTACCTTCGCTCTGAGAGGAGGAAGTTCCTCTGTTCCCTGAAGTCTCTCCATCATCACTGACATCCACTGACACTGTGTGAGACAGGTTATGTGTTGTTGTTGATGTTGATGTTGTTTTTGTTTGGTGAATGAATATACACTTATCAGCCAAAACATTAAAACCACTGGTGGGTGAAGTGAATAACATTGATCATCTTGTTACATTGCCACTTGAGGTGCCTCACCCAACCACAAACACCGTTGCAGGCCAAGTAACCCCCCACAGAGAAACGGGAAAAAGAGCTCAAAGCATTAACCTGGCCTTCAAATCTCCTGCACCCCAATCTGATCCAGCATCTTTGAACATGCTGATACCCCACCTCACAACTGACAGGTCTCAAATGATCCGAAGCCAGCACCCCAGTGCCAGACACCACAGGACACCTTCCAGAGGTCCAGTGTCCATGTCTTGACACTTGACATGTCAGAGCCAAGTCCGATCCAGGAAGGCCCCACTGAGGATTAGGGGTACCTCTGAGCTACCAGCACATCCCATGGATGCTTGATCAGATTTAGATCTGGGGAATGTGGAGGCCAGATCGATGCCTTAAGCTTTTTTTCACGTCCCTCCGGGCCATTCCTGAGCAGTTTTTGTGGTGTGGCATGGGGCATTTTCCTGCTGAGGGGCCACTGCCATCAAGGAGTGCTGCTGCCATAAGGAGTGAAATTTGATCTGCAGCTGTGTTTGGGTGGTTGAAGCGCATCAAGTAGCATCCTCATGAATTTAATGACCAAAAGTTTAGCAGGGGAGTAATGTATTGTAATAAGATGATCAATGTTACTCACTTCACCTGACAGTGGTTCTAATTTTTTTTTTTGCTGATCGGTATAAGCTTCTGTACAAAGAGCCTGTTCCTCTACAAATATTGTGTTGCTCGTGTCAACTCACTCTTGCCTGGATATACAAAATAAAAAGTCTCACTGACCTGGTGGTGCTGAGCTGGTGTCTACCAGATCATTCCTGTTGATCTTCTCTAAGACCTTCTTGGTCACCTTCAGAGCTCCATCCAGTGTATAGCTGCTCACCATCACATTCACTGTGTCCCGCCTTTCTGCTTTCTCCAGTTTGGACACTTTGATGGCTTGGTAGCCTTCCAGGATGTCACGTTGCTGCAGGTACCATTTGAAGGTCTCAAATTCATCATTCCTCAGATCTTCCAGAGCGTTCAAAAGGTCCTCTGCCATCATCATGGCTTCCTGCTAAAATCAGACCGTCTGACTGAAGGAAAACTGTCACACAAATATATCAGAGCAGCATCACTTTGTTCTGACCCGCCTTCATGAAAAACCAGGTAGCAATAGTGTTAACCCTGAGCCCTGTCATTGTTTGCCAGAGTTACGAAACTAAACCACTATTAAAGGAATACTCCGACAATTTGGGAGTTATGCCCTTCTCTATCATTTTCATATTGAGACAACATGATCGATATCTTTTTTGTGTCTGTACGTCCAGTGGCTGGGTCTCAGTGGTTAGCATTGTGGCTTAGCTTAGCGAATACAGTTGAAGTCTATAGGGGGTCAGTAGCCTCCTCGGTAAAAGTGAAGAAATAAACCTTACAGAAACCCTGAAGCTGGCATTTCTGCACATGCATTTAAAATAAACATGTTTAAACAGCAAGGGGCCGAGGGGAGACGGCGGTCAGGGGAGGATTGGTGGTGTAGCTGCAGGGCTTGCCAACCTATGCCTACGGAGGTGGAATCATTTTGCTGCACAGAATGGGATTCGGTGCTACCATCGTTGGAGAGATATATCATCAGGAGGAAAACCGCTGCAGAGTGCATCACAAGGAGTGAAAACGTTGCAGCAATCACTAATCCTGGCGTGATTGAAACTTTTTTTCATGTTCCTAAGATAAACTGGAAAAAACGCCCCAGGCCTGCAGGAGCTGATGGACAGCTTTCAGTCGGGTGAGTAATATCGCTTTATAATGCACATTTACAGTGCCTTTTCATCTAGCATGAGAAAAGTTATCTAAAATTGAATTGTGTGCAGCTTGTTGTAGAAATGGGTTATGCCTTGAATGTTTTTGCAAGTTGCAATAATACATTTTCGAGGCATGACCATCCGTGTCGTCTCTTTGTTTGCTTTTACTGAGTGACCTAGCGTACCTGTCCCAGAGCCAGCTGCAGCTGTTGCTCACCGGTGTATCCCTCCGTGCAGGGCGTAAACACACTATACTTCCGTGTATCAAACTTCTTCTAAAACGACTAAAAAGGACTCTCGTTTTTTTAATTATGTTTAAACATGTTTATTTTAAATGCACGTGCAGAAATACCAGCTACTGACCCCCTATAGACTTAAATTGTATTCGCTAAGCTAAGCCACAATGCTAACCGCTGAGAACCAGCCACTGGACGTACAGACACAAAAAAGATATCGATCATGTTGACTCAATATGAAAATGATAGAGAAAGGGCGTAACTCCCAAATTGTTGGAGTATTCCTTTAAAACATCTCACTACAGCAAGTCTAACTCAGCCAGTCAACCACCATTAAGCTTTACAACAAGTAAGCTAGTCTGGTGTATAATCACATCATCTCCCTCCAACTCTGCCAGATTCATGTTCACCAACTGCCCAGTGTGAGCAGAGACAGACACTGAATGGATGTCTTTTTAAACCAAAACTCAACTTGAAATATTGTTTTCATCTCCCACACTGCAGCAATAACAATTGGTTTAAACAAATCTGACATATGGTTTCATTCTGCTTTAACATGCTGTCTGCAAAGAGCACAGAGGAGAGGAAAAGCGCGGAGCTACAGCCGCTGCACACATCTGTCCTCCTCTGGCATTTGTTGAGAATATTTAAAGCTTATTTAGAAGATGGTGATAAGAATTAGTACATGACTGTTTGTAAAAGAAAAAGGAGAATAAAATGAGGAGAGGAGAGGAGAGGACTACTTTAATTTGGAGGGTAGATTGTTGTTTTATTATTTTATTAATTCAGAGAACAGCATTTTTCAATTCAGTGTAAAGATTTGTTGACTGTGACATGTTGTTGGATGGGCGTAGCCATCATTTCAGAAGTGAGGGGGACAAATTGTTCAGAGGTCTATTGAGTGATTTACCATCCTCTCACATTTGATTGCACCTCTCCTTGGCAGCTAAAGAACCACATAACCACAAACAGCCACAGTACAGCACCAGGGGACCGACTTTGGTTCTTTAAAATTATATACTATCAAAATCTAAAGTTTTAGCTGCCAAACTCTGGTTGAGTTGACACAGAATGACCCTCGAGCATCTACAGGGTAAGTAGCCAAATAATTAAGTGCCAAATAACAACACTGAACATGAAAAGTTCAGTAAAACACCATTCCTATTAGTAGTGCTGCACGATTTGATAAAAATGTGCGATTGTGATTTGAGTGGACAATATCGCGATTTGCGATTGTGATTACAATATAATTAAATTTAAAAAATACAATCATTAGTCTTCTTGCTTGATCCAGCATTTCCCCTACATTATATCAGGGGGGCACTGACCTGACATAGTTATTGTTATGGACAGTGTGCACATGACCATCAACAGACTGAGCACAGTCAAACACGCTGTACACACAGCGGAGCAAAGCCTGTGTTGCGTTCAGGCGTTGTCACGTAAATGACATATTCCAGCACGCCATAGCACAACACAGCAGCATGTCAAGTGGGCCGAGAGCGAGCAAAATTGCTCAATTTTTCATTTGTTATTATTAGGCTTGAAGAGTCATGTGACTATTTCGGCCTGTCCGCCATTTGGAGAGCTAATGCTATGGGTTGCCATGGGCAACGCAGAGACAGTGGGAAATAGGTTTTTGGATTGATAAATTTTGAGAAAATAAGGGAAATAACGAAAAATGGAGAAAAATAAAGTGAAAGAAAAGATTCCATATAAAGAAAAACAGCCAGCACCAGACAAAGGAGTTTAGAAAAACTAAAAGAAATAATAACGTCGACCCTTACAAGCTGCCTGCAGCGGAATGGAGCAGCGACCTGCACCGTTTACCACTTCCACACATATGGACAAAGTGAATTACCTCCTTTTTGGAGTTAGTTACTACGCCATGCAAGAATTCAAGAGCTACACATCGCTGGAAAGCTATGAGCAGTTCTGCTGCGGCTGAGTGAAAGACCTGTCCATATACCAGCCCCAATACTGTGAAAACACAGTCGTGCTTGCAAAGGTAAGGTTAGCTGTTAGCGGTGCTGTTAGCAGCGCTGGTCGCTAACAGCTGTTAGCCACTGTTAGCTGTGATTCTCCTTCAGCAGCTCTCTCCACCTTGGAAAGGCTGCCCTGATGTTGACCCTTGTTTTCTGAAATTGCCGGTCACGTTGCCTTTTTGATTTTTTTTAAATGCACCTACATTTGTGACTAGCCTGCATGCTGCTGCTTTTCGTCACTCTACCTGCAGGTGGAAACCGGAAACCGATAAGTGAAAACGTGAAAGGCGATTCCCTATTTCTCAAGTATGTCCCTGTGTATTTTTAAGATGACGCACGTACATGATGAGACACCGGTCGCAATGTATGTAAATGAGAATTTCAGAGCTTATGGACGCACTTAGATACGCTGATGGAGGTAAATACACATGTGCTAGGACACACGTTTGACTGCAAAATTTGTTTGTCTCAAACAACAACTGAAATTGTTACACATAGTGCCTTTAATAAATAATCTAGGATAAAGTGCGTCCATGTAATAAAGTGCATTAGGCATATGTGCTCGGAGTTGAGGAGTCTGACTGTCTGCGGATCTCTTCCCTGATTTCATGGGGGGAACCAGGCAGTGGGAAAGGTGTGAGGGGTCCTTTATATGATGTTTAGAAGTTTAGAAATCTGTTGACACTGGAGCAGCTTTTTACACAGCAGTGTCTCCCCATCTTCAAGTGGGAATCGAGAACACAATAACTTCTGATCACAACAAGCCGGTTCTGGCGGTATGCTTTCAAAATGGCAGAAGGGGGCCCAAAGGGGGCAGGGTGCGGTGTTGTGACGACATCTCCTCAAGCCTAGTTGACACTTACAGATGTTTGTGTAACTGTGCTTGGATGTTGTTTTATGAGGCTCTGGTGTCTTTCAGTTGTCTCTTTGTCTTTAATGTTACACGGCTCGGCTTTCTCTCACATGCATTCTTCCTACTTTTCTCTGTGCTGTCTCAAGTGCTGATATAGATTGGTCATGTTGCTGCGGGACTGGCGACTTTAACTTTTAAACTTTTACACTTTTACACAGCTCCAGTGCATTTTCAGTCCAATTGCCTATAGTTGCTCGGTATTTCTCATTTCTGGTTGCATTTTCAGATGAGTATATTAAAGTATTTTCAAAAGAAGAGGAAGGTTCCCAAGGAAGAGTAATGTTAGATTAAGGAGAGGCTCAATGTTCTTGATTTATCGTAACGCTGTTCCCTCAAGTTCTGAGGAACAGAAATGATACTGATGTGTTCCGTGACAAGTGTAATATTGAAATTATCCTAACGTTACCTGCGTGATATTGGTGATGTGAAAGAATCTAACACTCATTCCCAATTATATTAGACAAGTACACAGGCAGAAGTAGTAGAGGAGAGAAAAGTGGAGAGGCAGAGCCCCCCGTCATCGCCGGAGCCCTCCCCCTCAAGCCCTCCCCCACAGTTTCAAAAAGAAAACCCTGAATAATATAGATAATAAGTGTGCAAAGCAAAATTCATAAATAGAATTAAGAATAGTAGTGGTGACATAGCTGTGGAAATTAACCTCAAAGTCACTTTTACGCTCTAGGTATTTTATTTAGCCAGTTATAATCTCTCCTCACCTGTGAAGACCCTGCATGATCAGTCTTGCTGGCCTCTGGTCCACTGTCTCCTCCCTGACCCTGTTTGGAGCTACATTAGGGTCAAAAGTTTTGTACTTGAAAAAATTAAATTTGAAACTGAAAATTCATGTGTTGATCTTGAATTTGGAAAAATACAACAATGTATTCAAAATAAAAATAAGTGTATGAAACTTTTTTTCAGGTTAAATATAATTTCGATTCACTTTGGTAATTCTTTTGAATGAATAATTTATTTTCACTTTTCACTCATTCATTCATTTTAACATTTGAGGTCTTATTTTTTTCAGTTGCATGTTTTATCTTTTCAGTTTCAGACTTTTGACCCTGAGGTGGCGTGGCATCAACTGAGAGGGGTGTGGAATCATGAGTGACAGTGCCTTCAGGGAACGTAGGAACTAAACAAATTCTGACTCAACACTTATATACACCATATTCATGTGACTGGCAGTGTAAAAATTGATGCCAGTGACAAACTTCCATTTAGAAATCTGTTTTAGACAGTACTGAGCCCAGATAGCACACATACATCTGGCCGACGTCGGCCTGAGGACGACACATCGGCCCTGAATTTATAACGTCTGACAAGCGTCGGCCGCATGGGTGGATATCTTTAAATTTAATACTCTTTTGTCCCAGCTCTTCAAACGTCTCTGTTACGTCGGCTTTGGGTCGGCCCAGTGCCGTAGAATGTCTGCCACATACAGAAGTCGGCACAGAGGCGGAGTTTCATCTCCACGGTGTTTGTTTGGAACTGAGCTCGCAGGACACGGCATCTCATCGCAGTTGGTTTCAGGTAAGCTAACTGGAATAAATTGGCAGAAAATAGTTATGCTGTTTCTTCTGTGACCGTTAAAAGAGGTTCCTGGCGAGTGGCGACTGGGTGTATAGCACAGGTCCCCACCAGCTAACGTTATCTTTCGTTAGCTGATAGCTAGTTTAGCTGATGTTAGCTAACAGGCTACAGCTGTGGTGTTTTCATTTTATTTTCCCTAGTTGACGTTATGTGCTCATCTGGTTATCGTGAGCTCGTGAACTCGTATTGGGTTAAAGTGGAAGTGCCCGGAGCTGCCACCCATGGTCTCGCGGCCCCCCGGCCTGACCTCCGGGGGCCCTGGACGTGTGCTCAAGTGTCGGTGAGACCAGCGGAGAGGAGCGTGGAGGTGAAATAGTGAAGTTTAAGGATGCCTTCGGTATTCTGTTAATGTGATTTTATGGGCAATATATCAGTCGAGGTCTCCTCAAGCAAACCGCCCCGGTGGCTACAGGTAATGGCGCAGTTTTGAAACCACTGTTTTTCCGAGATGAAGGACTGATTGTTGAGCTGCTGTTAACAGTTGACGGAGTTAATGCCAGATCCTGTTATTTAACAGTTTAAACACTAAATTAAGCAGAGTGACGGACCCAAAGCCTTCAGTCTGGCTATAAGACAGCTGAAATGCTAAAAAAACATACAGTGGTGAAGTTGGGATTTGTTTCTTGAAGTTATGTGCTCATCGTCTTTTCTGTCTCTTGCAGGCTGCCAGGAGAAGCGGACTGGCCATCAGATATTGTTTGTGGAAATTTGAAAATAAAGTTTGTCAAATTGACTTTTGTCTCTTCATTGTGCACACTTACACACGAAATAGGGTAACAGACAGCTATTTTTGAATGTTAGCATTGATTTCTCACATTGAATGGTGAAATATTTGTAGTTTGAAAGGTCCGACCTAAATGAATACAGGTCGTAGTTAACGAAGCATATGAATATTAATGAAGGAGCGCCCACTGAGCGCAGCTTCTTTTATTGATCCTTTGAATGTCGCATGGTGGTCATTTTCGATTAAAGGCCGACGTCTCAGCGACGTCTTGGCAATGAGCAAACGCTCTCCCTGCTACTTCTTGACACTTGAGCACACGTCCAGGGCCCCCGGAGGTCAGGCCGGGGGGCCGCGAGACCATGGGTGGCAGCTCCGGGCACTTCCACTTTAACCCAATACGAGTTCACGAGCTCACGATAACCAGATGAGCACATAACGTCAACTAGGGAAAATAAAATGAAAACACCACAGCTGTAGCCTGTTAGCTAACATCAGCTAAACTAGCTATCAGCTAACGAAAGATAACGTTAGCTGGTGGGGACCTGTGCTATAAACCCAGTCGCCACTCACCAGGAACCTCTTTTAACGGTCACAGAAGAAACAGCATAACTATTTTCTGCCAATTTATTCCAGTTAGCTTACCTGAAACCAACTGCGATGAGATGCCGTGTCCTGCGAGCTCAGTTCCAAACAAACACCGTGGAGATGAAACTCCGCCTCTGTGCCGACTTCTGTATGTGGCAGACATTCTACGGCACTGGGCCGACCCAAAGCCGACGTAACAGAGACGTTTGAAGAGCTGGGACAAAAGAGTATTAAATTTAAAGATATCCACCCATGCGGCCGACGCTTGTCAGACGTTATAAATTCAGGGCCGATGTGTCGTCCTCAGGCCGACGTCGGCCAGATGTATGTGTGCTATCTGGGCTCAGTACTGTCTAAAACAGATTTCTAAATGGAAGTTTGTCACTGGCATCAATTTTTACACTGCCAGTCACATGAATATGGTGTATATAAGTGTTGAGTCAGAATTTGTTCGCCACCTCAGGGTCAAAAGTCTGAAACTGAAAAGATAAAACATGCAACTGAAAAAAATAAGACCTCAAATGTTAAAATGAATGAATGAGTGAAAAGTGAAAATAAATTATTCATTCAAAAGAATTACCAAAGTGAATCGAAATTATATTTAACCTGAAAAAAAGTTTCATACACTTATTTTTATTTTGAATACATTGTTGTATTTTTCAAAATTCAAGATCAACACATGAATTTTCAGTTTCAAATTTTATTTTTTCAAGTACAAAACTTTTGACCCTAATGTAGCTCCATAACCCTGCTCTTTATATTGTGGCAATAAAGATGAAAGAATATGTGCAAAGCAATAGTGAGCACAAGTTCTTATTAAGGAGGAGTGGGTTTATTCCTAGCATGAAACTAGCTAGCAAGTGATAGGTAACGACAACATTAGTTTTCTTGTTAACTAGCTTAGGTTGATATATTGGCATCTATTAATTAGTCATCATTTAGCTAACGTTATCTACATGCAACAGCATTACTCAGCATACACGGTTTGTTTGGAAGAAACTGTGCAAGGTGTTTTGCTTCTTGCTGGCTGCTTTGCTGCACATAGTTAACACACAGCAGCACGTCTGTGCCATTGATTCAGATCACAACACCACAGCATATGTATAGAGCGCGAAGTCACGTCCCTTCCGGTGAAGCTCATGGGACCTTAGAAAAATATGAATGGCAGTGAATGAGGAGAGCAATGTTATCTTTTGGTCCCGTTTGAGTTGTGACATGAAATCCAAATATGTCATTAATGAATTTAAAACATCAATTTTAAGGTCAAGAAAGTCATACTTTGTGGTAAAACTGTTGAGATGTAAGCTTTTGAAAAAAACTTAATTAGGAAAACTACTAGATAATATTTCTCAACTCATTCAGAATATTTTTTTCCGATCTAAGGTCCCATGAGCTCCACCGGAAGGGGCGGGACTTCAGCGCTCTATGCGCGCCGTCTATTCGTGGTGCATTTAAAGACGGCTCGGAAAAACACGTTACCACATGTTAAATAACGAATTGAACGGTTGTAACGGCTGTAGATGTGCATCATGTCTCGCGCGTACCCCGCGTCCGCTACGCCCATGAGACGCGCTGTATGTATTCAGGCAAGACAGAAAAGAAAAACACAAGCTCATGGTATTTACTTTTTCCACTTGAGCACCTTCCCTGCAGCGTCTCTGTGCACGGCACTGGTAAGTGTTGAAGCAAAACGCTAATGAATGAAAAACACACGTGTTTCGTTAGCTTCTCTTCCTTCAAAGTCCTTAATGTCATCATGAAACTACAACTTTGAGGTTAACGTCTCTTAACATGAATAAAGCAGAGGACAAAGAGGAGTCAATCGATCAGCTTCCTGTTTGTCGCTCTGTGCAATGAATAGAAAGAACCAGACTGAGCAACATCATGTCACACTGTGAAAACACAAGTGAGCAGAAATCACAGAACACATGATCAGCTGTACTCACCAGTGATCAGCAGAGACTCTGCTGTGTTGTTGTTGAGAAAGACCTGATTTAATGTTTCTCTGGAGAGAAACAGACTCGTCTCGACTGTTTGAACTCAACAGCGACTCTTACAAACCTGTAGTTGGTTCCATATAAGGAGTATGACGTTGAAATGTCCGGTTTCACTCCGCCTCTCTCTGCAGCTCTGATGGAGAGGTGGGGTTTTTTTGAGTTGTACTTTATTTGCAATGACACCCCCTCCACCTTTTTTTTTAAAACTTTATTGCAAAGATATAAGAATACAGATTACAGGAAGTTTCAGAGACACGAGAGATAGCTCAATGATGACCCGTAAAGTACATGTAAACTGAAAATAAATAAGGGAGCCAGGGGTACATTACATTATACAACAACATCAAAAAACTTAAAGACATCGGGGCGTCGGTAGAGTAGTGGATATTGCTGGCGCCCCATGCTCGTGGCCCCCTGCTGCATGCTGCCCCCACTCTCCCCACTGTCCTGTCAATAAAGGCAAAAAGCCAATAAAAATAATCTTTAAAAAAAAAAATTAAAGACATTAATTGTTCTCACAGCCTTTTTGTTCGTGGGCTCTGATGGAGAGGTTTGTTGGTTCTTCCTCGTGTTTGAACGTGACTTTATTACATACATTTGTGTTCCTTTGTGTTGTGGTCCATCCAGTGGTCGCTCTGTGCCATAACACCAGGAAGTGGAAGCTTGTTGCTGTTGTTAAGCCTGATTTATGGTCGTGCGTTGAATCGATGACGTCGCTACGTTGTAGGGTACGCGGCTACGCAGAAGGCTCGCCGTAGCCCCCGGCGTAGCCTGACGTGCACTAACTACAGCCTGATTTATGGTCGTGCGTTGAGTCGACGACGTCGCTACGTGGTTGCCGTGACGCCGTCGTGAACCCTTCGAACTTCTCCGTCACTCTGTTTCGTCGCGGTGCAATTCACCGCCAGAGCAGTAGGAGGCTTCGTTCCTTTGCTGAGTGGTTATCGTCGTCTCTAGTTGATTCTTCGTTTAGCTTCCGGCTTTTTCGGTCACAGAGAAATGAACGCGGAGCACGGACAGACGGCTCCGGCCGTATCCGTATCCGTATTGAACGTTGTGCATAATGGCATATATATAATGAGCCTTAACAACATCTACATCGCAATAGAAGATGTTTAAAGACGGCGGGGATGGCGGTGGAAATACGGAACCGGAAATGCTTTGCGACCAAGCAAACCAATCACAGCCGTGCCGGTCTGCGCTGGGTCTGCGTCGCCTCGACGCGTAGTTACATTTTTGGGGAGGTGCACGTCAGGCTACGCCGGGGGCTACGGCGAGCCCTCTGCGTAGCCCCGTAGCCTACAACGTAGCGACGTCGTCGATTCAACGCACGACCATAAATCAGGCTGTACGTCAAGGCGACGCAGACCCAGCGCAGACCGGCACGGCTGTGATTGGTTTGCTTGGTAGCAACGCATTTCTGGTTCCGTATTTCCAGATTCCGCCATCCCCGCCATCTTTAAACATCTTCTATTGCGATGTAGATGTTATTAAGGCTCATTATATATATGCCATTATGCTCAACGTTCAATACGGATACGGATACGGCCGGAGCCGTCTGTCCGTGCTCCGTGTTCATTTCTCTGTGACCGGAAAAGCCGGAAGCTAAACAAAGAATCAACTAGAGATGACGATAACCACTCAGGAAAGGAACAAAGCCTCCTACTGCTCTGGCGGTGAATTGCACCGCGACGAAACGGAGTGACGGAGAAGTTCGAAGGGTTCACGACGGCGTCACAGCAACCACGTAGCGACGTCGTCGATTCAACACACGACCATAAATCAGGCTTTACTGTCGTGCAACGAGCAACTGTCAACTCAGCACTGAGGTTCTTATGGTTTTTACCTGTTAATGTTGCACTGAATAACACCAGCACCATTTGACACAACAATTTATGAACTCTTTAAACCTGTCTTGAACAAAAACATGATGATTTTCATACAGAATTTTGAGCAACAAAAGAAAATAGGAAAACCACACATTTATTGTTCAATTGGAAATGACTTTAAACAGTCTGTACTGTGTAATCTGTGTGAAGTTTAACTTGATGCTTTTATTGTGAAGCAGCCACAGGAAACACAGTGTGTTTGTCAGGAAATACAACTCATGTGTAAACCAGGCTTTTCTGTTCAGTGTTTAATGTTCAAGTCACTGCTTACTCAGGCCTTGTGTTCAACAACTAGTTTATTTCGTTTTTGGCGTCTTTACAAACAGTGATTTCTTCTGTCAGTGAGAGTAAATGTCTGTGGGTTTAACAGAGGTTTAAATAGATATTCTGCACATAAAGTTTGTGTCATGATGCAGAGTTGAAGACATGAAAGTGTCAGATTAACATGCTGCCTGTGTGATGGGATACAAACAATAAAACATCTTAACAATGAAGTGTACATCAGCACAGTGAACAGATTCTGCAGAAAATAAGATGTCAACTATACAGGATTCACAATAAATATGTACATTTGTTCCCTTAGACAAAAGCAAATCAATACATGAGAGAAGTGATTATTTAACTCTGACAGGAGAGATGATCAGAGGTGCAGAGTTTTTACCACCATCATTATTACAGGGACTGAAGAATGGGAAGAGTTTCTCAGTGAAGAAGCAGCCAGTAAAGGAGTAGATAAGAGCTGCAGCATCTACGTCATAAAAGGAGACCAGACCCTCCTCATAATCCACAAACACGCCCACCTTCTGAGGACGAGACTTCAGAGAGAGACGGACTGGAGGGTCATCAAAGGCTTTGTACTCATTTTTGTTTCTCAACCATACAGTCCAGAAACCATTCTGAGGGCTCAGTGTGATGTCTCCCTTCCTGTTGATCGACTCTCTGGCCACTCCTAAATCCCATTTAGTCTTTCCTTTAACTTGAACCTCAAAGTAAAATCTGCCTGAAGAGAAACTCTGCTTTGCTAAAACATTACAATAATGAGAAAATCTCTCTGGGTTGTCTGGAAGATTTTTCTTCACATCACCATATTTCACTTGTTTCCCATCATAAAACAGGATGAGATATGGATATGCTGTATCAGGATCAAGAGTCACATCCACTGCATACTGCTGGACCCTCTTCAGCTCAGACACAGCAAGTAGCTCCTTCATCTCTTTATTGAGTGTCTCCTCCAGCTGAGACACAGCTCTCACCACAGTCCCCTCATATGATGATGGACAGACGCTGACCTCTGTCCAGTCCTTGGTGGGTGGAGCAGCTTTCAGGGACTGAAAGCTTTGGAGAAGATGGAGGTGGTCTTCAGAGTGTGAGAGCTGCTTCACCTCAGTGCTCCTCTTCTTCAGCTCAGAGATTTCCTGTTCCAGCTCTTTGATGAAGCCTTCAGCCTGTTTCTCTGTTGTTTCCTGCTTCTCTTCTATCATTTTGATGAGCTCATTCAGGCCTCTCTCAACAGACTCCTTCAGAGCAGTGAAGACCTGAACACCTTCTGCTATCTCTCTGTCTGCATCTTTCTCACTGAGGTCGACTGAGCGTTTGATCTCCTGAATCTTCTGTTGTCTCTTCTGGATCATCTGCTGAATTTCAGCCTCTGTCTTCTCCAGCTCGGCCTTCTGGTTTTTATATTCTTCCCTCAGAGGAACAACATCATGTGTCTTGTGGTCTAAAACAGTGCAGAGTGTACAGACACATGTCTGGTCGGTCTTACAGAACAGCTCCAGAGGTTTATCGTGCTTCGTACACATCCTGTCTTCCAGGTTCTCCACAGGGTCGATCAGCTGATGTCTTTTCAGGCCTGACACTGTCAGATGAGGCTCCAGGTGAGTCTCACAGTAGGAGACCAGACACACCAGGCAGGACTTCAGGGCCTTCAGTTTGGTTCCAGTGCAGACGTCACAGGGAACTTCTCCTGGTGAGGACACTTGTTGCTGTGAGCTGCTGCTGCTGCTGGCTTTCTGTTGAGCTGACTGTCTGAACTGAGCGACCATCTCAGAGAACAAAGTGTTGACCCTCAAATCAGGTCTTGTGGTAAAAACCTCTTTACATAAAGGACACTGGCACCTGTAGCTGGTATTCCAGTGTTGAGTGATGCAGTTTTTGCAGAAGTTGTGTCCACATGGTGTGCTGACAGGATCAGTGAACACATCCAGACAGATGGGGCACCGAAACTGATCTTCAGACAGTAGACAGCTGACAGCGGCCATATCTACACATGTAGTGGAAAAATTTCAAAAAATTTCAAAAAAAAAAATTAAATACAGTTTGAACTTTTTTGTTTTAAAGGAATAACATAGGATTACTGGTCTTTTAACATAACATATGATATTGGGCAAAGTTTTAATCATACATGCTGTGTTTTGACCTGCACTGAGCTGTGAGCAACTGCAGTCACTTAAGTCGTGCTGACGAACTCACCACACTGGTAAATCAGCACAGAATATGTTCACATCTTGTTGTGAAGATCAGTTTATATTTAAGCAAAGCATCACACTTCCTCCAGCTGCTTCACATTAAAAGCCTCCTGCTGGTTCTCTGTTAGAGGCTTTTATTGTGAAACAACTAGAGGAAGTACAGAAAGCAGCATGTATGTAGGAAGTGATCAGTGAAAGTGACCTCGTGATGGGATTTCTCGTTCACTTCAAAGAGCCGGTTCAAAGACTCGGCCGTCACATCACTACCTGACACACAGAGACTGTTTACAGCTGTCAGAGTGAGCTACTGTACAGTGGGTCTGTGGACAAACAGCCACAGTTATATTGTTATCAGTTTCATAAGTATGAAGAGAAAACAGTGGAACTTCCTGTCTGAGTGTAGCTGAAGTTTAGTGTTAGTCCTGGTTGTTGAAAGTGTAAATATGATCAGCTGTACTCACCAGTGTTGGGCAGAGACTCTGCTGTGTTGTTGACAAAGACCTGATGAAGTCAGTGTGAATTTTCTTTTAGAGAGAAACAGAGACTTGTCTCGACTGCAGCGTGGCTCACACTCTGACTGACTTTACTTTCATTTCTGGAGTGTGACGTTGCAACTCTCCTCTTTCCAGTGTTGCTCCGCCTCTCACTGCAGCTCTGTTGGTCAGGTTTTGTTTGCTCCCTCTGATTTACACAGTTATTGGGAAGTACCAGGGTTTTCACCATTTGTTGGCAGTGATGACATTTGTCTTGAAAATATAAGGTCAACTCACAACATAGAAAACTAAAGTTATTGTTGTTGTCAGTCTTGTTACCTGCAAGAAGAACTGTGGAAGTTAAAGAAACTTGTGCTCAACATATCACAAAGACTAACACTGCAGATTTTTATTGAATCAAACCCCATGTTTTATGATATTTATGGCTGGTATAAAAAGCTATATCCTGTATTTAGATTCAGTAATTCCCTCTCTGTATATAGTAGTGTCCATTGTCAGTGGTGATGGCCTTCACACACGAGGGACTGACAGGAAACGATGCAGCATGTAATCCAGTGTAATTCTGTCTCATTGATATCAGCCTCACTGTTACAGCCTCACCACCAACCAGCAATCAGTGCCTCAATAGTGTGTGCCAATCATTCAATAATAAAAAATAAACATTTCTCTATTCTTGCTCCTACAGTTACTGTTCACTCTCCTACAGCCGGACTGGATTCAGTCACTGCTAGTGGAAACAAACATTTCCTCCTGACACTGCTTCACATTAAAAGCGTCAAACTGGTGAAAAACATGAGGGCTTTTATTGTGAAGCAGCCACAGGAAACACAATGTGTCAGGAAATACAACTTCTGTGTAAACCAGGCTTTTCTGTTCAGTGTTTAATGTTCAAGTCACTGCTTACTCAGGCCTTGTGTTCAACAACTAGTTTATTTTATTTAACAATCACATATTTACAGATTTCTGTGACACATAAACCATCTCACCAGTGTCCAACAACACATTAAACTGGTCCAAAGTCACCAGTAATTATCAAACCACTTCCCAGACAAAATATTCCAGTAAAAAAAATCAAAAAGAAAAATTTGTTCAAAGTCAAACTGCAGCCTGACATATTTGGCGTCTTTACAAACAGTGACTTCTTCTGTCAGTGAGAGTAAATGTTTGTGGGTTTAACAGAGGTTTAAATAGATATTCTCCACATAAAGTTTGTGTCATGATGCAGAGTTGAAGAGTCAGTGTCTTAACCAGAGTTGGGTATAACACGTTACAAAGTACAAAGTAATGCGTTAGAGTACTTTGATCACTTTTTGCAGTAACAAGTAACCTAACGCGTTGGTTTGCTGTTTGAGTAATCAAATACTTGAGTACATTTTCAAACAAGACATCAGTTACTTCCGTTACTTTTAGAACGCTGGTCCTTCAGCTCCGAAACAGCAATGGCTGTCGTTTGGTTAACGTTAAACCTATCAGTCTGAAAGAAGTCATGAAGCTTGTGGCTCGCTACGTGGTCGGAGAAATGCTGCCGTTGTCTACGGTGCAGTCTAAACAGGTGGAGGAGGACTCGTTGACAGACATATTTCAGAATCAGGACTTGCATTATGCCTGGTACACGCTACACGCTGGTACTCACCAATTATCCCCGGTCGTCTTTCACGGCGTGTGTGATGTCATCGGGTTATTCTTGTCCTGTTTTTATTACTTCAATCATTTGAGTCACTGTGTGTGTTCATGTGCCAGCTGACATGTTGTTGTTGTAGTCACCTAAAAGCTTCAGCAGATGGCAGGAGCTACATTTGAAGCGCCATACGTAAACTATCAAGCTACTGTATCTTCCACAGGAAGTTCTGACAAATGTTTCAGAATAAAAGTCTATTTAGAAAATGGAGGGATTCTCTCAGCCGAGGTTATAAGGGGCTTTTAATTTGAAACAAATATTGAGTTTGAAATGACGATGCGATATGTTAACTTTACAAAGACAACAGAGCGGATAAAAAGTAAATATATAAACACACAGAGGGATTAATAAATAACGGAGCGTCTATAATGTAGTTTGTTTCAAATGAAGCTGGAGCCTCTGCAGTTGTGGTGAGTAAAACCCCGCCGCTATTTGTTAATGTTATTACTTTATGTCCGACCGTGAGGATGTACCATTGTTTGCTAGCTTGATGCTAATGACAGTAACGTTAACTCAGCGGGTTGACAAAGTGCCTCTGCTGTTTCACACCATCATTTCCCTGAGAACTGGATCTCAGTGAAGGGCAAGTGGTCCATAACTTTAATTTTGGAGACAAAAAAATGTAGGCTTAGCGCCCTGTGGTCCATTGCCCAATAGGAAATGTAAAATACTCGAAAGTACTTTAAAAGTGCTTGAGTTACTTTTCTCAGGGAGTAATGTTGGAAGTACTTTTAAAGTAACTGAGTTACTTTACTCAGGGAGTAACGCAGTAAAGTAACTGGTTACTTTTTTTAAAAAGTAACACAGTAACCTACTTTGATTACTTTTAAAGTAAACCTTACCCAACACTGGTCTTAACATGCTGCTTGTGTGATGGGATACAAACAATAAAAGTGTTTATCAGCGCAGTGAACAGATTCTATAGAAAGTAAGATATCAACTAAACAGTATTCACACTAAATGTGTACATTTGTTACCTGAAATAGAAGTAGATCAGTACATGTAATAAGTGATTATTTTACTCTGACAGGAGAGATGATCAGAGGTGCAGAGTTTTTACCACCATCATAAAGACAGGGACTGAGGAATGGGAAGAGTTTCTCAGTGAAGGAGCAGCCAGTAAAGGAGTAGATAAGAGCTGCAGCATCTACGTCATAAAAGGAGACCAGACCCTCCTCATAATCCACAAACACCCCCACCTTCTGAGGACGAGACCTCAGAGAGAGACGGACTGGAGGGTCAAGAGCTCCATACACATCCCCATTTAGCAAAAAAATAATCCACACACCACCCTCAGGGCTCAGTGTGATGTCTGACTTCTTGTCGATCGACTCTCTGGCCACTCCTAAAGTCCAGTCAGTCTTTTCCTCAACTTGAACCTCAAAGTAAAATCTGCCTGAAGAGAAACTCTGCTTTCCCAAAACACAAATATCATCAGAAAATCTCTCTGGGTTGTCTGGGAGATTCTTCCTCACATCACCATATTTCACTTGTTTCCCATCATCAGACAGGATGAGTTTAGGATGTGCTGTATCAGGATCAAGAGTCACATCCACTGCATACTGCTGGACCCTCTTCAGCTCAGGCTCAGCGACCAGCCTCTTCATCTCTATATTGAGCGTCTCCTCCAGCTGAGACACAGCTCTCACCACAGTCCCCTCATATAAAGGTGGACAGACGCTGACCTCTGTCCAGTCCTTGGAGAGTTGAGGAGCTTTCAGGGACTGAACACCCTGGAGAAGATGGAGGTGGTCTTCAGAGTGTGAGAGCTGCTTCACCTCAGTGTTTCTCTTCTTCAGCTCAGAGATTTCCTGTTCCAGCTCTTTGATGAAGTCTTCAGCCTGTTTCTGTGTCCTCCTCTGCTTCCCCTCTATCGTTTTGATGAGCTCATTCAGGCCTCTCTCAACAGACTCCTTCAGAGCAGTGAAGACCTGAACACCTTCTGCTATCTCTCTGTCTGCATCTTCCTCACTGAGGCGCACTGAGCGTTTGATCTCCTGAATCTTCAGTTGTCTCTTCTGGATCATCTGCTGAATTTCAGCCTCTGTCTTCTCCAGCTCAGCCTTCTTTTCTTCATATTCTTCTTTCAGAGGAACAACATCATGTGTCTTGTGGTCTAAAACAGGGCAGAGCATGCAGACACATGTCTGGTCGGTCTTACAGAACAGCTCCAGAGGTTTATCGTGCTTCGTACACATCCTGTCTTCCAGGTTCTCCACAGGGTCGATCAGCTGATGTCTTTTCAGGCCTGACATTGTCAGATGAGGCTCCAGGTGAGTCTCACAGTAGGAGACCAGACACACCAGGCAGGACTTCAGGGCCTTCAGTTTGGTTCCAGTGCAGACGTCACAGGGAACTTCTCCTGGTTTGGCAGCTTGTTGCTGTGAGGAGCTGCTGCTGGCTTTCTGTTGAGCTGACTGTCTGAACTGAGCGACCATCCCAGAGAACAAAGTGTTGACCCTCAAATCAGGTCTTGTGGTAAAAACCTCTTTACATAAAGGACACTGGCACCTGTCACTAATATTCCAGTGTTCAGTGATGCAGTTGTTGCAGAAGTTGTGTCCACATGGTGTGCTGACAGGATCAGTGAACACATCCAGACAGATGGAGCACAGAAACTGATCTTCAGATGGCAGATAGTTCGCAGCAGCCATATCTACACACAGGGTGAAAGAACAGAAAAACATTGAATTTAAAATACAGTTTGAATTATTTGTTTTAAAGGAATAATTTAGGATTACTGTTCTTATAAGTAAGCTAAAACATTCATTAGGTTAAGTTATTTTAAATTATATATACCATGTTTTGATTCCTGATCACAGCATGGTGGATTTCTTGGTGTTCCTCAAGGTTTTGGTGTCGTATTGTGGTATTTTGGAGGGATTTTTGACCATTTCTATCATCTCTAAAGTGATAAAAACTGTTTAGATTTTGCACCAAATCTGTTTAACACATATCAACCCAAACATTGCTGCAACAACTTATGAGACAGAAGTGATCATGAGAATGTCTGACATGTACTTCCATCATAACGTTCTGAGCCCTTACACACTCTAAACCAGGGGCGTAGCCATCATTTCAGAAGTGAGGGGGACAAATTGTTCAGAGGTCTACTGAGTGATTTATCATCCTCTCGCATTCAGTTGCACTTCTACTTAGCGGCTAAAAAGTCACATAACACAGCCACAGTAAAGCACCAGGGGACCGACTTTAGTTCTTTAAAATGATATACTATCAAAGTCTAAAGTTTTAGCTGCCAAACTCTGGTTGAGTTGACACAGAATGACCCTTGAGCATCTACAGGGTAAGTAGCCAGATAACTCAGTGCCAAATGACAACACTGAACATGAAGAATTCAATAAAACACCATTCCTGTTAGCAAGTTATTAGCACACAAAATGGAATGGAAGTGACAAGGTAACAGGGTAATAAGCCACATAATTTATTTAATGGCATGAAGACAAAAAATGACACAACACTAAACATATCAACATCAAGATGCATTTTAGTCAAATATGACAGCGCAGATGTACAAAATTAATCAAATATTTTTAAGCCTTCTCCCTGTGCTACCTATTGCAATACAGACAAAAAACATTTTAGAGTATAAATAAGAGTAGTTCTGAAATAGCTGTGAAAATTAATCTTAGAGTCACGCTTATCCTATAGACATTTCCTTAGCCAGTTATAATTTCTCCTTACCTGTGAAGCCTTGGGCTGATAATTGGTGCTGCTGTCAGGTCCCTGTCCTGTTACCTGCTGGTTTCTCCCTGTCCCTCTTCTATCTGTTGCAATAATATAGATAATAAATGTGCAAAGCAAAATTCATAAATAGAATTAGGAATAGTAGTGATGACATAGCTGTGGAAATTAATCACACAGTCACTTTTATGCTATAGATATTTTCTGTCAGTCAGTTATAATCTCTCCCCACCTGTGAGGACCCTGCATGATCATCCTTGCTGGCCTCTGGTCCACTGTCTCCTCCCTGACCCTGCTCTTTATATTGTGCCAATAAAGATTAAAAAATATGTGCAAAGCAATAGTGAGCACAAGTTCTTAATAAGAAGGAGTGTGTTTATTCCTAGCATGAAACTAGCTAGCAAGCGATTTAACATAGGTAACATTAACATTAGTTTTCTTGTTAACTAGCTTAACTTGATATATTGGCATCTATTAATTAGTCATCATTTAGCTAACATTATCTAAGTGCAACAGCATTACTCAACTTACACAGTTTGTTTGGAAGAAACTGTGCAAGGTGTTTTGCTTCTTGCTGGCTGCTTTGCTGAACATAGTTAACACACAGCAGCACTGCCCAGCAGCACAAGTCTGGTCTGTGTGATTGATTCAGATCACAACATGACAGCATGTGTATGCTGCCTGGCGCAGTCTACTCATGGTGCATTTAAAGACGGCGACATGTTAAAACAAATTGAACGGTGGTAACAGCTGTAAAAAGTGCGGGGGACAGAGGGCACAGACCCAGGACATGTCCCACGCGTACCCCGCATCTGCTACGCCCTTGCTTTAAACTTTTAAAGTTTGAATAAACGTCTGAACAAAACATAATGTTTATTACAGATGCCTCGAAAAACTTGACACACAGCGCTGAGCTGCATCTTAAATTTATCTTCAGGTTGTCAGTGTTCAGATTTTGTATAGCTACCACTTCTATGGAGCATATATCTCCCCTAAAGTTACCCCCCACCCCCAAAGCAGCCACAGTTATATTGTTATCAGTTTCATAAGTGAGTCATAACTGAGAAAACAGTGGAACTTCCTGTCTGAGTGTAGCTGAAGTTTAGTGTTAGTGCTGGTTGTTGAAAGTGTAAATATGATCAGCTGTACTCACCAGTGTTGGGCAGAGACTCTGCTGTGTTGTTGACAAAGACCTGATGAAGTCAGTGTGAATTTTCTTTTAGAGAGAAACAGAGACTTGTCTCGACTGCAGCGTGGCTCACACTCTGACTGACTTTACTTTCATTTCTGGAGTGTGACGTTGCAGCTCTCCTCTTTCCAGTGTTGCTCCGCCTCTCACTGCAGCTCTGTTGGTCAGGTTTTGTTTGCTCCCTCTGATTTACACAGTTATTGGGAAGTACCAGGGTTTTCACCATTTGTTGGCAGTGATGACATTTGTCTTGAAAATATAAGGTCAACTCACAACATAGAAAACTAAAGTTATTGTTGTTGTCAGTCTTGTTACCTGCAAGAAGAACTGTGGAAGTTAAAGAAACTTGTGCTCAACATATCACAAAGACTAACACTGCAGATTTTTATTGAATCAAACCCCATGTTTCATGATATTTATGGCTGGTATAAAAAGCTATATCCTGTATTTAGATTCAGTAATTCCCTCTCTGTATATAGTAGTGTCCATTGTCAGTGGTGATGGCCTTCACACACACGAGGGACTGACAGGAAACGATGCAGCATGTAATCCAGTGGAATTCTGTCTCATTGATATCAGCCTCACTGTTACTGTTCACCAGGGGTGAAAGTAAGCCGGTACGGTCCAGTACTGCGTACCACTAAAAGATTCAGTGGCGGTACGCAGTACCGGGAAGATGGGAGAGTGGCTGCCTGCTATAAAGCCCTCATTCAGAACCAATCACGACCACACTCTGGGTCAGAAAATAGATCCGCTAGCAATATGCAGTCTTGGAAACTACTTTTGTCTGTTTAAAATTCCTTTCAACTCATTCCGAATTGTTTCTGAACTGTCCATGCTGTGTTTTAGTTCATGCCGGACGGAGCCTTAGCCGGCTCTTGCCCTGCTTCTCTCCCTGCTTCTCTCCCCCACCGCGCGTGCCGTGGCCGTGCTGCTCTCTCCGGTTTTACGCCAGGCTCGGCTCCTTTCAAAGACTCCTTGCGAAGCACTCCTCCGGGGTTTTTCGGACCTATTGTTTTGCGGAGTTTTGCACAGCGGCGACCGGATTTTTGCTCTCAAACCACAAAAGAATGTGATGGCACAACAGTCTCCTTCAGTACATTATTCTATGCTTTCTTTTGATTTTCACATTGGCTAGTCATCCTGGAACCGTTGAAACAAGTTGTAGGAAGCCTCTGCAAGTAACTGGTTGCTGGCAGACACTCTGTGCTGCAATAAAATGGTTAATCAGCAGTGCCGTGCACTGTAGAGGTGATGTGCTGCTGGTTCTGCCGGCCTGAATAGAATATAATGTCTATAGCCTTACTGTTGTGTAGCCTACAGCCTTTATAGACTGAGCTGAGTAGTGATGCGCGGCTCGACCCGTAACCAACGGGAACCGCAAATGGACCTGTGTGTCGGGCAGCAGTGATCGCCTGTTAAATCGCTCTGTAAATGAAATTTTAATATTATTATTAAAATCTATAAATCTATAATCTATTACTGTCATGGCATCTGAAGGTACTGATGTGTTGAGCAGGTGACAGTCCGCGGTCATTTTCAAAACACACTTGTGTCACGCACTCCAAAAGAAACTTAATGAAACTTTAAACAATAATTTGTTGTACAAAACAGGGGAAACAAACGTTGACAAAACGGTTTCATAATTCATATTAAATTCAAAAGATAAACGAAAAAACAGCTACAAGTTAGAGGGGATAGTGATAAAGTGGTAAAACTTGGCACTGATCCAAAGCCTCAGATGGATGCGCTCAAGCTGCCGTGCACACAAGCTCCGTTGGTAGGCGATACTATATTTTCACATTTTTAACAATGCAATTTAAAAGTTTAGATTTTTATTGATAACCTACATTTACCAACAACAAAAAGACTACATTTAGCACCAAAAAATATGTAAAAATAAATAAATAATAATAATTTTTAAAAAAAAAAAGTAAATAAAAAAACGAATATCGAATACCAAATTTTCATAACGAATACCTACCCATAGAAACGAATATTCGAATATCCGAATATTTGGTTACAGCCCTACCTCGGAGAGAGCACGGTGGTCTCCTCTCCGCCTAGCCTTTGAAACGTGTACCACAGGTGTAATGTCTTTACGTTCGTTGCAAAGTGTCCCAATTAAAATCAGTGGGAGAATAAACAGTTGTGTTTCGTGCTATTTTGTTCAATTTCAACAAACAGAATAGCTCAAAAAAGAGACTGCTTCTCAGCTAACAACCGGAGATTTCACTCAGCAGTATGTAAGTGCGCATGCGTGTCTACTTCCGAAACACAGCGGTTGCTATGGGGATCAGTGCGTTTGATTTATTGCACTGGGATGTTTTCCACAACTGGTGCACAGACGTCAAGAGACGCTGCTTGCGCCGGGACAGGACGAACAATAAATTACACCAACGAAATTCCACACATTCTTGTGGCTGGCTGAAACACTTTCAAAATGATTTAAATATCTGTCAGTTATCATCTAGCCTACAGACATTTTTGAATAAATGAAGTGAGAGAGAGGGGAAGGTTTTGGTAATAGTACCGGCAAGAATTTAAAACTACTTTCACCTCTGCTGTTCACTCTCCTACAGCCGGACTGGATTCAGTCACTGCTAGTGGAAACAAACATTTCCTCCTGACACTGCTTCAGATTAAAAGCATCCAACTGGTGAAAAACATGAGGGCTTTTATTGTGAAGCAGCCACAGGAAACACAGTGTGTCAGGAAATACAACTTCTGTGTAAACCAGGCTTTTCTGTTCAGTGTGTAATGTTCAAGTCACTGCTTACTCAGGCCTTGTGTTCAACAACTAGTTTATTTCATTCAACAATCACATATTTACAGATTTCTGTGACTCATAAACCATCTCACCAGTGTCCAACAACACATTAAACTGGTCCAAAGTCACCAGTAATTATCAAACCACTTCTCAGACAAAATATTCCAGTAAAAAAAATCTAAAAGAAAAATTTGTTCAAAGTCAAACTGCAGCCTGACATATTTGGCGTCTTAACAAACAGTGATTTCTTCTGTCAGTGAGAGTAAATGTCTGTGGGTTTAACAGAGGTTTAAATAGATATTCTGCACATAAAGTTTGTGTCATGATGCAGAGTTGAAGACATGAAAGTGTCAGATTAACATGCTGCCTGTGTGATGGGATACAAACAATAAAACATCTTAACAATGAAGTGTACATCAGCACAGTGAACAGATTCTGCAGAAAATAAGATGTCAACTATACAGGATTCACAATAAATATGTACATTTGTTCCCTTAGACAAAAGCAAATCAATACATGAGATAAGTGATTATTTAACTCTGACAGGAGAGATGATCAGAGGTGCAGAGTTTTTACCACCATCATTATTACAGGGACTGAAGTATGGGAAGAGTTTCTCAGTGAAGGAGCAGCCAGTAAAGGAGTAGATAAGAGCTGCAGCATCTATGTCATAAAAGGAGACCAGACCCTCCTCATAATCCACAAACACCCCCACCTTCTGAGGACGAGACTTCAGAGAGAGACGGACTGGAGGGGCATCAAAGGCTTTGTACTCATTTTTGTTTCTCAACCACACAGTCCAGAAACCATTCTGAGGGCTCAGTGGGACCACTGCCTTCCTGTTGATCGACTCTCTGGCCACTCCTAAATCCCATTCAATCTTTCCTTTGACTTGAACCTCAAAGTAAAATCTGCCTGAAGAGAAACTCTGTTTTGCTAAAACATTACAATAACGAGGAAAATCTCTCTGGGTTGTCTGGGAGATTCTTCCTCACATCACCATATTTCACTTGTTTCCCATCATCAGACAGGATGAGATATGGATTTGCTGTATCAGGATCAAGAGTCACATCCACTGCAGACTGCTGGACCCTCTTCAGCTCAGCTTCAACCAGCTGCTTCATCTGTTCACTGAGTGTCTCCTCCAGCTGAGACACAGCTCTCACCACAGTCCCCTCATATGATGGTGGACAGACGCTGACCTCTGTCCAGTCCTTGGAAAGTTGAGGAGCTTTCAGGGACTGAACATTCTGGAGAAGATGGAGGTGGTCTTCAGAGTGTGAGAGCTGCTTCACCTCAGTGCTCCTCTTCTTCAGCTCAGAGATTTCCTGTTCCAGCTCTTTGATGAAGCCTTCAGCCTGTTTCTGTGTCGTTTTCTGCTTCCCCTCTATCGTTTTGATGAGCTCATTCAGGCCTCTCTCAACAGACTCCTTCAGAGCAGTGAAGACCTGAACACCTTCTGCTATCTCTCTGTCTGCATCTTCCTCACTGAGGTCGACTGAGTGTTTGATCTCCTGAATCTTCAGTTGTCTCTTCTGGATCATCTGCTGAATTTCAGCCTCTGTCTTCTCCAGCTCAGCCTTCTTTCCTTCATATTCTTCTTTCAGAGGAACAACATCATGTGTCTTGTGGTCTGAAACAGTGCAGAGCATGCAGACACATGTCTGGTCGGTCTTACAGAACAGCTCCAGAGGTTTATCGTGCTTCGTACACAACCTGTCTTCCAGGTTCTCCACAGGGTCGATCAGCTGATGTCTTTTCAGGCCTGACACTGTCAGATGAGGCTCCAGGTGAGTCTCACAGTAGGAGACCAGACACACCAGGCAGGACTTCAGGGCCTTCAGTTTGGTTCCAGTGCAGACGTCACAGGGAACTTCTCCTGGTGTGGACACTTGTTGCTGTGAGCTGCTGCTGCTGCTGGCTTTCTGTTGAGCTGACTGTCTGAACTCAGCGACCATCTCAGAGAACAAAGTGTTGACCCTCAAATCAGGTCTTGTGGTAAAAACCTCTTTACATAAAGGACACTGGCACCTGTCACTAATATTCCAGTGTTTAGTGATGCAGTTTTTGCAGAAGTTGTGTCCACATGGTGTGCTGACAGGATCAGTGAACACATCCAGACAGATGGAGCACAGAAACTGATCTTCAGATGGCAGATAGTTTGCAGCAGCCATATCTACACATGTAGTGGAAAAGGTAAAAACATACAAACACGCATTTTACAATTTTAATTTGTTTGAACTGACAGGAATGTTATTACTGTTCCTTTAAGTTTAACATATGATATTGGGGAATGTAACATTTAATCATACGTGCTGTGTTTTGACCTGCACTGAGCTGTGAGCATCTGCAGTCACTTAAGTCGTGCTGACGAACTCACCACACTGGTAAATCAGCACAGAATATGTTCACATCTTGTTGTGAAGATCAGTTTATATTTAAGCAAAGCATCACACTTCCTCCAGCTGCTTCACATTAAAAGCCTCCTGCTGGTTCTCTGTTAGAGGCTTTTATTGTGAAACAACTAGAGGAAGTACAGAAAGCAGTATGTAGGAAGTGATCAGTGAAAGTGACCTAGTGATGGGATTTCTCGTTCACTTTGAAGAGCCGGTTCAAAGATGCCGTTAGTTCGTCCGTTGTTGGGGTTTTTTGTTTGTTTTTGCTGTGTGTGTGAGGGGGGTTGATAGTGGGTTCAACGACGAATCGCATTGCTTATTTATCGCATCACGTGATCTGGATATTGTAACATGGACCCAGAATAGACTCCACAGATATAAAGTTTAGTGTAGCCATAGCAACGCCCTTTATAAACAACTAGACTGTCAATACAAGCAAGTGTTAGCAGATAGTGGGTTAGCTTCCTACGAGGGATGTGATGTTCGCGATCGAGCAGAGTCTTTGAACCGGCTCTTTGAACAAGTGAGCAGCTGCACTGTCTTTCTCCCTCACTAACTAGTCTCTCTCAAACTAATCTGGATCAAAAAATCTGAAATTAATGGATACAGAGTAAATTAAAGCAAAAAACAAAGAAATTAGGAACTGGCTCGTTCACTTCAAAGAGCCGGTTCAAAGACTTGGCCGTCACATCACTGCCTGACACACAGAGACTGTTTACAGCTGTCAAAGTGAGCTACTGTACAGTGGGTCTGTGGACAAACAGCCACAGTTATATTGTTATCAGTTTCATAAGTATGAAGAGAAAAGAGTGTAGCTGAAGTTTAGTGTTAGTCCTGGTTGTTGAAAGTGTAAATATGATCAGCTGTACTCACCAGTGTTGGGCAGAGACTCTGCTGTGTTGTTGACAAAGACCTGATGAAGTCAGTGTGAATTTTCTTTTAGAGAGAAACAGAGACTTGTCTCGACTGCAGCGTGGCTCACACTCTGACTGACTTTACTTTCATTTCTGGAGCGTGACGTTGAAGTGAACAAGTTCAGGTGCATTCCATTTCAATCCCTCGCCCACTTTCCCTCTGCGAGCGGCCTGTGTGTGAAGTAGGCTGGAACATAATACCACTGGCTGAGGGAGGGAGTGGAAGCACTAATGAAACACACTGTGTATGTCATTACCCAAACTACCATACTATCCACCTTATCCCTAGCCCCCATGATACCTTGCGTGAATTGTGTGCACGACTTTCAGCCTTGAACCAAAACTGTCAATTTCCAATGGTAACAGTTTGCTTACAGAACTCTATTATTCTTTCCAAGAGCAATTAGGAATAAAACTTGGAACACACCACCTGTTACAGCTCAAACAGGATCATGTGATCATACCTCTGCCATCTCTGACAGCCATCTCAAAGCAACCGAGCACGCTAACAGTTAGCTCGCCTTGCTCCTTTAAAATATTGCTAACTTGACCTGAGCTAGCTTAAGGTAACATCTGCTCCTTCTAAAGATGATTTGTGATTGAGGTGCAGGTGGGAGAGTCCAGAAGCCTTTAAAAAGGTTTAATGTCTTCTGCAGGAGCCAAGAAATGCCAGAAAACTCTCCATGAGTTGTCTTCTGTTACAGTATGCCTATCCATAACACCCGTTACACGAGTGTGGGTGAGGTTTATATCGACTGACCACTGTGTTTAGTTCTGATTGTCTGTTCACCAGGATTATCTTCTGCACCCAGTGTTTTTCGTTCACAAGTGGGAATTATTAGTGTGACACAACAAAAGCTCTGATTGGCAGCCAGTGTGAGGGATGGTAACATGTAAAAGGACAAAGCCGTGAGTGGGATGATGAATCGCTTTATTGTGTGGAGCAGATTAAAACAAAGCACCAGAGAAAACAAAAAGAGAAAAAAAAACAGTCAGTACACCAGTCAACCAAACGTTATTCAACCAAAAAAGGTCATTAGTCGGCAAGATTTCATTGGACGCGTGGACGCAGAAAAAATTAAAAAGTGAAACTGTATCAGGAGCTGCACCTTGTCAAAATAAATCAAACCTATATGAGTGGACCATGTGGGGCTTTACTTTGAAAGGGCAGACACAGGAAGTGTCCTCGTCAGGTTAATCTCCAGGGCTGGTACCTGCGGTTATTCCACAGGCTAGTTAATAACATGTTGGGCAGGAAATCCAAAGTGTGGGATCATTTTGAGAAGGTGAAGGACGAACCCAAGGTGATATGTAAACTCATCTTCATTGGTCGACTACAAACATGACGTATCATGTGAAACATGGAAGTAGCTACATGCCCATTAGCCCACAGCGTCATTAACAGGCGGCTCGCTCAGTGTGTGACGTGCACTTGGAGACAACTAGTTGGATCCTGGATTGCCCTTTGGTGCGCCCTGGGCTGCTGTAGAATCTGACACGCCCACTGATGTTGTCACAGTTTGCACCTCAGGTCAAGGAAAACCTGCGTTTTTTGCTTTTCTGGTCTGAACCAATTTATTTTTGGTCTGACTGGTTCAAAATCAGGTTCAAGAACCAGAACTGAACCGCTCCATGTTGGTGGAAAAGGAGCATCTGTGAACCTGCTGCTTCTTGCTCTTCCTGAAAATGTGATGAGAGCAGCAGAAGCTGGATCACTGCTGGGTTCAGTCAGAAAGAGTTTATCCCTGTAAAGTGTAGATCAGATGTGAACAGTCTTTTTTGGCTTCACTTTCTTCTTCAGTCCTTTCTTTTTACTCTTTTTGTTTGGATCCACCATCTCTCCTTTGAAGAAGGCGGAGCTTTTAGTCATCTTCTGCTGCTTTCCCGGGAAATTCTTTTGAGACTTGAAACCTCCCCGACGGCCTCCTCTCTCCTGCCATGGGCCCTTCACAGGGCCCTTGCCGGCCCTCATCGTGGTTCCTCTGCTGTCACTTTTATTCTTCTGCTTCTCCTTCTTCATCGACCTCTTCACCCGGATGGACCTGCCCTCCAGTTTGGTGCCGTCCAGTTCCAACGCCAGCTGCACCGAGTCGGCGCTCTGCGACAGCAAGACAAACAGATACAACATCATAAACTCTCACATCAAAACTAAAGTACAAACAATCTTTGACCACTACATTCTAATCAGTTCATCACTGGCTCAAATAAGATGTTTGTGCCAAATGTGAAGAAATTCCCTCAAGTTGTTTTTGAGATATTGGTTCACAAGAATGGAATGAACGGACGGACGTAGGTACAGACAGACAACTTGAAAACATAACACCTCCAGCCACAGCTATCTCTGGTGTGGAAGCACAACAGCAACCTCAAGAACTACGAGACAGAAGCAGGATGTGAGTCATTGTACCTCAAACAGGACGTAGCCGAATCCTTTCCCCAGTCCAGAGTTCTGGTCTCGCACCAGTCGTACAGCCTCCACTGTACCGCACCCCTCAAAGTGCCGCCGAAAAGCCAGTTCATTTATCTCTGAACACACACACATACACACAGCGGTTAAATTCAGCACAGAGTGACGAAAATTTGCAGTCATCCGTGTTAACGCTGCAGAGACTCACCGAACGAAAGATTCCCCACAAACACAGAGCGTTTGTGATCATGCTGCAAGACAAGAACAACGTCACTAATTATGTTCTGATATTACTCATTTTAAAATTCATCAGATGACTTGTCACGCGCAGACTCACCGCCGAGTCGTCCGTCACTCGGTCCACTCGGATGTGAAAGTCTTTCTCGATCTCCGTGCCGTTCCTGTGCGCAGAGACAAACACAAGAAAAGCTGGTTGATTGTTCAACACAGAGCGACGCTGTGTTCGCAGGAATCATTTCATGTCTGACCTCTCCAACGCCTTCGAGACGCCGTCCTCGTCCTTAAACACCACGTAGGCGTTTATGCTTTGCTTTTTGGGATGCACTTTGCGTCTGTGAAGCAGAAATGAAACAAAGCTCACTCAGACAAAGAGGAGACGACGTCACACAGAGTTTAACATTTGAGGAGTTCTGTCTAACTCTAGGGATCGGACACAGACAGACACTTACTGAATCGCTGCTACTTTGCGGGACATGGAGGGATCCTCTCGGACCTGCAGGGAAGAAATACAGCATGTTTCTGCCACAGTTTGTGCATCACCTGTTGCCACTATCTGCCCCGTCTCAAGGTCCGAGTCACAGCGGATATCGTGCTGATGACACTACAGCACTAACAGGGCAGTTAACTTTTGCAGCTGAGTGAAATCATCAATGTGGTAAAGTATAAATGAGGTCGTGGATGGTGAGCAGAAACAGATAAAAAAGGCGTCTTTTGATGTCGAGTTCAGCTTCAGAGCCCGATCAGATGTTTCTCTCCACAAGACCAAAGTTATTTGGATTCACTGTCTCATATACCACTTGCTCGCCAATCACACAGCTGATGCAGAGAGCCTCCCCCCCTCCTCGCCAAAGGCAGACCATGCTGGAAAGTTTGCACCAGAGACGCCTCCACAACTCTACAAGCAACAAACTCTCAAAAGCGATAGCTAAACGGGCAGCTGCAGCTCGGTACGCGGGTCTGCTTGAAATAATTCGCATCGCATCCGGCGACTGCACATATGAACTGCCTTCGAGAGCCACCACTGTAACCAAGATACACAACTTGGATTAAGACAATAAAGCTAAAGTGCAGGGGGTGTTATGACAGACGAACATGGCTGCACTCACCAGACACTGATGGACTTCTCTCAGTAATCAGTGACCTCGGGTTCACAGCACATTACTTTGACCCACAGTGGGTACTTCAGTCGCTTTGACTATTACGAAGACAGAAGAGGCACTGAGCACTTTATTTGTGACGTAATAGGTCAACAGGGAAAAGGTCCAATACTAACAAGCTGAAAGGGGGCATATCTCCACCTATCGTAGAGGAGTCGCACATACTTGGCTCAATAAATGGATTCCCCTCCCGTGCTTGTGTACTGGGACAAGGACAGTAGGCCAGTTAGATGTCCTCTAGCATCAAGAGGCTCTTCCCGTTTCCCTTTTTGAATGGTGTGAAGAGTTATTTCCTCTCACACAGGTGCAGAATGTTCGTGCTGGTTGGCCGTCAGCTTAAGTCTTTACAGTGTGTTCATGTGCAACTTTCTGGCTGAGACACGGCGACGTGAAGCGATCCAACGATCAGCTTTTGCTGCCTCTAGTTCTTTGAAGTCTGTCTGGTGTGTCTGGGCCAACCCTGTGTGTCGTCGCTATGTCACCGAGCTGAACAAACACAAAACTGAATTTCACTGTTTCACTTCCTGGTTTTATTCAGTGTTTCTTTAACAGCTGAAGTGCTGAATGTGTTCAGAGCCGAACTGTGTGCTGAAATGTTGTTTGTGTGTTGTTTGATTTTTACCACAGAGCGAAACCGGATGGACTCGATGGATCCTTTATCCCTGAAGAGGCTCTGCAGCGTCTGAAACAGGACAAAAAAACATCAGGTCCGTGGATTATCTTTAATAACCAGGTCTGGATTTCTGGAAAGAGACTTTGCTGTTGAGTTTTGAGCGTTTTGGGCGCTTTGAACACCACGAGCTGAGTGACATCTAGTTCTGTTATACTGGAGAGAAGACAGACACCTCCACGGCCGATCTCTCCAACACTCAACAACTCACACCAAAACTATCTAGCCTGAGAAACAGCTGTACAGGTGAGAGGAAAATGTGTGTTGTGGATTTTGTGTCCGATTTAAAGAAATTTGGTGTTTTTAAGATCTCGCATTCACAAGAAAGAGACAGGCGGGGTCACACTGACCCTGACGTTTGACCACCAAATTTGATCAGTTCATCGCTGAATTCAACTGATCGTTTGTGCCAAATTTGAAGAAACAGTGAACGGTGTTCTTGAGATATTGTGTTCAAAAGAAAGGGATGGATGAAAGGTCACACTGACCTTGACCTTTGATCCTGAAATCTAATGAGTTCATCCTTGAGTTGAAGTAGACGTTTGTGCCAAAAAAAATCCTTTAAGGTGTTTTTGAGATATCATATTCACAAGAATGACACAGACAAGGTTTCACTGACCCTAATGTTTGACCAATTTTATCCATTGTTGGGTTCAAGTGGACGTTTGTGCCAAATTTGACAAAAAATCCCTTTAGATGTTTTTGAGATATCGCGTTCACAAGAAGGAGACATAAATACGTACGTACCAACAACCTGAAAACATAAACTAAAACGCGTGTCCTCTGTGTACCTTCCTGGTGCAGCTGACGGGCAGGTTGCCCACGAACACCGTCCTCTTCCTCTTTATCACCTCCTCCTCTTTTCTGGCTCTCATCCTCTGCCTCTTCATCGCCCACTGCTCGTTCCCTCCGCCCGCCTCTGGAGCTTTCCTCTTCTTATTCTTACTCTGCCTGGGCGCCTGCTGCCCTCCCTCGGCCTCGTCTGCGTTCTGTAAACTCATCTCCCTGAAAGGATGAGAGAGGAAGAGGGACGTTAGAGCATCACAAAGGAATAATAAAAATAATAATGATGATATTAATAATAATATTTATTTGTATAGCACTTCTCTAAACAGGGTTACAAGGATCTCATGTCACGACTTGAAGCATAGGTAGTCAGAAGCTCAGCTATGCTAAACCATGTTGAGCTTTAACGGTTATCAAAAGAATCTTAAAATCAATTCTGATGTTAACTGGCGACCAGCGGAGGGAGGCAAGAATCGGGGTGACACGTGCCCTGCGATTTGTAGAAGTTAAAATACGAGCTGCAGCGTTCTGCACCAGTCGAAGCCGAGCTGCTGACGATTTACTGAGGCCTGTAAACGCTGTGTTACTGTAGTCGAGGCGCAAGAAGTAAATAAATAAATAAAAACATTTCCAGGTCAGATACTACAAATACTACTTCTGTCCTGTCTGAGTTTATCTGCAGAAAATTCTAAGTTAAACATTTCTTTACAGCGGTGAAGTGCTCCATTAAAGTGCTCAGACTTTTCTCTGAAGGGTAAAAAAAACCCTCATTTAGGCGACAAAGCCTTCAAAGGTAACAACAGTGATGAAGAACGTGTGTCTGAACTCTTCACCTGTTTTCCAGCTTCTGTTCAGCTTCTGATTTTTCCTTCAGCGGCTTCTCCTTCTTCTTCTTCTGGCTGGGTTGACCTTTGACCTCTGGAGTTTCCGTCTGCTGCTCTGTGCTCTTCTTAACAGGCTGCCATAGAAACAAATAATCAGTCGGGTGATAATCAGACCAGCAGTGGTGAAACCTTGTGTTGGCGTTACCTTGGGCGCAGGCTGAAACAGGAGCGGTGCAGCTGGTGCAGCGGTGCTGAATAAAGCCGACAGTGATCCGGAGGCTGCAGACTTCTTCTGGGACAAACTTCCAGACACCTGACCCACCACATAGTCAGCTGGCGGTTGCCCCGGCGACGCCTCTTCACTGAGGACAGAAACATGGAAGTGAAGACAGTGCAGCGCCCCGAAAACAATCATCTCTTTTTTTTTTAATAGCTGTTCAACAAAAAGCCGCCATCTAAGTAAAGAACAGTCCCTAAAAAAAAACAGGAAGTGATAATCCAACCAACCCTCCTCTGATATGTACGGAACAGTCCCTTAAAACAGCAACAAAAACACACACACACAAAAAGCTCACACCACAGCCACCTCCTCCTCTGGTAAGTAAAGAACAGTCCCTAAAACACATGTATCTGACATGTATCCTGCCACCTGACATGTATCCTGCCTCCAGAGCAGAGGGCTGACATGTGTCATGCATGTAGGTGGGTTGATATAAACAAACAGTTATATTAGAGCTGAGTCAGATTTTATTAAAGAACCCGCAGTGAGAGAAAAGAGCACATTATCTGGACTCAGGTCATAAATCTGTGTAAACAAACCTCTGCTGAAGTTTCTTCTTCATGGTTTCCTCCGGGTTATTCCGGCGTCACTCCGAGACTGACTTCCGGTTTGTTCTGTATATCTGTGTAATCGATCAGGTTGCTGCAGCATTTAATTCATTTATACAACGTTTAACTCCAAAAACACGAGATCTAACGTTGCAGCACGTTCACACGTTTTGTGCCTCAACACACAGCTCGTCCTACTGCGAATTATGTCCCACGGGGAACACGGTCACAGCGGCACAATAGTTCCTTTTAAATTTTGGACTCGATTAACGATCTCTGTGAGTTTCTAAAACAAACAAACAAAAAAAGTCAGTTAAGATCTCTTAAATCGTCGGGGAAATATATCTAATAAAAATAAATTCGTTGTTTTTTGTCTATGTTTACAGCTCCTTCGTACATTTTAATTAAATGATGTCCGTTTTTATTTTATGTGCTTTTCTTGTGTCACGCTTGATGTTTTTGTTTCACAAGTGATGTTGAAATTATGATTCTAAGTGTTAAATAAACAAATATACATGTGTCTGTACAGTGTGCTGTTATATTTTAAATACGATCAACTAAAAAAACGCTGAACTGAACGATTTAGCTTCAGAATAGTGGGAATTGGTCTGAGTTTAATATGGAGTACTGAAAACACGTGTATATTTAATATAACGCACATTTATCGTCAGTTTTATACAGTTTGTGGTTTTATTTTGAAAAGTCTATAATCCCAATAAGTGCAACTTCCAAATGTGTCCCTTCCGGTTAGCGGAGACGTCATATGTTTTGTGTTGATAGCTAACGTTAGCTCAGGAGCTAAAACCTCTAAAGCTTTAATATAAACGCCTCGGGTGAGTTTATCTTTATTATTTTAATGTCAGTTATTATTTTTAGTATTTTCATTTTTGTTATTTTTACATTTGAAGCGTAAACTGTAGAAAACAGCCAGCTAGGCTAACGCTGTGGTTCACTGATACAGAGGGAGGCTTCGATGGGAGTGGACCAGACCGAGCCGGAGGCACCGGAGGCCGCGGTGGGCAGGCGGGTGTCCTGCGACGGGGAGCGGGCCACGGTGCGGTATGTGGGCCCGGTGCCACCGACAACAGGTACGTAAAGACCCGGGAGGCGTCACATCATGGACGTGTCACACCCGCTCACACAGTGACAGAGGTGGAGGAAGTAACTTACTCACGTCTGTAACTGAAGCTAAAGTTGCAGCACTGCAGAACAGACAGAGAAGAAGAGTCAAGGTTTTAAAGTTATTTAATATCAAATAAAAGACAAAAGAAGAAGGAAAACTGGGGTCACAGTCTGCCTCCAACAGTGCAATGTGATTATATTTTAATAATATACATAATTACATGTTTATATGTAATTACCACGCCACAGTGCACACTACTGCAGCTGCTCCTCTTTTTAGAACCACTGCAGAGTCACTTGTAATTTTCAGCCATGCTTGTCGTTGCGTGAAAGATTGCAGTATCACAATATTAATTTTTCATATCATATTTAAATTAGTGTTGTCACGATACCAAAATCTTTGTTTCGGTACCCATACCAATATGAATTTCGATACTTTCCGGTACTTTTCCTAAGGAAAAGTCCTTTTGGCTACAAACCTTTAGAACAATAAATAGTAGGTGTGTAACAGTACCAAAAAATCGTGGTTCGAAAGTACCTCGGTACAGACGTCACGGTTTGGTTGCTCAAATGTTTCACCCAGTTGGTGTTGTCCCGTGTTGTCTCCCTTTGTGAGGCAGACTTTCTCTTGTCTTTTTTCACGTGCGCCAGCTGCGAATGTTGATGCAGGCGTTGTCATACACACCACTTGTGCAATCTGTGCTCCAGTAGGAACAAGAAAAGCGTTTGTGTGCATAAATGAGTAAAATAAATTAACTAAATTAATGAACTGAATCAATTTCAAAGTACCAGTATTTTCCAAATGCAGTATAGTACCGTTTGGAATACTCTTGTACCTCGGTACTATTTTAGTACCGGTATACCGTGCAACACTAATTTAAATTATCCTGGTATTATCGTGAACGAGATGATGTGGCACACCCCAAACAGACAGGACAGTTTAACATTAACCACGGTGTGGTTGTTTGTGTTTCAGGGCTGTGGCTTGGCGTCGAGTGGGATAACCCAGAGAGAGGCAAACACGACGGCAGCCATGAGGGAGTCCAGTACTTCACGTGCAGGTTACTGTCACTGTAACACCTTGTTAAACCACAAGCTGAAATTTGGAAAGTTATAATCCAGTCACATAAGTTCCAGCGTTCCCAGGATCCTCTGGATGATTCCTGTGACGATGAAAATACTTCTGATAACACAACATATGCACATTTTCTGAATGCTGATTACATGACAACCATTTAGTTCCTCCTCAAATATAACAAGTGATTCTTGTTTTTGGCGTACAGATTCAACATGTAGAATAAGAATCAACAAGGAAAATAATCCTTTAATTTTTATCTTCAAAAGTCAAGTGTGATGTGAAATGAGTAAATGTCCCTGATGGGTTTCTCTGCGCCGTCTCAGACACCCTAAAGGAGGCTCCTTCGTCCGTCCAGTGAAGGTGAGCTTCGGAGTGGACTACCTGACCGCTGTGCAACAGCTGTACGAGGTCGACTCAGAGGAGGTGCTGAGCGAGGACATCTCCATCTCCTCCTCCAAGAAGCTCAAGTGGGGGAGGATCAAGGAGCGCAGGTACAATGCTCGTCAGACAACTGTACGATCTGATTTAATCTCTGCAGGGAGGTGATCTGAGAGTTCATACTGCCGCCCGTCTTCATGTTCAGGGTGCTGAGCAGCTGCAGATTCCTTTTATTGTCATTTTAATGATGAAACTTAAAAACAAGACACTGCTTCACATCTAAAACTTACAAAATTAAAAGTTCTCGGTGCAGTATTCAACTAATAAATAAATACATTTAAAATAGAAGCTGATTAAAAGGCCAATAAAGTGACCAGGTGAGTTCATGTCTGCTACAGTTCAACAGTCTGATTGCTGAAGGATTAAAACTGTTCCTCAGACGTGTTGTCCTGCAGCAGATGCTCCTGAACGTCTCCTTGACGGCAGGAGAGAGAAGAAACTGTGGGAGGGATGAGAGTGCAGCAAAATGCCGCCTGCCTACTTTTGTTTATACAGAATGTGCCTTTTTCGGGGCAATGGGGGGCGTGAGCAAGTAACAAAACGTGTAGCTCAGCGTGTGACGTAAACAGTGACGTGGGAGGGAAGCCGCAGCTGGTCAGTCCTTCTGCGATTCTCCCGTAAGTCGGCCCGTCCTTCACCGTCCCCGTCATCTGACGGTTAATGGCCTCTTCGTTTGCGAGGACAAGGAGGGCGCGCAATTCCTTGTCTCCCCAGTTGCTCATCTTTACAGTGTCTGTCAGGTTTGTGTTTCCCTCTTGCTACTAGCTGCTCGCTAATTCCTGCTATCAGCTGTTTCCTGTTTATCCACCGCCAGTGGCTCGCATCAACAGCTCTTCCCACAAGTCATCAACAGCCCCTCCTGTTGCAGAAGGCCGCCTCGGTCTGTTTAAACTAAAAAGGTTCTGCCAATATGTCTACCCTACGAGGCAGAAAATTGGGCACCTCGGATCAACTTGCCAATCTGGCTCTGTGTGTCTAAACACTCGTAGCTTGCCGGCAAAACAGCCCAACATTCACCGAAAATCTGGCAGTGTGAAAGGGGCTAATGTGTCAGCCCTGTGATAGTCTGGTGAGCTGTCCAGGGTGAACCCTGCCTCTCACCCAGTGTCAGCTGGGATAGGCTCCAGGCTTTAATTGCAGAAATCACATCACAGCATCGACACCATAAGTTAAAAATCATGGATCCTCTATGAAACTGGAGAGGTCACATTAATAGATAGGTCAGAGTGTGAGGACCTGTTTCCTTTCATTGACTCCACTGTCCATCTGTTTTTTGTCTTGACAGTTTTGAGAGTCTTCCGTCAGTGTTACTGACTCGCTGTGAGGTCAACGGGCCGGGGCCCGACGGAGAGATCAGGAAAACAACGCCAAGTATCCTTTTACAGACAGAAATGACTTTCTGGTGTAGTGTATGTTTTAGACGTTGATTTGAAGACATTTCTTGTTACCAGGCCTATTTCTGTCTCAGAGGTTACATAAAACCAGAGTGACCGTCCTCTACTGACCAATCAGACTGCAGGGTTTCTAGCTCCACCTTTTAGTACCAGATCTGTGTGCTAGGTACCCCAACAGAGGGGGGACCAAACATGGGGACGCTAAGGACGCTGCTGTTGGGACCATCCACAACTTTCACTGTGGAGACAGAAAAAAAGGCAGCGGAGTTTCTGTGAAGTGCTGTAATGTTTAGTTGATTCAAAACACATATTAAACACACAGTAAACACACATTAAACATGGCTTAATAGAGACAATTTCAAACACAAGTACACAAATCAGCTTCACTATAACTCGCAGCATTCATAGACAGACACTTGTCTTTATCTGGACACATTTTCCCCACAAATACGACATGCTAATGTTATTAGCACAAGCCCATGGCATTTTACATTGTATAAATTAGCCTAGCAGCTAGCAAACTTTTTCCCTTCTCACATGAAGCCAGGGACAACAGCAACATTTAACAAAGGTTAAAAGGTTTTTTAGCAAAATTCCGTACGTGACAACAAGCTGAGTATCTTTTGGTTTTGTGGCTTTGGTCGGAAAAAACAAACAAAAAGCCAGCAAGTTAGCCACATCAAGCACCACTGAGCAACCTTCACAGGGATGAATGTAGCCCCGCCCCCAACGCTGCATCCAGTTCTTTTTATATATCCGTGAACTAGAGGGGGTAAAGAGGGTATGATGCTGTCGACAGATTTCTCAGGTTAGAAACATTTGGGATAATGTAAGTACACAACTCAACAGAGTATCTAACATTAGTCGTTTTCAGACATTTGAACGTGTGAATGTTACACAGTGAAGCTTTAACAGCAGGGATCAGATGTGCGGTGGTTGGACCTGTGTGGGACTCTGCTGTCCTGCTGGGAGGACGTGGCTGCTGTCACTCAGCAGCTGGACGAACTGGAGGGACTGCAGCTCAGGTACACACTCCTCTGACTGTGTGTGTGTGTGTGTGTGTGTGTGTGTGTGTGTGTGTGTGTGTGTGTGTGTGTGTGTGTGCGATTTCTCATCCTCTCCCTCCACTGAACGCTTCCTCTTGTTTTATTTTCTCAGCTTCAACAGACTGCGTTTGCCCTCTGACCCGTCGGCGCTCTGCCAGGCGTTCTGCGGCCTCAAAGTCCTCGCCCTCAACAGCTGCGACCTCACCTGGCCGCAGGTACACCTGTCTGCTCGTAACACTGCACACACAGACTGTACACATCAGTCTGCTCATCGTCATAAGGGTGTTTCATCTCCACTGTCACAGGAGAGGACTGGAAAATATGTTGTTTTTATTAATACTCAGATATTTATAATTTCTTAATATAATATTTGTACAGAAATTATATATATAATTAATATTATATATAATTGAATAAATAGAGTATAACAATATTTTTATAACCACTATTTATAAGTATGTTATATTTTATTTGTATATTATTTATTTATTGTTTTTATAGAAAATATAAATTATGTAAAATAAAGAAATAAATCTAAATCAGAATATAGAAGCTTTATATTGCAATGAAATGTATATTACCAGTAGTATTTTTAAAAAATATTTATTTAGTGTTAATTCATATGTGTTTAATAATTTGACATAAAAATATTTTATTATAATGGTTTTATTTATTTATACAATAATTATGTATAAATAAAAATGGTGAAAAAAAGTAAAAATTAAAAAGGTTTTTTATATTACTGTCATTTATTTTATATTTATTTTTGTATATTTACTGATGTTGTATTTTTGTATTTATTTGAGGTTCCAAAATATGCATTTATGAATTTACAAATAAAGTATATAAAATCAATAAAAAACAAATTAAAAATAAAAACAAATTCATATAAAAAACAATTTTTATTATTAACTTTTTAATTCTATAATGAACATTTTTACTTACATAATTTATACATATTTTAAAACAATTTAACACTTTAAAGTCATTTGAATTTATGTGTTATTTACTACAGTATTTATTTATATAAATTATAAATGTTATTGTTATTTACATTTTTATATTATTGATCCATTGTTATATTTCTTTCTTTTTTTTTATTTACTCAAACAGTTATTATAAAGGTTTAATAATTTATAGTTCTCCTTAGAAATATTTTCCGTGTTGATAAATGTGACGTACTGACAAACTCGTCTTCTTCCTTTCAACTGTCAAAATCAAAGTACGGTGAACAAATTGATCTGGTTTCCTGTTTGTATTTATTAAATACTTCCTGTTATTTGTGGCGTGTTTATTGACATGTTTCTCTTGGCTGGTGTCCGGTCAGATCCTGGAGTGCGCCCCCATGTGGCCACAGCTGGAGGATCTGTGTGTCGAGGAGAACAACATCACGGAGCTGCAGAGGTAAAGTTTGTACTTCCTGTTTCATCACGACTGATGTGACGTTCAGGCTGCGCTCACTGTGTGTGTCTCGTGTGTGTGTGTGTGTGTGTGTGTGTGTGTGTGTGTGTGTGTGTGTGTGTGTGTGTGTGTGTGTGTGTGTGTGTTAAAGGCCTGAAGGAACTCTGCAGTCGCTCAAGAGTCTCAATCTGTCCTGTAACCCCTTAATGCAGCACAGTGTGCTCACTATGGCTGCTCTGCCCAGGTACATTACACACACACAATATTATTAATCCATTTTTATATTTTTATTTAAATGTTGTTTCTTTTTTTATAAACATTAACTTTAATTAAAATAATGATGTTTGTTTGCAGATTGGAGCAGCTGAACTTGTCCAGGACCAGACTGTCTGACATTCGATTTGATGACGCTGCTCCTGGTAAAAATAAAAATCACATGAACAGTGACTGTGTTTTATATTAATTATTCCTCCTGACATTTACATCCTCAGCTTTTATTTATCTTTTTAAAAGAGCTTTTTTCCATCAATGCTACCACACTGTTTTATACCTAACATCTTATGTATTCATATTAAATAAGAGAAGCCTGTGTTTTAATAACATAGTGATAATTATTGAGGGCGGCACGGTGGTGCAGTGGTTAGCACTGTCACCTCACAGAGGGTTCCTGGTTTGAGCTGGGTTTCCTCCAGGTGCTCCAGCTTCCTCCCACAGTCCAAAGACATGCAGGTTAATTGGTGACTCTAAATTGTCCGTAGGTGTGAATGTGAGTGTGAATGGTTGTCTGTCTCTATGTGTCAGCCCTGTGATAGTCTGGTGACGGTGAACCCTGCCTCTCACCCAGTGTCAGCTGGGATAGGCTCCAGCCCCTGTGACCCCTAACAGGATAAGCTTGTACTAAAAATGAATGAATGATAATTACTGAGTGTTTCCTCTGTAGGGTCTCAGACAGCCATGTTTCCAGCACTGAAGGATCTCAAACTGGACCACAACAACATCACTGAGGTCAGTGTGTGTTTCTGCTCTCATACAAACACAATTGTCACACAAATGTCAGAACCCAAGACTTCCCATACATGAAAATCTCTCTGTCTCTGTCTCAGTGGTGGGTGGTGGACGAGCTGGCGAAGCTCCGCAGTTTGGTCAACTTATCGTGTCGCAGTAACCAACTGGTGAGCAGTGATGGAAACCCTAGAACAGCCAATCAGCTGCTCATCGCCAAACTGGGACAACTGGTCGTCCTCAACAGCCATGAGGTGAGCTCAACATCTGTGTGTGTGTGTGTGTGTGTGTGTGTGTGTGTGTGTGTGTGTGTGTGTGTGTGTGTGTGTGGCCATGCTAATCCATTGCCATGGTTTCCATCAGATCCAGCCCGAGGACAGGAGGGGGGCGGAGCTGGACTACATCAAAATGTTCGGAGAGGAGTGGCTGAAGGCAGGGGGGCGGAGTCAGCTCAGCACCCAGTTCACCTGTCAGCACCCTCGTTACCTGAGCCTCATCGACAGTACGTCACCTCGACAACACGATGATGGCAAACTGTTTCTTTATTTGATTTATTCATGCGCTGCTCCGTCTCTATTTTTGTTGAACAGTAGAGAGCAAGAAGTTTTATGACTTTATGAAACACTCAGTTTTTTCTACCAGAACACAATTAAATGTTTAAAGTCTTCAGATTAATACACATTATTATTATTATTATTATTATTATTATCATTCAGATGTGTCCTTCAGTGATCTTTAAGTGAAGATGATAATGATGAAGATGATCTTGTCTTTCAGAGTATGGAGCTCCAGAGGAAGGCGAGCTGAAGAAGCCGGAGCCGTTTGCCCTGAAAAATCAGCTGTTAAGTTAGTCCCACCCCTTTCTTCTCTCTGCCCTCTGATTGGCTGTTACATGACAGGCCATGAACAAACATACTGAGGTTAAAACCACTGATCTGTCCCTCGTCTCTCCTCACCAGAGATTAGGTTTGTGTTTCCTGACGACACAGACCGGGAGCCGATCGAGAAGAAACTTCCAGGTAAAACAGCAGGAAAGAGTTTTTACTGTGTGTTTCCTGTCGCGGCTCTTTTATGTGTATGTGACACTTTAATTTAGAAAAAGCATGAAATAAGATCCAGTTTAAACAGCGTGTGTTTGTTGTGCAGCCTCCATGGTCGTCCAGAAGGTGAAGGGACTCCTGTACAGACTGCTGAAGGTTCCTGCAGCTGATCTGAAGCTCACCTACACCAGTCCCAAGGTAAGACAGCTTGGCTCCTCGGCTCCTATAGGCTAATTTTGAGTGGACGTCACAGCGGACATCGGAGAGAAACAGTCGACATACCTGGAGTAAAAATGTCTTCTTGTGCCGTTTGATGTCAGAACAGGAACACAGAATAAGATAACCTTCATTTTTATTAAAAACCATCACAGAGGACGTCGTAGTAGAGAATAAAGTTTTGTCTCCAGTTAATTATAATCTCAGTATTCAGGATATAATGGCTGCTGGACGCTCAGTAGAGGAGTGTGTGTTTGGTTTACATGAACTGAGTTACTGACGTGATGAAAAATAATTCGTCATGAGGAACTGTAAAAACTCACAAACATGGATTTGTCTTATTTTCCCTGGTTAATATTTGTGGAGACGTCCACATTTAATATTTAATGTTGAAGTAACAGACAACTTTTTAACTAGCTAGCTAACGCTGTCTGTTTATTAACTCCTGGATCAGAACAGAATATAGAAACTGCTCATTTCAGAAAGAACACCACAAGAAAACATGTTCTTTGTTTAGATTAATAAACAGGGGGAGACTATGTTGAAAATTAAACCACATTTGGTCAAATTCGGCACCAGAAATATTAGTCTGTTAAACCCATTAGGCCTCATTTACACCGCAAGCAATGCCTACACGTGGCGCTCGCAAGCGGTCCACAAGGCTAGCGGCAGCACACGTGTATTCGTGTATAAGAACATGAAACGTGCCTGTCAGGTCTTCCTTGGTCAAGGGGGAGATGTCTACGGTGGCCAAGAGAGGTCACAACACAGGCAAATTCGTGTTTTTTGTTGAATACTGCGACCATTCGCATGCGACTCACGCAAAAAATCGCTTCTATTTTCGAGCTTGCTTGCGAAAACAGTGCGACTCGAGCAGCGCCTACAACGGATGCGGTGTGAACGCTCTAACCTGTTAACATGCCCGCCGAAATTAAAATGCAAGTAAACAGCGGCCGTTTGCGAGCGCTACGCTTAACTGTCATGCAGCCGCCCGCCACTAGTGGGCGCTTCAGAGCGGTCAGACAGCAGTCCCCCTCCCCGCGGTAATGCTCCAGTAGGCTGGAGTTTTAAATTGGAGAGATGTCCTCTCATAAACCAGCGCGGTTTGGCAGCACTTTGATCTAGAAAATGAATTCAGCAGCAATGAAACTTTTTTGAGACGTCATATTATTTGTTAACTTTAAGTGAGTTGTTGTCAGATAACGTGCAGGTTTACATTCATACTGCACGCAGCAAAGTGTCTCGTACTTCAGCAGCATTTAAAATCCAACATGGCTGTTGAAGATTGTGATTCACAGCTTCAAAGGGCTCTGAATGTGCACAATATGTTTTGGAGCAATGTTTCAAATACTTAACTTGTGATAAATTCTGACTGTTTTCTGAGTGTTTTTCCTGTTTTAGACTCGTCGGCTTGTCTTAGATTAAAATTTTAGTGTAGTCGACAGGAACATCCCTAGTAGACACTCTGTTGACACTTGGCTTGGTGTTAATTTTGGACCCTGTTTGCAGATTTTTAAATTAATTTGTAAACATTTATGGATGGCTGTTTGTTATTGCACGGTTAGTTATTGATTAATAAATCACATTCATCACAATTTTCTGTGACACTCGTGGTCCTCCGTACAGACGTGTGTGGTTACTCAGTGCACCGAAGCAGAAAATGTAAAGCCCGCCTCTGAGACTTTGTTTCATCCTTTCTTTGCAGATGGTGGGGACAGAGTTTGAGATTGACAGCGACCTGAAGACTCTCCAGTTTTACTCCATAGAGGACGGAGACCAGGTGTTGGTCCGCTGGTCCTGACCCTGAACCTCGGAGACAGAGCAGAAGCTTCCAGAACTGAACTGAACCTCTGTGTCAAACTGTGGATTCACAGAGTCACACTGAGAGGTGGATTAACTTCATAATGACGCTCACACTGGAGATGTTGTTTCACAGGAAGTGAACCGCACACACACACGGATCAAATCACCGCTCAGAGTAATGCACAGCAATCTGTCCTCGTGGACTTCCTTCAGGGGGGAAACCTGCAGGTGCACTTATAAACAAACATTTAATAAATAAATGACACATTTTATTTGTGAATGATTTCTCTTAACGTCAGTTTGAATGTCTTCAGTCAGACTGAACAGTTTGAGTTGGAGGCTTCAGGTGGAAACACTTCAACCATTAATGTGTAATAAACTATAATATTATCATTTAGTCATTTCCAGTCATTTCAAACACTGAGTTACTCCTCTTCATCACCTGGTGAACATCAGGCTTCAATGAGCTCTTTCCACTGCATTCGATCCTCAGCAGCATGTTCAATCAATCAATCAATTTTATTTATAAAGCCCAATATTACAAATCACAATTTGCCTCACAGGGCTTTACAGCATACGACATCATACGTAGCCAGGCTGACTGAGAGTCAAAGCTCTATTGAGCCTTGTATTCCTTTAACCCTTAGCAGTAATGATTTTATGAGCTTCTTTAATGACAAAATTCTAGCTATTAGAGGCAAAATTCATGACGACCTGTCCTCAGATAGTACCTATCTAACCTCAAACACAGCTGTAACACCTAATATTTATTTAGATTCCTTCTCCCCAATTTCTCTTCAAGAATTGACAGCAGTGATTTCATCATCTAAATCATCAACGTGTCTCTTAGACCCCATCCCAACTAGGCTACTCAAGGAGGTCTTACCTTTAGTTAACACCCATATATTAGACATGATCAATATATCCTTATTAACAGGCTATGTACCACAGTCTTTTAAGGTAGCTGTAATTAAACCTCTACTAAAAAAGCCCACCCTGGATCCAGAGGTGTTGGCCAACTATAGACCAATATCTAATCTTACCTTTATGTCAAAGATCCTTGAGAAAGTAGTCGCAGACCAGCTGTGTGATTTTCTCCAGGATAATAATTTATTTGAGGAATTACAGTCAGGATTTAGAGCGCATCATAGCACCGAGACAGCTTTAGTGAAAATTACAAATGACCTTCTGATTGCTTCAGACAAAGGACTCGTCTCTATACTTGTTTTATTAGATCTTAGTGCGGCGTCTGACACTGTTGACCATGAAATTCTGTTACAGAGACTGGAACACTTAATTGGCCTAAAAGGTTCTGCACTAAGCTGGTTTAAATCTTATTTATCTGATCGTTTTCAATTTGTTGACGTTCATAATGAATCATCCGTACGTACTAAAGTTTGTTTTGGAGTTCCGCAAGGTTCTGTGCTTGGACCAATCCTATTTATTCTATATATGCTTCCTTTAGGTAACATCATTAGAAATCACTCTATAAATTTCCATTGTTATGCGGATGATACACAGTTGTATTTATCGATGAAGCCAGAAGAAAGGGATCAATTAACTAAACTTCATAATTGTCTTAAAGACATAAAAACCTGGATGAGCACCAATTTCCTGATGTTAAATTCAAACAAAACTGAAGTTATTGTTCTTGGCCCCAAACAACTCAGAGACTCTTTATCTGATGACATAGTTTCTCTCGATGGCATTGCTCTGGCCTCCACCACTACCGTAAGAAACCTCGGAGTAACATTTGATCAAGATCTGTCTTTCAATTCTCATTTAAAACAAACCTCACGGACTGCATTTTTTCATCTGCGTAATATTGCAAAAATTAGGCCTATCTTGACCCAAAAAGATGCAGAAAAATTGGTCCACGCTTTTGTTACCTCGAGGCTGGATTACTGTAACTCTCTACTATCAGGTAGCTCTAGTAAATCATTAAAAACTCTTCAGCTAATTCAGAATGCAGCAGCACGTGTACTAACAGGAACTAAGAAACAAGATCATATTTCTCCTGTTTTAGCTTCTCTGCACTGGCTCCCTGTAAAATCCAGAATTGAATTTAAAATCCTACTGTTAACTTATAAAGCTCTAAATGGTCAAGCTCCATCATATCTTAGAGAGCTCATAGTGCCTTATTATCCCACCAGAACTCTGCGCTCTGAGAACGCAGGGTTACTCGTGGTCCCTAAAGTCTCCAAAAGTAGATCAGGAGCCAGAGCCTTCAGCTATCAGGCTCCTCTCCTGTGGAATCATCTTCCTGTTACGGTCCGGGAGGCAGACACCGTCCCCACATTTAAGGCTAGACTTAAGACTTTCCTCTTTGATAAAGCTTATAGTTAGGGCTGGCTCGGGCTTGCCTTGTACCAGCCCCTAGTTAGGCTGACTTAGGCCTAGTCAACCGGAGGACCACCTTTAATGCACCGGGCACCTTCTCTCTCTCTCTCTCTCGCTCTCGCTCTCTCTCTCTCCCTCTCTCTCTCGTATCCTATTACTGTATCTATTTTACTCGGCCATTCTGGATGTCACTAACTCGGTTTCTTCTCCGGAGCCTTTGTGCTCCACTGTCTCTCAGGTTAACTCGTATTGCAGCGGTGCCTGGATAGTGTGACGTGTGTGGTTGTGCTGCTGCCGTGGTCCTGCCAGATGCCTCCTGCTGCTGCTGCTGCTGTCATCATTAATCATTAGTCATACTTCTACTGCTATTATAGACATATGATATTATCATACATGTAGACTGCCTGATACTAATATATACTTTCAACACATTTTACCACAGTAGCCAGAACTATAACGACAGTATTATTACTTTCATGAATGTTGTTGTAAGCTACTGTCATTACCGAGGATGTCATACCGATTACTGTATTGTGTCATACAGATTACTGTTAATTTGTTATGCTGATCTGTTCTGTACGACATCTACTGCACGTCTGTCCGTCCTGGAAGAGGGATCCCTCCTCAGTTGCTCTTCCTGAGGTTTCTACCATTTTTTTCCCCCGGTAAAGGGGTTTTTTTGGGGAGTTTTTCCTTATCCGCTGTGAGGGTCTAAAGGACAGAGGGATGTCGTATGCTGTAAAGCCCTGTGAGGCAAATTGTATTTGTGATATTGGGCTTTATAAATAAAATTGATTGATTGATTGATCCCTCTGTCCTTTAGACCCTCACAGCTGATCAGGAAAAACTCCCCAAAAAAACCCCTTTACCGGGGAAAAAAATGGTAGAAAGCTCAGGAAGAGCAACTGAGGAGGGATCCCTCTTCCAGGACGGACAGACGTGCAATAGATGTCGTACAGAACAGATAAGCATAATAAATTAACAGTAATCTGTATGACACAATGAGAGAGAGAGACAGAGAGCGAGCAAGAGAGAGACAGAGAGAGAGAGAGATGCAGGACATCCTCGGTAATGACAGTAGCTTACAACAACATTCATGAAAGTAATAATACTGTCGTTATAGTTCTGGCTACTGTGGTACAATATGTTGAAAGTATATATTAGTATCAGGCAGTCTACATGTATGATAATAGTCATATGTGTATAATAACAGTAGAAGTATGACTTATGCTGTGTTCACACCAAACGCGATGAACGCGATTTAATCGCTCGTAACGCGAGCATCGCGCCGCCCGTAACGCCCGAGTTTCGACGCCTGACCATTTTGTTAATTCGCGTCATCCGCGCGAGTAGCGGGGAAGCCGGCGGCTGTGCTAACTGGAGCTAAGCTAGTGCTAACGTTCGTAGTACAACCATTCTGCAAACTAATTAAAGACACATATTTACAGAACTTACCAAGTAGACCAGTCTCCTCGGCGTCTTTCACCCAAGCCTGCTCCTTTTTGTTGCGGTCTCTGTAGAGTAGACACGTAGTATCATATAGCTCCGGGTAGCCACTGACGACCATGGTAGAGATAACCACCATCGCCGCTTTGTACCTGCTCTGGAAGTCCCAAATGCGTCGGAGGGCCAAACGCCGTCGTTTTTGGGTTCACACTATCCTGCAGAAGCACATCCAGCTCGGCGAGTTTAACCACTTCTTCCAGGAACTCCGTCTGGATGATAGCCGCTTTCAGCGGTAGGCTACTTCGGACTGACTGGGGACCAGTTTGAGGACCTGTTGGCGAGGGCTGGTGCCAGGATCTCCCGGCAGGACATCAACTACAGACGCGCGAATTCGCGTTTGGTGGGAACAGAGCATAATGACTAATGATGGCAGCAGCAGCAGCAGCAGGAGGCATCTGGCAGGACCACGGCAGCAGCACAACCACACGCGTCACACTATCCAGGCACCGCTGCAATATGAGTTAACCTGTTGCACCTCTCTCCACATGACAGGCTCATCTTTTCCAACTCTGCATCACAGTCCTGCGTCAGGTGGTGTTGGGCAGGAACGCATTACAGTAATAATATTACTTTTTCTAGTAATGAGTAGTAACACTGCTGAACCTTGAATGCCTTTATTGTCATTGCACTTTACAGTACAACGAAATCAGGAGCGCTGCTCCACCATGGTGCAAACAATAAATACAACATGGAAAAAAGGAAACACAAATTAAACATTAACAATAAATGAGCAATAATGAAATAAAGTGCAGGTGTTGAGGTGCAAGAGGCGGCGGTGAAATTACTGCATTTGGGAAGAAGCTGTTTGTGAATCTGGTGGTTCTGGATGTGATGGACGTAACACCTACCACAGGTGGTGGCTGTGATGTGTATTGCTGCAGGTGGTCGGACTTAAACTCTTTCCACACGTTCTCAAACCTCTGGTCTGAAACACTTTGGCAACTACGACTGACAACACAACAAACATAAAGCTCCAGGAAATACACCCCACCAAAGATGAGCCCTTGGTCATGGAGGTCGGCTGTAGCTGTGCACAGGCTAAATTATATAGCGTGTAACGGCAAAGTAATATAACGAGTAGTGTAAGGAATTACTGTTGTCAGGGAGTAAAGTAATATTATTACTGTTGAAAAGAGTAATGAGTTTTATATATCACATTTTAGAGTGATGAGCCCAACACTGGTTTTAGGTCCTCCAGGTTTTCTTTTGCCTGACGGTGTCCATCTCAAGGCGACCCTCGGGATCCAGCCCTGTTCCATCTCACGCCTGTGACTGATTTCCTTGGTGATGCTCTGGCTGCCTGTTTTCTTGTACAGATGAAGGTTGGAGATTTTTGTTTGGCCAGAGGATCTGGTGTATTTGTCTGAGGCATCGGTTGTGAAAGCTTCCAGTCTCATCGTGTCTGTTCTGACCACTCGCCAACTCCATGGGATGTTTAAAAATAGCAGCTTTGTGCATTTAGTCCTTCTCAGGCAAGCTCAGGGGTTTAGTGTTGCTGTAGCCCACAGGAAGTGAGGATTAGAATATATGACCTTCACATAATCCGCTCCAAATTAATCTGTATTTTTAAAGTCATTACTAAAAGTGTGTGTCATATAAAAACTAAAGTGATGGTCAAAGTTGTCACAGTGAAATTTAAGGTGTGCTGATGGATTCACGTCATCAACTCATGCATTGAGTAACATTACAAGTTAACGTTCCACCTTAAAAGTTGCCGGCAGTCGGCCCAGTGAATGAAGTTATTTTTTCTCTTTCATTTTATAGTTGTAGTTTACTGATGTATGAACAGAGGTTACATAAAACCAGAGTGACCGTCCTCTACTGACCAATCAGACTGCAGGGTTTCTAGCTCCACCTTTTAGTACCAGATCTGTGTGCTAGGTACCCCAACAGAGGGGGGACCAAACATGGGGACGCTAAGGACGCTGCTGTTGGGACCATCCACAACTTTCACTGTGGGAACTGAAAACAAAAACAGCTGAGCCGCTGCTCCTTCACATCGAAAGGGATCAGTTGAGGTGGTTCAACATCTGATCAGGATCCTCCTGAGCGTCTCCCATTAGTGATGCTCTGGGCACGTCCCACTGGTAGGAGGCCCCATCGCAGACCCAGAACATAATGAAGGGATTACACATCTCGTCTGGCCTGGGAACACCAGGAGGAGCTGGAGAGCATTGCTTGAGGGACGTCTGCGGGGCTTTGTTTGGGGGGGCAACCAGAAAATCATGGCTTAAACTTTTGTAGAGTAACCTGAGCATAAGATACAAATACAGTCAGCACATTTATGTTTGTCGTTTGATACTCAACCTAAAAAGAGCAGTTTGGATAAACATCAAATCCTCTGCAGGTCATAGATTTGACTGGGGTCACTCATGTGTCGAGTGTAGGTGAGCTCTTAAACCACTGGAGGGCAGCAGGAACTCACTGAGGCTCAGGGAAGGACTGACGAGCTTTATTCATTCAGCAGATATCTGTTCATGTGAACTACATTTATATGATGAGACAAAAGTCTGTGGGTCTGCTAACTGGATTTAATGGCTCCTCCAAGTTTCACTCTGTCTTCCAGTAAGCACACAAAGTGGGATTTTATGTATTAAAAAAAAAAATCAAATAAATGTGTTAAATATTTAAACCAGAGATGATGCTCTTGGTTGTTTGCCATAAATCTTTTAGGTTTGTTTTCTTTATCAACAGACTTCATCACAGAAACATCTCATTCAGCCCTTATTTAGCTTCATGTCTGTCATGGCACTGATATTTACTTTATTACAAATTAAATAGGAAAACAATGTCTGATGGTTTCTGTATATTTCATTGAGAACTCGAGGTCAATATTTTAAATGTTTCATATTCCAGTCACATCAGTACACAAAGTCACACCAAATAATCTCCTGGTCCAATTAGAAGTCTGTTAGGAGGATGTTGGCTAAATATCTGAGAAAATTTGGTGCGTTGCCAAATGGCCACTTTGCTTTTTGGCTCAAACAGTCTGTTTTGGACAACAGCTTCTGTTACATCATTTCTGTTATGTGAGGACTCCAAGCAGGACTTTGAGTTGATATGATTGCAATTGGCCTGTAGGTGGCGTTTCAGCAACAAGAACTGTCTAAATTCAGAACTCATTAATTTTGGGAAACTGTTTGCTTTTTCTACAGATCACAGAACAGGAATAACTTCAGTGACTTCTGACGGTTTATGTTCAGGTGAGTGTCAACGTTTTTCATTTGCACCTTTTAAGGGTTTTTTTCTTTAAATGTTGAACATTTATAAGGAACGCTGGGAACCCTTCACTGAAGTATTTGATCACCATTGATAGAATTATCTGATTGTTTTTTGCAGTTATCTTTCAGACCAATCTGAGTACAATCTGAGTGTTTTAGTTTACCTGCCAACATTAAAAAGTTAATGCAGTTTTCATATAGTGTCACTTTTTAGATGATTTCAGTCAGATTACAAACACATGGAAAAAAATCTATGAAAAGTCAACGTATAGTGTCTCACAGACATTTCCTATAAAAATTATAGTACTATGTGAAAATTTCAGTGGTAGTATGGTAGGTCAACACTTTCATAAACAAGGTCATAGTACAGTATGATATAGTGTTATGACCCAGGCTCATTATTTTTTGGTATTGCTATGCTTGTATTTATCTGCACTGATCTTTCATATGTTCTCTCTTCTACTCTCAGTGTGTGCATGTGATGAAATGTGATTGGATGTTGCAAGACAGGTGGTGTGTGCTGATTGGGCTGTCCAAAAAAGATTGCCATCACGGGATTGGCCCACTGCAAGACAGAGGACTTTTAAACCACCAGCTGACAGAAGCTCTTCCTTTCTTTTCACTCGTCCATAACCATCAAAGTCAGAACTTAACCCGGTTTGTGCAATTGTTTGTGCGTACCTGCAGGCAAAACTTCTGATTTTGGTAAACTAGTGTGTGGATTTTGATAACCTTGTTAATTAGGAAAGGTATTTGATCAGTTTTGAGTAGGTGAGTTGAGTTTTGTTTAGCAGTTTACTTGTCAGAATTATTAGAGGGTTTTCATGTATTCTTTTGTTTGATCACTGTATATAGAGTAGATTAAGTAGTTTTTTAGTGGGAGTGAGAAGTCCTTTTTACTTTATTTTCTCTTGTTTTGAAAGGTAGGAGTTTAGGTTAGGAAATTGTCTTTTGTTACACTTTTTTTGCAAGGTAATTTCAGGGTCCATTAGGATATTTTTGTTTGTTGTTTTGGGCACTGCTCACCTCTGAAAAAGAATAAACTGCTTTTTTTGTTACTACTGTGCACCTGGCCTTTCTTGGGAGTGGGAAGAGTGGACGGGCTGATCATGTTATGTCTATGTTCCCCGAGACCGGGGACATAACAATAGTATGTTAAAAGTTTTATGATAAAAAGTCAAAGTAAAGTATGTCAGAAAATGTATAAAACAGACTTGCGGTTAAGTATGTTAAAAAAAAAAGGTCATATAAAAAGTCATAGTATAGTGCATGATAAAAATTTCACATATAAATTCATAATATAGTATGTTCAAAATATCATGTTGAAAAGTTAGAGTATATTATGTAAGAAATTAATTGAAAAAGTTACTATATAGTAAGTCAAAAATTACATTAAAGACAGTCATAGTATAATATGTTAAAAATGTAATCTTAAAAGGTCATAATATGACATAGTATAGTCCGTTGTCCCAAATCATGAAAAAAAAGTTATAGTATAGTTCTTCGTCTAAAATCACGAAAAAAAGTCATAGTATAGCATGTCGTCCCAAATAGTGAAAAAAAGTCACAGTATAGCATGTCATCTTAAATCATGAAAAAAAGTCATAGTATAGCATGTCGTCCGAAATCGTGAAAAAACTCATAGTAGAGCATGTCGTCCAAAATCACTAAAAACAGTTATAGTATAGCATGTCGTCCTGAATCATGAAAAAAACTCATAGCATGTCGTCCGAAATCATGAAAAAAACTCATAGTATAGCATGTCGTCCGAAAGAACGAAAAAAAGTCATAGTATAGCATGTCGTCCAAAATCACGAAAAACAGTCATAGTATAGCATGTCGTCCGAAATCATGAAAAAAACTCATAGTATAGCATGTCGTCCTAAATCGTGAAAAAACGTCATAGTATAGCATGTCGTCCAAAATCACGAAAAACAATCATAGTATAGCATGTCGTCCAAAATCACGAAAAAAAGTCATAGGATAGCATGTCGTCCGAAATCATGAAAAACAATCATAGTATAGCATGTCGTCCAAAATCACGAAAAACAGTCATAGTATAGCATGTCGTCCGAAATCATGAAAAAAACTCATAGTATAGCATGTCGTCCTAAATCGTGAAAAAACGTCATAGTATAGCATGTCGTCCAAAATCACGAAAAACAATCATAGTATAGCATGTCGTGCAAAATCACGAAAAAAAGTCATATTATAGCATGTCATCCGAAAGAACGAAAAAAAGTCATAGTATAGCATGTCGTCCGAAATCGTGAAAAAACTCATAGTATAGCATGTCGTCCAAAATCACAAAAAACAGTCATAGTATAGCATGTCGTCCAAAATCACGAAAAAAAGTCATAGTATAGCATGTCGTCGCAAATAGTGAAAAAAAGTCATAGTATAACATGTCGTCCTAAATCACGAAAAAAAGTCATAGTATAGCATGTCGTCCTGAAGAACGAAAAAAAGTCATAGTATAGCATGTCGTCCAAAATCACGAAAAACAGTCATAGTATAGCATGTCGTCCTGAAGAACGAAAAAAAGTCATAGTATAGCATGTCGTCCAAAATCACGAAAAACAGTCATAGTATAGCATGTCGTCCTAAAGAACGAAAAAAAGTCATAGTATAGCATGTCGTCCTAAATCACGAAAAAAAAGTCATAGTATAGTATGTCGTCCTAAATCACGAAAAAAAGTCATAGTATAGCATGTCGTCCAAAATCACGAAAAAAAAGTCATAGTATAGTATGTCGTCCTAAATCACGAAAAAAAGTCATAGTATAGCATGTCGTCCAAAATCACGAAAAAAAAGTCATAGTATAGTATGTCGTCCTAAATCACGAAAAAAAGTCATAGTATAGCATGTCGTCCGAAAGAACGAAAAAAAGTCATAGTATAGCATGTCGTCCAAAATCACGAAAAACAGTCATAGTATAGCATGTCGTCCGAAATCGTGAAAAAACTCATAGTAGAGCATGTTGTCCGAAAGAACGAAAAAAAGTCATAGTATAGCATGTCGTCCAAAATCACGAAAAACAGTCATAGTATAGCATGTCGTCCGAAATCATGAAAAAAACTCATAGTATAGCATGTCGTCCAAAATCATGAAAAAAAGTCACAGTATAGCATGTCGTCCTAAATCACGAAAAACAGTCATAGTATAGCATGTCGTCCGAAATCGTGAAAAAACTCATAGTAGAGCATGTTGTCCGAAAGAACGAAAAAAAGTCATAGTATAGCATGTCGTCCGAAATCATGAAAAAAACTCATAGTATAGCATGTCGTCCAAAATCATGAAAAAAAGTCACAGTATAGCATGTCGTCCTAAATCATGAAAAAAACTCATAGTATAGCATGTCGTCCGAAATCATGAAAAAAACTCATAGTATAGCATGTCGTCCAAAATCATGAAAAAAAGTCACAGTATAGCATGTCGTCCAAAATCATGAAAAAAAGTCATAGTATAGCATGTCGTCCTAAAGAACGAAAAAAAGTCATAGTATAGCATGTCGTCCAAAATCACGAAAAACAGTCATAGTATAGCATGTCGTCCTGAAGAACGAAAAAAAGTCATAGTATAGCATGTCGTCCAACATCACGAAAAACAGTCATAGTATAGCATGTCGTCCTAAAGAACGAAAAAAAGTCATAGTATAGCATGTCGTCCAAAATCACGAAAAAAAAGTCATAGTATAGTATGTCGTCCTAAATCACGAAAAAAAGTCATAGTATAGCATGTCGTCCAAAATCACGAAAAAAAAGTCATAGTATAGTATGTCGTCCTAAATCACGAAAAAAAGTCATAGTATAGCATGTCGTCCGAAAGAACGAAAAAAAGTCATAGTATAGCATGTCGTCCGAAAGAACGAAAAAAAGTCATAGTATAGCATGTCGTCCAAAATCACGAAAAACAGTCATAGTATAGCATGTCGTCCGAAATCGTGAAAAAACTCATAGTAGAGCATGTTGTCCGAAAGAACGAAAAAAAGTCATAGTATAGCATGTCGTCCAAAATCACGAAAAACAGTCATAGTATAGCATGTCGTCCGAAATCATGAAAAAAACTCATAGTATAGCATGTCGTCCAAAATCATGAAAAAAAGTCACAGTATAGCATGTCGTCCTAAATCGTGAAAAAAAAGTCATAGTATAGTATGTCGTCCGAAATCACGAAAAAAAGTTTTAGTTATAGCATGTCGTCGGAAAGAATGAAAAAGTCATAGTATAGCATGTCGTCCGAAATCATGAAAAAAAGTCACAGTATAGCATGTCATCCAAAATCATAAAAAAAGTCATAGTATAGCATGTCGTCCTAAATCATGAAAAACAGTCATAGTATAGCATGTCGTCCAAAATCATGAAAAAATAGTCACAGTAAAGCATGTCGTCCTAAATCATGAAAAAATAGTCACAGTATAGCATGTCGTCCAAAATCATGAAAAAAAATCACAGTATAGCATGTCGTCCTAAATCATGAAAAAATAGTCACACTATAGCATGTCGTCCTAAATCATGAAAAAAAAGTCACAGTATAGCATGTTGTCCTAAATCACGAAAAAAAGTCACAGTATAGCATGTCGTCCAAAATCATGAAAAAATAGTCACAGTATAGCATGTCGTCCAAAATCATGAAAAAAAAAGTCACAGTATAGCATGTCGTCCTAAATCATGAAAAAAAAGTCATAGTATAGCATGTCGTCCTAAATCATGAAAAAAAAGTCATAGTATAGCATGTCGTCCTAAATCATGAAAAAAAAGTCATAGTATAGCATGTCGTCCTAAATCATGAAAAAAAAGTCATAGTATAGCATGTCGTCCTAAATCATGAAAAAAAAGTCATAGTATAGCATGTCGTCCTAAATCATGAAAAAAAAGTCACAGTATAGCATGTCGTCCTAAATCATGAAAAAAAAAGTCACAGTATAGCATGTCGTCCTAAATCATGAAAAAAAAAGTCACAGTATAGCATGTCGTCCTAAATCATGAAAAAAAAGTCACAGTATAGCATGTCGTCCTAAATCATGAAAAAAAAGTCACAGTATAGCATGTCGTCCTAAATCATGAAAAAAAAAGTCACAGTATAGCATGTCGTCCTAAATCATGAAAAAAAAAGTCACAGTATAGCATGTCGTCCTAAATCATGAAAAAAAAAGTCACAGTATAGCATGTCGTCCTAAATCATGAAAAAAAAGTCACAGTATAGCATGTCGTCCTAAATCATGAAAAAAAAAGTCACAGTATAGCATGTCGTCCTAAATCATGAAAAAAAAGTCATAGTATAGCATGTCGTCCTAAATCATGAAAAAAAAGTCATAGTATAGCATGTCGTCCTAAATCATGAAAAAAAAGTCATAGTATAGCATGTCGTCCTAAATCATGAAAAAAAAGTCACAGTATAGCATGTCGTCCAAAATCATGAAAAAAAAGTCATAGTATAGTATGTCGTCCTAAATCATGAAAAAAAAGTCATAGTATAGCATGTCGTCCTAAATCATGAAAAAAAAGTCATAGTATAGCATGTCGTCCTAAATCATGAAAAAAAAGTCATAGTATAGCATGTCGTCCTAAATCATGAAAAAAAAGTCATAGTATAGCATGTCGTCCTAAATCATGAAAAAAAAGTCATAGTATAGCATGTCGTCCTAAATCATGAAAAAAAAGTCATAGTATAGCATGTCGTCCTAAATCATGAAAAAAAAGTCATAGTATAGCATGTCGTCCTAAATCATGAAAAAAAAGTCACAGTATAGCATGTCGTCCTAAATCATGAAAAAAAAGTCACAGTATAGCATGTCGTCCTAATTCATGAAAAAAAAGTCACAGTATAGCATGTCGTCCTAAATCATGAAAAAAAATCACAGTATAGCATGTCGTCCTAAATCATGAAAAAAAAGTCATAGTATAGCATGTCGTCCTAAATCATGAAAAAAAAGTCATAGTATAGCATGTCGTCCAAAATCATGAAAAAAAAGTCACAGTATAGCATGTCGTCCTAAATCATGAAAAAAAAGTCACAGTATAGCATGTCGTCCTAAATCATGAAAAAATAGTCACAGTATAGCATGTCGTCCTAAATCATGAAAAAAAAGTCATAGTATAGCATGTCGTCCAAAATCATGAAAAAAAATCACAGTATAGCATGTCGTCCAAAATCATGAAAAAATAGTCACAGTATAGCATGTCGTCCTAAATCATGAAAAAAAAGTCATAGTATAGCATGTCGTCCTAAATCATGAAAAAAAAGTCACAGTATAGCATGTCGTCCTAAATCATGAAAAAAAAGTCATAGTATAGCATGTCGTCCTAAATCATGAAAAAAAATCACAGTATAGCATGTCGTCCTAAATCATGAAAAAATAGTCACAGTATAGCATGTCGTCCTAAATCATGAAAAAAAAGTCATAGTATAGCATGTCGTCCAAAATCATGAAAAAAAATCACAGTATAGCATGTCGTCCTAAATCATGAAAAAATAGTCACAGTATAGCATGTCGTCCTAAATCATGAAAAAAAAGTCACAGTATAGCATGTCGTCCTAAATCATGAAAAAAAAGTCACAGTATAGCATGTCGTCCTAAATCATGAAAAAAAAGTCATAGTATAGCATGTCGTCCTAAATCATGAAAAAAAAGTCATAGTATAGCATGTCGTCCTAAATCATGAAAAAAAAGTCACAGTATAGCATGTCGTCCTAAATCATGAAAAAAAAGTCACAGTATAGCATGTCGTCCTAAATCATGAAAAAAAAGTCATAGTATAGCATGTCGTCCTAAATCATGAAAAAAAATCACAGTATAGCATGTCGTCCTAAATCATGAAAAAATAGTCACAGTATAGCATGTCGTCCTAAATCATGAAAAAAAAGTCATAGTATAGCATGTCGTCCAAAATCATGAAAAAAAATCACAGTATAGCATGTCGTCCTAAATCATGAAAAAATAGTCACAGTATAGCATGTCGTCCTAAATCATGAAAAAAAAGTCACAGTATAGCATGTCGTCCTAAATCATGAAAAAAAAGTCACAGTATAGCATGTCGTCCTAAATCATGAAAAAAAAGTCATAGTATAGCATGTCGTCCTAAATCATGAAAAAAAAGTCATAGTATAGCATGTCGTCCTAAATCATGAAAAAAAAGTCATAGTATAGCATGTCGTCCAAAATCATGAAAAAAAAGTCACAGTATAGCATGTCGTCCTAAATCATGAAAAAAAGTCACAGTATAGCATGTCGTCCAAAATCATGAAAAAAAATCACAGTATAGCATGTCGTCCTAAATCATGAAAAAAAAGTCATAGTATAGCATGTCGTCCTAAATCATGAAAAAATAGTCACAGTATAGCATGTCGTCCTAAATCATGAAAAAATAGTCACAGTATAGCATGTCGTCCAAAATCATGAAAAAAAATCACAGTATAGCATGTCGTCCTAAATCATGAAAAAAAAGTCACAGTATAGCATGTCGTCCTAAATCATGAAAAAAAAGTCATAGTATAGCATGTCGTCCTAAATCATGAAAAAAAATCACAGTATAGCATGTCGTCCTAAATCATGAAAAAAAAATCACAGTATAGCATGTCGTCCTAAATCATGAAAAAAAAGTCACAGTATAGCATGTCGTCCTAAATCATGAAAAAATAGTCACAGTATAGCATGTCGTCCTAAATCATGAAAAAAAAGTCATAGTATAGCATGTCGTCCAAAATCATGAAAAAAAAGTCACAGTATAGCATGTCGTCCTAAATCATGAAAAAAAATCACAGTATAGCATGTCGTCCAAAATCATGAAAAAATAGTCACAGTATAGCATGTCGTCCTAAATCATGAAAAAAACGTCACAGTATAGCATGTCGTCCTAAATCATGAAAAAATAGTCACAGTATAGCATGTCGTCCTAAATCATGAAAAAAAAGTCATAGTATAGCATGTCGTCCTAAATCATGAAAAAATAGTCACAGTATAGCATGTCGTCCTAAATCATGAAAAAATAGTCACAGTATAGCATGTCGTCCAAAATCATGAAAAAAAATCACAGTATAGCATGTCGTCCTAAATCATGAAAAAAAAGTCATAGTATAGCATGTCGTCCAAAATCATGAAAAAATAGTCACAGTATAGCATGTCGTCCTAAATCACGAAAAAAAGTCACAGTATAGCATGTCGTCCAAAATCATGAAAAAAAATCACAGTATAGCATGTCGTCCTAAATCATGAAAAAAAAGTCATAGTATAGCATGTTGTCCTAAATCACGAAAAAAAGTCATAGTATAGCATGTCGTCCTAAATCATGAAAAAAAAGTCATAGTATAGCATGTCGTCCTAAATCATGAAAAAAAAGTCATAGTATAGCATGTCGTCCTAAATCATGAAAAAAAAGTCATAGTATAGCATGTTGTCCTAAATCACGAAAAAAAGTCATAGTATAGCATGTCGTCCTAAATCATGAAAAAAAAGTCATAGTATAGCATGTCGTCCTAAATCATGAAAAAATAGTCACAGTATAGCATGTCGTCCTAAATCATGAAAAAAAAGTCATAGTATAGCATGTCGTCCTAAATCATGAAAAAATAGTCACAGTATAGCATGTCGTCCTAAATCATGAAAAAAAAGTCACAGTATAGCATGTCGTCCTAAATCATGAAAAAAAAGTCATAGTATAGCATGTCGTCCTAAATCACGAAAAAAAGTCATAGTATAGCATGTCGTCCTAAATCATGAAAAAATAGTCACAGTATAGCATGTCGTCCAAAATCATGAAAAAAAATCACAGTATAGCATGTCGTCCTAAATCATGAAAAAAAATCACAGTATAGCATGTCGTCCAAAATCATGAAAAAAAATCACAGTATAGCATGTCGTCCAAAATCATGAAAAAAAATCACAGTATAGCATGTCGTCCTAAATCACGAAAAAAAGTCACAGTATAGCATGTCGTCCAAAATCATGAAAAAAAATCACAGTATAGCATGTCGTCCTAAATCATGAAAAAAAAGTCATAGTATAGCATGTTGTCCTAAATCACGAAAAAAAGTCATAGTATAGCATGTCGTCCTAAATCATGAAAAAAAAGTCATAGTATAGCATGTCGTCCTAAATCATGAAAAAAAAGTCATAGTATAGCATGTCGTCCTAAATCATGAAAAAAAAGTCATAGTATAGCATGTTGTCCTAAATCACGAAAAAAAGTCATAGTATAGCATGTCGTCCTAAATCATGAAAAAAAGTCATAGTATAGCATGTCGTCCTAAATCACGAAAAAATAGTCACAGTATAGCATGTCGTCCTAAATCATGAAAAAAAAATCACAGTATAGCATGTCGTCCTAAATCATGAAAAAAAAATCACAGTATAGCATGTCGTCCTAAATCATGAAAAAAAAGTCACAGTATAGCATGTCGTCCTAAATCATGAAAAAATAGTCACAGTATAGCATGTCGTCCTAAATCATGAAAAAAAAGTCATAGTATAGCATGTCGTCCAAAATCATGAAAAAAAAGTCACAGTATAGCATGTCGTCCAAAATCATGAAAAAATAGTCACAGTATAGCATGTCGTCCTAAATCATGAAAAAATAGTCACAGTATAGCATGTCGTCCTAAATCATGAAAAAAAAGTCATAGTATAGCATGTCGTCCTAAATCATGAAAAAATAGTCACAGTATAGCATGTCGTCCTAAATCATGAAAAAATAGTCACAGTATAGCATGTCGTCCTAAATCATGAAAAAATAGTCACAGTATAGCATGTCGTCCTAAATCATGAAAAAATAGTCACAGTATAGCATGTCGTCCTAAATCATGAAAAAATAGTCACAGTATAGCATGTCGTCCTAAATCATGAAAAAAAAGTCACAGTATAGCATGTCGTCCTAAATCATGAAAAAATAGTCACAGTATAGCATGTCGTCCTAAATCATGAAAAAAAATCACAGTATAGCATGTCGTCCTAAATCATGAAAAAAAGTCATAGTATAGCATGTCGTCCTAAATCATGAAAAAAAAGTCATAGTATAGCATGTCGTCCTAAATCACGAAAAAAAGTCATAGTATAGCATGTCGTCCTAAATCATGAAAAAATAGTCACAGTATAGCATGTCGTCCAAAATCATGAAAAAAAATCACAGTATAGCATGTCGTCCTAAATCATGAAAAAAAATCACAGTATAGCATGTCGTCCAAAATCATGAAAAAAAATCACAGTATAGCATGTCGTCCTAAATCATGAAAAAAAATCACAGTATAGCATGTCGTCCAAAATCATGAAAAAAAATCACAGTATAGCATGTCGTCCTAAATCACGAAAAAAAGTCACAGTATAGCATGTCGTCCAAAATCATGAAAAAAAATCACAGTATAGCATGTCGTCCTAAATCATGAAAAAAAAGTCATAGTATAGCATGTCGTCCTAAATCATGAAAAAAAAGTCATAGTATAGCATGTCGTCCTAAATCATGAAAAAAAAGTCATAGTATAGCATGTCGTCCAAAATCACGAAAAAAAGTCATAGTATAGCATGTCGTCCTAAATCATGAAAAAATAGTCACAGTATAGCATGTCGTCCAAAATCATGAAAAAAAATCACAGTATAGCATGTCGTCCTAAATCATGAAAAAAAATCACAGTATAGCATGTCGTCCAAAATCATGAAAAAAAATCACAGTATAGCATGTCGTCCTAAATCATGAAAAAAAATCACAGTATAGCATGTCGTCCAAAATCATGAAAAAAAATCACAGTATAGCATGTCGTCCTAAATCACGAAAAAAAGTCACAGTATAGCATGTCGTCCAAAATCATGAAAAAAAATCACAGTATAGCATGTCGTCCTAAATCATGAAAAAAAAGTCATAGTATAGCATGTTGTCCTAAATCACGAAAAAAAGTCATAGTATAGCATGTCGTCCTAAATCATGAAAAAAAAGTCATAGTATAGCATGTCGTCCTAAATCATGAAAAAAAAGTCATAGTATAGCATGTCGTCCTAAATCATGAAAAAAAAGTCATAGTATAGCATGTCGTCCTAAATCATGAAAAAAAAGTCATAGTATAGCATGTTGTCCTAAATCACGAAAAAAAGTCATAGTATAGCATGTCGTCCTAAATCATGAAAAAAAGTCATAGTATAGCATGTCGTCCTAAATCACGAAAAAATAGTCACAGTATAGCATGTCGTCCAAAATCATGAAAAAAAATCACAGTATAGCATGTCGTCCTAAATCATGAAAAAAAGTCATAGTATAGCATGTCGTCCAAAATCATGAAAAAAAATCACAGTATAGCATGTCGTCCTAAATCACGAAAAAAAGTCACAGTATAGCATGTCGTCCAAAATCATGAAAAAAAATCACAGTATAGCATGTCGTCCTAAATCATGAAAAAAAAATCACAGTATAGCATGTCGTCCAAAATCATGAAAAAAAATCACAGTATAGCATGTCGTCCAAAATCATGAAAAAAAATCACAGTATAGCATGTCGTCCAAAATCATGAAAAAAAATCACAGTATAGCATGTCGTCCTAAATCATGAAAAAAAATCACAGTATAGCATGTCGTCCTAAATCATGAAAAAAAATCACAGTATAGCATGTCGTCCTAAATCATGAAAAAAAATCACAGTATAGCATGTCGTCCTAAATCATGAAAAAATAGTCACAGTATAGCATGTCGTCCAAAATCATGAAAAAAAAATCACAGTATAGCATGTCGTCCAAAATCATGAAAAAAAATCACAGTATAGCATGTTGTCCTAAATCATGAAAAAAAGTCATAGTATAGCATGTCGTCCGAAATCATGAAAAAATAGTCACAGTATAGCATGTCGTCCTAAATCATGAAAAAAAAATCACAGTATAGCATGTCGTCCAAAATCATGAAAAAAAAATCACAGTATAGCATGTCGTCCAAAATCATGAAAAAAAATCACAGTATAGCATGTCGTCCAAAATCATGAAAAAAAAATCACAGTATAGCATGTCGTCCTAAATCATGAAAAAAATTCACAGTATAGCATGTCGTCCTAAATCATGAAAAAAAGTCACAGTATAGCATGTCGTCCTAAATCACGAAAAAAAAATCACAGTATAGCATGTCGTCCTAAATCATGAAAAAAATTCACAGTATAGCATGTCGTCCTAAATCATGAAAAAAAGTCACAGTATAGCATGTCGTCCTAAATCACGAAAAAAAGTCACAGTATAGCATGTCGTCCAAAATCATGAAAAAAAATCACAGTATAGCATGTCGTCCTAAATCATGAAAAAAAAGTCATAGTATAGCATGTCGTCCTAAATCATGAAAAAAAAGTCATAGTATAGCATGTTGTCCTAAATCACGAAAAAAAGTCATAGTATAGCATGTCGTCCTAAATCATGAAAAAAAGTCATAGTATAGCATGTCGTCCTAAATCACGAAAAAATAGTCACAGTATAGCATGTCGTCCTAAATCATGAAAAAAAAATCACAGTATAGCATGTCGTCCTAAATCATGAAAAAAAAATCACAGTATAGCATGTCGTCCTAAATCATGAAAAAAAAGTCACAGTATAGCATGTCGTCCTAAATCATGAAAAAAAAGTCATAGTATAGCATGTCGTCCAAAATCATGAAAAAAAAGTCACAGTATAGCATGTCGTCCAAAATCATGAAAAAATAGTCACAGTATAGCATGTCGTCCTAAATCATGAAAAAATAGTCACAGTATAGCATGTCGTCCTAAATCATGAAAAAAAAGTCATAGTATAGCATGTCGTCCTAAATCATGAAAAAATAGTCACAGTATAGCATGTCGTCCTAAATCATGAAAAAATAGTCACAGTATAGCATGTCGTCCTAAATCATGAAAAAATAGTCACAGTATAGCATGTCGTCCTAAATCATGAAAAAATAGTCACAGTATAGCATGTCGTCCTAAATCATGAAAAAATAGTCACAGTATAGCATGTCGTCCTAAATCATGAAAAAAAAGTCACAGTATAGCATGTCGTCCTAAATCATGAAAAAATAGTCACAGTATAGCATGTCGTCCTAAATCATGAAAAAAAATCACAGTATAGCATGTCGTCCTAAATCATGAAAAAAAGTCATAGTATAGCATGTCGTCCTAAATCATGAAAAAAAAGTCATAGTATAGCATGTCGTCCTAAATCACGAAAAAAAGTCATAGTATAGCATGTCGTCCTAAATCATGAAAAAATAGTCACAGTATAGCATGTCGTCCAAAATCATGAAAAAAAATCACAGTATAGCATGTCGTCCTAAATCATGAAAAAAAATCACAGTATAGCATGTCGTCCAAAATCATGAAAAAAAATCACAGTATAGCATGGCGTCCTAAATCATGAAAAAAAATCACAGTATAGCATGTCGTCCAAAATCATGAAAAAAAATCACAGTATAGCATGTCGTCCTAAATCACGAAAAAAAGTCACAGTATAGCATGTCGTCCAAAATCATGAAAAAAAATCACAGTATAGCATGTCGTCCTAAATCATGAAAAAAAAGTCATAGTATAGCATGTCGTCCTAAATCATGAAAAAAAGTCATAGTATAGCATGTCGTCCTAAATCATGAAAAAAAAGTCATAGTATAGCATGTCGTCCTAAATCATGAAAAAAAAGTCATAGTATAGCATGTCGTCCTAAATCATGAAAAAAAAGTCATAGTATAGCATGTCGTCCTAAATCACGAAAAAAAGTCATAGTATAGCATGTCGTCCTAAATCATGAAAAAAAAGTCATAGTATAGCATGTCGTCCTAAATCATGAAAAAAAAGTCATAGTATAGCATGTCGTCCTAAATCATGAAAAAAAAGTCATAGTATAGCATGTCGTCCTAAATCATGAAAAAAAAGTCATAGTATAGCATGTTGTCCTAAATCACGAAAAAAAGTCATAGTATAGCATGTCGTCCTAAATCATGAAAAAAAGTCATAGTATAGCATGTCGTCCTAAATCACGAAAAAATAGTCACAGTATAGCATGTCGTCCAAAATCATGAAAAAAAATCACAGTATAGCATGTCGTCCTAAATCATGAAAAAAAGTCATAGTATAGCATGTCGTCCTAAATCACGAAAAAATAGTCACAGTATAGCATGTCGTCCAAAATCATGAAAAAAAATCACAGTATAGCATGTCGTCCTAAATCATGAAAAAAAGTCATAGTATAGCATGTCGTCCAAAATCATGAAAAAAAATCACAGTATAGCATGTCGTCCTAAATCACGAAAAAAAGTCACAGTATAGCATGTCGTCCAAAATCATGAAAAAAAATCACAGTATAGCATGTCGTCCTAAATCATGAAAAAAAAATCACAGTATAGCATGTCGTCCAAAATCATGAAAAAAAATCACAGTATAGCATGTCGTCCAAAATCATGAAAAAAAATCACAGTATAGCATGTCGTCCAAAATCATGAAAAAAAATCACAGTATAGCATGTCGTCCTAAATCATGAAAAAAAATCACAGTATAGCATGTCGTCCTAAATCATGAAAAAAAATCACAGTATAGCATGTCGTCCTAAATCATGAAAAAAAATCACAGTATAGCATGTCGTCCTAAATCATGAAAAAATAGTCACAGTATAGCATGTCGTCCAAAATCATGAAAAAAAAATCACAGTATAGCATGTTGTCCTAAATCATGAAAAAAAGTCATAGTATAGCATGTCGTCCGAAATCATGAAAAAATAGTCACAGTATAGCATGTCGTCCTAAATCATGAAAAAAAAATCACAGTATAGCATGTCGTCCAAAATCATGAAAAAAAAATCACAGTATAGCATGTCGTCCAAAATCATGAAAAAAAATCACAGTATAGCATGTCGTCCAAAATCATGAAAAAAAAATCACAGTATAGCATGTCGTCCTAAATCATGAAAAAAATTCACAGTATAGCATGTCGTCCTAAATCATGAAAAAAAGTCACAGTATAGCATGTCGTCCTAAATCACGAAAAAAAAATCACAGTATAGCATGTCGTCCTAAATCATGAAAAAAATTCACAGTATAGCATGTCGTCCTAAATCATGAAAAAAAGTCACAGTATAGCATGTCGTCCTAAATCACGAAAAAAAGTCACAGTATAGCATGTCGTCCAAAATCATGAAAAAAAATCACAGTATAGCATGTCGTCCTAAATCACGAAAAAAAGTCACAGTATAGCATGTCGTCCTAAATCATGAAAAAAAGTCACAGTATAGCATGTCGTCCAAAATCATGAAAAAAAGTCACAGTATAGCATGTCGTCCTAAATCATGAAAAAAAGTCACAGTATAGCATGTCGTCCAAAATCATGAAAAAAAGTCATAGTATAGCATGTCGTCCAAAATCATGAAAAAAAGTCATAGTATAGCATGTCGTCCTAAATCATGAAAAAAAGTCACAGTATAGCATGTCGTCCTAAATCATGAAAAAAAGTCACAGTATAGCATGTCGTCCAAAATCATGAAAAAAAGTCATAGTATAGCATGTCGTCCAAAATCATGAAAAAAAGTCATAGTATAGCATGTCGTCCTAAATCATGAAAAAAAGTCACAGTATAGCATGTCGTCCTAAATCATGAAAAAAAGTCAAACTATAGCATGTCGTCCTAAATCATGAAAAAAAGTCATAGTATAGCATGTCGTCCAAAATCATGAAAAAAAGTCATAGTATAGCATGTCGTCCTAAATCATGAAAAAAAGTCACAGTATAGCATGTCGTCCTAAATCATGAAAAAAAGTCACAGTATAGCATGTCGTCCTAAATCATGAAAAAAAGTCACAGTATAGCATGTCGTCCAAAATCATGAAAAAAAGTCATAGTATAGCATGTCGTCCTAAATCATGAAAAAAAGTCACAGTATAGCATGTCGTCCTAAATCATGAAAAATAGTCACAGTATAGCATGTTGTCCTAAATCACGAAAAAAAGTCACAGTATAGCATGTCGTACAAAATCATGAAAAAAAATCACAGTATAGCATGTCGTCCTAAATCATGAAAAAAAGTCACAGTATAGCATGTCGTCCAAAATCATGAAAAAAAAGTCACAGTATAGCATGTCGTCCTAAATCATGAAAAATAGTCACAGTATAGCATGTCGTCCAAAATCATGAAAAAAAAATCACAGTATAGCATGTCGTCCAAAATCATGAAAAATAGTCACAGTATAGCATGTCGTCCTAAATCATGAAAAAAAGTCACAGTATAGCATGTCGTCCAAAATCATGAAAAAAAAATCACAGTATAGCATGTCGTCCTAAATCATGAAAAAAATTCACAGTATAGCATGTCGTCCTAAATCATGAAAAAAAGTCACAGTATAGCATGTCGTCCTAAATCACGAAAAAAAGTCACAGTATAGCATGTCGTCCAAAATCATGAAAAAAAATCACAGTATAGCATGTCGTCCTAAATCACGAAAAAAAGTCACAGTATAGCATGTCGTCCAAAATCATGAAAAAAAGTCACAGTATAGCATGTCGTCCTAAATCATGAAAAAAAGTCACAGTATAGCATGTCGTCCTAAATCATGAAAAAAAGTCACAGTATAGCATGTCGTCCAAAATCATGAAAAAAAGTCACAGTATAGCATGTCGTCCTAAATCATGAAAAAAAGTCATAGTATAGCATGTCGTCCTAAATCATGAAAAAAAGTCATAGTATAGCATGTCGTCCTAAATCATGAAAAAATAGTCACAGTATAGCATGTCGTCCTAAATCATGAAAAAAAACTCATAGTAGAGCATGTTGTCCGAAAGAACGAAAAAAAGTCATAGTATAGCATGTCGTCCAAAATCACGAAAAACAGTCATAGTATAGCATGTCGTCCGAAATCATGAAAAAAACTCATAGTATAGCATGTCGTCCAAAATCATGAAAAAAAGTCACAGTATAGCATGTCGTCCTAAATCGTGAAAAAAAAGTCATAGTATAGTATGTCGTCCGAAATCACGAAAAAAAGTTTTAGTTATAGCATGTCGTCGGAAAGAATGAAAAAGTCATAGTATAGCATGTCGTCCTAAATCATGAAAAACAGTCATAGTATAGCATGTCGTCCTAAATCACGAAAAACAGTCATAGTATAGCATGTCGTCCGAAATCATGAAAAAAACTCATAGTATAGCATGTCGTCCAAAATCATGAAAAAAAGTCACAGTATAGCATGTCGTCCTAAATCGTGAAAAAAAAGTCATAGTATAGTATGTCGTCCGAAATCACGAAAAAAAGTTTTAGTTATAGCATGTCGTCGGAAAGAATGAAAAAGTCATAGTATAGCATGTCGTCCTAAATCATGAAAAACAGTCATAGTATAGCATGTCGTCCTAAATCATGAAAAACAGTCATAGTATAGCATGTCGTCCAAAATCATGAAAAAATAGTCACAGTAAAGCATGTCGTCCTAAATCATGAAAAAATAGTCACAGTATAGCATGTCGTCCAAAATCATGAAAAAAAATCACAGTATAGCATGTCGTCCTAAATCATGAAAAAATAGTCACACTATAGCATGTCGTCCTAAATCATGAAAAAAAAGTCACAGTATAGCATGTTGTCCTAAATCACGAAAAAAAGTCACAGTATAGCATGTCGTCCAAAATCATGAAAAAATAGTCACAGTATAGCATGTCGTCCTAAATCATGAAAAAAAAATCACAGTATAGCATGTCGTCCTAAATCATGAAAAAAAAGTCATAGTATAGCATGTCGTCCTAAATCATGAAAAAATAGTCACAGTATAGCATGTCGTCCTAAATCATGAAAAAAAAGTCACAGTATAGCATGTCGTCCTAAATCATGAAAAAAAAGTCATAGTATAGCATGTCGTCCTAAATCATGAAAAAAAAGTCATAGTATAGCATGTCGTCCTAAATCATGAAAAAATAGTCACAGTATAGCATGTCGTCCTAAATCATGAAAAAATAGTCACAGTATAGCATGTCGTCCTAAATCATGAAAAAATAGTCACAGTATAGCATGTCGTCCTAAATCATGAAAAAATAGTCACAGTATAGCATGTCGTCCTAAATCATGAAAAAAAAGTCATAGTATAGCATGTCGTCCTAAATCATGAAAAAATAGTCACAGTATAGCATGTCGTCCTAAATCATGAAAAAAAAGTCACAGTATAGCATGTCGTCCTAAATCATGAAAAAAAAGTCATAGTATAGCATGTCGTCCTAAATCATGAAAAAAAAGTCACAGTATAGCATGTCGTCCAAAATCATGAAAAAAAAGTCATAGTATAGCATGTCGTCCTAAATCATGAAAAAATAGTCACAGTATAGCATGTCGTCCTAAATCATGAAAAAAAAGTCATAGTATAGCATGTCGTCCTAAATCATGAAAAAATAGTCACAGTATAGCATGTCGTCCTAAATCATGAAAAAATAGTCACAGTATAGCATGTCGTCCTAAATCATGAAAAAATAGTCACAGTATAGCATGTCGTCCTAAATCATGAAAAAAAAGTCATAGTATAGCATGTCGTCCAAAATCATGAAAAAAAAGTCACAGTATAGCATGTCGTCCTAAATCATGAAAAAAAAGTCACAGTATAGCATGTCGTCCAAAATCATGAAAAAAAATCACAGTATAGCATGTCGTCCTAAATCATGAAAAAAAAGTCATAGTATAGCATGTCGTCCTAAATCATGAAAAAATAGTCACAGTATAGCATGTCGTCCAAAATCATGAAAAAAAATCACAGTATAGCATGTCGTCCTAAATCATGAAAAAAAAGTCACAGTATAGCATGTCGTCCTAAATCATGAAAAAAAAGTCATAGTATAGCATGTCGTCCTAAATCATGAAAAAAAAATCACAGTATAGCATGTCGTCCTAAATCATGAAAAAAAAATCACAGTATAGCATGTCGTCCTAAATCATGAAAAAAAAGTCACAGTATAGCATGTCGTCCTAAATCATGAAAAAATAGTCACAGTATAGCATGTCGTCCTAAATCATGAAAAAAAAGTCACAGTATAGCATGTCGTCCAAAATCATGAAAAAAAAGTCACAGTATAGCATGTCGTCCAAAATCATGAAAAAAAAGTCATAGTATAGCATGTCGTCCAAAATCATGAAAAAATAGTCACAGTATAGCATGTCGTCCTAAATCATGAAAAAATAGTCACAGTATAGCATGTCGTCCTAAATCATGAAAAAAAAGTCATAGTATAGCATGTCGTCCTAAATCATGAAAAAATAGTCACAGTATAGCATGTCGTCCTAAATCATGAAAAAATAGTCACAGTATAGCATGTCGTCCAAAATCATGAAAAAAAATCACAGTATAGCATGTCGTCCTAAATCATGAAAAAAAAGTCATAGTATAGCATGTCGTCCTAAATCATGAAAAAATAGTCACAGTATAGCATGTCGTCCTAAATCATGAAAAAAAAGTCATAGTATAGCATGTCGTCCTAAATCATGAAAAAATAGTCACAGTATAGCATGTCGTCCTAAATCATGAAAAAAAAGTCACAGTATAGCATGTCGTCCTAAATCATGAAAAAAAAGTCATAGTATAGCATGTCGTCCTAAATCACGAAAAAAAGTCATAGTATAGCATGTCGTCCTAAATCATGAAAAAATAGTCACAGTATAGCATGTCGTCCAAAATCATGAAAAAAAATCACAGTATAGCATGTCGTCCTAAATCATGAAAAAAAATCACAGTATAGCATGTCGTCCAAAATCATGAAAAAAAATCACAGTATAGCATGTCGTCCAAAATCATGAAAAAAAATCACAGTATAGCATGTCGTCCTAAATCACGAAAAAAAGTCACAGTATAGCATGTCGTCCAAAATCATGAAAAAAAATCACAGTATAGCATGTCGTCCTAAATCATGAAAAAAAAGTCATAGTATAGCATGTTGTCCTAAATCACGAAAAAAAGTCATAGTATAGCATGTCGTCCTAAATCATGAAAAAAAAGTCATAGTATAGCATGTCGTCCTAAATCATGAAAAAAAAGTCATAGTATAGCATGTCGTCCTAAATCATGAAAAAAAAGTCATAGTATAGCATGTCGTCCTAAATCATGAAAAAAAAGTCATAGTATAGCATGTTGTCCTAAATCACGAAAAAAAGTCATAGTATAGCATGTCGTCCTAAATCATGAAAAAAAGTCATAGTATAGCATGTCGTCCTAAATCACGAAAAAATAGTCACAGTATAGCATGTCGTCCTAAATCATGAAAAAAAAATCACAGTATAGCATGTCGTCCAAAATCATGAAAAAAAAATCACAGTATAGCATGTCGTCCTAAATCATGAAAAAAAAATCACAGTATAGCATGTCGTCCTAAATCATGAAAAAAAAGTCACAGTATAGCATGTCGTCCTAAATCATGAAAAAATAGTCACAGTATAGCATGTCGTCCTAAATCATGAAAAAAAAGTCATAGTATAGCATGTCGTCCAAAATCATGAAAAAAAAGTCACAGTATAGCATGTCGTCCAAAATCATGAAAAAAAATCACAGTATAGCATGTCGTCCAAAATCATGAAAAAATAGTCACAGTATAGCATGTCGTCCTAAATCATGAAAAAATAGTCACAGTATAGCATGTCGTCCTAAATCATGAAAAAAAAGTCACAGTATAGCATGTCGTCCTAAATCATGAAAAAATAGTCACAGTATAGCATGTCGTCCTAAATCATGAAAAAATAGTCACAGTATAGCATGTCGTCCTAAATCATGAAAAAATAGTCACAGTATAGCATGTCGTCCTAAATCATGAAAAAATAGTCACAGTATAGCATGTCGTCCTAAATCATGAAAAAATAGTCACAGTATAGCATGTCGTCCTAAATCATGAAAAAAAAGTCATAGTATAGCATGTCGTCCTAAATCATGAAAAAATAGTCACAGTATAGCATGTCGTCCTAAATCATGAAAAAAAATCACAGTATAGCATGTCGTCCTAAATCATGAAAAAAAAGTCATAGTATAGCATGTCGTCCTAAATCATGAAAAAATAGTCACAGTATAGCATGTCGTCCTAAATCATGAAAAAAAAGTCATAGTATAGCATGTCGTCCTAAATCACGAAAAAAAGTCATAGTATAGCATGTCGTCCTAAATCATGAAAAAATAGTCACAGTATAGCATGTCGTCCAAAATCATGAAAAAAAATCACAGTATAGCATGTCGTCCTAAATCATGAAAAAAAATCACAGTATAGCATGTCGTCCAAAATCATGAAAAAAAATCACAGTATAGCATGTCGTCCTAAATCATGAAAAAAAATCACAGTATAGCATGTCGTCCAAAATCATGAAAAAAAATCACAGTATAGCATGTCGTCCAAAATCACGAAAAAAAGTCACAGTATAGCATGTCGTCCAAAATCATGAAAAAAAGTCACAGTATAGCATGTCGTCCTAAATCACGAAAAACAGTCATAGTATAGCATGTCGTCCGAAATCGTGAAAAAACTCATAGTAGAGCATGTTGTCCGAAAGAACGAAAAAAACTCATAGTATAGCATGTCGTCCAAAATCACGAAAAAAAGTCACAGTATAGCATGTCGTCCAAAATCATGAAAAAAACTCATAGTATAGCATGTCGTCCAAAATCATGAAAAAAAGTCACAGTATAGCATGTCGTCCTAAATCATGAAAAAAACTCATAGTATAGCATGTCGTCCGAAATCATGAAAAAAACTCATAGTATAGCATGTCGTCCAAAATCATGAAAAAAAGTCACAGTATAGCATGTCGTCCAAAATCATGAAAAAAAGTCATAGTATAGCATGTCGTCCTAAAGAACGAAAAAAAGTCATAGTATAGCATGTCGTCCAAAATCACGAAAAACAGTCATAGTATAGCATGTCGTCCTGAAGAACGAAAAAAAGTCATAGTATAGCATGTCGTCCAACATCACGAAAAACAGTCATAGTATAGCATGTCGTCCTAAAGAACGAAAAAAAGTCATAGTATAGCATGTCGTCCAAAATCACGAAAAAAAAGTCATAGTATAGTATGTCGTCCTAAATCACGAAAAAAAGTCATAGTATAGCATGTCGTCCAAAATCACGAAAAAAAAGTCATAGTATAGTATGTCGTCCTAAATCACGAAAAAAAGTCATAGTATAGCATGTCGTCCGAAAGAACGAAAAAAAGTCATAGTATAGCATGTCGTCCGAAAGAACGAAAAAAAGTCATAGTATAGCATGTCGTCCAAAATCACGAAAAACAGTCATAGTATAGCATGTCGTCCGAAATCGTGAAAAAACTCATAGTAGAGCATGTTGTCCGAAAGAACGAAAAAAAGTCATAGTATAGCATGTCGTCCAAAATCACGAAAAACAGTCATAGTATAGCATGTCGTCCGAAATCATGAAAAAAACTCATAGTATAGCATGTCGTCCAAAATCATGAAAAAAAGTCACAGTATAGCATGTCGTCCTAAATCGTGAAAAAAAAGTCATAGTATAGTATGTCGTCCGAAATCACGAAAAAAAGTTTTAGTTATAGCATGTCGTCGGAAAGAATGAAAAAGTCATAGTATAGCATGTCGTCCGAAATCATGAAAAAAAGTCACAGTATAGCATGTCATCCAAAATCATAAAAAAAGTCATAGTATAGCATGTCGTCCTAAATCATGAAAAACAGTCATAGTATAGCATGTCGTCCAAAATCATGAAAAAATAGTCACAGTAAAGCATGTCGTCCTAAATCATGAAAAAATAGTCACAGTATAGCATGTCGTCCAAAATCATGAAAAAAAATCACAGTATAGCATGTCGTCCTAAATCATGAAAAAATAGTCACACTATAGCATGTCGTCCTAAATCATGAAAAAAAAGTCACAGTATAGCATGTTGTCCTAAATCACGAAAAAAAGTCACAGTATAGCATGTCGTCCAAAATCATGAAAAAATAGTCACAGTATAGCATGTCGTCCTAAATCATGAAAAAAAAAGTCACAGTATAGCATGTCGTCCTAAATCATGAAAAAAAAGTCATAGTATAGCATGTCGTCCTAAATCATGAAAAAAAAGTCATAGTATAGCATGTCGTCCTAAATCATGAAAAAAAAGTCATAGTATAGCATGTCGTCCTAAATCATGAAAAAAAAGTCACAGTATAGCATGTCGTCCTAAATCATGAAAAAAAAGTCATAGTATAGTATGTCGTCCTAAATCATGAAAAAAAAGTCATAGTATAGCATGTCGTCCTAAATCATGAAAAAAAAGTCATAGTATAGCATGTCGTCCTAAATCATGAAAAAAAAGTCATAGTATAGCATGTCGTCCTAAATCATGAAAAAAAAGTCATAGTATAGCATGTCGTCCTAAATCATGAAAAAAAAGTCATAGTATAGCATGTCGTCCTAAATCATGAAAAAAAAGTCATAGTATAGCATGTCGTCCTAAATCATGAAAAAAAAGTCACAGTATAGCATGTCGTCCTAAATCATGAAAAAAAAGTCACAGTATAGCATGTCGTCCTAATTCATGAAAAAAAAGTCACAGTATAGCATGTCGTCCTAAATCATGAAAAAAAATCACAGTATAGCATGTCGTCCTAAATCATGAAAAAAAAGTCATAGTATAGCATGTCGTCCTAAATCATGAAAAAAAAGTCATAGTATAGCATGTCGTCCAAAATCATGAAAAAAAAGTCACAGTATAGCATGTCGTCCTAAATCATGAAAAAAAAGTCACAGTATAGCATGTCGTCCTAAATCATGAAAAAATAGTCACAGTATAGCATGTCGTCCTAAATCATGAAAAAAAAGTCATAGTATAGCATGTCGTCCAAAATCATGAAAAAAAATCACAGTATAGCATGTCGTCCAAAATCATGAAAAAATAGTCACAGTATAGCATGTCGTCCTAAATCATGAAAAAAAAGTCATAGTATAGCATGTCGTCCTAAATCATGAAAAAATAGTCACAGTATAGCATGTCGTCCTAAATCATGAAAAAAAAGTCACAGTATAGCATGTCGTCCTAAATCATGAAAAAAAAGTCATAGTATAGCATGTCGTCCTAAATCATGAAAAAAAATCACAGTATAGCATGTCGTCCTAAATCATGAAAAAATAGTCACAGTATAGCATGTCGTCCTAAATCATGAAAAAAAAGTCATAGTATAGCATGTCGTCCAAAATCATGAAAAAAAATCACAGTATAGCATGTCGTCCTAAATCATGAAAAAATAGTCACAGTATAGCATGTCGTCCTAAATCATGAAAAAAAAGTCACAGTATAGCATGTCGTCCTAAATCATGAAAAAAAAGTCACAGTATAGCATGTCGTCCTAAATCATGAAAAAAAAGTCATAGTATAGCATGTCGTCCTAAATCATGAAAAAAAAGTCATAGTATAGCATGTCGTCCTAAATCATGAAAAAAAAGTCATAGTATAGCATGTCGTCCAAAATCATGAAAAAAAAGTCACAGTATAGCATGTCGTCCTAAATCATGAAAAAAAGTCACAGTATAGCATGTCGTCCAAAATCATGAAAAAAAATCACAGTATAGCATGTCGTCCTAAATCATGAAAAAAAAGTCATAGTATAGCATGTCGTCCTAAATCATGAAAAAATAGTCACAGTATAGCATGTCGTCCTAAATCATGAAAAAAAAGTCATAGTATAGCATGTCGTCCAAAATCATGAAAAAAAATCACAGTATAGCATGTCGTCCTAAATCATGAAAAAAAAGTCATAGTATAGCATGTCGTCCTAAATCATGAAAAAATAGTCACAGTATAGCATGTCGTCCTAAATCATGAAAAAATAGTCACAGTATAGCATGTCGTCCAAAATCATGAAAAAAAATCACAGTATAGCATGTCGTCCTAAATCATGAAAAAAAAGTCACAGTATAGCATGTCGTCCTAAATCATGAAAAAAAAGTCATAGTATAGCATGTCGTCCTAAATCATGAAAAAAAATCACAGTATAGCATGTCGTCCTAAATCATGAAAAAAAAATCACAGTATAGCATGTCGTCCTAAATCATGAAAAAAAAGTCACAGTATAGCATGTCGTCCTAAATCATGAAAAAATAGTCACAGTATAGCATGTCGTCCTAAATCATGAAAAAAAAGTCATAGTATAGCATGTCGTCCAAAATCATGAAAAAAAAGTCACAGTATAGCATGTCGTCCAAAATCATGAAAAAAAATCACAGTATAGCATGTCGTCCAAAATCATGAAAAAATAGTCACAGTATAGCATGTCGTCCTAAATCATGAAAAAATAGTCACAGTATAGCATGTCGTCCTAAATCATGAAAAAAAAGTCATAGTATAGCATGTCGTCCTAAATCATGAAAAAATAGTCACAGTATAGCATGTCGTCCTAAATCATGAAAAAATAGTCACAGTATAGCATGTCGTCCAAAATCATGAAAAAAAATCACAGTATAGCATGTCGTCCTAAATCATGAAAAAAAAGTCATAGTATAGCATGTCGTCCTAAATCATGAAAAAATAGTCACAGTATAGCATGTCGTCCTAAATCATGAAAAAAAAGTCATAGTATAGCATGTCGTCCTAAATCATGAAAAAAAAATCACAGTATAGCATGTCGTCCTAAATCATGAAAAAATAGTCACAGTATAGCATGTCGTCCTAAATCATGAAAAAAAAATCACAGTATAGCATGTCGTCCTAAATCATGAAAAAATAGTCACAGTATAGCATGTCGTCCTAAATCATGAAAAAAAAGTCACAGTATAGCATGTCGTCCTAAATCATGAAAAAAAAGTCATAGTATAGCATGTCGTCCTAAATCATGAAAAAAAAGTCACAGTATAGCATGTCGTCCTAAATCATGAAAAAAAAGTCATAGTATAGCATGTCGTCCTAAATCACGAAAAAAAGTCACAGTATAGCATGTCGTCCAAAATCATGAAAAAAAATCACAGTATAGCATGTCGTCCTAAATCATGAAAAAAAATCACAGTATAGCATGTCGTCCAAAATCATGAAAAAAAATCACAGTATAGCATGTCGTCCAAAATCATGAAAAAAAATCACAGTATAGCATGTCGTCCTAAATCACGAAAAAAAGTCACAGTATAGCATGTCGTCCAAAATCATGAAAAAAAATCACAGTATAGCATGTCGTCCTAAATCATGAAAAAAAAGTCATAGTATAGCATGTTGTCCTAAATCACGAAAAAAAGTCATAGTATAGCATGTCGTCCTAAATCATGAAAAAAAAGTCATAGTATAGCATGTCGTCCTAAATCATGAAAAAAAAGTCATAGTATAGCATGTCGTCCTAAATCATGAAAAAAAAGTCATAGTATAGCATGTTGTCCTAAATCACGAAAAAAAGTCATAGTATAGCATGTCGTCCTAAATCATGAAAAAAAAGTCATAGTATAGCATGTCGTCCTAAATCATGAAAAAATAGTCACAGTATAGCATGTCGTCCTAAATCATGAAAAAAAAGTCATAGTATAGCATGTCGTCCTAAATCATGAAAAAATAGTCACAGTATAGCATGTCGTCCTAAATCATGAAAAAAAAGTCACAGTATAGCATGTCGTCCTAAATCATGAAAAAAAAGTCATAGTATAGCATGTCGTCCTAAATCACGAAAAAAAGTCATAGTATAGCATGTCGTCCTAAATCATGAAAAAATAGTCACAGTATAGCATGTCGTCCAAAATCATGAAAAAAAATCACAGTATAGCATGTCGTCCTAAATCATGAAAAAAAATCACAGTATAGCATGTCGTCCAAAATCATGAAAAAAAATCACAGTATAGCATGTCGTCCAAAATCATGAAAAAAAATCACAGTATAGCATGTCGTCCTAAATCACGAAAAAAAGTCACAGTATAGCATGTCGTCCAAAATCATGAAAAAAAATCACAGTATAGCATGTCGTCCTAAATCACGAAAAATAGTCACAGTATAGCATGTCGTCCTAAATCATGAAAAAAAAGTCATAGTATAGCATGTCGTCCAAAATCATGAAAAAAAATCACAGTATAGCATGTCGTCCTAAATCATGAAAAAAAAGTCATAGTATAGCATGTCGTCCTAAATCATGAAAAAATAGTCACAGTATAGCATGTCGTCCTAAATCATGAAAAAATAGTCACAGTATAGCATGTCGTCCAAAATCATGAAAAAAAATCACAGTATAGCATGTCGTCCTAAATCATGAAAAAAAAGTCACAGTATAGCATGTCGTCCTAAATCATGAAAAAAAAGTCATAGTATAGCATGTCGTCCTAAATCATGAAAAAAAATCACAGTATAGCATGTCGTCCTAAATCATGAAAAAAAAATCACAGTATAGCATGTCGTCCTAAATCATGAAAAAAAAGTCACAGTATAGCATGTCGTCCTAAATCATGAAAAAATAGTCACAGTATAGCATGTCGTCCTAAATCATGAAAAAAAAGTCATAGTATAGCATGTCGTCCTAAATCATGAAAAAAAAGTCACAGTATAGCATGTCGTCCAAAATCATGAAAAAAAATCACAGTATAGCATGTCGTCCAAAATCATGAAAAAATAGTCACAGTATAGCATGTCGTCCTAAATCATGAAAAAATAGTCACAGTATAGCATGTCGTCCTAAATCATGAAAAAAAAGTCATAGTATAGCATGTCGTCCTAAATCATGAAAAAATAGTCACAGTATAGCATGTCGTCCTAAATCATGAAAAAATAGTCACAGTATAGCATGTCGTCCAAAATCATGAAAAAAAATCACAGTATAGCATGTCGTCCTAAATCATGAAAAAAAAGTCATAGTATAGCATGTCGTCCTAAATCATGAAAAAATAGTCACAGTATAGCATGTCGTCCTAAATCATGAAAAAAAAGTCATAGTATAGCATGTCGTCCTAAATCATGAAAAAAAAATCACAGTATAGCATGTCGTCCTAAATCATGAAAAAATAGTCACAGTATAGCATGTCGTCCTAAATCATGAAAAAAAAATCACAGTATAGCATGTCGTCCTAAATCATGAAAAAATAGTCACAGTATAGCATGTCGTCCTAAATCATGAAAAAAAAGTCACAGTATAGCATGTCGTCCTAAATCATGAAAAAAAAGTCATAGTATAGCATGTCGTCCTAAATCATGAAAAAAAAGTCACAGTATAGCATGTCGTCCTAAATCATGAAAAAAAAGTCATAGTATAGCATGTCGTCCTAAATCACGAAAAAAAGTCATAGTATAGCATGTCGTCCTAAATCATGAAAAAATAGTCACAGTATAGCATGTCGTCCAAAATCATGAAAAAAAATCACAGTATAGCATGTCGTCCTAAATCATGAAAAAAAATCACAGTATAGCATGTCGTCCAAAATCATGAAAAAAAATCACAGTATAGCATGTCGTCCAAAATCATGAAAAAAAATCACAGTATAGCATGTCGTCCTAAATCACGAAAAAAAGTCACAGTATAGCATGTCGTCCAAAATCATGAAAAAAAATCACAGTATAGCATGTCGTCCTAAATCATGAAAAAAAAGTCATAGTATAGCATGTTGTCCTAAATCACGAAAAAAAGTCATAGTATAGCATGTCGTCCTAAATCATGAAAAAAAAGTCATAGTATAGCATGTCGTCCTAAATCATGAAAAAAAAGTCATAGTATAGCATGTCGTCCTAAATCATGAAAAAAAAGTCATAGTATAGCATGTTGTCCTAAATCACGAAAAAAAGTCATAGTATAGCATGTCGTCCTAAATCATGAAAAAAAAGTCATAGTATAGCATGTCGTCCTAAATCATGAAAAAATAGTCACAGTATAGCATGTCGTCCTAAATCATGAAAAAAAAGTCATAGTATAGCATGTCGTCCTAAATCATGAAAAAATAGTCACAGTATAGCATGTCGTCCTAAATCATGAAAAAAAAGTCACAGTATAGCATGTCGTCCTAAATCATGAAAAAAAAGTCATAGTATAGCATGTCGTCCTAAATCACGAAAAAAAGTCATAGTATAGCATGTCGTCCTAAATCATGAAAAAATAGTCACAGTATAGCATGTCGTCCAAAATCATGAAAAAAAATCACAGTATAGCATGTCGTCCTAAATCATGAAAAAAAATCACAGTATAGCATGTCGTCCAAAATCATGAAAAAAAATCACAGTATAGCATGTCGTCCAAAATCATGAAAAAAAATCACAGTATAGCATGTCGTCCTAAATCACGAAAAAAAGTCACAGTATAGCATGTCGTCCAAAATCATGAAAAAAAATCACAGTATAGCATGTCGTCCTAAATCATGAAAAAAAAGTCATAGTATAGCATGTTGTCCTAAATCACGAAAAAAAGTCATAGTATAGCATGTCGTCCTAAATCATGAAAAAAAAGTCATAGTATAGCATGTCGTCCTAAATCATGAAAAAAAAGTCATAGTATAGCATGTCGTCCTAAATCATGAAAAAAAAGTCATAGTATAGCATGTTGTCCTAAATCACGAAAAAAAGTCATAGTATAGCATGTCGTCCTAAATCATGAAAAAAAGTCATAGTATAGCATGTCGTCCTAAATCACGAAAAAATAGTCACAGTATAGCATGTCGTCCTAAATCATGAAAAAAAAATCACAGTATAGCATGTCGTCCTAAATCATGAAAAAAAAATCACAGTATAGCATGTCGTCCTAAATCACGAAAAAAAGTCACAGTATAGCATGTCGTCCAAAATCATGAAAAAAAATCACAGTATAGCATGTCGTCCTAAATCATGAAAAAAAAATCATAGTATAGCATGTCGTCCTAAATCACGAAAAAAAGTCACAGTATAGCATGTCGTCCAAAATCATGAAAAAAAATCACAGTATAGCATGTCGTCCTAAATCATGAAAAAAAAGTCATAGTATAGCATGTTGTCCTAAATCACGAAAAAAAGTCATAGTATAGCATGTCGTCCTAAATCATGAAAAAAAAGTCATAGTATAGCATGTCGTCCTAAATCATGAAAAAAAAGTCATAGTATAGCATGTCGTCCTAAATCATGAAAAAAAAGTCATAGTATAGCATGTCGTCCTAAATCATGAAAAAAAAGTCATAGTATAGCATGTTGTCCTAAATCACGAAAAAAAGTCATAGTATAGCATGTCGTCCTAAATCATGAAAAAAAGTCATAGTATAGCATGTCGTCCTAAATCACGAAAAAATAGTCACAGTATAGCATGTCGTCCAAAATCATGAAAAAAAATCACAGTATAGCATGTCGTCCTAAATCATGAAAAAAAGTCATAGTATAGCATGTCGTCCTAAATCACGAAAAAATAGTCACAGTATAGCATGTCGTCCAAAATCATGAAAAAAAATCACAGTATAGCATGTCGTCCTAAATCATGAAAAAAAGTCATAGTATAGCATGTCGTCCAAAATCATGAAAAAAAATCACAGTATAGCATGTCGTCCTAAATCACGAAAAAAAGTCACAGTATAGCATGTCGTCCAAAATCATGAAAAAAAATCACAGTATAGCATGTCGTCCTAAATCATGAAAAAAAATCACAGTATAGCATGTCGTCCAAAATCATGAAAAAAAATCACAGTATAGCATGTCGTCCAAAATCATGAAAAAAAATCACAGTATAGCATGTCGTCCAAAATCATGAAAAAAAATCACAGTATAGCATGTCGTCCTAAATCATGAAAAAAAATCACAGTATAGCATGTCGTCCTAAATCATGAAAAAAAATCACAGTATAGCATGTCGTCCTAAATCATGAAAAAAAATCACAGTATAGCATGTCGTCCTAAATCATGAAAAAATAGTCACAGTATAGCATGTCGTCCAAAATCATGAAAAAAAAATCACAGTATAGCATGTCGTCCAAAATCATGAAAAAAAATCACAGTATAGCATGTTGTCCTAAATCATGAAAAAAAGTCATAGTATAGCATGTCGTCCGAAATCATGAAAAAATAGTCACAGTATAGCATGTCGTCCTAAATCATGAAAAAAAAATCACAGTATAGCATGTCGTCCAAAATCATGAAAAAAAAATCACAGTATAGCATGTCGTCCAAAATCATGAAAAAAAATCACAGTATAGCATGTCGTCCAAAATCATGAAAAAAAAATCACAGTATAGCATGTCGTCCTAAATCATGAAAAAAATTCACAGTATAGCATGTCGTCCTAAATCATGAAAAAAAGTCACAGTATAGCATGTCGTCCTAAATCACGAAAAAAAAATCACAGTATAGCATGTCGTCCTAAATCATGAAAAAAATTCACAGTATAGCATGTCGTCCTAAATCATGAAAAAAAAGTCACAGTATAGCATGTCGTCCAAAATCATGAAAAAAAGTCATAGTATAGCATGTCGTCCAAAATCATGAAAAAAAGTCATAGTATAGCATGTCGTCCTAAATCATGAAAAAAAGTCAAACTATAGCATGTCGTCCTAAATCATGAAAAAAAGTCATAGTATAGCATGTCGTCCAAAATCATGAAAAAAAGTCATAGTATAGCATGTCGTCCTAAATCATGAAAAAAAGTCACAGTATAGCATGTCGTCCTAAATCATGAAAAAAAGTCACAGTATAGCATGTCGTCCTAAATCATGAAAAAAAGTCACAGTATAGCATGTCGTCCTAAATCATGAAAAAAAGTCATAGTATAGCATGTCGTCCTAAATCATGAAAAAAAGTCACAGTATAGCATGTCGTCCTAAATCATGAAAAAAAGTCATAGTATAGCATGTCGTCCAAAATCATGAAAAAAAGTCATAGTATAGCATGTCGTCCAAAATCATGAAAAAAAGTCAAACTATAGCATGTCGTCCTAAATCATGAAAAAAAGTCATAGTATAGCATGTCGTCCAAAATCATGAAAAAAAGTCATAGTATAGCATGTCGTCCTAAATCATGAAAAAATAGTCACAGTATAGCATGTCGTCCTAAATCATGAAAAAAAAGTCACAGTATAGCATGTCGTCCTAAATCATGAAAAAAAAGTCACAGTATAGCATGTCGTCCTAAATCATGAAAAAAAAGTCATAGTATAGCATGTCGTCCTAAATCATGAAAAAAAAGTCATAGTATAGCATGTCGTCCTAAATCATGAAAAAAAAGTCATAGTATAGCATGTCGTCCAAAATCATGAAAAAAAAGTCACAGTATAGCATGTCGTCCTAAATCATGAAAAAAAGTCACAGTATAGCATGTCGTCCAAAATCATGAAAAAAAATCACAGTATAGCATGTCGTCCTAAATCATGAAAAAAAAGTCATAGTATAGCATGTCGTCCTAAATCATGAAAAAATAGTCACAGTATAGCATGTCGTCCTAAATCATGAAAAAAAAGTCATAGTATAGCATGTCGTCCAAAATCATGAAAAAAAATCACAGTATAGCATGTCGTCCTAAATCATGAAAAAAAAGTCATAGTATAGCATGTCGTCCTAAATCATGAAAAAATAGTCACAGTATAGCATGTCGTCCTAAATCATGAAAAAATAGTCACAGTATAGCATGTCGTCCAAAATCATGAAAAAAAATCACAGTATAGCATGTCGTCCTAAATCATGAAAAAAAAGTCACAGTATAGCATGTCGTCCTAAATCATGAAAAAAAAGTCATAGTATAGCATGTCGTCCTAAATCATGAAAAAAAATCACAGTATAGCATGTCGTCCTAAATCATGAAAAAAAAATCACAGTATAGCATGTCGTCCTAAATCATGAAAAAAAAGTCACAGTATAGCATGTCGTCCTAAATCATGAAAAAATAGTCACAGTATAGCATGTCGTCCTAAATCATGAAAAAAAAGTCATAGTATAGCATGTCGTCCAAAATCATGAAAAAAAAGTCACAGTATAGCATGTCGTCCAAAATCATGAAAAAAAATCACAGTATAGCATGTCGTCCAAAATCATGAAAAAATAGTCACAGTATAGCATGTCGTCCTAAATCATGAAAAAATAGTCACAGTATAGCATGTCGTCCTAAATCATGAAAAAAAAGTCATAGTATAGCATGTCGTCCTAAATCATGAAAAAATAGTCACAGTATAGCATGTCGTCCTAAATCATGAAAAAATAGTCACAGTATAGCATGTCGTCCAAAATCATGAAAAAAAATCACAGTATAGCATGTCGTCCTAAATCATGAAAAAAAAGTCATAGTATAGCATGTCGTCCTAAATCATGAAAAAATAGTCACAGTATAGCATGTCGTCCTAAATCATGAAAAAAAAGTCATAGTATAGCATGTCGTCCTAAATCATGAAAAAAAAATCACAGTATAGCATGTCGTCCTAAATCATGAAAAAATAGTCACAGTATAGCATGTCGTCCTAAATCATGAAAAAAAAATCACAGTATAGCATGTCGTCCTAAATCATGAAAAAATAGTCACAGTATAGCATGTCGTCCTAAATCATGAAAAAAAAGTCACAGTATAGCATGTCGTCCTAAATCATGAAAAAAAAGTCATAGTATAGCATGTCGTCCTAAATCATGAAAAAAAAGTCACAGTATAGCATGTCGTCCTAAATCATGAAAAAAAAGTCATAGTATAGCATGTCGTCCTAAATCACGAAAAAAAGTCACAGTATAGCATGTCGTCCAAAATCATGAAAAAAAATCACAGTATAGCATGTCGTCCTAAATCATGAAAAAAAATCACAGTATAGCATGTCGTCCAAAATCATGAAAAAAAATCACAGTATAGCATGTCGTCCAAAATCATGAAAAAAAATCACAGTATAGCATGTCGTCCTAAATCACGAAAAAAAGTCACAGTATAGCATGTCGTCCAAAATCATGAAAAAAAATCACAGTATAGCATGTCGTCCTAAATCATGAAAAAAAAGTCATAGTATAGCATGTTGTCCTAAATCACGAAAAAAAGTCATAGTATAGCATGTCGTCCTAAATCATGAAAAAAAAGTCATAGTATAGCATGTCGTCCTAAATCATGAAAAAAAAGTCATAGTATAGCATGTCGTCCTAAATCATGAAAAAAAAGTCATAGTATAGCATGTTGTCCTAAATCACGAAAAAAAGTCATAGTATAGCATGTCGTCCTAAATCATGAAAAAAAAGTCATAGTATAGCATGTCGTCCTAAATCATGAAAAAATAGTCACAGTATAGCATGTCGTCCTAAATCATGAAAAAAAAGTCATAGTATAGCATGTCGTCCTAAATCATGAAAAAATAGTCACAGTATAGCATGTCGTCCTAAATCATGAAAAAAAAGTCACAGTATAGCATGTCGTCCTAAATCATGAAAAAAAAGTCATAGTATAGCATGTCGTCCTAAATCACGAAAAAAAGTCATAGTATAGCATGTCGTCCTAAATCATGAAAAAATAGTCACAGTATAGCATGTCGTCCAAAATCATGAAAAAAAATCACAGTATAGCATGTCGTCCTAAATCATGAAAAAAAATCACAGTATAGCATGTCGTCCAAAATCATGAAAAAAAATCACAGTATAGCATGTCGTCCAAAATCATGAAAAAAAATCACAGTATAGCATGTCGTCCTAAATCACGAAAAAAAGTCACAGTATAGCATGTCGTCCAAAATCATGAAAAAAAATCACAGTATAGCATGTCGTCCTAAATCACGAAAAATAGTCACAGTATAGCATGTCGTCCTAAATCATGAAAAAAAAGTCATAGTATAGCATGTCGTCCAAAATCATGAAAAAAAATCACAGTATAGCATGTCGTCCTAAATCATGAAAAAAAAGTCATAGTATAGCATGTCGTCCTAAATCATGAAAAAATAGTCACAGTATAGCATGTCGTCCTAAATCATGAAAAAATAGTCACAGTATAGCATGTCGTCCAAAATCATGAAAAAAAATCACAGTATAGCATGTCGTCCTAAATCATGAAAAAAAAGTCACAGTATAGCATGTCGTCCTAAATCATGAAAAAAAAGTCATAGTATAGCATGTCGTCCTAAATCATGAAAAAAAATCACAGTATAGCATGTCGTCCTAAATCATGAAAAAAAAATCACAGTATAGCATGTCGTCCTAAATCATGAAAAAAAAGTCACAGTATAGCATGTCGTCCTAAATCATGAAAAAATAGTCACAGTATAGCATGTCGTCCTAAATCATGAAAAAAAAGTCATAGTATAGCATGTCGTCCTAAATCATGAAAAAAAAGTCACAGTATAGCATGTCGTCCAAAATCATGAAAAAAAATCACAGTATAGCATGTCGTCCAAAATCATGAAAAAATAGTCACAGTATAGCATGTCGTCCTAAATCATGAAAAAATAGTCACAGTATAGCATGTCGTCCTAAATCATGAAAAAAAAGTCATAGTATAGCATGTCGTCCTAAATCATGAAAAAATAGTCACAGTATAGCATGTCGTCCTAAATCATGAAAAAATAGTCACAGTATAGCATGTCGTCCAAAATCATGAAAAAAAATCACAGTATAGCATGTCGTCCTAAATCATGAAAAAAAAGTCATAGTATAGCATGTCGTCCTAAATCATGAAAAAATAGTCACAGTATAGCATGTCGTCCTAAATCATGAAAAAAAAGTCATAGTATAGCATGTCGTCCTAAATCATGAAAAAAAAATCACAGTATAGCATGTCGTCCTAAATCATGAAAAAATAGTCACAGTATAGCATGTCGTCCTAAATCATGAAAAAAAAATCACAGTATAGCATGTCGTCCTAAATCATGAAAAAATAGTCACAGTATAGCATGTCGTCCTAAATCATGAAAAAAAAGTCACAGTATAGCATGTCGTCCTAAATCATGAAAAAAAAGTCATAGTATAGCATGTCGTCCTAAATCATGAAAAAAAAGTCACAGTATAGCATGTCGTCCTAAATCATGAAAAAAAAGTCATAGTATAGCATGTCGTCCTAAATCACGAAAAAAAGTCATAGTATAGCATGTCGTCCTAAATCATGAAAAAATAGTCACAGTATAGCATGTCGTCCAAAATCATGAAAAAAAATCACAGTATAGCATGTCGTCCTAAATCATGAAAAAAAATCACAGTATAGCATGTCGTCCAAAATCATGAAAAAAAATCACAGTATAGCATGTCGTCCAAAATCATGAAAAAAAATCACAGTATAGCATGTCGTCCTAAATCACGAAAAAAAGTCACAGTATAGCATGTCGTCCAAAATCATGAAAAAAAATCACAGTATAGCATGTCGTCCTAAATCATGAAAAAAAAGTCATAGTATAGCATGTTGTCCTAAATCACGAAAAAAAGTCATAGTATAGCATGTCGTCCTAAATCATGAAAAAAAAGTCATAGTATAGCATGTCGTCCTAAATCATGAAAAAAAAGTCATAGTATAGCATGTCGTCCTAAATCATGAAAAAAAAGTCATAGTATAGCATGTTGTCCTAAATCACGAAAAAAAGTCATAGTATAGCATGTCGTCCTAAATCATGAAAAAAAAGTCATAGTATAGCATGTCGTCCTAAATCATGAAAAAATAGTCACAGTATAGCATGTCGTCCTAAATCATGAAAAAAAAGTCATAGTATAGCATGTCGTCCTAAATCATGAAAAAATAGTCACAGTATAGCATGTCGTCCTAAATCATGAAAAAAAAGTCACAGTATAGCATGTCGTCCTAAATCATGAAAAAAAAGTCATAGTATAGCATGTCGTCCTAAATCACGAAAAAAAGTCATAGTATAGCATGTCGTCCTAAATCATGAAAAAATAGTCACAGTATAGCATGTCGTCCAAAATCATGAAAAAAAATCACAGTATAGCATGTCGTCCTAAATCATGAAAAAAAATCACAGTATAGCATGTCGTCCAAAATCATGAAAAAAAATCACAGTATAGCATGTCGTCCAAAATCATGAAAAAAAATCACAGTATAGCATGTCGTCCTAAATCACGAAAAAAAGTCACAGTATAGCATGTCGTCCAAAATCATGAAAAAAAATCACAGTATAGCATGTCGTCCTAAATCATGAAAAAAAAGTCATAGTATAGCATGTTGTCCTAAATCACGAAAAAAAGTCATAGTATAGCATGTCGTCCTAAATCATGAAAAAAAAGTCATAGTATAGCATGTCGTCCTAAATCATGAAAAAAAAGTCATAGTATAGCATGTCGTCCTAAATCATGAAAAAAAAGTCATAGTATAGCATGTTGTCCTAAATCACGAAAAAAAGTCATAGTATAGCATGTCGTCCTAAATCATGAAAAAAAGTCATAGTATAGCATGTCGTCCTAAATCACGAAAAAATAGTCACAGTATAGCATGTCGTCCTAAATCATGAAAAAAAAATCACAGTATAGCATGTCGTCCTAAATCATGAAAAAAAAATCACAGTATAGCATGTCGTCCTAAATCACGAAAAAAAGTCACAGTATAGCATGTCGTCCAAAATCATGAAAAAAAATCACAGTATAGCATGTCGTCCTAAATCATGAAAAAAAAATCATAGTATAGCATGTCGTCCTAAATCACGAAAAAAAGTCACAGTATAGCATGTCGTCCAAAATCATGAAAAAAAATCACAGTATAGCATGTCGTCCTAAATCATGAAAAAAAAGTCATAGTATAGCATGTTGTCCTAAATCACGAAAAAAAGTCATAGTATAGCATGTCGTCCTAAATCATGAAAAAAAAGTCATAGTATAGCATGTCGTCCTAAATCATGAAAAAAAAGTCATAGTATAGCATGTCGTCCTAAATCATGAAAAAAAAGTCATAGTATAGCATGTCGTCCTAAATCATGAAAAAAAAGTCATAGTATAGCATGTTGTCCTAAATCACGAAAAAAAGTCATAGTATAGCATGTCGTCCTAAATCATGAAAAAAAGTCATAGTATAGCATGTCGTCCTAAATCACGAAAAAATAGTCACAGTATAGCATGTCGTCCAAAATCATGAAAAAAAATCACAGTATAGCATGTCGTCCTAAATCATGAAAAAAAGTCATAGTATAGCATGTCGTCCTAAATCACGAAAAAATAGTCACAGTATAGCATGTCGTCCAAAATCATGAAAAAAAATCACAGTATAGCATGTCGTCCTAAATCATGAAAAAAAGTCATAGTATAGCATGTCGTCCAAAATCATGAAAAAAAATCACAGTATAGCATGTCGTCCTAAATCACGAAAAAAAGTCACAGTATAGCATGTCGTCCAAAATCATGAAAAAAAATCACAGTATAGCATGTCGTCCTAAATCATGAAAAAAAATCACAGTATAGCATGTCGTCCAAAATCATGAAAAAAAATCACAGTATAGCATGTCGTCCAAAATCATGAAAAAAAATCACAGTATAGCATGTCGTCCAAAATCATGAAAAAAAATCACAGTATAGCATGTCGTCCTAAATCATGAAAAAAAATCACAGTATAGCATGTCGTCCTAAATCATGAAAAAAAATCACAGTATAGCATGTCGTCCTAAATCATGAAAAAAAATCACAGTATAGCATGTCGTCCTAAATCATGAAAAAATAGTCACAGTATAGCATGTCGTCCAAAATCATGAAAAAAAAATCACAGTATAGCATGTCGTCCAAAATCATGAAAAAAAATCACAGTATAGCATGTTGTCCTAAATCATGAAAAAAAGTCATAGTATAGCATGTCGTCCGAAATCATGAAAAAATAGTCACAGTATAGCATGTCGTCCTAAATCATGAAAAAAAAATCACAGTATAGCATGTCGTCCAAAATCATGAAAAAAAAATCACAGTATAGCATGTCGTCCAAAATCATGAAAAAAAATCACAGTATAGCATGTCGTCCAAAATCATGAAAAAAAAATCACAGTATAGCATGTCGTCCTAAATCATGAAAAAAATTCACAGTATAGCATGTCGTCCTAAATCATGAAAAAAAGTCACAGTATAGCATGTCGTCCTAAATCACGAAAAAAAAATCACAGTATAGCATGTCGTCCTAAATCATGAAAAAAATTCACAGTATAGCATGTCGTCCTAAATCATGAAAAAAAAGTCACAGTATAGCATGTCGTCCAAAATCATGAAAAAAAGTCATAGTATAGCATGTCGTCCAAAATCATGAAAAAAAGTCATAGTATAGCATGTCGTCCTAAATCATGAAAAAAAGTCAAACTATAGCATGTCGTCCTAAATCATGAAAAAAAGTCATAGTATAGCATGTCGTCCAAAATCATGAAAAAAAGTCATAGTATAGCATGTCGTCCTAAATCATGAAAAAAAGTCACAGTATAGCATGTCGTCCTAAATCATGAAAAAAAGTCACAGTATAGCATGTCGTCCTAAATCATGAAAAAAAGTCACAGTATAGCATGTCGTCCAAAATCATGAAAAAAAGTCACAGTATAGCATGTCGTCCAAAATCATGAAAAAAAGTCATAGTATAGCATGTCGTCCTAAATCATGAAAAAAAGTCACAGTATAGCATGTCGTCCTAAATCATGAAAAAAAGTCACAGTATAGCATGTCGTCCAAAATCATGAAAAAAAGTCATAGTATAGCATGTCGTCCTAAATCATGAAAAAAAGTCACAGTATAGCATGTCGTCCTAAATCATGAAAAAAAGTCATAGTATAGCATGTCGTCCTAAATCATGAAAAAAAGTCACAGTATAGCATGTCGTCCTAAATCATGAAAAAAAGTCATAGTATAGCATGTCGTCCAAAATCATGAAAAAAAGTCATAGTATAGCATGTCGTCCAAAATCATGAAAAAAAGTCAAACTATAGCATGTCGTCCTAAATCATGAAAAAAAGTCATAGTATAGCATGTCGTCCAAAATCATGAAAAAAAGTCATAGTATAGCATGTCGTCCTAAATCATGAAAAAAAGTCACAGTATAGCATGTCGTCCTAAATCATGAAAAAAAGTCACAGTATAGCATGTCGTCCTAAATCATGAAAAAAAGTCACAGTATAGCATGTCGTCCAAAATCATGAAAAAAAGTCACAGTATAGCATGTCGTCCAAAATCATGAAAAAAAGTCATAGTATAGCATGTCGTCCTAAATCATGAAAAAAAGTCACAGTATAGCATGTCGTCCTAAATCATGAAAAAAAGTCACAGTATAGCATGTCGTCCAAAATCATGAAAAAAAGTCATAGTATAGCATGTCGTCCTAAATCATGAAAAAAAGTCACAGTATAGCATGTCGTCCTAAATCATGAAAAAAAGTCATAGTATAGCATGTCGTCCTAAATCATGAAAAAAAGTCACAGTATAGCATGTCGTCCTAAATCATGAAAAAAAGTCATAGTATAGCATGTCGTCCAAAATCATGAAAAAAAGTCATAGTATAGCATGTCGTCCTAAATCATGAAAAAAAGTCACAGTATAGCATGTCGTCCTAAATCATGAAAAATAGTCATAGTATAGCATGTCGTCCTAAATCATGAAAAAAAGTCATAGTATAGCATGTCGTCCTAAATCATGAAAAAAAGTCACAGTATAGCATGTCGTCCTAAATCATGAAAAAAAGTCACAGTATAGCATGTCGTCCAAAATCATGAAAAAAAGTCATAGTATAGCATGTCGTCCTAAATCATGAAAAATAGTCACAGTATAGCATGTTGTCCTAAATCACGAAAAAAAGTCACAGTATAGCATGTCGTACAAAATCATGAAAAAAAATCACAGTATAGCATGTCGTCCAAAATCATGAAAAAAAAGTCACAGTATAGCATGTCGTCCTAAATCATGAAAAAAAGTCACAGTATAGCATGTCGTCCTAAATCATGAAAAAAAGTCACAGTATAGCATGTCGTCCTAAATCATGAAAAATAGTCACAGTATAGCATGTCGTCCAAAATCATGAAAAAAAAATCACAGTATAGCATGTCGTCCAAAATCATGAAAAAAAAATCACAGTATAGCATGTCGTCCTAAATCATGAAAAAAAGTCACAGTATAGCATGTCGTCCTAAATCATGAAAAATAGTCACAGTATAGCATGTCGTCCAAAATCATGAAAAAAAAATCACAGTATAGCATGTCGTCCAAAATCATGAAAAATAGTCACAGTATAGCATGTCGTCCTAAATCATGAAAAAAAGTCACAGTATAGCATGTCGTCCAAAATCATGAAAAAAAAATCACAGTATAGCATGTCGTCCTAAATCATGAAAAAAATTCACAGTATAGCATGTCGTCCTAAATCATGAAAAAAAGTCACAGTATAGCATGTCGTCCTAAATCACGAAAAAAAGTCACAGTATAGCATGTCGTCCAAAATCATGAAAAAAAATCACAGTATAGCATGTCGTCCTAAATCACGAAAAAAAGTCACAGTATAGCATGTCGTCCAAAATCATGAAAAAAAGTCACAGTATAGCATGTCGTCCTAAATCATGAAAAAAAGTCACAGTATAGCATGTCGTCCTAAATCATGAAAAAAAGTCACAGTATAGCATGTCGTCCAAAATCATGAAAAAAAGTCACAGTATAGCATGTCGTCCTAAATCATGAAAAAAAGTCATAGTATAGCATGTCGTCCTAAATCATGAAAAAAAGTCATAGTATAGCATGTCGTCCTAAATCATGAAAAAAAGTCACAGTATAGCATGTCGTCCTAAATCATGAAAAATAGTCACAGTATAGCATGTCGTCCTAAATCATGAAAAAAAGTCACAGTATAGCATGTCGTCCTAAATCATGAAAAAAAGTCACAGTATAGCATGTCGTCCAAAATCATGAAAAAAAGTCACAGTATAGCATGTCGTCCAAAATCATGAAAAAAAGTCACAGTATAGCATGTCGTCCTAAATCATGAAAAAAAGTCACAGTATAGCATGTCGTCCAAAATCATGAAAAAAAGTCACAGTATAGCATGTCGTCCAAAATCATGAAAAAAAGTCACAGTATAGCATGTCGTCCAAAATCATGAAAAAAAGTCACAGTATAGCATGTCGTCCTAAATCATGAAAAATAGTCACAGTATAGCATGTCGTCCAAAATCATGAAAAAAAGTCACAGTATAGCATGTCGTCCTAAATCGTGAAAAAAAGTCACAGTATAGCATGTCGTCCTAAATCATGAAAAAAACGTCATAGTATAGCATGTCGTCCTAAATCATGAAAAAAACGTCACAGTATAGCATGTCGTCCTAAATCATGAAAAAAACGTCACAGTATAGCATGTCGTCCTAAATCATGAAAAAAACGTCACAGTATAGCATGTCGTCCTAAATCATGAAAAAAACGTCATAGTATAGCATGTCGTCCTAAATCATGAAAAAAACGTCACAGTATAGCATGTCGTCCTAAATCATGAAAAAAACGTCACAGTATAGCATGTCGTCCTAAATCATGAAAAAAACGTCATAGTATAGCATGTCGTCCTAAATCATGAAAAAAACGTCACAGTATAGCATGTCGTCCTAAATCATGAAAAAAACGTCACAGTATAGCATGTCGTCCTAAATCATGAAAAAAACGTCACAGTATAGCATGTCGTCCTAAATCATGAAAAAAACGTCACAGTATAGCATGTCGTCCTAAATCATGAAAAAAAAGTCACAGTATAGCATGTCGTCCTAAATCATGAAAAAAACGTCATAGTATAGCATGTCGTCCTAAATCATGAAAAAAACGTCACAGTATAGCATGTCGTCCTAAATCATGAAAAAAACGTCATAGTATAGCATGTCGTCCTAAATCATGAAAAAAACGTCACAGTATAGCATGTCGTCCTAAATCGTGAAAAAAAGTCACAGTATAGCATGTCGTCCTAAATCGTGAAAAAAAGTCACAGTATAGCATGTCGTCCTAAATCATGGAAAAAAAGTCACAGTATAGCATGTCGTCCTAAATCGTGAAAAATAGTCACAGTATAGCATGTCGTCCTAAATCGTGAAAAATAGTCACAGTATAGCATGTCGTCCTAAATCGTGAAAAATAGTCACAGTATAGCATGTCGTCCTAAATCGTGAAAAATAGTCACAGTATAGCATGTCGTCCTAAATCGTGAAAAATAGTCACAGTATAGCATGTCGTCCTAAATCGTGAAAAATAGTCACAGTATAGCATGTCGTCCTAAATCGTGAAAAAAAGTCACAGTATAGCATGTCGTCCTAAATCACGAAAAAAAGTCACAGTATAGCATGTCGTCCTAAATCGTGAAAAATAGTCACAGTATAGCATGTCGTCCTAAATCACGAAAAAAAGTCACAGTATAGCATGTCGTCCTAAATCGTGAAAAATAGTCACAGTATAGCATGTCGTCCTAAATCACGAAAAAAAGTCACAGTATAGCATGTTGTCCTAAATCACGAAAAAAAGTCACAGTATAGCATGTCGTCAAAAATCATGAAAAAATGTCACAGTATAGCATGTCGTACTAAATCATGAAAATAAAGTAATAGTATTGTATGTCGTCAGAAATCATGAAAAAACGTCACAGTATAGTTCTTCATTCAAAATCATTAAAAACATAATCATAGAATACTATGTTGCCTGAAATCATGAAAAAAACGTTATAGAAACTGCAATAACAACTTGCGTGTCTTATTTGCAACAGTGAACAGATTAACAAACCCTCCAGCTCAACTGCCGTTGGAACTGATCTCCACATCTAAGTGTAATGAGTTTGCAGTATTCTTTTGCGACAAGGTTCAGACCATTAAAAATGCCATCAATTCCACAACACCAATAACAACCCTGCAGCCACCTAGACACTTAGAGCTGACTCATTTTGCACCTGTAACTGACAAAACTGTCCAAGAGATCATCACCAGTCTGAGTTCATCTACATGCTGCCTTGATGTGTTACCCACTAGATTTCTAAAGTCTGTGCTGAGCAGTTTGTTACCACCACTCGCTCACATAGTTAACATGTCACTACAGTCTGGAACATTCCCAAAGGCCTTGAAAACTGCAGTCATAAAGCCTCTCCTAAAGAAGAGCAGTCTTGATGCCACAGTACTGAACAACTACCGGCCCATTTCAAATCTGCCGTTTTTAGGCAAAGTCCTTGAGAAAGTTGTTTACCAACAGCTGACTGACTTTCTCCTAATGAACAACTCCTTTGATGTTTTCCAGTCAGGTTTTGGACCCCATCACAGCACTGAGACCGCTCTTATTAAGGTGACAAATCACATCCGCCTGAACACTGACGCAGGCAAAGTCTCAGTTTTAGTCCTGCTAGATCTGAGTGCTGCTTTTGACACTGTCGATCATGAGATCCTGTTACAGAGATTAGAGGACTGGGTGGGCATCTCTGGCACTGCCCTAAATTGGTTGAAGTCCTATCTAGAAGACAGGAGGTACTTTGTTGAAATTGGTAACTGTGTCTCAGACCACATGGCCTTGACCTGTGGGGTGCCCCAAGGGTCAATCCTGGGACCCCTTCTGTTCAGTCTCTACATGCTGCCTTTAGGCCAGTTAATACAAAGTAATAATGTGTCCTACCACAATTATGCAGACGACACTCAGATCTATGTGTCACTGACAGCAGGTGAATATGGACCAGTGGATTCACTCTGTCACTGCATCCAACAGGTCAGTGTGTGGATGCAAAACAACTTTCTCCAGCTAAATTCAGACAAGACTGAAGTCATCGTATTTGGTCCACAGAAACAAAGAGAAAGTGTCAGCAGTCACCTCCAGTCTCTCTCTCTAAAACCTACAAATCAGGTTAGAAATCTCGGGGTAATAATGGACTCAGACTTGAACTTTAACAGCCACATCAAATCAATAACATCAGCAGCCTTTTACCATCTAAAAAATACTGCCAAAATCAAAGGTATAGTGTCTAAACCTGACTTGGAGAGACTTATCCATGCATTTGTCTCTAGTAGGTTAGACTACTGTAACGCCTGCTCACTGGCCTCTCCAAACGGGCCGTAAGACAGCTGCAGTACATCCAGAATGCTGCTGCTCGGGTCCTGACCAGAACCAGGAAGTACGAGCACATTAGTCCTGTGCTCAGGTCTCTACACTGGCTTCCTGTGGCTCAGAGAATAGACTTTAAAGCAGCTCTGCTTGTGTACAAGTCTCTCCACGGCCTAGCACCAAAGTACATCTCTGACATGTTAGTGCCATATGAACCATCTGGGACTCTGAGGACCTCAGGGACCGGCCTCCTGCTGGTGCCCAGAGTCAGGACTAAACATGGGGAATCAGGGTTCCAGTTTTATGCAGCTAAAATCTGGAACAGTCTTTGTGAAGATGTAAGACAGGCCTCTACTCTGACAATGTTCAAATCTAGGCTCAAAACAGCTCTATTTCACTGTGCATATGACTGAAAGGATCTTATCTGCACTCTTCTCTTTTAAAGTTCATTTTATAATGATTATTTATGTTTTTATTTTGTATTGTGATTTTAATGCATTTTCTTCTTCTGTAAAGCACTTTGAATTATTTTGTGTACGAATTGTGCTCTACAAATAAACTTGCCTTGCCTAGTTTAGCATGTCGTTCGAAATCATGGGAAAAAGTCATAGTATATAGTATGTCAAAAAAAATTATATTAAAAAGCCACAGTGTAGTATCTCAAAAATGTTCACTGTAAAACTTCAGAGTATAGTATGTCACAAAAAACTGTCACAAAAATGCCCTTTAAAAAAAACCAGTTTGGTATTTCATGAGGAAAATCATATTAAAAAATCTTTGTATAGCACGTTATAAAAAATAAGACAGTTTTAGTTTCTTAACTTTTATTTTTAGACGAGAACAAGGACTCACATCAGTGATTGGAAGTACAGCATCACTGCTCAAGTCTTCACTGTAAAAAATGATGTTTACATGAGAGGTACATACAACTTTGTCTCTAGACACGATCTGCACACATCTTCACAGTAACCATCATCATCATCATCATCATCATCATCAGGTAGATCTCAGGTAACATCAGCACCATTAAAAACAGAGAATATCATCACAATGTCAGGTAATTATTTACAAGTTCATATAAAAAATACACTGTGAGTTGAAGCACAGGCAGTACAATAAATCTTGTTAAGTCTAAAAACGTTTTTTAGCCCTTACCACTCTCTCACCAGCCCTCTGTCAGCTTTCTTAATATTTGTAATTTGACCGACAGTCACATAATTACAAATAAAACAGGAGGACAATATCTCTGATGCTTTTACATTAAATTGCAGTTGGCTATTTCTAATAAACTGGATTTGGTATTCAATAAAAACAACTTTTTGTTCAGGTCAACATCTAAACAGTTTTATCATCCAATCAGATCAGATTTAACAACTCACACCAAGTAACCACTCACTCGTATTTACTGTCTGTTGGGACGATGGCAGCTAAATATTTGAGAAAATCTGCCACATGGCCGTTTTGTCTTTTGGCTCAAAAGTCTTTGATGAGCTCCAAAAATTAAGTCTGTTTCGGGCTATGCCCATTTTTGTCAGATTATTCACCATTTTTGTAGTTTCCTCCTACAGATTTAATCCAGTCTTCACTAAATGTGTTGTTGTTGTTTTTTAATTTACTTTTTGATTTTTATTTCCTGTAACTGGCCATATTCTTGTGGTTGTAGCCGAACTGCTCTGACTCTTGAACACGTTGAGCAGTTTCAGTTAAATCTATGTGACGACTCCACGGAGGACTTTGAGTTGATATGATTGCATTTGGCCTGTAGGTGAACCGTCTGATTCAGACCTGATTACATCTGTTTGCTTTTTCTACAGATCACAGAACAGGAATAACTTCAGTGACTTCTGACGGTTTATGTTCAGGTGAGTGTCAACGTTTTTCATTTGCAGACACCTTTAAAGGGTTTTTTTCTTTAAATGTTGAACATTTATAAGGAACGCTGGGAACCCTTCACTGAAGTATCTGATAACCATTGACAGAATTATCTGATTGTTTGTCGCAGTTATCTTTCAGATCACATCTATAAGATATCAATGAGAAATTTCACTTTTAAAATATAATAAAAACACCTTCAGTACCATTTCAAATAACTATAATCTGAGTGTTTTCGTTTACCTGCCGTCGTTGAAAAATCCCTGTAGTTTTGATTTAGTGTCACTTTGTTCTGACTTAAGAGAGAAGCTCTTCAACCAGGAGTCAGATTATAAACACATGCTGCACAAACATTTCAGAAACTATATCTGAATTAAACAGTTGATCATTTCACCTGAAGTGTGACATCATAAATACAGTGAGGTCTGAACATCTTTTAAGGGCCAAAAACATAAAACTGTAAAATGATCAAAGAAATGTTTGATTCAAGTAGGAATGTAAAAAACAAACAAAAAAAACAAATTGAGTTAAGCGTGTTTTGTTCTTTGTCTCCCAGCAGCAGCAGCAGCAGTGTTATTGTCGCTCTGCAGACCTCAAAGGTTCCTCTCCACACACTGACCATCGCTGGCGTCCGGGCAGCGGCAGGTGAACCCGCCAAGCCGCGGCAGACAAAGGTGAGAGCAGCCGCCATTGTTGGAGCAGTAGTTATAGACTAACAGGAGAGAGAAGGGAACAATGTTAGTAAGTCATCAGTACAGGGCTGCTAGGGATTCATTACAACATCTGATTTCTGAATATAATCCTAACCCTTTCAAATTCTACACCTCAATAATGTATCAACTTTGAATACTGTCTTACGAAGTGAATAAAATTTTGCCCCAGTCAACATTAATTTCAAGATTAACAGATTTTTATGTGGTAAAAATTTTATGTGAAAAGTCATAGTATAGTATGTCCAAAAAATTTCATTAAAAAAAAGTCATGGTAAAGTATGCCATAAAAATGTAACGTAAATAGTAATAGTATAGTACATGGTAAAAATGTTATATGAAATGTCATAGTAAAGTATGTCAAAAAAATCATAAAAACAGTCAAAGTATATGTGATAAAAATTTTTGTATAATTAGTCATAGTATAGTATGTAATAAAATATTTCCTAATAATGCATGTCAAAAATTTCATTTAAAAATCATAGTATAGTTTGTGATAAAAATGTCATTAAAAAAGGATAGAAAAAAGGCATAACAGAATATTAAAAAAAGAAAAAACAACTTTCTGCAGAAAAATAAAAATGTATCAATATAAAAAACTGTCAGCGTAACAAAGACTCACTGAAAAAAAGAGGCATGAAGAAAACACATCAGGATGCAAAAATATTAAAATGTGTTGTAACGCCAGGCTGTTTTTATTTAGTGGAACTCTTTTCTGCATCACTACAAGTACATAATTCAAGTGTTTCAATGCCGATGTTTCCTTTGTCAGTCCCAGTTTCCTTTTGAATGCCAAATTTTATTTCCGATGCCAAAATCTGAAGTCAATGTAACGGCGCCTCTCTTTTTTAAGACAGAGGAGCGAAAACGCCCTCCTGTGCTGTCCTGTTGTTACAGCGTCGGACCGCCGGTGACGCAGACTGTAAAAACATTACAACAGGAAGAAGCGATCACCAAACATGTTGCCAAGCAAAACATTAATGTTTAGTGAGGCTGCAGCTTCAGGACGTGCATCAACAGCTCATCAGTGGACGCTTTCTACTCGTCAGTGTTACTGAGAAACCAGCAGGTGGACGGTGAAGCTGTTTCTCATCATGGCCTGCTGTATAGCTCAGGGCTCAGAGCCAGCTGTGAGTCTCCATATCCACAGCTGGCATCCCCCTGAGGTCCCTTCACCCGCAGTTCCCACGCTTATATCCATCCACATAATAAATGCATCTGGAATCAATTACTACGGTCACAGAGTACATGTGTGCTCTGATCCAGACTCCACTGAGCTGCTTTATACATCAAAACTCAAGTCCCGTTTACGCTGCCTCTGCAGGGTGTGAATGACACGCTGTTGTTCCAACTCACGGCTGATTATAAAAGGTACGATCCCATCGAGGAGGGACAGAGTTGTCTCACCTGTAAGTCGGCAGTGGGGGTAGTAACAGTGGGACAGCTGGCAGGACGGGACTGAGGACAGGACGGGTGTGAAGCTTCAACGATGTGTTATGTCTGTGACCCACCATGGGAAATTTAAAAAGCAGCTAACAGCAGGTAGCCATGACCTCAAAGAAGAATAGCAGCCGCAAATGTTTGAAAATTAGTAAAACAATGACGTCTAGGAGCTCTTTACCCTCGAGCAGAGGACAAGGTCAACCACCGCATAATCACTGACATCGCCAAAAAGTGCTGCCGACACCTATGTTACGTATCACACTTATATATCACACTAGAGGCCGGCGAATGGGAATGTCTGTGTGAATGGGTGAATGTGTCTCGTGGTGATTTCTGTAACCAGTATATTTCCACAGGTTGTCCTTCCTGACCTGACAGACGCTGCTCAGGGCGGCGCAGCAGTGTATTTAAACTACTTTAAGTCAAAGTATTAAAATCGACTGCAGATTATTAAACATGATGCGTCACTGCGCACTCAGGGCGCCCTTTAACAACCTGTGACCTCACTGATCAGTAGCGTGTGAGTGGAGTGACGCTGTACCTTGTGGACACTGTGTCGTTGTTGTGGTGATGCCGTACAGCCGAGAGCGTTTCTGTGGCAGAAACTCTTCAGTCTCTTTGTCTGAGTGACGGTTGACAGCGACCACCGCCTCCCTGAAAAAGAGCACACAGTGACGACTGATGGTCAGATTGTTAAACACACTTTAATGTGACGGTGCAGTCAAACAGCGGAGCAGCGTTTACGTCTCCGCAGGGATGTTTATTTAAAATCCACTCAGACTCTATTACTTTACTGCAACACTGCTCGGGTCTGTGAGGAGACACAGACACCAGCAGAGCAGTCTTAGAGTGTTTCTACAGGAAGTGATGATGTAACTAGATGTAAGTGGACAGTGTGAGGGCGTTACCTCCTCCAGTCGGTGTAGTAAAGGTTCCTCCCGAAGGAGACGAGAGCGAAGGGATACTGGATGCCTTCAACGATCTGCCTCCTCCGCCTGCGGTGAGGATCCATGCACTCCACCTTACGAGTCCCTGCGGGCCCAGCGATCGATCATTAACAGTGTGGAACAGGTGATGAAGACTACACGTGGCGGACTACTGGCTCAGGACCAGTTCTAGATGGTTCTGCGTTTGGACAGTAACACAGTCATACATCATTCTCAGGTGTGTCTCACCTGCGTCGGCCCAGCACAGCTGCTGGTCCTCGAGGTCAAAGGTCAGACCGTTAGGAAGCCCCAGGTCGTCTTTCACCAGGACGGTCCGCTCCGTCCCGTCCATGTTGGACATCTCAATTTTAGGACCGTCTCTGTTCCAGTCTGCCCAGTACAGCCGCCTGCACCGACAGGACAAAACCAGTTAAACCAAACCACCGCTGACAGTGCTCATATCACTACTACTGCTATAATCACTACTGGTACTATTACTACTACTTCTCATATTACTCCTGGTACTGCAGCTCTCACATCAGTATTCTCTTTTACTGTTGCTTGTTAAGTTGCATCAACATTGTACTGACAGTTTAAGGAGCTCGTGTTGCAGCGACACCTTTAAATCACTGTGATTGGTTCGTTTTGTCTGGTTGTGTTCGTCCAGCACTCACCCGTACGCCGGGTTGGTGACGATGGGTCGAGGGTTGATCAGATCGGTGTCGAACAGGACTCGCCGCTGGCTGCCGTCCAGTTTGGAAACCTCCACGGTGTCACGCATGGAGTCGGTCCAGAAGAGGAGGCGGGCCACGTGGTCGATGGCGATGCCTTCAGGACTCTGGAGGTCTGAGGATGGCGGGAACAGACACAGATCAGAGTTCAGTCGGGACGGACTGAGGACGGATCAGCTCCATCTGAGCGCCATGTACAGTCTCTGATGGTTCTGACGGGACTTTAAATAATTCTTTTTATACAAATATATATATACGTATATGTACACACATCTTTTTTAGGAACTTTTTTTATATCAGTGCGAGTACGACTTTAATTTCCAACATGTCTTCTTCATGCTGTTACTTTTTATTTGTCATTCTACTTTTGGGTCTTTGATTTGATTTTGAATATGTATTGTTGAAACCGTCTAACCCATTAACCCATAATGTGGATAAATTCCTCTCCAGACCTGTTTCTAAACGTTTAGTCTTTTAAAATCAATTTGAGATCAGTGACACAGAGTGGGGGAAGTAATAAAGTACATTTACTCAGGTACTGTACTTAAGTACAGTTTTGATGTACTTTACCTGAGTATTTCCATGTTTGCTACTTTACACTTCTACTCCACTACATTTATTTAATAACTAAAGTTACTTTACAGATTCTAACAAATAAATTATGACGTATTATTAGATCAGATAAAACTTTATGGATCCCTTGGTGAAAATTCAGAGGCCACCCAGCAGTATATGAAGTCATTAAAATGAGCTCCACCTTCAGCAACATTATTAAACATATTGTTATGAAATTCTTCAACATGAGTACTTTTACTTTTAGTATTTTAGGTATATTTTGATGCAAACACGTATACGCGCAGTACAGGCTTATAGACTTTACATTGTGACCACGTCACAGATTTTTAAATCACTTTTCTCAGCTTGAGGAAAATTTTTCAAATGTAAAACCTTCATGGCTCAAAAATTCAGAATATAAAGAGTCATAATTGACCTTGATTGTAATTTAGGTGGGAAGGGGTATAAAACAACTTTTAATAGTAACAGACCTGAGTACGCTGGATGTCTCAACAGTTTTCACACTTTGTATCTTCTGTTTTGCTCAAGAAATAAAATTCTGCAGCTTGTTAGATTATTCAGTGTATACGCCTGCATGATCATAAAAACTGTAATGAAATAGTAATGTGAACATTAATCACAGGTTCGTAACAGGATGCAAACTGCAGCTGCAACAATCAGTCGATTAATCGATGGACAGAAAATTAATCAGCAACTATTTTGATCTTTGAATAATTGTTTGAGTCATTTTTTGTTAAATAAAAAAAGCCAAATATTTGCTCGTAATGCTCCTTAAAGGGACAGTCCACATCTTTTGAAGGAGGGTTGAATGAGATACTGACATTTTTTGGTGGGCGGGGCTTAGCTGGAGGCAAAACAGTTCTCCACAGACATTAGCTAGCGCTTGTTAGCAAGTTGTGTTGTCTTGTTTTAGACAATGGAGGATGATGATGTGAGTGGTGCGTTCAGAAACACTCATTGGAGCGCTGTCTGAATGTAGCGCTGGGTTATCCAGAGCAGCGCAGTTTAAGTGTACACTACATTGAGAGTATTTTCACTGCTTTACCTTAATGTCAGACAGTGATTTCCAAAAGGAAAATGAAGCCTTTTCGAAGCCAGACACTTAACATCACTGAATACAGGAGCTGCAGATCTACAGCTGCCTCGATCAGTGACTTAGTTAGTGTCTCCTGCCTGCTGTAGGGAATACACAGACTATGGATAAGTACCTCATATAACCCCACTTAAAAAAGTCCAAGCTGTACCTTTAACTGTGAGAATTTCATGCTTTTTCGTCATACGTGATAATAAAGAGAACGGCTTTGGATTTTTGGAAACCTATCTACGTCCTGTATATGGGACTGAAACTGTTGACACTGGATGTAAGTCGTAGGCTGCAGATATAAACGTCCTTCATCCCCTGCTGTGTTGACTTTACGTCTCTGCTGTTGTACCTTTAGTGACGACCGGGATGACATCTCCTCCACTCAGTCTGGCCTTGCTGATAGCCGGCCCAGTGATGTCGGTCCAGTAAACCATCTTCTCCACACAGTCGTAGGCCACGGCGATCACCACACGGTCCTGACAGGAAACGCAGGGGGAAACAGACGCTCTCATTCAACTGGAGTTTTATTTTCAAAGAGTCTTTTGTGTTTAAGTGACAGAACGTCAGTGAGCCGTCTGACTCCAAGACGCCAAACACTGATGGAGAGCTTTGTGTTCAGCTGCAGTACATTAAAACATTAACTTATGGGCTTTGTAACCGAGAAGAAAAGAGCTCTGATGCTGAAATCTGTTACGGAACAATCAGAGGATTGTCTCACAGCAGCCAGGAACGCTCAGAAGTGATTTAACTACATTCACGATGAACACTGACACTGTGTGTATGTTCCTTATTATGAGGACCGAATGCCGTCACCAGAAAACCTCTCCAGAGTCAAGATATTTTGGCTTTTTCTCACTTTGTCAAGAAGCACATTCGGGTTCAGGAGTTTCTCTCAGAGTGACTCAGTTGTGACAGAAATTATGGCAAAAACTACAAAACTAGAATTAATGCCTCTGTGAACCAGTCCAGTGTCTCTGACAGTCTCCATCATGTCAGTGAAACATGGATGCTTCACACACAGAAGATCTATACAATCAGCACAGTTTCAAGATTAGAGTCACCAATTCAGTATCTGACCAAATGTCTAAACTTCTGTTCCTGAGATATGACGTTAAAACATGATGATGTCACAGCCAAGCTGACCTTTGACCTTTTGGATATAAAATGCGATCACTACATTATTTTATCCTCTTATCTCTGACAACCAAATTGTAATCATTTCATCCTTGACTCAAAGTGGATGTTCGTGCCAAATTTGAGGAAAAAAAAATCCCTCAATTTCTTCTTGAGATATTGTGCTGACAAAAAAAAAGACAGATGCCTTTGTCCTTTGACCACCAAAATCTAATCAATTCATCTTTGAGTCAAAGAGGACATTTGTGCCAAATTTGAAAAAAACAACAACAAAAAAACAAAACGAATAAAAAACCAACAAAAAAAACTTACTAACAGATATCAAGTTCACAAGAATGAGACAGATGGGGTCACCTTTGACCTTTGACCTCTGACCACCAACATCTAATCAGTTCATCCTTATGTCTGAGGGGACATTTGTGCTAAATTTAAAGAAAATCCCTCAAGGTGTTCTTGAGATACTGTGTTCATGAGAATATGACAAATGAGGTCACAGTGACGTTGACCTTTGACCAACAAATTCTAGTGGACATTTGTGCCAAATTTGAAAAAATTGTTCTGTACAACGTTCTTACTGGGACGTGCAGCAGAGGTTTGGCCTCCTCCTTTTTTATGTTGTATCCATCCAGAGGAACACGTTCAATCTTCCCACTCTGAGCGAACAGCAGGTGTGTTCCTGGAGCGACAGGGTGAACGTCAGGCCGCGGGGTCGGACCCACCGGAGCAGGGGTCACCGCCTGATTGATACCTACAAATCAGAGGATCGTTAATTTATTCAGGAGAAGCAGAGTTTAGTCAGGCCGCTGTGGTGTTTGGGTCAGGATCCAGTGGACTCACACAGAGGGGTGCTGCCTGGTCCGGTGCGAGTGTTGGGGATCTCCTGGCCGTTGGCGTCCACACACCAGCACTGTCCGATGCTGGTGTGGCACTGTGTGGGCTCGTAGGCTCCGTGTCGGTCACACTGAGGGATGTACTGACCGATGGCCGGCCGAGGACGGAAGAACGAGAAGATGCCGGAGCCAGAAGTGGAAGTCTGGGCGCTCTCTCGGTGACGCTCACACAGGGTCTTCTCGTGTTCTGTGGACAGGAAGTAACAATCAGAGTGAGACATCAACAGTCTGTGAATAATCTAAACTGTTGGAGAAGTTGGAGGCTTCACTTCACACATGGCTGAAATCCTCCAGTGAACGGAGTAGAGGAAGTACAGGATAAAGCCTGGACATCACTGTTCGTCCATCTGTCTGTGTTTTCTTCCATTTTTTTGTTACGAGCCATTGTGCGTATTTTAAGTGGACGTTCTTGCCTAATTTAAAGAAATTCCTATAAAGTGTTCTGGAAATATCCCATTTTTGAGAATGTAATGGACAAGATCATCGTGACCTTGACCTCTGACCACCAAATTCTAATCAGTTCATTCTTGGGTCCAGGTGGATGTTTATGCCAAATTTGAAAAGATTCTCTCAAGATGTTCTTGAGATATTGCGTAGACAAGAATGAGACCAACATGGTCACAGTGACCTTTGACCTTTGAACATCAAATTCTCATTAGTTTATCCTTGAGTCCAGCTGAGGGTTTGTGCCAAATTTGAGGAAAATCCTTTAAGGCCTTCTTAAGATTTCAAAAGAATGAGACGGACACAAGGTCACAGTGACCTTGACCTTTGACCACCAAAATCTAATCAGTTCATTATTCACTCAAAGTGGACGATTTGTGCCAAAGAGGAAGAAATACTTTCAAGGTGTTTTTGAGATATCATGTTCATGAGAATGGGACAAACAACCAAAAAACATAATGCCACCGCGGAGGCATAAAGAGTTCTTGCAGTGGGGACACAACATAGGGGACGGGACTATAAAAAAGTTCCTACTGTCCAAAACGCCTTTTTATGTCCTACTTTGAATATTGAGCCAGTTTTATTTTTGTTTCTTCTTCTTGATTTTATCTATTATTTCTTCTCTTTTCAGTGCGGGTATGGTGGGAGTGCAGCAAGAGTGTGGCGGAAGTATGGCAAGAGTACGGAGAGAGTACGGTTGGAGTACAACAAGAGTACGGTGAGAGTACGGTGACAGTACAGCCACAATACGGTCAGAGTACGGTGAGAGTACTGTGAGAGTATGGTGAGAGTATAGCAAGAGTACGAAGAGAGTGCAGCAAGAGTACGGCGAGAGTATGGAAAGAGTACGGTGAGAGTACAGCAACAGTACGGCGAGAGTATGGAAAGAGTACGGTGAGAGTACAGCAACAGTACGGCGAGAGTATGGAAAGAGTACGGTGAGAGTACAGCAACAGTACGGCGAGAGTATGGAGAGACTACAGTGATAAATCAAATCAAGATAATCAAGTGATAAAAGAAATCAAAATATATTCTATACCAGTGGTTTCCAACTAGGAGGTTGCAGCCAAAAAGTGGGTCACAGGTCCATTCTGAATGGACCACAAGTAACTCGAGAGAACGTGTCAACTTTGTTAAAATTAAAAAAAAAAAAAACACTTTATTTTGATGTACAATGAATATCTGGCACAGAACTTTTATTTTGAAGTGCTGTTTCCTGCTGTAGAGTCAGGAATAGACAACTATTCAACAGCAACAGAAAAGTAACTCTACGACATGGACAAACACAAGTATGATGGTGAATATAATAAACAGTGTGGATCTTGTACTGACGACTGAGGTGAGATCTGGACCCTGAGGCTGGACCAGTTGGGAACCAGTGTTCTATACAACCTAATTGAGTGATGAGACATATCTAACGGTCCTTTATGTCTCCTCGCAGGTGAAACGTTATCGAAGCAGATTCAGTATTTTCCTGCTGCTGAGCAAGTTTGTGTGCGTGGCAGCTGCAGACAAACATGTGAGTGAGCTGCAGATTAGAGACGAGCAGGAGGCTCTTTATGTCTGCGGTCACATCCAGGGGCCACGGTGACATCTGGAAGAGCCTCAGCTCTCCTCACACTCTCTTATCCTCAAGGGTATATCTGCGAGACGAACCACAGAGCAGCCATAACAGTGCTGTCTGACAGACAGCGGCGCGTCCTCACAGCGCCACGTCTGATAACAACTATCAGACCAACAGAAAAAAACCCACAGGAGGACCCCTCAGAGCGAGACAGAGGGGTAAGATCAAAGAGTGCCCGGACAAAAAGAGACACAGCAAGAGACGCCGTGACAAGTTATGACAGGGGACAAAAAAATGATGCGTCTCAGAAGCCAGGCAGCTCATAAAGAGGACGAAAATATGACAAAACTCTGGTGCGGAGGAGTGAGCTGTAATTAGCTCCCAGCTGCTGACACCTGGAATCACTGGAGGAGCCTGAAGCTTTGGAACAATGCCAAACCACCACCACAACAACAAACAACAACAAACTGCTGTCAGCCAATCAGGAGTCTGCATGATAAATATAACCGATCAGATCAGGAGGAATTCATCTTTTAACTTCTGTAAAGTAACAGTTGTAACTGTATATTATACAGTATATTACATCTAGCTGATAGCTGTGGTGGAAGAAGTACCCAGATCTTTAACTTCTGTAGAAGTACTAATACAAACATGGATGCTTCACACACAGAAGATCTATAGAATCAGCACAGTTTTAAGATTAGAGTCACCAATTCAGTATCTGACCAAATGTCTCCCCTTCTGTTCCTGAGATATGACGTTTAAACATGATGACATTTGTGTGATGTTTTGTCATAATTAATTTAACAAGTCTTGAGTTATGGTCAAAAACATATTTTGTGAAGTCATACTGACCTTTGACCACAAAATTCAAATCTTCAGTCCAACTGGACATTTGTGCCAAATATGAGAAAATTCTCTCAAGTTGTTCTCGAGATACCATGTTCAGGAGAATGTCACATGCAAGGTCGCGGTGACCTTTGACTGCCAAATTCTAATCAGTCCATTGCTGAGCCCAAGTGGACATTTTTGCCAAATTTGAAGAAGAAGTCATGGTGCCCTTGACCTTTGACCACCAAAATCTAATCACTTCATCCTTGAGTCCAAGTCAACCTTTGTGCTAAAATTGAAGAAGTTCCCATAAGGCGTTCTTGAGATATAGTGTTCACAAGAATGAGACAGAACTCAAGAATGAACTGATTAGAGTTTGGTGGTCAAAGGACAAAGTCACTTTGACCACCAAACTCTAATCAGTTCATTCTTGAGTCCAAGTAGACATTTGTGCCAAATTTGAAGAAATTCCCTCAATTTGTTCTTGCAATATTGTATTTAGAAGAATGACACAGACACAGTGTCATAGTATCCTTCACCCTTCACTTTTGACCACCAAAACCTAATCAGTTCATCTTAGAGTTAAAGTGGACATTAGTGCCAATTTGAAGAAAAAAAAAATCCAAAAGGCATTCTCGAGATATAGGGAGACAGAGAAAGTAAAAGTGACCTTTCATCTTTGACCACCAAATTCAGTTTGTCCTTGAGTCAAAGTGCCAAATGTCAAAAACTTCCCTTGAGTTGTCTTGAGATACAAGATTCACAAGAATGAGACAGACAAGGTCACAGTGACCTTGACCTTTGACCACCAAAATCAAAAATCTGATCACTTCATGGTTGAGTCCAAGAGGACATATTTGCCAAGTCTAAAGAAAATCTCTTTAAGCGTTCTTGAGAACGCTCATTGACAAGGATGGGATAGAAGTATATATAGATGCATTTATTATGCCGACCATGGCTGTCGCCGGTGCATAATAAACAAAGCTTTTGTTTGATTAACGTTTAGACTCAGACATGACTGTGTAATTTCATCTAATGCAGTTTTTTTACTTACTGGTTACTGTTTTTGCATGTGTGTACACGACTGTCTCGTCTGCGTACATTTGTATTTCTATGCCATTTTTTTATTTTTTTTATTTTATATACTTTATTAATCCTGTTTTTGTCATTAACACACAGGTCCGAAAGACACACACATGCACAAACAGGACCTATACATGCACAAAATGGAGAGATGTCAAAGTGAGGGGGCTGCCTTGGTCAGGCGCCCCGAGCGGTTGGGGGGTTTGGTGCCTTGCTCAAGGGCACCTCGGCAGTACCCAGGAGGTGAACTGGCACCTCTCCAGCCACCAGGCCACACTCCATATTTGGTCTGGATGGGGACTCGAACAGGCCCTCCAGTTCCCAACCCAAGTCCCTATGAACTGAGCTACTGCCGCCATGACACAGATTTTGGAGATTGTTAATGTAAAAGCTAAATAACAGCAGACCAAACACAGACCCTTGTGGAACACCCATTGTTCACTTCTAGCACCATCTGCTGTAACCGTCCAACGTCACAGCTCCAGTTACACTGCGCATGTGTTAAACCCTGTCACTCCCATGAGGTCAGAGGGTGTGTCCCAGCCTCTTCTGAAAAGCTTTGGTGACAGTGCAGCGGTGTAAAAGCCCCTTGAGTGAACCTGCTCTGGACAACCAGGAGAGAAACTGGGCCTTGAACAACACGCCCACCAAACTTCAGATGGCTGGTAAATGTTCAAATCTTTGGTAATTTTAGGGATTTCCATCAACCTGCTGACATCTGAGATCAGGATGAGACGCACTGATGTCTTTCATTTTTTTGTGATTCTGTTTATAACCCTGAAACGATCTGAGCATCCAACATGAACCTCAACTGTGCATCTGTTGGATCCACCATGAAATGTGTTTACACTCTGATCACTTTACCGACATCCTTCAGCGCTCTGCTCCGTCACCTCATCCCCCTGCACAACCTTCAGCTGAATGCTGACATCCTGCAGACTTAACACAGTTTACATTTGTCTCTAAAATGTCTGCAAAACCAGCTTCAGTCTGTACGAGCTGCCACACATACCAACACATACAAACACACCCGAAACAGTGTTTTATTAAAACCCTTCGCCGGTCAGGAGAGACGGTCGATCTTTACCAGGGACCACAATGCTGCTTTTAGAAGGGTTTAGAAAAAGATGTCTCGAGCTTTCAGACTGATCTTCTTCAACTGTTTTTATGACTGTGGGGCACTTACCTGAGGCAATGCACTGGAAGCCGTCACCATGGAAACCGGGGCGGCACTGGCAGGTGTATGAGCCCTGTGTGTTGGAGCAGATGGCGTCGCGGTGGCATCGTTCCTGCTGACACTCGTCTACATCTGAGCGGGCAGAGAGGGAAAAACAAACAAAGATCAAGACAAACACATGGAGGTGATTTGAGATGCAGTACCACCATGACTCCAGTCCCTTAAAGGACTTAAAAGACTGTGTGTCTCGTTAGGAGGACATATTGGCAGAAAGGAATATAATATAGTCAGTGTGTTTTCGTTAGTGTATAAACACCTGAAAATAGAATCGTCGTGTTTTCATTACCTTAGAATGAGTTGTTTATATCTACACAGGGAGAGGGTACATGTCTACAGAGGTCGCCATGTTGCACCGCAATACGATGCGATACGATGAGATGTGATACCATACAATAAAATATAATGCGATACTAAATAATACCATACGATGTGACTTGATACGATATGATATGATATAATGTGATATCATACAATACAATATACGATACAATATAATATGAGACGATATGATACAATATAATACAATACGATAGGATAGGATACGATGCGATACAATATGATAAGATATGATGTGATACGACATGATACAATACGTTACCGTAGGATGTAATTTGATAAGATACATTATGATACATTATGATACAATAGGATATGATGTGGTGCGATATAATGCGATACGATACAATACACTTTATTGTCTCCGTAGGTAAATTTGTCTTGGACTCAGGAGCTGCACAAGTATTGTATCAGTACATGAATTAAAATACTGACATCTATAGAAGTTTGGTTCAAACATGAATTCAGATAAACCACCGACTCCCAGAGAAATGACCAGATATGTTTTTAAAGACTATGTTACAAAAGGACAGTTTGGTCTCGTCCTGCTGTTTTCCCTCCACATATGAACATTCTTCAGCTCAGCCTCTCCAGGGTGGGGGTGGGGGTGATGTATATGTGAGAGATGAGCTGCACAGCTGTAAGGCAGAGTTCTGCATTTCCTGTCCAGGTGGAAACATTTCCTGTCCAAGGGGCCCACAGCACTGACTAACAGTGTGTTACACTAGAGACACACAAAGTCTCAAACTGTCAAACCGCTGTTTAACATGACACACAACCTTTCCAAAACCTATCCTCTGCTGCCTCAGAGCTTCATGTGGTCCAGTCAGATGTGTGAGAGGACTCCTTTGTGTGTTTGAAAGGTCTCTTGTAGAAAGTCCTCTTTACAAATACATGTTATTGAGTAGTATGGATTGATTAATTGATTCTGTGTCATGCACACAAACCATTACAATATCACTGCGGAGACCAATCCAAAATCCATGCAATCTTTCTGATCAGTACCCAAACAAAATACTCTGCTTCTGTCTCTGACCCAGCAAACAAAGTCTGCCAAGAAAAGGTTCCCCTTCCAAAACGTAACTCAAATTTTTCATGGTCGTCCAACCAAAAGACGTCTCCTCTGTGCTCACAGGCGTGAGAGTGAAATTAAATTAACCTCAGTCTCAGTTTCCACTTCATTCTTTGGGATTTGGGGTCCTCTGTCAGGAAATTTTCAGTGTCAAACACTTGATCTCCTTCAATCTGCTAAATTTTATGAACCACGTCGAGCCTTTTCTGCATCTGTTTATCATGTAAATGTCAATTTTATAAATATTGAGGAGGACATGTCCCCTGCTTCCCCCTTGAGATCTATACCTCCCTCCATGTATGTAATACTGAACAGGCCTTCTGAGCACAGGCCCAGGGGCCCAGAGTGTCAGGGTGGGCCTGGCCTTCACCTGCATAATGTCAAATTTACACGGAGCAACAAGGAAGACACACAAAATGACCAAAAAGCGAATCACCTTAAAGAGATCCAAACGATGACAAAAAGACACAAAAAGACCCACACAGAGACACAAAACAACTACAAAAAGACAAAACACAACTGCAAGGAGACACGAAAGAACCAAAAAGGACACAACAACCACAAGGAGATACAAAATGACCACAAAAAAGATAAAATAACTTCCAAGAGACTCAAAACACTACACAAGACACAAAACAAAATGACCAAAAAGGACACACACAAAACAACATCAAAGAAACACAAACAACAACAAAAAGACAAAACACAACTGCAAGGAGACACAAAATGACTGCAAAGAGACTCAAAGGACTACAAAAAGACACAAAACAGCCACAAGGTAACACAATGTGACCACAAGACAGACACAAAATTACCACAAGGCACAAAACAACCAAAAAGAGACCCAAATGACGACAAAAAGACCCACACAGAGACACAAAATTACTTCAAAGCGACACAAAACAACCAAAAAAGACACAAAATAACCAAAAAGAGACCCAAGCGACCAAAAACTGAAAGGAGACGTCTAACAACCAAAATGGACACAAAACAGCCACAAAAAGACAAATGACTACAAGAAGACAAAGCACAACTACACAGAGACACAAAATAACCTCAAAGAAACCCCTCAAACGACTACAAAAAGACCCACACAAAGACACAAAGTCACTACAAAGAGACGTTAAAGGCACCAAAAAGATGCATAATGACCACATAGAGAATAAAAACCACCAAAAGGTATGTGTGTCTTGCTCCTGTGTGGGAGAGGTGGTGGGTCCCTTTGCATATCTGCGCCCAGGGGCCCATTGTCTTATGATCCGCCCATGCCTCTGTCTGCTGAACTCACATGATTCACATTCATACAAGTCTCAGACAAAGAGTTTCTTCCTTCGGGTAAAAACAATTTCAATTTTGTCTCAAATGCATTAAACAGCTGCTGTGACCTTCACCACAGAGCGCAGCAGTGATTTTAACACGTCTGAGCTGATACCGTTCGAGTCACAACACTGAAGATGAGCTGAAGGTCGGCTGACTCCACCAACACACAGCTGATAAACTCACCCCGACACACCCGGCCGTCACCCACGAACCCCGGCAGGCAGGAGCAGACGTAGGCCGAGCCGCCAGTGTAGCTGCACAGAGCTCTTTCAGGAGCATCGCAGTCATGACTTCCTCTCCGACAGTGATCCACCGGATGGTTCTCCTCTGCAAGACGACACGGCCCACATGTTAATAACTGCAGTCTGACTGTAGAGACACTTTCACTTCATCTTTCAGCCCAGATATCAGAACGTTACACTGAATACTTTCTAAAGACGACTTTACACGATGAAACATTAACACAACGGGCTGCAGGTCCATATAGGGACGTTTGAAAAACAACTTATCCAAAGTTTTTATCAGTGCCTACAGGACAGATCTGGGGCTTCAGTATGGGACTACAGGAGGTTAAAGAGAATGCTTGGATTTTTTTTAAATTGGGTGTATAAGGTTCTTATCCATTGTCAGTATATTTTTAAAAACATTGTAAAAAATTCAAACAAATGGTTCACTCTGTAAAAGTACCAAACTCAAGATGACTGTCTAACTGTTGTTATTAAGTGGAACCAAATAAAGGAAAACAACACTAGAATCACCGCCCCACTGCTGTATGACTCCGCCCACTAAGTTTATTGTTGAGTCCAATTGAACGTTTGAGCCACATTTGAAAAAGATTCCCTCAAGGTATTCTTGAGCTATCACATTCACAAGAATGCGACAAATGAGGTCACATAGACCTTTGACCACCAAATTGTTATTAGTTTATTGCTGAGTCCAAGTGGACATGTGTGCCAAATTTGAAGAAATTCCCTCAAGCTGTTCTTGAAATATCATGTTCACAAAAATTAGATGGATGGAAGGTCATGGTGACCTTGACCTTTGACTACCAAAAACTAATTAGTTCATTGTTGAGTCCAAGTGAACGTTTTGTTCCAAATTTGAAGAAACTCTCTCAAGGTGTTCTTGAGATATCGCATTCATAAGAATAAGACAGACAAGGCCACAGTGACCTTGACCTTTGACCACCAAATTTTAATGTGTGTATTGTTGAGTCCAAGTGGACATTTGTGCCAAATTTAAAGAAATTCCCTCCAAGTGTTCTTGAGTTAATGAGACAGACGTACATACAGACTGACAACCTGAAAACATAATGCCTTCAGCTATCGCCGGCAAGAGACATTTAAAACATAATATTTGGGCCTGCAGATGTCTGTCCTCTGCTGCCACAGAAGTGGACTGGACTGATATTTGGGAGGGTCAGACTGTGACGACCAGCTCAAGATCCCACCAGGAATTCTGCAGAAGAATTTTGAGACACTAAAATTTAGATTTATACGGCAGGGTTATCAGAGACAGGATGGATGCTGGAGGCCGGGTCGTAAATCCACGGCAGACCACTTTCATATATGTTGGGGCTGTCCTCTAATCCGTTCATCTCGGCAAGAGACCGCCCAATAAATATTTTGTGATAGAAGTTAAATCCCAGACAAACTCATGGCCCAGGATGAAAATATCTTCACAAGGCAAGAAAGCCGACAAACAGCTGTGGCTGCAGGCGAGCCCGCCATCAAAGGACGATCACAACTCAAACACGACGTATGGAGATATTAAACTTTTCCTTAAAGGGAAACTCTGGTATTTTTCAACCTGGATCCTGTTCTCCCATGTTTTTGTGTTGGTGGAATGTTGACTTGTAATGTTAGTGAGTCCATCAGAACACTTTAAATTTCAATGATAACTTTGACCATCACTTTATTTTTTTTTGACACACACTTTTAGTAATGACTTTAAAAAGACACTTTTAGTGAGTGGAGCCAAGACGAAAGTTCCCCAAAAAATAATAACTTAAAAAATACATAAATCATGATATTATGATATTACTTTCCGTGTAGAGTAATATGTTACTTATTACACTACTTTTGCGTTACTCTGACCAAAATGACCTCAGAAGAACTAATGTTTTCCATTTTTAATGGATGAGGGTCATGTTGTTTCACAGAAGCTCCAGTTTATTACAGTTCATTTCAAATCCAGTGCTGCAGGTCTGACCCATTCATGTGTTCATATACAGTGGTTACCACTTTGGATTACATCCCTGCTTATATTAATAACAGTCTGATGATATAGAACCATTAATAAATGAACAGACGTGGACACAAGTCTGATAATTATGAGATATGGATAAATATTTGTGGGCCTATGATATGAAACACAACAAACAAATATAGAGTTTGGTATAACAAACAGAACTGCGTGTGATTGTCTCTATGATGAGCGCAAATTAAGACACCGGAGCTGGAAGACCCACCTGCCGCTTCCCAGGTCCCCCCCCCATGGCAACAGTACTCCTCAATGGCAGTGGCACCCCAGCAGGATAATGCACATTTTAACAGATTAATTCATTCAAGGAAACACAACACAATAATGTGTTTTATTGACCTGTTTTGTTTTTAATGTGTTGTGATCTCATTAATGTATTAATGTGTTTCAAAGTTGCTAATTTGCGCACTGAAGTTTCATTATTTTTTTTATTTTTCACGTTTTTGTTACCGAGACAGTTCTCATCACATTTACTGCCCCAGGTGCTCATTTTCGTGTTAACAAAACAAAACAAAAACAGTTTTTAGTTTTTGCACCTCAGGGCCACCGTGCATGATTCATGCCTCCTTTTCTGCAGATGCACGCTGCTCCACAGAGTCGTCCTGTGTCCTCACATTAAATCACATCTTCTGTGTTCAACAAAGAACGTCAGTTTGAAACGTTTTACAGTCGTACAAAACTCTCATTGTTTATGTCTGTTGGCGGCTTTTTAGAACATCTGTATGTGCAACCAGGGACTGCTCAGACAAAGCCTCACACACTACGCCCACCCACACAGCTGTCAACACACACACACACACACACACACACACACACACACACACACACACACACACACACACACACACACACACACAGATTTAAACGTACCGATGCAGGTCCTTCCGTCGTTGGCGAACACGAAGCCGGTCAAACACTCACAGCGGAAAGTTCCTGGCTGATTACTGCAGACGGCGTTGTATCCACAGATCTGAGGAGTCTCTCTGCACTCGTCGATGTCTGCAGATTACACACCAACACAAAGGTGAACTATTTGTAGAGGTAATACCACCTTTAAAGACAGTAACGAGCGTCCAAAAAAAGAAGCTCTCAGCACATCAAAAACTACACTTTTTGTTTTATTGTCAAAACTGATTTAAGTCAAATATAATATATATATAATATAAAATGTCACCATATTTGTGTCAAGTTTTGTCACAATTAATGTATGAATTCTTGGTCACACTGACCTTTGAACTTCAGCAGCAAAATTCTAATCAGTTTATTCTTCAGTCCAAGTGGACGTTTGTGTCAAATTAAAAGAAATTCCCTGGAGGTGTTCTTGAGATATCACGTTCACAAGAATGAGATGGATGTAAGATCACAGCAACACTGACCTTCAACCTTTGACCACCAAAATCTAATCAATCCAAATGAATGTTTGTGCCAAATCTTAACAAATTCCCTCAAGGCGTTCTTGAGGGAATTTGTTAAGATTGAAATTATTTTTGTATACGTGTGTAAGTGTGTTGTAATTTTTCATTTGCTTTTATTTAGATTGTCACCATGTATGTATTTATTTTAAAGAAAAGGCAGGACTTTTGTAAACATTAACACGTTTGGTTTTCTGTATGTTCTTTTCTTTTGGTCTAATGTTGAAAATTTAACAAAAAGATTGTTTTTCCTTTTCATATTCACCGTCGCTGCGTATCGTTCCTTTAATTGTTTGTGTAGTTGTTCAGGAAATTATTACTCAACAACTTCCATCAAGTTGTTGTCTGTATGTGTTTGTCTGAGGTGTGAGCATGCAGAAGTCATTTTACCTTGGCAGTAGCGTCCGTCTCCAGTGAAACCAGTAGAACATTCGCAGGTGAACTGGAGGCCGTCACCTGGTCGGCACATGGCGTTGATGTCACAGCCGTGTCTGCCAGTGAAACACGGGTTCTGCTCCGGAAAACCACCTGTAAGATAAAATAAGACTCGATCAAGACCTAATAGAGGGCTGGACCGTGTACAAAACGCTACAGGGCTTTTAATTTGAAACAAGGGCTTTAAATTTTGAAACAGGAAGTGGCCAGAATACAGTGGCATACAAAAGTTTGGGCACACCTGGTCAAAATTTTGTTTACTGTGAGTAGTTAATTCAGTAGAAGATAAACTGATCTCCAAAAGACATGAAGTTAAAGATAAATCATTTCTTCAGTATTTTAAGTGAGATAACTTTTTAATTTCAATCTCTGACAGTTTCAAAATAACAAAAAATGAAAAGGGCTTGAAGCAAAAGTTTGGGCACCCAGAATGGTCAGCTGTGATGTCTGGAATTTAACTGAATCCATTCTTCCCTCTACCTGTGAAACGTTTCCCGTGCCACTGGCTGCAACACAAGCCCAAAACATGATCCATCCATTCCCATGTTTAACAGTTGGACACGTGTCCCATTTTTCTCCAAACACACCTTTGAATTTTATTAGTGAGTAGCTGCACTACTCATTACTGTAATGTGTTGCTGCCAAACTCTGCATACGTGTTAGAATATTTCCTACAATCACTTTTAGCGTGTTCATTTTTTTCTATACTAAAAAATAAAAGAACTTGCTGAACATCTCGACGCATGAATCCATTTCCTCGCCTAAACTACTGAATGAACTACTGAACTACTGGCACACTGACACAGACCTGCATGGATACATCGGTGATCCCTGGTTGTTGGGCTGACAGTGGCCAGTTGGAATTTATTTTCAAGTTTGTTTGGGGTTTTTTTTTGGCATTATTGCCTTTACAAGAGAAAAAGTCTGGCATGAAAGGGCTGGAGTTCGAATTACCATAAAACTTCAGTTAAAAGTCTAGTCCCAAACACCCAGTCCCGTTTACTAACCTGGTGTGGTTACACATTTGACAAATAAAGGCCTGTCTCAATTAGAGGCCTGGTCTGGTTGCCATAGAAGTTTTTTCAATGTAAAAAAACGGATTGTTAACTACCCACTTGAGCTAACATCAGTTAGCTGCTTCGATCGTACATAGAGGTGCTACATATCGTTAGCTTGGTTAATTTTGTAACACCATGGCCACCAGAGAATACGTAATTCATTCAGATTTACCGGCATCATGAAAAAACAAGTGGTGACGACCTTCCTCTGAATCTGTCATAAAGTCAGAATATGTGCCCGTTCCTCGATTTCCCTGTAAGTTATTTATATTCCTTTAGTCTGCCAGGGTCCACTGATCAAAAGGATCAAAAGTATTTTATAAAAATTAATCAAAGCTATAAATTTTATTTTAACAGGATAAAGTTTGTTGTGTCGGTATGCCGGGTGCCGTGACATGACACATAACTTATGTGATCTGAAGCTTAATTTTTATACAAGTAATATACTGGTTCAAATAAACAATTTAATCGTATTTCCCATCATTGCTAAGAAACAGTTTTGTGTGAACGCGATCAGCTAAAATGTTAGCGAGCCTTTCATTTTCTCTGCCTGGATGCAGATGGGATCTAAACACACATTACGGGCTGTAAGTTAACATAAACTCAAAATGTGTTTTCTTGTGGCGTCCTTCCTAAAGTGAGCAGTGTGAAAGTTAATATACTTTGTTATGATCAAGGCGTTAATAAGCAGACAGCGTTAGCTAGCTAGCGTGCTAGCACGTTGATAAGTTGTGCTTCCACATTAAGTTACATTATATGTGGACGTCTCAACAACTATTCAGGGACAATAAGACAAGTCCATGTTTGACAAATGAGTTTTTACAATTCTTATGAATCGTAAATAATTACGTAATTTAAATAAGCCTAACACACACTCCTCCAGCAGCAATTACAGCCTAAAAATCGAGGTTCTAATTAACTGGAGACAAAACTTTTTTTCTCCTACACGTATGGATATAAAAACCACTCATTGCAATCAGTTGAGAAATATGAAGGTTATAATGCTTTTACCAAATTATTAGCGCTCACATGACACCACTGCTGTCCCTTTCTGCCACCAGTTCGGCTCCACCCACAAAATACGTCATCACTGTTTACAAACACAAAAAGGGGTCTATAGCCCGCGACTGCCGTGGCAAGGACGTAGCCTTTTTACACGGGGTACCTGCTCTATAGGTGAGCTAACAGGTGCCCCGAACCCAACACAAAAAGCTTTATGCTACTGTTACCACATGTGCCGTAGAACTCTTGCTCTTTGTCTTCAGCTCACAGTGACATGAAACCGAGATCAGCCGCACAATGTCTCATCTGAGCAACTGGAAGCAGAGAGTGTTTCACATGTTTCGTTTAATAAGTGACTGTAATGGTTTATGGATTAAAGGAGAGCAGAATGACTCCCCAGTGTAGCGACCACTGAGTCTGTGTCCTCTTGTTCCCATCAGACCTTCACCTCCTCACAGGAAACACGACGCAGATGTTCCACTTTCTGCCAACAAACCCCGGCTGAGTTGTGTTTGCTTGGTTAACTCTGAACCCCACCCCCACCCCCTCCGAGCATCCCATCAGCAGCCCACACCTGCACTTTTACCTTTAACCCCCCTTTTTTTCTTACAAAGACGCCCCTCCCCCGCGCCCCTCCTGCAGCGGCCTGGAGGTTGGTATCTCGTTGACCTTCACCCCCTGCCAACGCTCTCACAGCCTCTCTGGTTGCAGCTGAGGAAATACAGCCAGGCTCAGATTACTGTTTGTCTTCCTCTGATGTTCCACTGCAAACACTAAACTGTCGGAGGCGTGTTTCAGCGCATTCCTGCGGGTAATAACACACGTTTGTCCTTTGACTGTCCCCGACAGACGGCCAGGAGACAGAGGCTTCTGCAAAGACCTGAACGATCGGACAACCTGGAGTCAACCTGCACTGCCCTCATTTGTGAACATGCACTTCTGAAAATGCTTATCACACTGTAGTGAAGTCAACGTCACGTTCAGCAAGACTCATCTGTCTCAGTTTTTATCAGGTTTTGATGTTTCTATAAATCGGTTTTATTATGTCCAATTGAAAAGTTGATTCAAGACGACACAGAAAAGGAAGATTTACAATAAACGAGCTTTAAATCTCTAAACTAGAATTATCACTCCGCAGTTATATGACTCCGCCCACCAGTCCAGTGTCTCTGACAGTCTCCATCATGTCAGTGAAAACATGGATGCTTCACACACAGAAGATCTATACAATCAGCACAGTTTCAAGATTAGAGTCACCAATTCAGTATCTGACCAAATGTCTCCCCTTCTGTTGCTGAGATATGACGTTAAAACATGATGATGTCACACTCAAGCTGACCTTTGACCTTTTGACCTTCATTATTTTATCCTGTCAGACATTTGTGTCAAGTTTTGTCATAATTAGTGTGTGAGTTCTTGACCAAAAACATATTTTGTGGGGTCACACTCATCATTCTTGAGTATATTTGTGTCACATATGAGGGAATTCCCTAAATTTGTTCTTGAGGTATCATATTCACGAGGATGAGATGGACACAAGATCATGGTGACTTTGACTTTCGACCACCAAAATCTAATCAGTTTATTCTTGAGTCCAAGTAAATGTTTGTCCCAACAGAGAATTCGACCAAACATCTTGAGGCGTCAGAACTCACTGTGGATGGAGCCGATTCTGTTGCTCATGGCGTAGCGGATCAGATGGTTGGTGGAATCATACATCACAAAGATCTGGTCCACGCTGAGCTGCTGGGTGGACGGTGTCGCCCCGCTGGCCTCGTCATGCGGGCAGCTCTGGAAGGAGACAGTCTGACGCCACTGGTAGGTTCTGGTCTGCACGTTGCCATTAGGGGAGGTGATGGTGTACTCTCGGCTGGAGGAGGAAGTGATCACTGAGAGGAGGAGAAGCAGACAGAAAGAAAACAGGAGGACTGTGAATTCAGCAGATTCAGTCGTCAGTAATTTGACTCGCTTCCTGTTTTCAGTCGAGGCGACCGTCTACATAACGAGCCATAATCAGTAAGCGCGCTACATCATCTTATTGGTGTAGTCGGTAATGGTCCTTACAGTTTCTGTCGTACTGGTAGATCTCCTTGTATGGGCTGATCTGGACAGAGGATCCCGGCGGTATGGCGGGCAGACGTCCCTCCAGTTCGGTGCTAACCACCAGATGGTCGTGTTCGTCAATTCCTTTAAACTGCTGTGTGATGGTCAGACGCTCATCACCAGGCTGGAAGAACACCTCGGCCCGCCGGGAAAACACGCCACCTGCAGGGACGAGTAAGAAGACATGTCTAAACACAGTCCTGCAAGGTTTAACAACCAGATTAACGCCAGGATCACTGGAGCGTCATCGCCAACTTTTAAGCATTTCGGCATCTACATAGATTATCCAAATCACTGTGAACACAGTGAGAACTACTGGTAGTTAAAAATCGACCATCTGGCACCAAACTACGCAACTCGTCTCCCTCACCGATGAGACTGAAGCCGTTCTTGTAGCCGGGCTGCTCCAGGGCAAAGGCCCAGCCGATGATTCCCCCCAGGGAGGACAGCGGCAGCAGGGAGGGTCCCAGGCCGTCAGAAATGTTGCTGATGGCCACGTAGGCCCGTCCATCATTGGGTACCACATACGAGTGCAAGTCGTTGTTACTGAGCTCCTCAGGCCGGGGCGAGTTCCCCACGAACACTCGACCGTTCACTTTTCCGTTCATCCTCTGTGGTTTTCCTGGAAAAACAAGAAAAGTTTGATGAATGCTTAAAATTGGACACCCTGCAGACAGCTACGGGAGAACATTGTTTGAACTGATCTAAAAAGAGAACCATGAGAGCCAGACACTCACTCTTTAGCAGCAGAAAGCAAAACTTCTGTCGAATGAACAGCGTCTTAGCTTGTTAGTATTGTTAAAATTAATCAAAATGTGTTGCTATATCAAACCACAAACATTTAGCATAAATCAACAAGTTTCAAAAATAAAATTTCATCAGGTTTTGTACATGTTTGTCGGAATAGGCTTTGGACTGACTTGACAGAGTTGGCTGCCATCTTGTTTTTAAATGGATTAGTGTATTTTGCTTGTGATGCCACTAGATGGCACAAAAATGTGTCCACAAACCAGGACAACAGGTCTTAAGGGGGATTTACACTTGTGCTGTGGTGTGTCACTCTGCAGTTACAGTTTATTAGCACAAGCCTATGGCATTTTACATTGTATAAATTAGCCTAGCAGCTAGTGATCTTTCCTTCTGCTCATTTGGAGCCAGGGACAACAGCAACATTTAACAAAGGTAACGTTACATAATTTGGCTCCATTAAAACCCACAAGGTTCACTGAGAAAACAACTGTCTGATACTAAACACGTTTTCCACGTTATTAGTACAAGCCTATGGCATTTTACATTATATAAATTAGCCTAGCGACTTCCTCTGCTCATATGAAGCCAGGATAAATCACATACAAGACTTAAAATGCTATTTTTGTGGAGGCTTTACTGTCGTCACGATATTTTGTTTCTTATCTTTGATATAAAAGTAAATAAAAGCTTTGTTTCCACTGAGGTAAATGGTTTCAGCTTAAGTATAGTATCGATGCAGAAGTATATATCACACATATATATATATATATATATATATATATATATATATATATATATATATATACCTCATATAAGGACGCTGAGGAAAACTGTAGTTTTGCAAAGTGCTTTACAGATCTGATCCATCTTTTTATCATTCTTTATATAAGTACAAGAAATCTTGCCTCATTTATCATCGAAAATGCTTCTCACCTTCTGCAACACAGTCCTTTCCGTTACCGTAGTAACCAGGCTTGCAATGGCAGCAGTACCCCTTGCTGTAATCCCGGCAGTCAGCGAAAGCTGAGCATTTGTGGCTGTTGTGGGCGCACGTCTCAGAATTGTACGCAAACACTGTGAAGACAACCAGAGGATGAAACCAATCAGTTTCAATGACACAATGAAACATTCTGTTCTGAATCTTCGAGCACAAAAGTTTCAAGCTGTTCTGATTTACCATTCACATCAAGATCTTCGTCTACCACAACGATTTGTGGTTGCTGGGGCCTGGAATGGGGCGGCACTGGTTGGACTGGTTCGCGGTTGGTGTACCGCGGTTGGGCAGGATCAGGGTACCTCGGCTCGACTGGGTCAGGGTACCTCGGCTCGACTGGAGAGTACCTAGGCTCAGTGGGTTCAGGGACGGTGTATCTTGGTTGCAAAGGCTCAGAGACTGGGTATGTGGTCTTTGTTCGGTCAGGGTATCTCGGCTCTGATGGGTCTGGGTACCTCGGTTGAGCCCTCTCAGGGTTGGTGTAGGGTGGTGTGACAGTCTCAGATTCAGGGTATTCTGGGTAATCTGGTTCTTCGGTCTCCGATTCGATAAACCTTGGCGTGACGGTCTCAGCCTCTGGGTAACTGGGTTGGTACTCATTGGGAATTTCAGTTGGGAACTCGTCCTTTTCTTCCGGTACCAGCTGGGATTCCTCAGGTTGCCCTGGCAACATGGTCACAGGAGGTTCGGTGGCATTCTCCTCCTCAGGTAGACTGGTAACCAGCCCTGGCGTAATGGCGAAAAAGAATGGCGAGGAGCCGATCTCGTACACCCAAACACCGTTCTGTCCTGAGTTTGTCTTCCTGGATGGATAAAGGAAGAAAAATGTGTCTAAATCAAAAGACACTTGATTTATGCTTTTATTTGAGTGATGTTTTCTCTTATTCATAATTTCTGCACGCAAAAACTTTCCCACAGAGTTGAACACAGAGTCATCGTGTCAAAGTTCACTGTCATGACACATAAATTACTTTGTTTCTTTTATATTGAAGCTCAAAGACATCAGATTCATACTCAGTAAGCTCCCTGATGGAGGTCTCTTCATCAGTGGTGCTGCGGAAGTACGTTCCCTGTGAGGAGCTGAACCAGCCGGCCACCATGCCTTCATTGAAGCCGGCCTCCAGGACCTTACTCTCGCCCCCTATTGATGTGGAGAGAAACTGCAGGCCGCCTTGGGGGTACAGGAGGATGGCGCAGGAGGACGACGCCATGGTGACCAAAACCAGCTGGAAAGTGTTTCTCTGTAAATACAAAGGAGATGACGTTAAGCAGGAAGTTTTGGATCACAGTGTAATCTGGGAGTTCTCACTGGCCGAACACGTTTCAAAGGATTATTGACGAGTTAGGAAAACCTGTGTGGAGGACAGTGAACAGTTGATGAGGAAAGCACTGGGAGGGAACATGACAGCACAACCACCTGTAGAACCTGTATGTTATAATGACGAATGAGGCATATTGAGCAGGCCTGTCACGATAATCAAAGACTTATGGACATGACCTCGTACATTTTGCTGACCTCACTACTGCCTGTTGTGTTCACATGTGTTTGTTTGCATAAGACTGTTCTTGGCCCCAAACTCCTCAGAAAGTCTTTGTCTGATGACATAGTTTCTCTCGATGGCATTGCTCTGGCCTCTCGCACTACCGTAAGAAACCTCGGGGTAACATTTGACCAAGATTTGTGTTTTAAATCGTACATAAAACAAATCACACAGACTGCATTTTTTCATCTGCGTAATATTGCGAAAATTAGGCCTATCCTGTCCCGAAAAGATGCAGAAAAATTGGTCCACGCTTTTGTTACCTCAAGGCTGGATTACTGTAACTCTCTATTATCAGGTAGCTCTAGTAAATCATTAAAACATCTCCAGCTAATTCAGAATGCAGCAGCACGTGTATTAACACGTACTAAGCTCCGTCATATCTTAGAGAGCTCATAGTGCCTTATTATCCCACCAGAACTCTGCGCTCTGAGAACACAGGGTTACTCGTGGTCCCTAAAGTCTCCAAAAGTAGATCAGGAGCCAGAGCCTTCAGCTATCAGGCTCCTCTCCTGTGGAATCATCTTCCTGTTACGGTCCGGGAGGCAGACACCGTCTCCACATTTAAGACTAGACTTAAGACTTTCCTCTTTGATAAAGCTTATAGTTAGGGCTGGCTCAGGCTTGCCTTGTACCAGCCCCTAGTTAGGCTGACTTAGGCCTAGTCTGCCGGAGGACCACCTATAATACACCGGGCACCTTCTCTCTCTCTCCTTAGTTTCTGAAAAGTTGGTTCTTCTTTATATGCGAACATTCACGTCCTGTTACTGCATGTCACTAACTCGGCTTCACTGCATAAAATAGCCTCAAAATGACAATAATATCATTTATAGCACCTGTTTCTGACACAGTATATCGTCCAATAAAAGACATTATCATGACAGGCCGAGTTTTGAGACAGAAGCAAAATGAATGAGGTGCTGCTTCAGCGTGTTCCCTTTGCAAATGGCAGTGCCACTGAAATAAAAACAAAAGGGAACATTCAGAACTGAAGCTGTATATTTACTTGTTTTCATGTATTTGTGTTAATGTCAGCTGATAAGCCCCCAACATGAGCTGTAAAAGGCATCTGGGATAAAACACAGAGGGTCATTTTGTCTTTTTGAGCTGCTGGACACGCTCGCACAATCAAAAGTATTAAAAAACCAAATCTATTTTTAAATCTCCACCAGTAATTCTTCATCTTTGTCTGCATTGTTTGTTTTACTGCTTCATATGAAGAGCAGACTCCGGCTATTATGGTGTTCAAAGTGGTAATTACAAGAGGAACCACGGAGGCGTGTGGTCACATACATTTCAACAAAATTATCCTTTACATTGTTTAAGTCTCATCCAAAGAACCTTTTAATAGAACAACTGAAGTGTTTGAACTCCTCAACATTTCTTATATCGCATGCTGACTCACCTGAATAGTTTACTACAACAGCCCTCTCATTTATCTTTTATTCACAGACCTGAGATATGAAACAACCCATCCTCCGTCTGCTTATTAAAAGCCCAACATGGCCCCTCACCTTAGTGTTCGGTCCGTCCCCTCGTCCAGACGTCCCCCGGGCGCTCATGTTCTCCCAGGTGACGATGATGATGCCATTGGGTTCCACTCCTTCGTCTCTAGGGAAAGCTCGTTTGATGATCTTGGCGGCTCGACTCACTACCTCCGGGCTGTTGTCCCACCTGAAGTGGACCTTCCCCTGTCCGTCACTGTCCATGTCTCCCAGCAACACTGCAATCATTTTGAAACTGGCGGGCATCTTCCCCAGATAGTCCTCCTCAGCCCGAGGCTTCACAACAGACACAAATCCATTCGTATTGATCTGGAGCAGAAGACAGGAGGTCGAGTGTTAATGGAGGGTCTAATAACTACAGTGTTATTCCTGTGGGTCATGTATGTTTGTATAGTCCATTTCCACCACTTGGGGAAAAAAAATCCTAACCATTATTTATTCATTTATTAGTTTTCCATAACCGCTTATCCCATTTGGGGTCACGGGGGGTGGAGCCTATACCAGCGGACATTAGGCGAGAGGCAGGGTTCACCCTGGACAGGTCACCAGACTATCACAGGGCTGACACATAGAGACAGACAACCATTCACACTCACATTCACACCTACGGACAATTTAGAGTCACCAATTAACCTGCATGTCTTTGGACTGTGGGAGGAAGCTGGAGCACCTGGAGGAAACCCACGCTGACACAGGGAGAACATGCAGACTCCACACAGAGGGGCTCCCCCAGGGCTGTGAAGCAACAATGCTAACCACTGCATCACCGTGCCGGCGCCAACATGCAGGAGACTAGTCCACTGATGGACTGTGATGAGGACTGTTGGTCCACTAGGAACAGTCTTAGTCCGGGGGGGGGTTAGGGTCAACAGATCTCAGTCCAATAGAGCACCTTTGGGATGTGCTGCAACGAGAGATTCTCTCTGAGAACTCTCTGAGGAATGTTTCCAGCACCTTGTTGAATCTGAGACACCAAGAATCAAAAAGGGGGTCCAACCCTGTACGGGCAAGGTGTACCTAATAAAGTGGCCGGTGAGTGCAGAATCTTCAAGCTATGGCAAACTTTTTTTTATTAAATCCTTCCTCATAATGAAGCAATTATTTTAATACAGCTGTAGAGTGGATCACTGATTCCTACATGAACTCCCTCCTTATTTTATTTTCTGATCCCTAAAACTATCAGCAGCTGCAACCTTCTGTCACACGGACAGCTTGTGAACGTCGTTGTTTGAACCCACACTGTCTTTGGTGCTGTTAAGGTTTTCGCAGCTTCATCTTGGTGTGTGCTGCAGATTTTCTTATAACTGTGGAAGGTAATTAAAACAGGATTGAGGACTATGGAGTGCACACGTCCCGTTAGTGACCTTGAGACCTGCAGATGGACGCTCAGAGGCTGGACTCTCCTACAGCTCTGATCGCTTTGTCAGCCCACAGGAATTCCACACAATGACTTCCCTTTCACTCAGAGGAATCTCTTTAAACTCATTAACTCAGATCCGCCTCGCACACTGAAAACCACAGAGACACAATGAACTGTGACCATGAAGTGAATCCTGTCCATCAGAGGCAGGAGGTTACACAGCGTCACTCCACGTCTTAGTGACAGAGTGGATGATTCATCAAACCATCAAAGTTCAGCTTTGATTTACACAAAAACTTTTTCCGTTAACACAAGGTGTTCATTTATTCATATATTCTCAAATATAATCAGGGCTTGTCATTTCTCTCAACCAACAAGGGAACAATGCACGTTATCTCCTGCACCTAGAGTTACTGGGGTGGGAAAAAATCGATACGTATAGCATTTCTGACAGGTTTTATGACGCTGTCACATTCAGCTGCAATAAAAATGATTAAAGTCGATGAACAGATCGAAAGTTTTCCTCTGGGGAAATAATTTGCAGTTCGAAAAATGGTAATAAATCGCAATACTCAGCATATCACAATAGTATCGTATCATGGGTCCTCTGGTGATTCCCACCTCTAGAGTTACAAGTATAAACAATATTAGGACTGCAGCTAGTAAATATTTTCATTCTGAATACATCTGTTCTTGATAAATCTTTTTTTTTTTTAGTCTTTAAAATCATCCATCACATTTTCCAAGGTGTCCTCAAGAGACTTGTTCGTTTCAACCGGATATCGTGCCCTTATGCTGCCTTGCCGCGCTGCGTATATACGTAAGGTACAATCTCAGAATGGAGGGACAGAGTTGGCCGCCGCTGTTTTGTTACATACCACGCAGCTTTCGCTTCCAGAATGCCGGCATATTGTCCAAAATCACACACTACAGTGGCATGACGTCGCTGCTGTTTGGTTTTGTGTATAGAATGCTAATGCGTTGTAAAGAAGGGACATCGTAGCGGCTCTATAGCGCCAAACTGTAAAACTACACGGCGCTGATCAAATATGAACTACAATTCTTCTGCTGTCAGTAACATATTTTAGTGCCCTGAGAGTTTGTGAACAGGAAGTGGGCATCATACTGTTTCCTGTATTGTGTAAATGGAGGCTGAATTAACCAAGATTTTAAAAAAAAAGGCATTAGCAGTTAGCAGCTAACTCAAAGAAGAACAGCAGCTGTAAATGTCCACAAATAGTGAAAACACTGAGATCCAGGAGCTCCTGACGCCCCAAGCAGAGGACGAGATCAGCCGCCACATAATGAGACACTAAATGATTGTTATTGACATGTGATGTCATTGTTATTGTTTATAAAGAGCTGCTGGCACGTATGTTATATGTCACACTAGAGCCTGATGCTGGTGTGTTCAACAACACGCCCATCACGCCTCCTCTGTCTCCGCAATGCCAACATCCTGTCTAAAATCACACACTGGTGCGGCACTGTCATTCTGATCTGTGTAAAAATACAAATGTGGTGTAAAGAAGGGACTTTATAGCGGCTCTGCAGCAGCGCCATCTGTGTGTAAAAAGGGCTGCTGACTCTACCTGAGCAGAGAGGGTGCAGGTAACATCAATCTTCACAAGCAACCAGCAGCAGAGAGGTCAAAGGTCAGAGCGTCAGAACTCTGAAAACATGAAAGAAGTATCTGTGGGTTTGAGAAGATGCTGCGAGATGAAATAAGAGCCGTTCTGCTCGGCTGCCTCTGTAAAGGCGGGAGGGCTCCAGCACCGACGCAGACACTTCCTCCACAGAAACGCATGAACGACAGCAGCATGTGGGTGAGAGGCCGGCGTCGCCCAGCAGGTATCCGACTTTAGAGGAGACGCCTGCAGAGCCGAGGACACTCGAGTTTCATCACAGGAAGTCTTTTGTCTGAGCAGAGTGTCAGAGCAGCTAACGAGACTACCAAAGCTCTCAGAAGTTCACAGGTTGAACAGGACGATGACGGCAGGTTCAGGAAGCTTTGAGCTTCTGTAAAAAGGAGGTTAGAGAGCAGAGGCAACACGTCTGACGCATCAAACACACAGTTAACCCAACATGGATTCACCTTTTAAACATTTGATGAAAGTTTTTTGATTCACGCTGCGTCTCATTTCCAGAGTTGCGTTTCATCTAATGATGCTAACAATAATAATAATAATAATAATAATAATAATAATAATACCTTTGTTCGTATGGCACAGTTCATACAGCAAGTATAACTCTAAGTGCTTTACATAATAGAATTAGGGCTGGGCGATATAACGACGATGTACGATATATGGATATATTTTCAAGCAAGATATCAATTTAGGCACTGTTTATATCGATATAGGGTCAAGTTGCATCACATGACACATACCAGTGTTCATCTCTCCTCTGTCACACTCTCCACACAGCTCCGCCCCCTCACTCACTCACTGAAGTTCTCCAGCAACCCTTTTTAAAGCCGTAGCCTGATGTGCGTACGTATATATAATATAATAGTAATAATAGACGTATGCTGTTAAGGGCCGGTGTGTTCTGGCCTTCAGTTCACAGCGAAGGCACATAAAACAAAAAGTTTCCTTCCACTACTGAGAGCAACATTTTTCACTGGCAGATTTTATTTAGAAATAAAATCACTGACGATACAATGAACAAGCAGTTCGTACATGTAATAACACGTGTAGAGTCTGAGGACCTGCAGCCGTGAGATCACATGTACTCCTCAGTGGAAACCTACCAGGACGTCGCTGACATCACGCATGTCCGATCCCTGAGATCATCATTATCAGTGTGAGAACAGCGGAGGGAGGAAACACACTGAGCGCTGCCATCTGGTTTTAGAGGACAGATGTCTCCAGTCTATACGTTCCAGATGTGCCAGCTCTACGAGGACGCTCCACTTCCTGTCGAGGAGTAAAAGCCTCCCCGGCAGCAGCAGCTGGAGCTGAGCCATGAGATTTTATTACATAATCAAGTGTAGAGTGTTTTCTAACCTGATGCAAGTTTGGAAGTATAAAAGAAAGCTTGAGGAGCGTCACTGTGGGGCTGATAATTACTGGGGACCAACAGGATGTCACAGACACTTTAAAGAGGGGGCGGGGTCTTTATGGACGCACAGCGACCAATTAGACCTTCACACTGTGGGAAAATCCAGCACACGAACACTGACAGCTGTCAGTCTGACACGTTACACTGAAAGTCTCCGTTATTAGACGAGCGCCGTTCAAACCACAAACATGTAAAGTCCACGCTGCATCAACTGCGTCAGCCCGTTGCAGCGATGCGTCAACATACATTGTCATCACAATCGGCCAACGTGCTTTTTCTTAAGTTGGACAACGAATGAATATGTTACAGATCGGATATCAGCAAAAAAATCCGACATTGTGCGTCCCTAGCTTGAACTGCTCTGCTGCTCCACTTTGTCACAATCGGTAAGCTTTCAGAAAACGTGCACAAACACAGATGAAATGCAGACAAAACCCATGAGTGTAAAAACGACTCGTTAAAATGACATAAGAACTAGAAACATTAGCCTCTGATCACACAGAACGTGTTTAGCAGGACGTAAAACACAAGGTGCACCGCACTGCCTTTAACTAGTAAAAAAAAAAAAGTTTGCTGCGTCTTTTTATTGTTGCCATGGCATCCTCCTCGGCTAAGCTGTAGCATTAACTAGCGCAGCAGTGCTAGGTGAGCTAGCAAGCTAGTTCCTACATGAAACTGCTGACAAAAAAGTCTGTAAATTATCTTGAGGTCATGATTTCTAGAAAGAATCACTCAGTCTGTGTCCAGTCCCAGCTGGACGAGGACATCTAACTGGCCTACTGTCCTTGTCCCAAGCACGGGAGGGGAATCCATTTATTGAGCCAAGTATGTGCGACTCCTCTACGATAGGTGGAGATATGCCCCCTTTCAGCTTGTTAGTATTGGACCTTTTTCCTGTTGACCTTTTACGTCACAGACCAAACAATGGACAAACAAGTTAGCTACGGTTAGCTAGCTGCTAACTGCTACCATGGTGGACAACTTTACAGCTCTGTACATTTGGTCCATCCAAAAAGTCACGGCTCTGGATGTAGATTTCTCCATGTTGTTACCGGCTTCTTCTTCTCTTACACATTTAATGCTATTGGACTTCCGGGTCAAAGCCCGGGGCGGAAACTGTGGAGCATGCTCAGAGCGCCTCGGCCAGTTTGGGTCTGATTGACTGTATACATGCAGGAGGAATTAAACTCCTAATCACATTATCTGTGAGAAATTTAATTTAGTATGATTTCAGTCAGACTAACATGTGTATTTTAAAAATCCGGTTTTGGTTAGACTGACACAATAAATGCATTTCACTGATGTCATTGAAACGTACTGAGTGATGTTGAGTTTTTCAAATGTATTTTTTGGGCACTTTGAGTACCACAAGGCAAGCGCCATCTAGTTTGGTCATATCAAAGAGAAGGCAGACATCTCTACGGCCGATATCACCAACACTCTGCTACTCACACCAAAACTATCTAGACTGATAAACAGCTCTACACTTGAGAAAAAGAATATGGATTTATTTATTTTAGGGTGAACCTTGAAGTTTAAAGTAATGTGATTTCACACTGACCAACTTTTATTTATTTTGTTGATAGTAGAAAACCTTAATAAAAATTATTCTGTCACGCATCAAAATCCATCTCTACACAAACTTGTATCACACTGAGCAAAGTATCAACAATCAGTCTGAGGACCAAAGAGTCGGACAGAGTGATTCAATCAACTGAGAGACCAACCAACAGCCTGTGAGGTCAAACCAACAGGACACCAAGCATCCATTCACTTCCTGTCCTGTATGTGGACACCACCAACAAACTCAGGTCTACACATCTGCTCAGAGTTAATCCAACTCTGCCTGCAGCGTCTGAAATAATGAGCATGAAGCCGACCTTTGTGGTGTTGTGGTGACTTCCTGTAGAGACCTGTGTGGTCTGCTGTTATTCTAACAGGAGGACGGAGGACAAATGGTGAAGTGACTGAAACACAGAATAAAAACACTCTGTGTGGATGTATCAAGGTGTCAACGAGATTCAGCTGCTTCCCTAGTGAAAGAAAAACTCTCCATCAAACAAGTTTCTACTGCTGATAAGTTTATATTTCTTTAATGAACTTGTCTTTTCTGGACGCACGTTTTGTTACTTAACTTCTTTAGTTGTTTGCCAGTTCTGTTTAAAATACAAATGTTCACAGTACGCTTTTTGCAGTGGGTATAGAAGAAATTAGTGCCAAATAATCCTAACAAGCAGTTAGATGTTCCCTGAGTTTCCTCACCACCATCTGCACTTTGTTTTTGGGCCTGGTGGCGGCGACAGAAAAGTTTTGGGCTGATATGTTGAACTTATTTCCAGTTGTCACAGATTGACGTGAGAGAGTCTGTGTTTGTGTCACCTGATGAATGTCAGGCAGATATTCTCCCTTTTTGCTTCGTTTTTGGTCTCCACCAACTCCTGAGTGAAATATAGCCCCGTTTCCACCAAACACTTTTGGTAAAGTACCTTTGGAACTAAAGTAACCCTTCGGATACCTAGACCCTTGGTCCATTTAGCGTTTCCACCGAGTTGTCCGGTTCAGTTCAGGATGCTTTTTTACCGTCTCCGCAGTAAAGTTGTGGATGGCACCAACAGCAGCGTTCCTTAGCGTCCCCATGTTTGGTCCCCCCTCTGTTGGGGTACCTAGCACACAGATCTGGTACTAAAAGGTGGAGCTAGAAACCCTGCAGTCTGATTGGTCAGTAGAGGACGGTCACTCTGGTTTTATGTAACCTCTGTTCATACATCAGTAAACTACAACTATAAAATGAAAGAGAAAAAATCACTTCATTCACTGGGCCGACTGCCGGCAACTTTTAAGGTGGAACGTTAACTTGTAATGTTACTCAATGCATGAATTGATGACGTGAATCCATCAGCACACCTTAAATTTCACTGTGACAACTTTGACCATCACTTTAGTTTTTATATGACACACACTTTTAGTAATGACTTTAAAAATATAGATTTGGGGCCTTGTAGGGCTGGACGATATAACTTATAAATAATATTATAACATATATATACATGGGGCGCCCCATTTAGTGTTTTTACCAGTTTAAACCAGCCGGTCGGTTTGTTTTGGAGAAGAAGAGACCTCCGTGGATAATTCAGCTCCTGGTAAAAACCTTCTGAACAATGAACACTGAAGGATTTCTAACCAGGATAAGTTTCAACTGGTTGCAGTCTACAATCCTCGTCGCTAGACGCCATTAAATCCCCTTAAATCTGAATGCTGAACCTTTAGTTTGCATTTCGACAAAGGATCTTTGACTAAACAGGGCCAAATCAGCAGACAACGCAGAACAGTTAGTTAATATTCTACTGTAGTGACATTAAGTCAAAAAACTTTATTTGCATTTAATCAAAGTACAAAAACAACTGTAAATGAAGCCACCCCAGTGTCTGTGCCCCCGAGGCACGTTACCTGTTTGGTAACACAAGCGTTTAACACTCAACTCTTTTCTTCTTTCACTCCTAAAGACAATCAAACCAACTTAAATTTAATATAAGAAACAAAACTTCAACACGTTGGAAAAATGTTTCACAGGGAATGTAGATGCTCCAATCTGGATTAGCCATCACATGACCTGAGGAATGCATTCAGTGTGTGTGTGTGTGTGTGTGTGTGTGTGTGTGTGTTTGTCGGCCTGATGAAAGGCTTATCTGTGTTGGCTTTTAATTGGCTCACATTCCAGCCTCTGTTCACGTATTCACAGAGAATCCAACACCTCCGTCTCCCTGAGTGAACTGAACAAACAGCAGCAGACCTCCAGCAGCAGCTCCACCTGTCTGCTCACGCCACCAACACCTCAACGTGTCACCACAATCACCACAAATCAAACACACCAGCAGGACTGATGTGGATCTGAAACCAAATGCGGCAGCCACGACTGCAGGGAAACCACACACACGCGCACGCACACACACACACACACACACACACACACACACACACACACACACACACAGGACTCTTATTTTGTAAACAGATTTACAATGTGTGGAGGCGATTAAGAGCCAATAGAAAACCTTATCAGGTGTCAACAAACAGAGAGCGCAGACTGAAAGACTGAAGTGACGAGATCATTATCAGACTAATCAATCATGCGTGAAACATCTGAGACACTGACAGAAGCTGAAGCCACAGTCGAAATACAAGTACCTCACTATTATTTATATATTGATAAATACTGATAAATATAATATACTGATGTTTTTAGGAGGCTAAAATATGTTTTGCTGCTGCCCCCGTCCACAGCAGCACACTGGAGGTGGTAACAAGGCCAAATCGGGGGTTCAAACCAGGAATCCTCATGCTATGGGGTGACAACACTAACCACTGCACCACTGTGTCTGTGTGCCAAATATGTCCGCAAACTGGGGAGACAGAGTTGTCGCCCCTCTGAGCCGAGAGTGGAGGTGGTAACAGCGTGAAATCGGTGTCTGTATAAAAGGGAAAGCTAGAACGTCGGGATCATGGGCGGCATGGGTGTGGCGTTTTGACGACGTGTATTGTGTGTGACCCACTGCCTGGAGATTTAATAAGTAGCCGTTAGTAGCTAACTCAAAGAGGAACAGCAGTCAAAAAAGTCGGCTAACTGGGAAAACAATGAGGTCCAGGAGCTCCTTACCCTCCGAGCAGAGGATGAGGTCAGCCGCCATATAACGAGGACGCTAAATGATTGTTATTGACATGTCATGTTATTGTTTATAAAGTCATGTATATTTTCTATGTCACACTAGAGGCTGACGCTGTTGACTTACACATCAAGCCCGTCACGCCTCTTTTGATTCCGCAATGCAGGCGTACTAGCCTGGAAATCCAGAGCCAAATCTAGAAAGATTTAGGGTCTGGCTATGAGTAATGCAAATTGCCCAATTCAAGGGGCAGCACCAAGCATGCATTTGAAAATATCACTGCACACAATTGGATAACACTACGACCAATCAGAACAATACACGGGGTGATGTATACGCTTAGCTAACAGAGGAGCTAACTGGTAGATTAGACTCTTGCCGTATGCGGTCGGCAAAACAGCAAAAACGTCCTTCTTGCAAAGGAAAGACTCGAGCGCCGTCTTCTGTTCCTCTTTTAGAGAAAAAGCCAAGTCTAACTCGTTCATTGTAGCGGCCAAAGCCGTTTCAAACAACTGGTGTTCATCCGTAGCCATCTTGCAATGTTTACTGACTGATTCCGGACTTCACTGTCACAGCGCTGTCGTCATCTGTTTAGCTCGCCTCTGGCCCGCCTATATCAGATACACCAATGTGATTGGTGCAGCTCAGCTCCAACGGCATGGGTAATGAGCATCATTAGTGATTGCCAGAGTGACTCGCTGTGCAAATTCAAATTTTGGTGGTACAGACATACTGTCTAAGATCACACACTAGGGGGGAATGACGCTGCCGTCGTTTGGTTCTGTGTAAAAATGCAAAGGAGGCATAAAGCAGGGACTCTGTAGCGCCATCTACATGAAAAAAGGCCTTCTGACGATGGATGAGTACCTCATACAACCCCACTTCCAAACATCCGAACAATCCCTTTAAAATCCAAAGTGTGCAGTGAAAGACTGAGCTGGAGTCGGAGTCCTGACAGACAGTAGTGTCGTTCAGTGAATGAGCCAAAACATGACATCATCTGAAGCACTGAACGCTGCTGAGGATGATCAGTTAACGCCGAAGATCAGACGAAACAAAGAGCGTTTTTTGATGTCATTGTAAAAAAAATGTGAAACTCAGAGAGGATGTAAAGTTTGAGCTGAGGTGTCACTCGCTGATTGAACGGAAAACTTTATCATCAAGTGTTAACAAACAAACAAGAGAGAAGTGATTGAAAGTGAAGCTTGAACCACTGAACAGACAGATAGATCAATCAACCCACCGAGATCAATAGTCAATACTTCAATATAATCACTTTACAATTTGAGAGTGAAGAATGATGAGGATGAAGACGAGACAGATTCATAAACTAACCAAATACAAACCCTCATAATAAGTTTAAAAACAATCCAAATAAACATGATTGTTTATGTAACGTGTGTTTTATGTTTAACACCAAAGGTCCTTTGAATTTTTGCTAATTTAAAGAAATTAAGAGAAAGAGAAACTGAGTAACGTTATTTTTTTAACTTTCATATGAGACAGTTTAAATATGCATAGATTTAGTTTAATGAGTGAGTCATCATGTTAGTTATCACATAAAAGTAACAAATATCTGCTATATTCATTTTATGTTGAGTAACAAACAAATAAATATATATTTCTATAAATATATAGAAGTATTTTAGGGGAGAAAAACAATACAGCATAGTAATGATTGTTTATTTATTTACATCATAAATATTGCAAATACAGATTCAATTTATAGTAGCTTTTATTAGAATAAAAAAAATCAGTTGTTTTTCTAGATGCATTTTGCAGCATTTAAATGGTTGGAGTTCAATAAACAGACTGAAAACTATTTTTATTAGATAAAACGGTTGTTGAGGAAGATTTCCTGTAGGAGAGATAATCTGGGGTGGAGATATAAAGTAATAACGTGTAATGCGTCGCGATTCTCAGCATATTGTAGCTACATCACATGGTGACTTAAATGCTGTGAAATTTGTTTGCTTGTTATTTTTGAATATGTCATAGTGTGGATGATTTACTGAGAAAAAGATCTTAGTTATAAATTAATTGCGAATCTTAGTTGAATTTCAGTCATTTTAAGTTCGATTTTATTTTATTTTATTTTATTCCTAAAATGTTGGTTTATTTGTGCTGGATCTGATTTGACAAACGTGATGAATCTCTGGGGAACAGTTCAGTTATTTAGACTTTTACTGGAGTTTATAAACTTTAAATGAAGGAGTGATTTTACAGCTGATCTTGCTGCACTTTGCACTGATTCCTGAGCTCTGGTTAAACTTTGATGAATAAACTTCATGGTGAAATCTGATTTTGTTTTTCATTAAACACCGGCTGGAGGTTAAACTCACGTAAACTTTGTCGAAGGTGTCGCCGAAGAAGAAGAGAGATGCGTTGAGAGCCAGCTCGGCGGTGGAGTCGGGGCCGGGCAGCAGCTGCTCGTCTCCGGCTTCTCCTCCGAACTCGAACAGCTGCTCCAGGTCCAGAGCTCGGGTCACGACACCCAGGCTCAGCAAGCACGACCAGACCCACAACCAGCTCCGGGACCGGGGACTCATCTTCTCCGTAAAGCTCCACAGACACAGTCACACCAGCGGAGTTCAGCTCTCAGGGCAGCGGGCAGGAGGTGAGGGCCAGCGGGCAGGAGGTGAGGGCCAGCGGGCAGGAGGTGAGGGCCAGCGGGCAGGAGGTGAGGGCCAGCGGGCAGGAGGTGAGGGGCAGCGGGCAGGAGGTGAGGGGCAGCCGGCCACACAACAGCCGACTCAGCGGCGAACTGAGGGTCCAGAGAGGCGGGGGGAGGGATGAATGGATGCAGAACAGCGGGAGTAACTGCCCGGGGGGCGTTTGAGTAACCACCACGACTTCCGGTCAACTTTTTTCAAAATAACACTGACTTTGATAAGTTAGTTAGCTCTGAAGCTCGAGTTATAAACGTTATGTAGTTGTTGCCAGGTCTGCAGTCAGCAGGGAAATAAACACGTATTCTGATCACTAACTTTGTAAAATGTGAAACACTTTGGGACTGTTGGTTATTTATGAGAGGGGAGCAAAAAAGGGGAAGGCATGTCGAATAAGTTTTTAAACACTGAGGAGGAACTTGTTTTATATTTTGGCTCAGGGGAGGACACACATGTAAATGGTTGTATACATACTCTTAAAATTACTGTTAGAAAACAATACACGTTTTGTTGGTGGGCGGGGCTTAGCTGGAGGCCAAACAGTTCTCCACAGACATTAGCAAGCGCTAGTTAGCACGTTGTGTTGTCTTTGTTTTAGACGACGGAGGAAGATGATGTGAGTGGTGCGTTCAGAAACACTCATTGTGAGTGTGGGAGCGACTCTGACACAAACTGGAGCGTTGATAAATTGGGAGCGCTGTCTGAATGTAGCGTTGGGTTATCCAGAGCAGCGCACTCTCAGAGTGGCAGAGCGCACTCTGGACACTCTGGACACTCTGGCCCTTTTTAAATAGGAGTTGTGCAAATTTGCAGGAAAGCCCAATCAGTGTTTTTTCAGCATTGGCAGTATAAAAACAAAATCGGGGAGTGCAGCAAAATGCCGCCTACCTACTTTTGTTTATACAGAATGTGCCTTTTTCGGGGCAATGGGGGGCGTGAGCAAGTAACAAAACGTGTAGCTCAGCGTGTGACGTAAACAGTGACGTGGGAGGGAAGCCGCGGCTGGTCAGTCCTTCGGTGATTCTCTCATAAGTCGGCCCGTCCTTCACCGTCCCCGTCATCTGACGGTTAATGGCCTCTTTGTTTGCTAATGAGGGCACGCTTGACAAGGAGGGCGCGCAATTCCTTGTCTCCCCAGTTGCTCATCTTTACAGTGTCTGTCAGGTTTGTGTTTCCCTCTTGCTACTAGCTGCTCGCTAATTCCTGCTATCAGCTGTTTCCTGTTTATCCACCGCCAGTGGCTCGCACGTGCAGCGTCATCAACAGCTCCTCCCACAAGCCATCAACAGCCCCTCCCACAAGTCATCAACAGCTCCTCCCACAAGTCATCAACAGCCCCTCCCACAAGTCATCAACAGCCCCTCCCGTGGCGGAAGGCCGCCTCATTCTGTTTAAACCATAAAGGTTCTGCCAATATGTCTACCCTATGAGGAGGAAAATTGGGCACCTCGGATCAAATTGCCAATCCGGCTCTGTGTGTCTAAACGCTCACAGCTTGCCAGCAAAACGACCCAACATTCGCCAAAAATCTGGCAGTGTGAAAGGGGCTTTTGTCTGTGGAGACGGAGCAGCAGAGCGCCGAGCGGAGTGAATGTGTGATTAACTTAACCGTTGGTTCATTCATGTAGAAATATAACGCTGCGTTTCTTCCACCAACAGGGCTCTCATTTTAGTGTAGAGCGTCAGACTGAATTTACCAACGCACCATGTCAGGTCACTCACTCTCCGGGACCGCCAGTGTTACTTGAATAAGTAAACACTGAGCAACGGGACCAGACTGGCCGACCCGTATGCTCTCACTCAGTGGATGGATGATGTCACAGGAAGCCAATCTTACAAAGGAGGACCACACTTGTTTGTTTTGTTATGGAAGCTAACGTTAGCTAATGTGCTAAAAAGTTAGCGTTGCAGAGAAATCCAATATTCCTCTTAATCCCTCCCCAGTTTCTGATGAGGTGGACATGATAACCCTTAATACACATAACCTTATTCATCCCTACAACAGGAAATACTTTTTCCCTAACCTGATTGGATTTAAAATTAAACGAAGCCTTTTTAAACTCAAGGATTTCGTCTTCAATTTTTCACTTTTAACGTTTTTCAAAGGGTAAGTTTTAAAAATCTAATAGACAATTTATGGAGGGAGGGTTGTGCATTTTTCGCACAGGGAGTGATAAGTAAGGAACAGTCCCTTACAATTAAAAGCCCTGCCTCCAAAATAAAAGCATCAGATTGTGTGTAAGTAAAGTATTTGATGCAAAATATTTCCTTTCAAAGTAACATGGTCTATAATAATTGATGCATTCCTGTGTTAATGTTGCAACTGTCGATGGTGGAACTCATTTTAAATACCTGACATACAGCTGAGTGGTTTAATCCATAATAATTTAATAATCCAGTACATCATAATTTACTGGTTGATTTATATTTTGTATTATTAATCTGAATATTTTAAGTATCTACAGCCTTTTAAATAAGTCCCATATTTCCCCATGAGATGTAGTGAAGTAGAGGCATCACATACTCAAACACAGTTCCCTCAAAAAATGTTCTTAGGCGCAGTACTTGAGCAAATGTACAACACTGACTATAGTTTTAGGAAGAGAAACGTCAAGAGTGCATTTTGTTCTCCAGCTGTAACTGTGATTATATTATTTTGTTTTCTGTTTTCATTACAACTGTTAACATCACAAATAACATTTTTTATGATGTGTATTTGTATCCTTTGCCTCATGTTTTAAGTCTCTGACATCTGTACAAGTGTAGGCTTTTATTTTGGTACAAAACTCAGAGCGGAAGTCTTGTTGTTGAAGTATTTATACTTTATGCAACAGTCTTGTGGAAGATTTTCATCACAAAAGATTAAAATTTTAAGTAGATCCTTACACCTTTTGTTCCTCCGAAGACGAAACCATTAACCCTCTGTTTTTCTTTTCATGTTTTAATGTGATATGCCGGTTGTCACTAAAAATGGATAAGACACCGTCATTTAGTTACAGTGATACAGTTTATTTTATGGTCAACCTGGATGCAAGCATCTCAGATACTGTTACTCTTTAGATTATTTTGGGTAAATACCATCTTCACACTTGTACGTGCAAAGAGATGTACTCCTTACGTCACTGTGTTTAAATGTTTTGTCTGAGAACTGTCTGAGAAGACGACGAGGTTCATCAGGTTTTCTTAGAGTTAGATGCTGTCGCCAGCTGGTGGACACAAAGGCTCACTGCACAAATACATCCAGGGCCCATTTGTTCAAAAGTAATCCGGCAGGATTAATCCAATCAGACAGGATCAAATCCTGAAATCCAATTGTTCAAAGAAAAAACAGGATTACGGGATCAAATAAAATCAGATAATCCAATCCAGTTTTTCATCCGGATCAAACCTCCAGTTTGTCTCGTTCAAAATATCTGAATAGAATCAGGATTACTTTGATCCAAAATATCAGGATTACCTGATCCCAGCTGAGGGCCAGATTCAGACTGGATTACAGGGGAAATGAAATAAAACTAGAGTTGTTGAACAGAGTTAAGAGAATAATACACTGCATTTTACACCATTAGTATTAATTTGTATTAAGTAGTATATTTACGTAATATATATTTTCATACACTTATTTTGTATGTTTATTTATAATGTATTGTGGTTCATACAAGTGTATGTATATGTATATACAGTCATGGAAAAAATTATTAGACCACCCTTGTTTTCTTCAATTTCTTGTTAATTTTAATGCCTGGCTCAACTAAAGGTACATTTGTTTGGACAATTATAATGATAACAACAAAAATAGCTCATGAGAGTTTAATTTAAGAACTAAGAACTATTCATTTTCCATGGTTTTCTTGATAATAACCAAAATTACTTAAATTCTTACATCAATAGCTATGGCATTGTACCGCCAAAAACACTACTTTTAAGCATTCCATGTTTTCTTTTCTGTTTGCTTTAAACACATAATACACACAAGAGTTAATACTTGATTGCATAACCATTGTTTTTGATGACTGCAGCCATGCGTCTTGGCATGCTCTCCACCAGCTTCTGACATTGTTCTGCTGTCACAGCAGCCCATTCCTGTTGGACAAATTCAAACAAATTTTCTTTGTTTTTGGGCTTGTGGTTCTCCATTTTGAGTTTGATGATTTTCCACAGGTTTTCAATTGGATTAAGATCTGGTGATTGAGCAGGCCAAGGCATGGTGCGAATGTTGTGGTTCTCCATCCAGGCTTTAACTGACCTTGCCGTGTGGCAAGGGGCATTGTCTTGTTGGAAAATCCAGTCATTCGAGGCAGGAAAGAGTTTTCCAGCTGATGAAAGAAGACTGTTTTCAAGGGTAGTCCTGTACATGACCTGGTTCATTCAGCCTTCACACAATTGCATTTGCCCTGTTCCACTCAGACTGAAACAACCCCAGATCATGACTGATCCACCCCCATGTTTTACTGTAGGGGCAAGACAGTCTGGGCTGTAAGCTTCTCCAGGCTTCCTCCTAACCAGTAAGTTGGCTGGAGTGGGCATCAATTCAAAATTGGATTCATCACTGAAGAGAACCTTAGCCCAATCATCAACAGTCCAATCCTTGTGGTCTCGAGCAAAGAGTAACCGGGCCTTCCTCTGCCTTTCATTGATGAAGGGCTTCTTGCGTGCTCTGTGTGACTTCAAACCAGCTTCAACAAGTCGGTTTCGAACTGTCCTTGCCGAACAAGTCACATTTCTCGACAGTGCCCACTCATTTTTAAGGTCCCTGGAGGTCTGACGACGATTCCTGACACAGGAACGGATGAGTGCACGGTCATCTCGTGGGGTAGAAAGACGTTTCCTGCCACGGCCAGGTAGCAATTTGGTAGTGCCATGTTCAGCTTGTTTTTTTTTGTTGTAATGAACGGCTGTCTTGGAGATCTTCAGTTTTTTCGCTACCTGTCTCTCACTCATGCCAATTTCCAGCAGTGCCAAGATGGCTGCCTTTGTGGCTTCACATAATTCTTTTGTTTTAGGCATTATGTGAGAGCTGACAACTTCTGAGTTGTGCTACGGCTTGAATGTAAGCAGGAAACCACTCTAGGCCTTTGCATGTGCAGTGCTGCTTGTGACATGAAATGGCCTCTTATATACCCTGGGAATCAATTAAGCTTAAGAATGTCAAATGGGCCATAAAGTATTATGTGACCAGCTGCATTTTTTGTTGTGTTCATTGTATTATACGTTTAGTGGTACCAGATATTAGAATGAACAAGAAATTGAAGACAACAAGGGTGGTCTAATAATTTTTTCCATGACTGTATATATATATATATATATATATATACACATATACAGGGGAGTTCCAATTAAACTAGTTTTTAAAAGAAGACTATGAATTAAGACTGTTAAAGATGATCACAGTAGATAAAAGTTAAATCATTAAGAACTTAAATCTATGCGTTCTTTATGTTTGCTGCCATCTGCTGGTCATGTTTAAGTCTCTTTCTCAGTTACAAGTCAGGCCCAGTGGAGTGAAGGCGTAACGACAAACAGTGCAGAAAGTAGGTAACACCTTTTTTTCCCAATTTTGAAATAATAACACTTAATATTACCACGTGCTCGCTGTTCTGCCTGACGTTCTCCCCAATATTTGAAAAATGTTTTAACATTTTCAAGCTGAATTTTCCATATTGTGACAAAGCAAGTTCAATTCAATTCAATTTTATTTATAAAGCCCAATATCACAAATCACAGTTTGCCTCACAGGACTTTACAGCATACGACATCCCTCTGTCCTTTGGGCAAGGTGAACATGGTTGTAGATAAAATATTATTGCTAATGAAATATTTCACGAAAGAGCTGTTCATGTCAAAGCTAACATTAGCCAACTTCAGCTAATAATTTCTTCCTACTTGGTCAACTGTTCCCAGAGGTCTGGTGAAACGCTGTCAGGCTAACGCTACCAGCTGACGTTGGCTAACTTTCTACCTACAAATGTTCAGTTTGCTAACGTTAACGTTACCATCTAACATCAGCTAACTTTATTTAATATTTTCTACCTACTAGCTCAAATGTTCCAATAGCAAACGTTACAACCTAACATAACATAACTTTAGCTAATCATTTCTCAAATGTTGCATTAGCTAACATTACCATCTAACGTCAGCAAACTTAAGCTAAGAATTTCTTCCTACCAGGTCAACTGTTCCCAGAGGTCTGGTGAAACGCTGTCAGACTAACGTTACTAGCTAGCGTAAGCTAACTTTAGCTACTTTATTTCTACCTACTAGCTCAAATGTTCCAATAGCAAATGTTACAACCTAATAAATTTGCCCTGAAACACGTTGGCAATTTTTTATCTGTTCTACGTGAACTAGCCTGTTTAATAGCTTTTTAATTGCCAGAGTGCATTGGGCCACCTTTTCTTCTTCTTCCTCATTATGCTTCTGCAGTTTTTAACATTTTTTACCTTTTTAAACGCAGCTGCCTTCTTCCTTTGTCTCTTCTTTGATAACATAACATAACTTTAGCTCATCTTTTCTCAAATGTTGCGTTAGCTAACATTACCATCTAACGTCAGCAAACTTAAGATAAGAATTTCTACCTAGTAGGTCAACTGTTCCCAGAGGACTGATGAAATGCTGTCAGGCTAACGTTACTAGCTAATGTTAGCTAACGTTAGCCACTATTTTCTACCTACTAGCTCAAATGTTGCGTTAGCTAACATTACCATCTAACGTCAGCTAAGTTTAGTGAATATTTTTGTAACCTACTGGCTCACTCATTCAGAGTGCTGATGAAATGCTGACAGGCTAATGTTAACAGCTAATATTAGCTAGTTTAGCTAATATTCTCTACCTACTAAGACTGTTCCCAGAGGTATGGTGAAATGCTGTGGGGCTAACATCACTAGCTGACGTTAGCAAATGTAAGCCAACTATTCCGTTAGCTTTACCATCGAACATGAGCTAATTCTGGCTAATATTTTCTACCTGCTGAGTCAGCTGTTCCAGAGATCTGATGAAACAGTCTGGCTAACGTTACTTGCTGACGTTTGCTAACTTTGGTTAGTTTTTACTACCTACTAGGTCAACCACTCCTATAGCTAACTTTAGCTAATATTTTTTAGCTACCAGGTCAACTGTTTCCAGAGGTCTGGTCAAACGTTGTAAGGCTAACGTTAGTGTAACATGTTCACACAGTTTATGTCCACTTGAAGGGTTTTTGCCACTGACGGGTTCAGATTGTTATTCTAACTGTCTGACAACATTTAGGAAATGATCCCTACAGAGATAGACCTTTGTTAAAGAGTAATATCCTTTTTGTTTAACCAGGAACAGCCCCAAAATCGCCATTGCCATACCCACCAGACTCCATTTAAATAAACAGTAGTTTTATTATTGTAAAACACACTTCATTTATAGTCGGGAGAAACAAAATAAAACTCACAAAAGCGTCTTGGTACATCTTAACACTGTTCAAACAATCACCAAGTCTGGTTTGGTTGAAATAAACTGTTGAATTATGTTTCTGGTTCAACAAAAAAGGTTCTTACTCTTTATCATAAAGGTCTATCTCTGTAGGGATCCTTTCCATACTGTGTCAGACACTTAAAATAACAATCTGAACCTGTCAGTGACAAAAACAAACACTTTTAGTTGATGTAAACATTTGACAAATGCCCTGAGAGGTTGCACTGCAGCCTGTTTCACCGCGGCCAGCTGCAGGCCTCAGCATCGGATACATTTCAAAAATTGTGTTCCCCTGAGTCACTTAGACACAAAAACATAGGAAAATGGGATCCAGGTTAAAAAATACTGAAGTTACCCATTAAAGTACAGTACTTGAGTAAATGTACTTAGTTACCTTTCACTACTACTTACCCTTACATAACAGAATGTGAAGGCCACATACAAACTATAACCTGCATTAACTACACAGCCTTTACAATATGATAACATAATTTAATGTGGCACAAAATAATTTGATTACTATTGTCATTTCATCTCCTAAAAAGAAATCAGTGTAACACACTATATAAAGGACTACTGTATATAATCTTAGGGCATGTCTTATAAAACATGGCTGCAGAGGCCATATTAAAAGCTGTAGTAAGAGGTGTTATAAATGATCGTCATGATGACAAAATCTAAAATGCTTTTACTATCTGATTCAAACCGACGTCATCTCACAGTATGGAGGGAATAAATAGAAGCAGAGCGCTGGATAAAAATGGAGCGTGTATCTGTCGTCAGCTTGTTGAGAGGAGCTGCACAGCATCCTCTATTATCTAACAACCTCCTGTTATGTAAAAGCAGAGAAGAAGAACTGCAGAGAGGAGGAGGAGGAGGACTATATTAGGGTTCGACTGATATCAGGGTCGATACTGACGGTTCATTCATACAGTCTGACAGGATGGAGACAACGATGATGATGATGATGCTGATGATGCATCTATATTTACTACAAAGCTGCTCAACATCATTATGGTCGTCTGCATGTATGTAAATTCATGTCCAGAGATCTGAATCTTCATATTGTTACCATAAAGAAAGTTTGCAGGTAATTTTTAAATTTAAAGACTGGGGCTCAGATGCATTTCAGCATTTTTTACAAGGACATTTCTGAAGTTTGGAGGGGGACATTTCAGGATTTTTGACAATTCAGCATTTTTATCATTGATATTTTAACAGTTTCACTGGGACATTTCAGGACTTGTGACTAGAGATGTACCGACACCACTTTTTCCTTCCCGATACCGATTCCGATCCCTGAACCTTAGGTATCTGCCGATACCGAGTACCGATCCGATACCAGCGCGTAAAATAAAAATGGATGGGATATGAATTGTTGTATGTCTCAACTCCTAAAACTCTGTGTAAAATATTAAGAAATAAATACATAATAGTAGAATGAATGCCATAAAACTTTTTTTAATTATTATTATCCAGAATGCTTTTTAAACTCCACTCCGCTTCCATTTCGTTTGCCTGTAGCGTGCGTATGCGTAATGACGTCATAGCTTGTACCCGCCAATACACGATACCGCATTTTAGGCAGTATCGGAGGCATTTCCAATACTGGAATCGGTATCAGTACAACTCTACTTGTGACATTTCAGCATATTTATCATCAAAATTTTTGACAGGGATGCTTCAGCATTTTTAGCATTGACATTTCAGTGTTTTTAACATTTCAGCACTCTGGACAGGGACCTGTCTGCAGCTTTGACTTTAAAAAACTTTAGCATTTTAGCATTACTGAAAATGGGTTTTCCGCATTTCTGACAGGAATATTTAACATTTTTGACAGGGACATTTTCCCTCAAATTTCTTTAATTTGAATGTCATTGTTGCAATTAGAGGATTTGCTTATCACAGTTTATTTCAAGCTGTGTTGTAGAAAACAAATTCCCTTTGTTAATTAATTAATTTGTTTCATTCAGTCAATAAAAACTCTGAATCATCATAACCACCTTTATTCAAACGTTTATTAGTTATTCACTTATTCATTTTTATTCATTTAATATTTTTTTGTCATCCATCTCTCCATTTATTTATTACTTCATTCATGGTTGTTCATTAGTTCATTCACTCATTCATTTATTTGTATGAAGAAAAGAGAAAATAATAATGAACACACTCTTTTCTAAAAAAAAACACAGCTAAATAATCCCACCAGTCAGAAACTGCTGCCACAAAACACCTTCATCTGTATCCACCAGTATCTGTCTGATACTCACCATTAAAAACCAGTATCAGTCGAAGCTGCCTGTGTGATGCTGCTGTGACACAGTGTGTGTGTGTGTGTGTGTGTGTGTGTGTGTGTGTGTGTGTGTGTGTGTGTGTGTGTGTGTGGGACCACAGATCCCAGTTTACCTCTCTCTCCTTCCAGATCCATCTCTCCACCTTCCTCTCCTCTATGCAGCATCCCTCCTCCTGCTCAGCCAATCGCCTGCTGGGGAGTGTGATCATGTGACCGACAGCTACCAATGTCTCTCGACCAGGCACCGGCAAAAAGAGGGGCGGTGTCTCTCCTCCTCCTCCTCCTCCTCTCTGTGAGTCAGACGGTGTGTCTGGAGGAGAGTGGATGGATGTGAAGGATCCGTCTAACAAGCTCAGACACGTTTCTTCTTCTTCTTCACCCAGACAGCAGAGGCTCCGTCTCTAACCCGCCCTCCCTCCCACTCCTGGGGAACACAGGGGGGATGAATGGGGAGGCCATGGAGGGGAGCCCGGTGCAGGAGCAGCAGCATGCCGGTAACGGCTCCCACCTCCCTCCTCCTCCCACCATCATGCCGGCCATCCCCCCCTACGTGAAGCTGGGTCTGACCATCGCCTACACCATCTTCTACTCGCTGCTCTTCGCCTTCGTCTACGCCCAGCTGTGGCTGGTGCTTCGGTACCGACACAAGCGCTTCAGCTACCAGACGGCCTTCCTGTTCCTGTGTCTGCTGTGGGCCGCCCTACGCGCCCTCCTCTTCTCCTTCTACTTCAGAGACTGTGTGACCGCCAATGCACTCGGACCATTCGCCTTCTGGCTGCTCTACTGCTTCCCCGTCTGCCTGCAGTTCTTCACGCTCAGCCTCATGAACCTCTACTGCGCACAGGTGAGGGGGCACGGCTGCTGGTACTGGTGGAGCAGAGACCGGTAGCATGAAGAGAACCTATCAGCAGCTTCAGTGCTTTAACTTTTCTCTTTGCTGCAGTGATGTAGAAGTGTACTTCAGGGTGGGTCAGTACACTGTGACATCACGGGTGGGTGTGGTTACAGGTGCGACAGAGCACACCTCTGACCACACCCACCAGAGATGCAGCAGTCCAGCCAGAGAGGGCAGTGAAACCCTGCTGTTTAAAGGCGCGAACATACTCGGGCGTACTATAAGCGGAGCGGACTCCGCGAGGAATGTCCGCAGTCATTCGGGCTTCCATAGTCGAACACACTTCCGCGTTGTTTCCTGTAAAAATGTCCGTGAAAAATCCCTGCAATGTGAAAAATACATGCCGAGCAATCTTTGGTTCACGGAGCGGAGTCCACGCGGTCGTAAAATCTGAGCTTTGCGCGCACAGGGCTTGCGGATGTCCGCTTTGAGTCCGTGCGGACGTCCTCTTTGAGTCCGCACGGACCTCCGCGGAGTCCGCTCTGCGTACGTTATGCCCGAGTATGATCGGGCCTTAAGGCTGCTTTCACACCTGTCCTGTTTGGTTCGGTTCAGTCGAACTCAAGTTCATTTCACCCTTCAGTGCGGTTCATTTGTGCAGGTGTGAACACACCAAAACAACCGGACCGAGACCTTCTTGAAGAGGTGGTCTCAGTCCGGTTCCAAAGGAACTCTGGTGCGGTTGGTTTGTGGTGAGAAGGTGTTCGACCTGGATGTGAAGCAACTGCAGTCACATGACACATTGTTTGGGTTAAACATGAGCATGTTACAGTCCTGGAGGATTATTAATGTGCACCTCCTCCTGTACTGCCTTAATATGCACATTCAGCACATCCAATGCATCAAAACATTGTTTTCTAGTTGGAGCCGCGCCTCGTTTTCAAACTGTATGGTTTGACTAAAATGAACAATGACAGCAATATAGTCCACGATGAGCAGCGCTAAAATCAACCTGCGTAGTTGTCCCTCCATTGTGACATTAGAAAGTGTCACATTTATCTTGCAAGTGTTCTCTTCTTCAACGTTTGCTTTACTTCCTGGATTTTTCTCACAAGGAAATTCTGACCAATCAAGAGCAGCTTTCTCACACAAGGCATTTGATCTGGTCCTCTTGTAAATGCTGCCGTGAGAACACGAACCAACTCTAGGCAATTATACAACTTTGGAACAACATGAGTCCCTGATTCAGACCAGAGGAGACACTCTAGGGCTGACAGCAGCCTTAGTGACTCCTCAACCTCTTAAACGCTGCTGAATCAATCACTGTGTCCATCAATATGAGCTTGAGTCTTGCAGCAGAGGGTTGTTCAACCCCTCCAAAATATAATCATAATTCTAATCCTGATATTAAAGTCTCCAAAGATGATTAATAAGTCAGGGTGAAATTTGGGGGAATGCTTCTCCAATGATGAACAAAACAGTCATGCCAGCCTGGTTTCAGACCTCAGCGATGCAAAAATGGTCATGTGCTCATTGACAATTATTTCCAGCAGCTGGAGAAAAAAGTCAATTATGCTGATAGGTGGGATTAAGAGCAGAGACATCATCCTGCGGAAGCAGCTACGTAGTTAGATCCATGAAAAATAGCTACAGACTAAAGGCCACAGAGAAGTGAGAGGCCTGGATGAAATTAAGTGCCATGAAGCAGTCTTAGGTTTGAATGTAAATGATACAGAATGTGTATTATTTTTACCTTAATGCTTTTTAAGGGTACATTTAAAGGAAAATTCAGGGTTCAGGCAATTAATAAGAAGCCACATGAAGGCCTTGATGAAGCGTCGCTTTGGTGTGTCACAGCGGTTAATTATGAAACTGTGCTTAAAGAACACACCGTCATTACACTAAAAAAACTGACACTAAAGGCTCCTTTTAGTGTCTTCATGAGACCCACCAGACTTTTAACCAACTCCAATGTAAATCCATCTGCAACAATACTTGATGCTGACAGCTGACGTAGTATAAAGAGCATGAAAGTCTAACAAAACAAGACTTTGATGCAAGAGACCACAGTTTGTGTCTTGTGTGAAACCTAAAGGCAATGTTGTTTCAACAAGTCGTAGTCTACTAGATAATATTTAGGAACAGAATCGTGGTTGGGCATCAGCGCATTATTTACTCAACATAAAGTTACAAAGGTTAGTTAAGTTAAGTAGGTTAAGTTTAAGAAAAGAATCATGGTTGGTCGTCTTCATGTTATGTTCTTAACGTAAACTTACATAGGTTAAATTCAGGAAAAGAATCCTAGTTGGACAATGTCATTTTAAGTACTTACCTTCAAGTTATGAAGGTTAGATTTAGGAAAGTAAAGTTACATAAATTTGGTTTCGGAAAGTAAAATTACTTAGATTAGGGTTTTTGAAAGTAAAGTCACTTAGATTTGGTTTCGGAAAGTAAGGTTACGTAGATAAGGTTTAGGAAAGTAAATATACGTAAATGTGGCTTTGGTATGTAAAGTAATGTAAATATGGTTTCGGGAAGTTAAGTTACGTAGATTAGGTTTAGGACAGTAAAGCCACGTAAATTTGGTTTCAGAAAGTAAAGTAAGGTAAATTTGGTTTCAGAAAATAAAATTAAGTAGATTAGGTTTAGGAAAGTAAAGTTACGTACATTAGGTTTAGGAAAGTAAAGCCACGTAAATTTGGTTTTGGAAAGTAATGTTACGTAAATCAGATTTAGGAAAGTAAAGCTCCACACATTGAGATATAACACTTCGACTTGTGGACAGGGGGGGAATAAAAGCTACGTAGACTAGATTTAGGAAAGTAAAGTTACTTAGGTTTGGTTTAAGAAAGTAAAATTATGGGGCGTCGGTGGCTTAGTGGTAGAGCAGGTTCCCCATGTACAAGGCTGCTGCCGCAGTGGCCCGGGTTCGAATCCAGCCTGTGGCCCTTTGCTGCATGTCTCCCCCCTTCACACTTAACTGTCCTGTCCATTAAAGGCAAAATGCCCTAAAAAATATCTTTAAAAAAAAAACAGAAAGTAAAATTACATGGATTAGGTTTAGGAAAGTAAAGTTACGTAGATCAGGTTAAGGAAAGTAAGGTTACGTAGGTTTGGTTTAGGACAGTAAAGCCACGTAAATTAGGTTTAGGAAAGTAAAGTTACGTAGGTTTGGTTTAAGAAAGTAAAATTACATAGATTAGGTTTAGGACAGTAAAGCCACGTAAATTAGGTTTAGGAAAGTAAAGTTACGTAGATCAGGTTTAGGAAAGTAAAGTTACGTAGGTTTGGTTTAAGAAAGTAAAATTACATGGATTAGGTTTAGGACAGTAAAGTTACGTAGGTAAGGTTTAGGAAACTAAAGTTGCGTACATTAGGTATAGGAAAAGAGTCATGGTTAGGTGTCATCATGTTGCGTATTTACCTTCAAGTTACAAAGGTAAGGTTCAGGAAAGTAAAGTAACGTAGATTAGCATTAGGCAAGTAAAGGTACGTAACTTAGGTTTAGAAAAAGCTAGTTCAGCGCCGTGTTACATACTTAACATAAAGTAACGTAGACTGGTTTTAAGATATTAAAAAGGTATGTACGTTAGGTTTAGGAAAAGAATCATGGTTGGCTGTCATCATGTAACGTACGTAACATAAAGTTATGTTGGTAAAACTTCGACCCACATGAAGTATGTCAACAGACTCAGATTAACCTCAGTTAGCAGACGATCTTGAAATTTTTCCTCCACACATTGAGATATAACACTTCGACTTGTGGACGGGGAGAATCAGTCAAATCAATCCCTTCAAGTGATGACTGACCCCCGCGTCCACTGAGCTGCAGCCGCTCCTGCAGTCACTCAGACAGCTTAAGTTTCTTTGTTTTCAGTTACATGGCAACAAACGAGAGAAGATGCAACGTCGACCATCCTGTTGTTGGACGACTCGCATAACGTGAGACTGACTGCAGTTTTTTTGGGGTGATCAGTGCAGCAGCTGCCTCTCCTCTTCATCCATTCATTCATTCAGCAGCAACTGGTGGATTCAGAAATAGACCAGAAAATAGAGACAGAAGAGGAATAAAGCCTCTTTAGCAGCTGCTTTACACCACTTGTTCCCGAGAGCTGAGATGACGCAGGGGTTTTCTATTCCAACCAAACATCAGGGTGTCTTATTTCCTTAATGAGGGCACCTTCAGTCAGAGAGGAGGGATTAATCGATGAGATGAGCTGCAGACCGTTGGCTCCGAGGCAAAGTGATCAGATCCTTTACTGCAGTAAAAGTACTAATAAAACACTGGAAAATACTCTGTTACAAGTAAAAGTCGAAAATGCGTAAGTAAGTATCTAAATGTCCACTGTGACTGCGTTAGTAATTTTTTATTTTTTTTAGAAGGGTGGGGGCGCCCTTCTGTTTGGAGTCTGCATGTTCTCCCCGAGTCAGCGTGGGTTTCCTCCAGGTGCATGCCTGAAAATTCACTGAAGGAAAGACTCGGCCTTTGGTAAAATTCAAAAGATCCTTGACAATGGAACAGTCCTGTGGCGGGATTAGATGACGTAGCCTCTTTGACATTCAGCCATTTAAAGATCCTTCTTTGACTTTGAGAAGCACAAAGTGTCACATTTGGTTGGTCGAACATTTTGGTCCAAACTTAAATATCTCAAAAAATACTGGATGGATTGTTCTGAGATATTCGTGGCTTCCCAGAAGATGAATCCCTCTGACTTTCGTAATCCTCTGACTCTTCCTTTTATGCCACCATGAGGTCCACATTTTTGTTTTTCAGTTAAATGTCTCAACTATTTGATGGATTTGCACAAAATGTGGTTCATCATTCATGTTCCCCTCAGGATGAATCGTATGAACTCTGACTTTTCATCGTCATGCCAACATCAGGTCAACATTTTAATGTGTCCAGTACTTTGGTTTATGACCAAATAGAGTGGTGTAGGAATGACTCCTCAGATAGTCTGGTGTAAAACCACACCATCTCCCTTCAACCCTCTGACAGATTCAGATTCACCAGCTGCCCGGTGTGAGTGGAGACAAACGCCAAATTGCTTTCCCACAACCACAGGTCTTCTTAAACTAAACCTCAATTTGAAGTAGTGTTTACGTTTCCCACATCGCATCTCTGATAATTAAATTAAACAAAAATGACGTGCAGTTTGGGGCTGCAGAAATAACTCATTCACATTTTTAAGTAACTTAATTTAAATCATCATTATCATCATCTCAGCTGCAGCTATCTCAGCTAACACCGTGTGTCCACCCAGTCTGAAGCATGCCTGAGGTGCACACATCCTCTTCCTTTGTAGATACCTGTTTATGTGTGTAAAAAGGTTGCACCCATGGTTTTTGTGTGTACATAGAGTTTATGCATCTGGACCCAGATCTACTCACATCACTGAACAAACTGGAGATGAGATTCAGAAGTAGAAAAATATCCTGCTGTAAGTGTGTAATGAGTCTGTTATTTCTCCCCTCACAGGTTTACTTCAAGGCGAAGTCCAAGTACACACCTGCACTGCTCAAGTACAGGTAACTTCTTCAACCAACTCATTCTGACTGAATAACTCAAGTTCACGATGACATGGAAGTTAAACTGTATTTCCTCGGACTGTTTAAAATGCAGCTAAAGGTTATGGCTGGTACTTCATGCAGAGCAGCTCTCACCCTGTCTCTTCTCCTCCTCCAGACTTCCTCTCTACCTGGTCTTCTTGGGCGTCAGTCTTCTCTTCCTGGTGGTTAATCTGGTCTGTGCCCTGCTGGTCAAAATGACCGCCGCTGATGTGAAGACCATCGTCCTGGTGAGGGTCACAATCAATGACAGCCTCTTCGTCCTCTGCGCCATCTCGCTGTCTGTCTGCCTCTACAAGGTCGCCAAGATGTCGCTGGCGAACATCTACCTGGAGTCAAAGGTAAAGCAACTTACTTTGTGTCTGAGCTTTCAACCTTGTCTCATGGTCTTCATCAGGCGGCAGCGTGTTGGTGCAGCGGTTAGCATTGTTGCCTCACAGCAGGAGGATTCTTGGTCCGAATCCTGGGGTGCGGGAGCTCTTCTGTGCAGAGTTTGCATGTTCTCCCAATGTCAGCGTGGGTTTCCTCCAGGTGCTCCAGTTTCCTCCCACAGTCCAAAGACATGCAGGTTAATTGGTGACTCTAAATTGGTCGTAGGTGTGAATGTGTCAGCCCTGTAATAGTCTGGTGACCTGTCCAGGATGTACCCCTCCTATTGGCCAGTGTCAGCTGCCCCCCCCCCCTCTTAACAGGATAAGCAGTTATGGAAAATGAATGAAATGAAATATTCCAGGGTTTCTGTGACTGTGAGGAGCTTTTTATCAATATCATGACATCACAGAGGCATGAAATGAAAAAAAAAACAGTATTAACAGGAATAACAGAGTAACACCTGTGTGTGCAGGGGACGTCGGTGTGTCAGGTGACTCTGATCGGCATCATGGTGGTGTTGCTGTACGCATCGCGGGCCTGTTACAACCTAGTAGTGCTCGCCCTCACCGACATTGAAACCATCAACTCCTTCGACTACGACTGGTACAACGTCTCAGACCAGGTGAGGTGACTTTAAATTGTCCACAGGTGTTCACTGGTTCTTTTACATGATTTCAGTCTGAAGAGAGCAGAAGAGTTTAAAGAGTGTCTTTTTTTACTCCTAACCTTTGAAGAAATATTAAGAACTTTTACTAAAGTATTTTATTAAAGTAAAAGTACTAATGTCACATAGTGAAAGTACTCCACTACAAGTAAAAGTTCTGCACTTAAAACCTTATTGAAGTAGAAGTATGTATAGTGCAGTAAAAAGCATTTACCAAGGAGGAGAAGGAGAAAGGAGCAGAAAATGGAATTAAGTAAGTACCCTGAATCTGTCTTTGTGTTCCTCCAGGCGGACTTGCGGTCATCGCTTGGAGACGCTGGTTACATCGTGTTCGGGGTGATTCTGTTCGTCTGGGAGCTGCTGCCCACCTCACTGGTCGTCTTCTTCTTCAGGGTCCGCCGGCCACCTCAGGAAAGGGTCAGTCCTCCTGGTGGGGTCAGGTGACCTCTGAAATATTTGCAACTGATTGTTTTTTGGTGTGAGATGGCTCAGCAGTTTGGTGCGGCTTCTGAGCTGCGATCCTTGACATTGGAACAGGCCTTTGGCAGGATCTGATGACGTGGCATTCTTGAAATTTGGCTGTTTGATGATCCTTCCTTGAATCTGAGAAACATTGTACGTTCACTGCTTCCAAACATGTAAATTTCCACCCAAAAAAAATGTGATTTAACCTGAAAGTGAAACTTGTCTCTACTCTTCAAGCCAGACTCAAATACTGAGGTTGATTCCTCGGCCTGCATTCTTTGTCTCCACAGAGCACTGTTGGGATACCAAACCACGTTCTCTCCTCCAGAGGATATTTCTTTGACAACCCTCGTCGGTACGACAGTGACGATGACCTGGCGTGGAGCATTCCTCCCCAGAATGCATCGGCGAGGTACGAACGCTAACGTCACCACGTCGCTGTTGAAGTGTTGTTTCTGAATTCAGTTAACTTTCACCACTGCTCACTTACAAGTAAACACTTAGATAATAATAATATAAAAAATAATAATAAATGATATAGTGAAAAAAATAAATGTAGAAATGTAAATAATAGATAATAAAATAATAAATACTACTACTACTAATAATAATGGTGACAATATCAAAGTGACTGACTGACCGTTTGTTGTCTCTCCGACAGTCTTTCCTCCGACTGCTACGACTGGGGCAGCCGCCACAGCAGCTTCACTGTGCACACCAACAGCGACGAGCAGCGCCTGACGGCCACCGCCACCACCGGAGAGCTCCACCCTTACCCATAATCCCTCCCCTCACTGTATAGCATCACTCTGCACTTTGACACCGATCAGTTATTATGTTTCTTATCATCACTGACGTAGACGTTTGTAGAGTCACTGTAGAGAATTTAAAGAAAATATCAGAATGTTCAGCAGGGTTCCTACACGGCCGCGTCGTACTCAAGTTGTTTACAAGGTCTTAATAATTTTGTACAGATAATAAGTTTGTTTGGGCAAAACCCCGTCTGAGTAGATTTCTGTTGATGGTCCATCTAAATGTTAATATTCTGCAGCTCTATTTAGTTGGACATATTTCCCAACGTGGCGTTACGATGGTCAGCAATCAGGAAAAAGTAATCTGAAGATCTGCTGTTTGACATCGGTGGTGTTGGTAGTATGTGTCGAATGACAGAATGGAGCACTGCGACGCTGCACGTTCAAAATCACAGCGTAAAATAAAAACACTTTAAAACAACCAAAGTTACCGACGTTATCAAAAAACATTTGACACAGAATTATTTGGTGTTCTTGCCGTATGATCACCAGTGATCCAGACTAACTCCATGTATGAACCCTGCTTCAGAGAGAATCCATGTATTTTAGACCCACAGTGTGTAGATGATGTCGTGATGAATGTTTTAGAGTTTAGGAGTTTTTCAACGAGGATTACTTGATTAATCTGCCACAGTTCAAATAATCATTACCACAGAGACTCCAGATGATTTTTAAGATTTCTCGTGGTTGTTTGATCATTAATTGGAGACGTTTTGTAAACGAGCAACCACGCAAATATCAGACTGAAGAGATAATCAGACGGGTTAATAAAGGTTCAGTCTAGTCTAGTTTTAAAATTAAACTCTAGGTTGTGAACGTTCAGTATTTTTCAGCCTTGACCTTATTTTCCTGTTCTTGTTTCTAAGTGACTAATGGGAATAGTTTCAGTGAGTTTCTGGATTGGTTACATTACAGCCTGTTTCGTCTCGTTCAATTCAGGTTCCAGGTTGAAAAATAGTGAAATTAACTTTTGATTTTCTGCCCTCAAAAATCCTTGAAAAACTCCTCGAGTCATTTTTTTTGAGGTTTGTGACTGTAAAGAGACGAAACTGTCAAACTGAATAACGCACTGTGTTGATTCAACATAATCGATATCCTGTAAATATCAGTAACCAGACAGCTGAACACCTCTGTGTTGTTTTGATGTTCACCTCAAAGTATCCACATATTAACAAAGTAATTTAATGTTGGGTTTTAATTTGACTTCCAAATAGAAACAATGAAGGAAAACATGATTTGAACCCATCGTTGCATTTTTGTTAATATGAGCTTTGTTTGCAGTGTTTACATTTCTGAAATGATGTTCAGAAAAAAAGTCTATATTTCTAACAGACGCGGGTTTTGTAAGTTCTTTGTACAGAGTCTCACTGAGATCGCACTGTGTTTCGTTGTTGAGCTTTTTGTTGTGTTTGTGGTTCGTGTGTTTGTGACGTGTCCACACAAAACGTAACACTTCAATAAAACTGTCATTAAAACAAACCAACATGTTCTCAAAGAACGCTTCCAATGATATCCCACGAAAATACACGCACAACAGGTCGTATGATATCCTACGAAATTTGCACCCCACGAATGACGTTACGTCCTTTACGTACAGTTACCTAAATAATGAAAAGTTGCTGTGGATGAGTTTAGGAAAATGAAACGTGTCTTAAAATCACTCCAAATGTCATGGTTTCGCTTTATGTTGATGCAGAAGGCGAACACCAGTCTTCCAGGTGAAAGTCCAGGGTTTTTTCGAACCCCCCCCCCAGAGTGAGAACAGGCTTTAGTTAAACTAAGGTTGTGACGTCAATTGACCAAATTTCAACGTAGAGTACTGACGACAAACAATGTAAATATTTTATTGGTTTTAAGTTGCGTTGTTAAGAAGCCAAAATCCAGCATCTTCCAAACGTCTCATGCCGACATCTTGAGGAAGAGTAATGATATTTAGCTGTAAGGTACAAAGAATTACGTTAACATCCGCTATCGACATATTCTCACAGAACAGTTCATATGGTATCCTTCAAATTTTGCGCCCCATGAATAATGTTACGTCCTGAACGTACAGTTATGTAATTAATGTAAAGTTAGGGAGGTTAGGTTTAGGAAAGTAAACGCGTTAGGACCATAGACGGTATAAAAATAAGGTTAGGACGTACCTTAAAAAGACTCAAAGTTCGCACAGATCCGAACATGTGACTCCAGGAGAAAGTCTGTTTTCTCGTGACCTATCCACCACTCCAACCTGCCTCCCTACAAGCGCTCTGCTGTGGACGTTGACCTCTGACCTGCACCGCTATGTCACACAGGAGTATAAACAAGGCTTGCAGGGGGAAAATATCTGAAAATAAAACGTTAACTTTAATTCTTATCTATTTAAATCAAAACGCAGGCAGCAGAGTTCAGTGATGTCCAGAAATATTTATTCCTCTGTTCAAATAAATATACTCAACAGGTACACACATCAACATGGTGCAACTATATTTATATATATATATGTATTCATAAAGATCTTAAAGCAAAAGAAAGAAAACTTCAGCCTGTGCTGCCTTTTTAAAAACTGTACAGGTTTGGATCCAAACATGACGAGAGCGTGGAGATCTGAAGCAGCTTCGCTTTTTCCTTTTTGTGTGTGTGTCTTTTTCCAAAATCACAATTTCGTTTTAAGGCTGACGAGCGGACTGTACGGGACGTCCGGCTGCTGGAGGGCATGCAAGGCTCAGAGGAAGGCATGCGCACGCACACACACACACACGCACACACACACACAGACACTTTGTGCATCATTTCATTTCTGTTTCACATCCACACACAGAAACAAAGAAAAATAAGTGAAATTAATTCTGATGATGTATGGAAGCTAAGAGGAGCCATAATCATTTACATTTTCTAACAAACTGAATGTCTACTTTATTTTGAGAAACCATCTATCTGACTCGTTGTGTTTTAAATTGACCTGGGTTTTTTTTTTTAGATAATCCCAAAATGCTTACTTATTTTCACAAAATCTTGGATTATATGACAGGAATTAAAACCACTTCCACCCAGGTGTTAAATTTTAATATCATTTTTACCCCCAGATCCATAAACAAAAAACAGAACAAACAAAAACAGCCTGTGGGACCGAAGCTGGAATTTTACATTTTACTAACTCTTTATATTGTAATTAAATTTTTTTTTTTTTTTTTTTTTTTTTTTTTTTAATTTTAATTTATTTTTTTTAATCCCATTTCAGGTTTTAAACACAAACATCAGTCTCATTTATACTGTGACCTCAAAAACGCTTCAACAAATCGTCGTAACATTGATAAAGTAAAAGTTTAACTTTAACTTCCTGGGCGTCACAAACAAACAAAAACACATTTTAAAAAAATGTAGGCAACTTAAAATTCTTTGGTCCACTTAGTTCTTTTACAGCTGAGCAAAACAAACTATATTTAAACTGGACTCTGAAGTGTCACAGACCAGACGTCATCATCGTCTATACAACTTTAAAGCAGCGTTCACCACAGCTGAGGAAAACATCCCAACATACAGCTCCTCTGAACGTCACTTCATTCAGACTGTTTCTGAATATAAATAATATTTTTATTAACGACTGAACTAAATGCAGAAAACCTCACATTGTTACTCGAAATACAAAGTCACATTTTAAGAAATTTAAACTTTGTGTGTTTTAGTGAGCCAATAAAAGGGTAATGAGTTTTTTGTTTAACACTGGATGTCATTTAAGTTAATATGAAATAAATAAATACTTACAAAATAATAAATATGGCTATAAAATACATCCTGAAATAAATAAATGAAATAAATAAAAATATATAAATCAGTGTAAATATAATATAAATCAATCAATTTTTCAGTAAATGTTTTTACTGATTTTTTTTTAAATAAAAACCTTTTTATCCATTGAATCTTAGCGACTCATTTACATATTTATATTTACAGTAATTCATATATTTATTGCCTCATGTACTGTAAATTAAACACCATGTCCACACTGACAAAAGAGAAATGGAATTTATTTATTTTTTAGGAACTTTCTTTTTCCTCGGGACAATTATAACAAAAATCAATGTTTTTTGTTTTGTTTCGTTTTAACTGTAACACGTTGAAACAACAAGCCTTCCTTTAAAAATCCCACCACAGCAAACCCTCGTGTCCAGAGTGACAGAGTGAAAGGAATTTAAGACGCCCGGTGAGTTCAGTGATTGAAGCAAGGCGGCTATTAAATAAACTATTTAGGTTTTTATTTCAGGGTTTATTTCATAGCCATATGTATTTATGTAATATTGACTTAAATGGGATTCCATACATTCAACAGTGGCGGCTGCAGCTTTTCCCGTCTGTCCCGAACACGGCGCACAGTCACTAAAAGACATCCTTTGCTTGTTTGACGTTGCGTGTTGATTTTGTTCAATCGGCTGCTTCTTCATGACGTTTTCTCTTCGTGACGTTGTCCTGTGTCATTTTAAGATTTTACTCTCTAAAAGTTAAACGCCTCGTTAAAGTTCAAGTCTGGTGATATTCTTTGATTTTCTATAAATCCCACATTCAGACTCAAACCAACAGTGAACGTATCTGGTCACAGCTGCAGTGAGTGTATCTACAGCTACTGATAAAACTATAGATTTGTGTTTTCAGAGTTTGATGTCTTCACTACATGAGGTTAGAAACATACAGAATAACACCAGAATGAACCTGTAAGGAGTTTTTTTGCAGCGTGCTGATGGACGTTGCTTTTCTCAGAGACTCTCCTAAAGTTGCCTCCTCCCTCCTGCTGATCTGGCAGCGTGCTCCATTAAAACAATCTCATCTCATCTCTGCATCATTACAACCTACATTTACAGCGTGAAACAAAATACTAAAGCAATAATTCATCTGAGGAGAACCTAATAACTCCTAGTTTTCCCTCTTTAAATAAATCTAATCTGCCTCCATTAAAGTTGTGCTTTAAGACAACACGGCCAAAGCAAAAATAAATGCCGGAGAAAACTAGGCGGCACTTTAGCGGAATACTCAGGCAGCAACTAGCCAGACAGCCAGACAGACAGCGACATGACCCATTCATCCAAACACACAAACATATTTATTAGTTTGTTATCGCAAAAAAACAAAAGCCCGCTACTGTATCAAGGTTTAATATGGAATCAAGTTGTAGTCCGTTATCTTATAGCTGCAACTGTTGATGATCCACACACACACACACACACACACACACACACACACACACACACACACAGAGTTACACACCATCAAAGTGTTCCAACTTCCTGCGCCGCTTCTTTCATTGTTTACGAGACAATAATAATCACAAATATCACCGAGCTTTTAAATGTGAGTCTGATTTTATCTTTTCAGAAACATCCACAGATGTTTTTGCGTCTACACGTACACAGATATCTTTTAAACTCATTTTTTCCTCGATGTTTTGGCCTCTCGTCCACACGCAGGCGGAGTTTTCGGCAACTAAAGCACTTTTTTTAAAAAAAAAAACGTCTTCTAAGGTGTGAATTTATCAAAACTCTGGTTACTGTTTGTTCATCCAGACGGGAAACATCGGGTTCAGACTACACAACAGTTTTTTCCATTCCAACAGTCACTATGTCAGATAAGAGTGCTGAGTCATTAAATCTTGCCGTGACTCGACATGACAGACTACACGTTGGTCCAGGATCAATCTTTCCTGGTCGTCTTTCATGACATACGTAATGTCATCGGGTTATTCTTGTGATATTTCTATTTTTATTGCTGTGTCAGTCACTGTGTTCATGTCCCCGCCAAAATGTTACTGTGGGAAAGTAAAAAGTGACCAGCTGGACTGAATTTATTAAAGAAGAGCGCAGCCTCGTCCACATAAAATGACATCGTTGTGTCGTCCGAGGTGACACAGGTCAACGACAAACAGCCGACTGAAACACTGACTAAACTTCCAACATGTGGTTCGTGGAAACCACACACACACACACACACACACACCTTCTAGCATGCTGACATAAATTCGGCCTGAGATGGTAAACACGAGCTGATTGGTCCAGATCCTCAGGCTGTGAGCAACAAACTTCTCTAAAAACAACAACAGGAGAAGGTGACAGAGGAGAGGAAACAAACAAACAAACAATCAAACAGAAACAGGCAGCGGCGTCCTGACAGTTCAGACGCTCTTTTATCTGGACAAACCGTCCCACTTGAGTCCTTCCTCAGGACAAAGCATATCTACATCCGTACAGAAGGGCTGCGCAGGTCTGACTTAGTGTAAAATCCAACAGGATGTGATGTCAGCAGAGGGCGGGGTCAGGAAAAGAGAGAAATTAAAGGTGCCATTTCCTGTTGGACACAGTTCTAAACTGCATCATGAGTCCATCTGGTCACTGTTTGGTCTGTTACGTCACTTCCTCCAAAATGTCTGATCACTTCCTTCAGGTTTGTCCCGACATCACAAACAACCTGACAATTTTATGCGTCGACCGACCGCTAAAAAATTAAAAAAAAAAAAAAAAAAATTTGAGAAGAAGAAAAAAAACAAAACAGGTTTGTCGAGTGGTCGACGAGTTTTACAGCAGAGAGTAATAAAAGACGTCAGGTGAAGTTTTCAGAACCTGGAGACTTTTCTGACGTAGGCAAGAGGAGGCAGAAGAGTTAACATTCATGATCTACCAGATAGAGGAGGAGGAGGAGGAGGAGGATGAGGAGGAGGAGGAGGAGGAGGAGGAGGTACAGAGGGGAGAGAAGAGGGTGATGAATGGGAGAAGAGAGAGTGTTTGTGAGGTGTTGTTGGGTTCACTGTTGATCCTGATGTCCATGAAAAAGGCCTTCTTCTGGGCAGGATTAGACTGTTACAGTTCTCTGGAGGCTGGCGCCGCCTACTGGCCAGGTGAGACGTCACCTTCTGTTACCTGTTGTCCTTTAACAGCAGGCGGAAACTGTGGAGCTGATGTATACTGGTGGACAACCTGAGAGACAGACACAGAGACAGAGAGAGAGACAGAGAGAGGTGGTGAGACAGGTGAGACAGTGGTGGATCAGTAGACGGCGCCAACAGCCAACTTTCAATGATACTTCACCTGCAAACTGTCTGTATGTCTCTCAGGCTGCTGTCAGCCCTCGAGTCGTCTCCTCTGGTCTGAATCAGGGACTCATGTTGTTCCACAGTTGGTAAGTGGTGATTACAGTACGTGTGTTGGCTTAAAATAAGGCTGGTGAATTTATTTGTATCAAACATCCAGTTTCTAATGCTTAAATATGTGAGGGCTTCCACTGGCTCAGTTACCATGGTGATCCTTCATTCGGTGACAGACGGTGACCTGACAGACAGTCATTTAAAAGAAACTCTTGGAGATGATTAAATTAATTCTAACTTTAATTTATCACTTCATTAAAGTAGTTTTTGACAAGTACGTCTCTCATGCTGTTTTCTATCTCCTCAAATAAAACGCCTCCAGTAACCCGCACTGGCTGCTCCACCTGCTCTTTACAGAGCTGGTCATGTGGATTTGGTGTCTTTGCTGGAAAGAAATATAAAGTTATCTTTAACATCTCTAGCTAACGTTAGCTAAAGTTAGCCTAACGTTAGCTCCTAGCTGCGTTGTTCATCATGTCACCTTGTTTGCTGGGAGTTCATTAGCCTGTTTTGTTCTAGTTTTGTACTTTGGTGATGGTACATCATTGTTAGCTGTTGTCCAAAGGGCTCTAGTTAAGCTAACGTTAACTTCTGGAGCTTAGCTTCATTAACTTATCTGTAATGGCAGAGATAACAAAGGTTGGCAAACGTTATGCTGAATGATTCAGTGTAAATACTGTAGCACCAAACTAACGCAGAGACACTCTTGGTAAAGATGGTAAAAAGGCCGTTATCCTTTTCTCATATTCTGAGCCAAAAACCTGAACTTCAGTGGCACTTTAACTTGTTGTCTTTGATGGTGACGGCAACCAGATGCGCTTCACAAGCGTAACACTGTGACCTGTAAATGTTGGCTTGTAATTTAAGCTTTTCATCGACCTTCTCAACAATAAAATGATGAATATATCCCTCCAATGCGTAGTTTAGGCCCTTTTGGTTACTTCTCAATGACATCTGATCCTTATGTCCCCAAAAATCATCAGCTGCCTCCTGTGAAATGTCGTGTACTGTGACACCTGCCATAGCGCCGTCACTGAGTGTTGATAGTTTGTCCAGGTGAGTGGAGGGGGCGGGGCTTAGCCATAGGTCAGTTGCGTCTCTGCTTTTTGCAGATGATGTGATTCTGTTTAATCAAAGTTTTCGTCACAAACTCAAGGTGACACAAATGGTCATTTTGCGGTGGAAGTACTCCTTAAACTGAGAGTCAGCACAGTGTCTGTCTCAGTCTGTCTGTCTATCACAGCTTCTGGCAGCAGCTGTCACTGGTCTCCAGAGATCGAACGTACCTGCCGAAGCCGTTGAGTAAGGCCACGATCTCCTGGCGAGTCAGCTGGAAACCTTTAGAGGGGCTGTGTTCAGGAAGATTCTGGATCTCCTTCTCAGAGAAGAGGACCTTCAGAGCTGTACCCAAACCCTGAGTCTGCACACAACACAACGGGAGGAACTGTTAGAAAGCTTCGGTATTATGGCAACTCCTTTAATCTGTCGCGGTGACAGCAGCCTGTGATTTTTATTCTAACCTGTTATTACATTAAAGATCAGTTCTGAAGAGTCAGAATGTAATTTCTACATGTACAATTGGAAAGAAAATCATGTACGTGACACTGATAACATTCAGAGCAGGCAGATCAGAATCTGAACGCGGCTCACCTGTAGTTTCCCCCACAGTCGAC